>OY735215.1:13463656-13636156 GCA_963457665.1 Thysanoteuthis rhombus
AAGCTATTGAGTGTTAAAGTGTGTTGGATAAGGGTGATAATTGTTTCAGTTCTGGGTTTTTAATCGTTCTATTAAGTGCTTCTTTGAGGGCTGAAATGTCTTCGTCGTGTTTAATGTTGGAGTATAGACATATGACGTCCGTAGTGACTAGAAGTGCTTTGTCTGGGATTGTTGATGTGCTTAATTTTGTTTAAAAGGTCTTTAGTGTCTCGTATGCAGGATTTAACTTTCCTTGCTAAGGGTTGGATATGGTGAACTACATATTTAGATAGTTTGGTGGTGTGGCTGTTCGTGGAAGAGATGACTAGTTTACCCGGGTTATCTGGTTTGTGGATTTGGGGAAGTAGAAAAGCCCTAGCAGGTTTTGTGGCAGTGGGTTTAAGTGCATTCTGTGTTCTTTTATCTATCATGCTGTTATAATACAACTCTGTTTGGGAATGGGTTAATATGGTTTGATATTCGTTGAAGTGATCGTTAGGAAGTTCTTTGTAAAATTCTGTGTTATTTAATTGTGTGTTCTCTTCCAAGAGGTATTCATCCGACCCCACCATAAATATATATATGTATATATATATATATATATATATATATATATATATGTATATATATATATATATATATATATATATATATATATAATGAGCTGTGCTATATCGAATCGGATTGTATGCTTGTATCAGTAGAATAGATATTTTTGATCTGTACAATATATACGTATTGCAAACAGTGCTACGCCGGGGACGCCCGTAACGTTATAATAATAGCGTCTAAGATAACGCGGACTGTGTTTTATCTGAGGATACCTGTACTACTAATATTTTTATAGAACCAATATGAGGTCACGTAAAAACTATCTTTTTAAAGAAAGAATGTTTGATCAGATTATGCTCTTTGAATTTTTGACATCAAAAGATTTTCATTGTTTATCTGAGAAAAAACTAGCTGCAAAATTAAATTCAAGTATGATGGTATCCCATGAACCAACTTTTTTGACTCTATTACCATTGATTTCTCTCTAGCACTAGTGATAGTCTAGGAGCCAGAGGGGCTTACTCTGCATCTGCTTGGTAACCCCTACTCTATCATTTTTTCTGACAGGTACTTGTGTGGAGTTTATGATTATGTGTACGTCATAATCCACAGTCTATGGATTGTGGATTTAAGTCTCGATAGATATATATAGGAAACAACATACAGCCGGTTTCTGGCGAGTGCGAGAGGCACGAAATGATGACATGAACCCTCAGAATTTACATGTCCTTGTAATATTATTTCTATTAACTTTCCATGTATCTTGTCAATTTGTATCTGTTGTGCATAAAAAAGTTCCATACAACAACATGAACTTTCTATTTGGGATTGAGTTTTTCGTTTTTCTGCCATTTTTGCCCATTTTCCCATAGACGAGCTCTACTAAATTTGTAAAAATAGTCTACCTTTAAAACTTCCATCATGTCTTCGGTTTAGATAATCATTAGTAATAGGATTCTGGTACAATTTTGTGTCAAAGGGAACATTTCCACTTTCAGATACTCAATTTTTCAGGTTACAGTAACATCTGAAAACATCCCCGGTAACCATAATTCAGGCTAAAATATATTTGAACTACGATCTAAACCAAAACCTAGACATGTACCTATGAGAAGAAAAATAAACTTTTGAATGGTCTGCCTAGTTAACAAACCCATGAACCCCTGGCTCTTGGAAGGTCTGCCCACGGAGCCCCATTAATACGTTTGTGGGCCCCGCTAAACTACTCCACTAAATGTTGTAGAAAAGAGCTCACAAGGACTAAAATCTGTCGGGTCCCCAAATCTCTAGCTTTGCTCCTGATTTTGATGTAAAAATTTGCGCCATAAGAAACATTTCCAAACAATCAGTATTTTCAATTTCTCAATTTTTGAGACAACAGTACCTCGTAAAATATTCCCTAAAATCATAGTTCGTCCCAAACTACTTTTGAGTAACTATCCAAAGCATAATCTACAGACATGTACCCATCAGAAGAAAAACAAACGATAGAGTGGACGATACCAGTTTCGTAAAAATGAAATACCTTTGAATGGTCAACCTCGTCAACAACTTCCGTATCTTATATTACCCAGAATGCAACACTAGAAATAGTACATGGACTATTGGGGCCGAAACTGAACAAATCACAACACCCCTGCCTACTTTACTCAACACACACAGTTATTTAAGTGCTTAGACTTTTTATGGCACGTCAACAGGTTCACGGCTATTGTCCATTTCGGAACCAGTTGGCATTGAATCAATACTTATTGAACCAGGTATTTCCACACTTCCAACTGAACTCCAAAATTCTGCAATCGTGACTGAAACTCAACTTAGTGTTGATCTCCAACAGTATGTCTAAGTATCATGGCCTGAGTGAAAACGTCTGCTGAATTATCTAAGAGTCTAATAACAGCAGAGTCCATAGGTAGATTAGCACGGATATTAACCCGAAACGTCAACTGACTAAACTGTTCCTCTTAAATTCTAGACATCAATTTTTGTTTACCATTGAAATTTACAACATTCAATAGCATTCCCAACAGGGGACATTCTTTCATGACGCATTTTAGCAGCCCACATTTCGGCGTTATTCAGTTATGGTAACTCGGCGTGACAAATCGGAGTACACGAGATCAAGGTAAGATCTTGGCTGTCGACCTACGAACAGCATTGTTGGTGACTACTTCGTTGTTGATTGTGTAGTCAGGCGATACCGGGCTAACACATAAAGCAAACGAATCTAAAACTTTTTGATCCACTCTCAATGGTTCGTAGTGCACATTTGACCCACTTGAAAACTCAGTGATTTCATCACTGGTAAAACCACTAGTATTACCAGGCACACTTACTAGTGGAATTCCGTGTGTTGCTTGATCAATATGTAACCAAGATGACGGCCGTCTTGGCCCTCCCCTTGGGTGTAGTACACTTCACTGAGGTATTTTCATAACCTCCTTACACATGATTCAACTTTTTATTCCAATTTCGATATCTGAGACGTATATACAAGCGAGAGATTTCATTTATAAATTTCCAAATGATCCTTATGTAATTCTCCAATGAGGGCATCACGACACTTCACAGGGATAACAACACGTGATCACCACAAGACACAACTTAGTTGCACTGACAAACATTCAGAATTTTTTCAACCTGGTTGGTATACATGGTGATTAGTGGACAAAATCAATTCTCAGCGTTGCATTCTATCATTTGCTGTGGGTGAAACAGCACGATCTTCTTTCAATAGTACAAGCAATGGTTTGTGGTCGGTGAAATTCCGAACTGGAGTTATGGAATTTGCTCAGAAGGTCACTGTTTGTTCTTCTGTGCGTTATTCTGTTCTGCACCCGATAGTGTTATAGAGGCAAATTGGTTTCTCATTTCCACCCGGATAACATAAAGCCAACGCCAAGTAGAAATGTATCAGCAGTCATGACGAGTTCATACTCAGAATTGTAAACCTTGGCTGAAATAAACAGTCTGATGTTCAAACGTAGATTTTCCAGCCAATTCCACGGAACTCTCTTTTGTAACAACTCGTGTAAGGGGGCTGGAACTGAACTGAGATTGTTCAAACATCAACGATAATAGTTGATGACACTTATACAGTTCCGACACATTTATTGATACAGGTACGGCACGTATCACCCTCGTTTTATCTTGCGTTGGGTATATTCCTTCAGAGTTATTTCTGTGACCAAGATAATCGATGGAGGATTTTTCGAAACTCCAATTTTTTTTCGTTCGTTTACACCAAAGATGGGAATGTCATCTACGTAAGCAGCAGTTTTAGATATTGCTTGAATTAATTTTTGGAACAATCCAGTTGATGTTGTAATTCCAAAAAGAAAATACCTGATGTTCACAGGGAGACCTTTTCGGGTGTTTACTGTCGTCTGCTTTTGTGATTCCTTATAGCGGGACCTAGGGATAAGCGTCACTTAAATCCAGTTTCGTTAAGTATCGCCAACCAGACTCTAGAATACAGGTCGTCTATGTTCGGAATAAGATGTTTGTTTATCTTTAAAACAGGCTTCACGGTCTATTTACAATTACTATACATCCGAACTAGGGTTAGTTTTCTCCAACACTGGTTTGATGATGGAGTCGGAAACCATGCAGTTCAAATCAGCATCCACTTTTTTTATATTTAGTCAATGGTACGGGTCGGTCTTTTTCTTGTTGAGCCAATGTAAATAGCTTTCGTAAACAGAGGGATGCTATCTGGTTTAAGTCGGTCCACTCAACTTGGTTATAGATAGCTGATAAATCAATTGGCAACTTTTCAAGCCAATGTTGCCCGAGCAAATTTGTCCTTGACCCCGGTAAAACCAACACTTAGAAATCATATATTTTCTCCAGGTACGTGACTTTCACTTTGGCTCTATTCAAAATCGTAACAAGTCACGAGTAAAAAGACAAACTTTTCAAGCATGCAGAAAGATTGGCGACCGACTCGCCTGGCTCTTATTTTGCACTATGAAACAGATAATTCTCAGTTATCGAGAGGCATTTGGCTCCGTCAACAGTTTCTTGATATCCTCAAAAGATTTTCACCCGGTTTGTGTGGTGTACATAGATCCACAAGAGTTCTGTATGTTGCTCCATCGATAGCACTGACAAAAATAATCTCATGTTTGGCTCCTGTTTCTGGACTAACTGAGATATTTTGCTATGAGAAACTGTTCAACACGATCCAAGTTCGACGAAATACTCCAAGATTTTAATTTATATTCCTCTAATTGTTCTAGAATTGACATTTTGTTTTTTTTTTATCCTCGACGCCGAATACAATGACCGATGATTTAGAGAGCTTATCCAGCACAACACATTAAGCCAGCTATCTTATGTCCAACGCAGTAACTTTATTATCCATATTGCTACACTGGAAGTAATACATGAACTGTTAGGATTGAATCCCAAATAATCTGTATTTTTAATTCCTCAATTTTTGAAACACCTCCCACAAAAATATTTTTGAGTAACTATCCAAACTATGAACTACAGAAAACCTATGAACGGTCTGCCATGTCAACAAGTTCACAAGCTTTTGAAAGGTCTGTTCACGGAGCTTCATTGATAACTATCAGGGGTCAGTGACTCCAGATTGGGAAATATTGCACTAAGTTCTGGAAGGAGGGGCTGACAAAGATCCAGACCCTGAGCTCTCAAATCCCCCCTCCCCGATTGTGATACAAATTTGTATCAGAATACATTTCCAAACTAATATTTTCAATTCTTCAATATTTGAGACAATGTACCCCACCTAATAATACCTTTTAAAATTATAGTTAATCCAAAACTATTTTTAGTAAGAATCCAAACCATTAATTATAGACCTTTACCTATCATAATAAAAAAACAAACTACATAGCAGATGGTACTAGGGGGGGGGGAGAATAATTTTGGGGTGACTTGGATGATACATGCCAAAAGGTACATGCCATAATATAACTATTTTATATACCATGCATAGAAAACTGATTCGGAAAAAAGGAATTCACTTGCAGTAATGTTTCCTGAGCCTAGGTTTATCAATAGTAGTGAGCTTTTAGTAGCATTTATATTTTGAAACGTGAGAGAAAATATTTCGTTGAGTATGCTGTCTGTAAGCGTAGTTGACTGGTTTTCAAGATCAAAAGCATTTACGACATCATTTTTCATTCGATTAGGATTCTTCTTACCAATCAAATTTCAATGTTTTGCCATAAAATTTAGAGTTTAGCGTCCAAATTAAACATTATCTCTTCGAAAATGCAAATGAGCAAAAACTATCGTAACGTAGGTAGGATAAAAACAACATAGATATTTTTGACGCCTACCACAAAAATAAGATCTTTTACTCAATCAGAACACAACAATATCTTTCAATGAATAAAAATAAGGGAATCAGACTCCAAAAAACTAATAATGATTTCTGAAGATAGTTAGTAAGTCGGCATTTAAACGTGAATATACTACCCACAACAATACACCATTTTTTATCAAACAAACAATAGAACATTTTTTTTAACCCTTTGCTCCTTCATGAACTTCAAAAGAATTATCCCACCCTTTTTTAGATCTTCAAATGCCGAACGAACATTTCTTAAACACGTACTCACATATTACTCAGGCAAGCACTGCACTAGTACAAGTTATCATAATTCGATATGTACTAAAATATCCAATAAAACCATTTATCACAATACATTTCATTGATAAGCTTATTGTAGCTTATTGTCCGCTTCCACAAAATTTCATAAGAACCTTCGGATATACAGAACAGCAGGACTAAATAAAAATGCTCTGATTTGAAATTTTGATATTGTTCATTTCGTTTGTCCACATGATATCTCAAAAAGTTCTCAATGAGTTTTAATTACATTATGCTGAAAGTTGAACTGTACGCTAAAAGAGAAGTCAGTCACATATCCACGCGTAATTATCTCTCCTTTGACCTAGCTAGCTGTCCATAACCAAAACATTGTTGAAGAACTGACAAAAAAAATGCAAAAAGAGGAATTTGAAATGGATATATGGACACTTACCTCTCCTACATTGTATATCTCTTACTTGCTAACTGTTGACAACGACAAAATATCTCAGTTTCCTGTCTATTCGAATGATATCCGCCAACAATTCTCAATGAGTTTCAATAAAATTTCATTGAACGAACGGCAACAGAATGAGAAAAGAGAAATCTGGAATGTATCCATGGACACTTACGTCTCCTATATAGTAGCTATCTTGCTTACGCACTAGCTAACTGTTATCCCCAGATATCCCCATATATCTCCTACGTTGTAGCTATCTCTCTTAGGTACTCTCTAACTGTTGAAAACAACAATATATTTCAAAAAGATTTCTGTCCGTTCACATGATATCTGCCAACAAATCTCAATGAATTTCAATAAAATATTTTGGAAGGACTGGTAACAGTATGAGAAGAGAGGATTTTGGAATCGATTCATGGACACTTACCTATCCAAAATTGTAGCTATCTTCTTCATGTAGTAGCTAACAGTCAACAAAAACAAAATATTTCTCAGATATCTGTCCATTCACAAAATATCTGCCAACATTTCCCAATGAATTCCAGTGAAATTTTGCTGATCAAGTAGCAAAAAATGCGAAAAGAGGAATTTTGAATGGATCCATGGACACTTAACTTTCCTACATTGTATATATCTCCCTTACATACTGACCAACTGTTGACAAAAACCAAATATCTTGGAAGCGTTTCTGTCTATTTGAATGATATCCGCCAACAATTCTCAAAGAGTTCCAATGAAATTTCGTCAAAGGACTAGCAACGAAATGAGATAAAGGATATTTAATGGATCCATGGACACGTACCTCCTCTACATTGTAGCCATCTATCTTACGTAGCGGCTAACTGTTCACAACAACAAAACATCTCGAAAGGTTTCAATCAGTGCAACTACCAAAAATTCTCAATGAATATCGTTGGAATTTAATGGAAGGTGGGTAACAAGACGAGAAAAGAGAAATTTGGAATGGATCCATTGACACTTACCTCTCCTACATTATAGCTATTTCGCTTACATACTAGTTAACTGTTCACAACAACAAATGTCTCGTAAGGTTATCTGTCCAGTCAATTGATATCCACCAAC
Organism: Thysanoteuthis rhombus; assembly: GCA_963457665.1. Lineage (NCBI taxonomy): Eukaryota > Metazoa > Mollusca > Cephalopoda > Oegopsida > Thysanoteuthidae > Thysanoteuthis > Thysanoteuthis major. The sequence continues at coordinate 13,471,297 of OY735215.1, forward strand.
TATTCTCAATGAATTTGAGTATAATTCATTAGAAAGACTGCTAACAAGATGAGTAAAGAGAAATTTTGAATGGATCCATGCACACTTACCTCTTTTTCATAGTAGCCATCTCTCTTACGTACTAGCTAAATGTTGACAGTGACAAAATATCTCGAAAAGTTTCCTGTCTGTTCACAAAATATTCGTGGAAGGACTGACAACAGAAGGAGAAAAAGGTAAATTTGAAATAGATCCATGGACACTTACCTCTCCTACGCTGTAGCTATTTTGCTTACGCTCTAGTTAACTGTTGACAACAACCTGAAATCTCCCATGTTTTCCCGTCTATTCACACAATATCTGCTAACAATTCTCAATGAGTTTCAATGAAGATTTGTGAAATGACTGGTAACTGGATGAAAAAAACGGGAATTGGAATGGACCGATGGACACTTACCTCTGTCACATTGAAGCTATTTCGCTTATAGTACAAGTCAACTGTTGACAACAACCTTACAACTCCCATGGTTTCCTGTCTGTTCACACAATATCTGCAAAGGATTCTAAATAAGTTTCAATGAAGATTTGTGAAATGACTGGTAACTGAATGCAAAACACAAAAATTGGAATGGATCCATGGACACTTACCTCACCAACACTGTAGCTATTTTGCATACGTACTAGTTAATTGTTAACAACAACTTTAAATCTCCCATATTTTCCTGTCCGTTCACACAATATCTGCCGACGATTCTCAATGAGTTTCAATAAAGTCTTGTGAATTGACTGGCAACTGGATGAAAAACAGAAATTTGGAATGGATCCATGGACACTTACCTCCGTCACATTGAAGCTATTTTGCTTACATACTAGTTAACTGATGACAACCACGTAACATCTCCCATAGTTTCCTGTTTGTTCACGCAATATATGCTAAGGATTATCAATGAGTTTCAATAAAGATTTGTGAAATGACTGGCAACTGGATGAAAAAGAAGAAATTTGGAATGGATCCCTGAATACTTACTTCACCAACACTGTAGCTATTTTGCTTACGTACTAGTTAATTGTTGACAACAACTTTAAATCTCCCATATTTTCCTGTCCGTTCACACAATATCTGCTAACGATTCTAAATGAGTTTCAATATAGTCTTGTGAATTGACTGGCAACTGGATGAAAAACAGAAATTTGGAATGGATCCATTGACACTTACCTCTCCTACACTGTAGCTATTTTGCTTCTGCACTAGTTAACTGTTGCCAACAACCCAACATCACTCATTGTTTCCTGTCAGTTCACACAATATCTGCCAACGATTATCAATGTGTTTCAATAATGTTGTGTGAAATAACTGGCTACTGGATGAAAATCAAAAAATTTGGAATGGATCCATGGACACTTACCTCTCCTACATTGTAACCATCTCTCCTACGTACAAGCTAACTGTTTACAGCAATCAAATATCTCAAAAAGGTTTTTTTAACTGTTGACATGATATTTGCCAACAATTCTCAATTGATATCAATCAATATTTTTTGGAGGACTGACAAAAGAATGATAAAAGAGAAATTTGAAATGGATCCCTGGATACTCACCTCTCCTACGTTGTAGCTATCTCTCTTAGGTACTCTTTTACTGTCGAAAACAACAATATATTTCAAAATGTTTTCTGTCTGTTCACATGATATCTGCCAACAATTCTAGATGAATTTCAATGAAACTTTTTAGAAGGACTGGCAACAGAATGAGAAAGTAGAAATCTGGTATTGATCAATGAAGACTTACCTCTTACATTGTAGCTATCTCTCTTAAGTACTACCTAACTGTTGACAACAACTGAATATTTCGAAAAGTTGTACGTCTGTTCAAACGATATATGTGAATAATTCTCCATGAATTTCAATTAAATTTTGTGGGAGGACTTGCAACAGAATGAGAAATGAGAAATTCTGAATGGATCCACGGACACTTACTTTTCCTACGTTGTAGCTATCTGTCTTGCGTCCTAGCTAACTGTTGAAAACAATAAAATATTTTCCAAAGTTCTTTCTCTTCCCCACGATATCTGCCAACAATTCCCAATGAATTTCACTGAAATTTTGTGGAAGGTTGGGTATTGGGCAGGGAGAGAAGTTTGGACATTTTAGGATGGATCCATTCACGATTTTCCCCCCAACGCTTCGACGTCCTAGCTAAGTGTTCGAAATAATAAAATATCTTTTAAAGTTTCTGGTCAGTCTGCACGATATCTCCAATGGTTCACAATTATTTTTAATCAAATTTTGTGCAAAAGTGGGCAATAGTTTACTAGAGAAGGCAGAAAGCCTTGGAGTGGATCTATCTACGATATTCTCCCCTACGTCTTTGCTAACTGTTGGCAACCAAAAATATCTGTAAAAGTTCTCTGTTTACACTATCTCCAAAAGCTCGCAATGAAGTACAATGAATTGGAAGGCTTGGCATTTGACTACAGAAGAACTACTCAAAGCGCATTTTACTACTTTTACTACGGTTAAGAACGTCTTGTTAAACACCGCTATCCATATTATTAGTTTACCCAGAGTATTGGTTAAATATTTGTTTTTGGTTTTAGGTTATTCATGTGTTCTGATATTAATATGTTTCTATGTACCTGTTCTTGGTCCAGCCCTGACCATTTAGTGCAGAAATTTGAAATTTTGCGCACATGCTCTCCTTAATGGGTAGAGAAAAGGTTGTTTCGTTTCCCTTCCGAAATGTTGAATGTAAGTATATGCTAAATTGGTCCTTTAGTTTGTGTCCACCCTAGATTTTTTCAAATGTGGACATTTTAGTGCCCAACGAAAGGTAAGAGAAGTAATCTATTCATTGATCATTCCTTTTTCCAATTTCTTGATTGATCACCCCAACACGATATTTGGCCGAAAGACATTTGTCGAGGGAAAAAACGCCTTCCCACTTTTATCTCATCTGTTATGCATGTAACTGTTATTGCTGTTATTAATCATATTAATCATAAGTGTCCATCAGAAAGTTTGCCCATCACGAATTTATCAAGGACAGAAAACTGCCCATCAAAACATAATTTTCACATTATATTCTTATTTCTCATCTTTTTTGATTATTTGGTTGGTGGGGTGCTTCGAATGTTAAATCTTTTTTACACTTGATGCCTTGAATTTAATGAAAGAGAAAAAGGTGCCCATTTTATAGGGTTTTATCTTTTTAAAAATTTTGACGTAATTCTGAGTGTAAAATGAAAAGAAATAAGCAAGACAAAGCAATTAAAAAACAATTTGTTCAAAGCAATGATAATACAATGTGATTATATACTTTTATTTTTCTTTCATGAATTCTCTTATATCTTTTCATTAATCAAAATGAAACGAAATAAGAGAACTCATGAAAGGAGAACAGCTGTAAGTTATGTTTTGAATGACACTTTTCCATCTTCGATAAGCTTCAAATAGCCAGTGCCCGAAAAAACTTTCTAAAACACTGATAAGCTTTTTTTTTAAAAAAAAAAAAATCAAATTGAGAATAAATAGTCTTATAGAAATAGGGCTGAGATCCTAAAAAAATGAAGACCAAGCTGAATTTTGCACTGATGGGATTTGTAGCCTACAATAGCATATCCAACATCAACTCAAATACGATGTTGGAAAAAGGTCACGAAAAGTAGCTATAATGGTCTACTATATCACTCAATTGTGGAAGTGTTTTTGCATAGTTACAAGAGATCTGCTTTGATAAAATCTATCCCACACCTCAATGTGCCGTACTTCCCATCACCCCAACCTCTGGTGACGTAGACTATCATACTATCATCACTATTTTGGGGGTCTGGGACTGCTAAAAATGTTACCGTTGATAGCAATTGTTTGTTTGTTTGTTTTTTCACTTCACGCCATTCCAGCTTCTTTTTCCTATGAAGGCTCAACTCTCGAATAGCAGGGTAAACCTGTACTTTCTGTAGAAATTATGGAGTGATTTACTTGATATTCTGCATTTGTGCCTAAATATGAATCAATGGGACAAAGAGATAATTAAAAACTTTTTAGCTGAATGTTGAGTTTGAAGTGTGACCAAATAAAAACAAATTAACATGTATCAATGTCGTTTTTATTTCTGAATAACCTGGAATATTTAATATAAAGCGGATTTTTATAGACATTGAGGAAAACACAGATAGAGTGAATAGGTATTAATTCACCGACGTTTCGTAAAGAATGACCCACATCCCCAGTGAGAAGAGGAAATGAAGGGGAATCCTCCCAGTGCTGGAGTTTTATATGTTGGTGGGATGGGACAGTGTTTGAGGCCATCTGTTGATGGCCAGAGTCTCTCTGGGATGGTTCGTATATTTGTCATCATATTATCTATTTTGGATGGGGGACAGCCACGTATGTATGATCATACAAATGTGTCAGAAAACATAGAAGAGACAAATACAATAGTACGGCAGCACATCCATATGACACATAGCCCTACTAACAGTATGCAACCACATAATGATACATGTTCAACTCGTATGTAGTCTGTATGCGTACAACTATACCAAAGTCAGATATAGTATCCATGTGATACTGAATTATATTCATAATACATCTACATACCCGTGTTGGAATGCAATGCGAGGTGACAGTACATCTATACTCATACAATCAAGTCAGCTTATATTCAGTATACAGTCATACTCCAGGATACATCGGTTTGGTCTCATACACAATACATGTTTAATCGTTTCGGCAAGTATGCACAAAACACACCGCTTCCAGCACACGTATAGCCTGACCAAACACGTACATTCATCCATTCTAGAATGCGAACATTCTTGCACACACTCAAACATGCATGTCTGTGGATATATATTTATCACAACGTAATTGACCTACGTCTATCGGCAGGTGTGTCTGAGTCGAATTGTTTATGGTGAGGTGGTTCTGCAATGATATAGTTCTTCCGATGAGTCTTGATATATTGAAGATGCTGGGGTGTTGTTTTGTGGCGTTGTTCGTTGCAATGAGTGCAAATTTTATCATCCAGCGGGTTGTACGCGTTTTCCCATTGTGGTTATATATATAGTGCCATACAGTGTCAGTTATAGCCATCAGCCCCTTTCTCTTTCTATCCTCTCATTAAACTTATTGTCTTTTCTTTCCTCACTCTTGCTACCTTGTCTGTCTCACATATTATCAGTAGCAACCATCAGCTGAGCCTGTTATTGAACACTTATGGTTGCTATCAGCTTAGGGACTTGGCATTGCACTGCATAGGTTTGGTTAGAATTGATCGGAAGCCCACAAATGAAAGTTACATCTAATCTACTTTGTTACTTATTCAAAATCAGGCAAAAATTTCGAATTTGGTGGCACTCTGCATTCATTCAATCAACCTCTTTGGCTGAAAGTATTTCTTTTCCTTTTTTGTTATTTTTCGCTGAAAATAATGTTATTTTCTCAGTGAGTCTATTAGTTTTAGTTGTTGCCTTTTTTTGGTTGTTGTAATAAGTTCTTCCTTTAAGCAAATCTTTCAAGTAATTTTTTTCTATGCATTCAATCGTCATCATCGTTGTAAAGTTTACAATAGTTCATTTATTTAAGATTTTTTTTGTTCTGTTGTTTTTCCTCCGAGTCGATAGCCTTACTAGCAGCATTATCGGGATTGTTGTTGTTGTTGTCTTTCATACGTCACAAATGATTGGGTTTTAAAATTATTCACTAATAATTGGGTATAGATTTTTCTTATCAAAATGGGAAATTATTGAATTTAGACGATTTATCCAATAAAAAAAAAATGTCGTATAATATTTAAGCATGGGAGTAAACTAAGGAGCTAATGAAAATATATGTGGCTCATTTCAAGTGGTGTGAAATAAGAGTGGTCTCCCTTCGATTGACTATTACCAGTGATTTTCGTAGAACTTCTGACACATTTACTCGAGGGCACTCATCAGCGAGCGATGGTTAGCAAGCTCATCTTGCAAACCGATTCGCTTATGTTGTGGCTTCGATCCACTTGGGTACTCATTTTTGTCGCCTCGTGTCGGACTAAGCTAAACTAAATATATAATCATTACCGACAAATACCTTGTGTGATGATACTACTTTGTTGCCACTTCCCTTTAGTTATTGAGCGAATAAACGACAACTTTGCTGGATGATGCACTTTTATCAAAAATTATTTTCCTACAAAATGCAGTTCAACTCTATTTAGACATCCGATAGTTATCAGAAGACAAAACGGAAAAAATGAGAATTTTTTTATTGGTTCGAGTAGATGTAAGAAACCACTTTTCAAATGTTTAGAGAATAGGTCTCCATGTTTGCCTTTGTGTCAAATCTGCGTTTTTTTGTGTTGGATGATAGAATTCACTTTATTACTTTTACTTAAATCAATAATTACCTTTTGAAGAACTTGCTATTATGACAATTTTAGAGTCGGTTTCCAATGTTTCATACTCCATACCTACAGCAACCATATTCGTTATATGATCGTTGCTTCTTCCATTTTTTTTATGTTTATGGACCAAGTATGGATGAGTTATGAAGGGATTAAAATGGAAGATGAAGATGGCAAAAGACAAACGTGTATTCAGGTAAAAGGACATGGTTAATAGTGGGTAGGTATACATACTCTATGTCACAGGTATACATACTCAACGTCACAATAAAGGGGCGTAATTGTCTTTTAGTATTATTAAATATTGTTAGTAACGACAGTTTTGTTGTCTTTAAGCTGGGATTAAGGAGGAAAGCATAATTGTTTGAATGAGTGTTTTTTGTAAGCATTAAATGGTTTTTAATCTTTTTTGCATTCAATTTTGAATATTGCAGGGAAGGAAATTTTGTTTGTTTCTGTTTCTTTTTAATTTTCCAATCCACTTTGTTTGGGTCTTGTTTGTGGAGTTACTTCTACGTCATTCATTAAGGCAGTTCATGGGTTTTATTTAGGGGTTTTATTTTTCGTACGCTGTGTGTTCTTACTTCTTGATTTGTTGTCTGGAGTTTTTGCACATACTCTTTTGTTTTGGAGAAATGACATCGATTTGTCTTTATATGATTTCTTTGTTCAGTGATTGCTAAGTATGAACGAGGTTGTTGCAGTCTCTTGACTATCATACCCTTTCTATTCAAATTATTTATCAATATCATGAGCACATCTAGCTTTTTTCTGTTTGTGATATAAGCAAATTTTTTCTGTTGGTGATGTGACTAATATTTTCTGTTTGTGATGTGAGTGATTTTTTTCTGATGGTTTATAATTGGAATATTGGTTCATCAATTTCTACTCAAAACTTGCTGTAACTTTCAAGGGGGTTGCACAAAGAGTGCAAATTGTGGATCATCGTTGTTCTTTATAGCTAATATAAAGGGTTTCTTTAATCTTTTGAATAGCTCTTTCTACCATTCCATTCGATTGAGAGTAATTTTGACTTCGGTCCGTCTTCACTAGTAAAGATTCGAGGAATGCCGAATTTCGTGAATGTGTTCAATAAACATTTTATCACAGTGATTTGCAAATTTGAATTTGGTATCAATCAAAATATCTACAATAAGATGGTGTGATTTGCGATATTTGTGCACTTTCAAGTACGAGTTTTTGTACAACTGAGATTTCGTCGCTGATAAAAAGATATGGTTTAAGAGAAGAAGGAATTTTTCATTGTGAGGTCTATTATTTTTTGTGTGATATATGAGTATTGGGCCACATCTGTAAAAGATATTTCAGAGTTATCTTCTTGGATATGTACAAGCGCGTGTCGACAAAAATTGCACCAAGACCTGATATATAGTTTAGTTCTAAATCGTAACTTTGAAAGGCTGACAAGAATCTTCGCATTCTTGGATGAGATTTGTAAATCGTTAATTTTTAAAAAATTTGTTTCAACGGTTTATGATCATTTTCGTCAATGAAATTTCGAATTCATGAAATTTACAACCAAATTGTATGTGGAGGGCTTTCGTTTCTAGGGTACAATAGTTTTGCTCAGTAAGAGCAGTTGCACGCGAAGAAAATATAACGAGTACCCAATTGCCGTTATGGTTTCGTTCAAAGATTCCTTGTTTGCTCGTGTGATGGGGTGACCCAGGTATGTGATTTGAGACTAAGCAAGAATACATCAGAAGTTTTTTTATTTAAGACCATGTTTGCATATTCGTTCAAAGATGAGATTCAATCTCTCAAGGTGTTCTAGTGTATCAGACCATATTATAATGTCTGAATTTTCGGTTCCTTCCATTCCTTCAATGATCTGTGCAACTTCGAGTTGGAACACTCGGCTTACGTTACATATTCGTTGGGTAACCGGGTGAAACAATATCTTCCAAAAGGTGTATTGAAAATTAGTATACGATAACTTTCTTCGTCAACTAGGATTTATCAAAATCCGTCGAAGGTGTCCACTTAGGAAAGATATTTTGGACTATGTATTTAAGCGAATATTCACAGAGTTTCAGAGTGTTCTCGTTTTTATTGCTTTATTTAAATCATGCAGATAAAAGTTTCCCATCTAATTTTCGAACGATAACGATTCAGTGGGTTCTCTTACCGGAACAATAATTTCCTTTTTTTTGCATTTATCCAGTTTTTAAAAAAATGTGTATGCAAGACCGGGGGAAGAATCATGGGAGTTACTTTTGGGTATACAGGGATGTGGTGAGTGATGTTGAAAGTGCCAATTCCACCGAAACAATCATGATACTTTTGCAAAAGATTTGATGAACATGAGTGATCGATTTAAAAATTCTTTGGATTAAATTCAGTTTTTAGTATGTATTTGCGTCAAGTATTGGTTGAGATATTGTATCTGCAACGATGAAGAGTACGGTAGTTTTACAATTTTTGTGAGTCAGAGTAGCCGTACATTTTCCTAATACAGTAATTTTAGTATTATCATATGTTGCCAATTCCACAGGAGTATTATTTGATTTTGGGATAAAAAGTATTTTGGTGATAACACGTTTATTTCCTCACCTGGGTTTATTTTTAATCTTGGTTTAGACTGGTTGAATTTCAAATTTGCTATTCTTCCGAATGTCCGTCGTTATGTGATTGAGATTTTATCACTCGGCCTTGATCTTCGAAGTCGATTGTGTCGGAGTAAAAGTTTGCTGAATCTGATTCACAGGGATTCTGATTTTCATGCACAAAACTTTTTGAATTACACAAATGATGTCCTTTTTTGTTGATTTTGCTACGTATTCTATGATATGGTGTACAATTATTCCTTGGATGACTGCCACCACAAAATTTAGGTTTTGGCGGGCTTTCTGTTGTCAGCATCAGAACGGCTGAATGGACTTCTGCTGAAGCAACAAGAATTTTAGATGGGCGTCTTGTTTCCCTAGTAGTTTGTACAGCCTGTATGGTTTTATCTAGAGTTAGTTCGGTTTTCTGTTGAAGACGCTCCCTTAAGCGGTAATCCGAGATACTTCGCATTAAAATATCGTTAAAAAGACTATGGGAAATATCTTTTCAATTCGGATTACGATACCCTGTGGCGGGGTTCCATGACATATCTGTCGAGCCTTGTTTTTGAGTGAAAAGTTTATGTCTTAAAAGAGTTTTTCCTTGGTTCATAGTATTTCTAAAAGTTGAAAAAATGTTGCAGCTTTATGCTTTGTGTATGTCCAGAGAATCGATTTTGTAACCCAAATTGTATTGGAGATAAACGTTTAGGTCTGTTTTATATTTGCACCATGTGTTGACCACATTTTCCTGAAGGGAATTCATAGATTCAGGAGGTGGTAAAAAGTCCATGTTTTAGAATAATTCGATATTCTTATGGAAGATGAGTTATTCATATGTTGATGGACTGAGTCTGGATGATTTTTGATGGGATTAAAATGGAAGATGAAGATTAAGGCAAGATGCAAGCATGTATTCATTTAAGATATGCAATGCTGCATTGTGGGTAGGTAAGTGACGTCACAGTAATTAGTAGCATTAGTATCATTAGATGTTATTAGCAGCAGTAGGAGTATTGATATGATTATACATAATCTACTATTCATCTCAAGTTTTGCAGCCAACTTGCTATCAAGATAATTATAGGTTAGTTGCATGAAGCTGGTTACACACGCTGCATTTTGATAAGAAAATGTTTGTGATAGACCAGTTGAAGTCAAAATAAAGATATTTTTAAAAAGTAAAAAGAAAAGTTACTTCAGCAGTCAAAAGTACTTTCAAATCCCTGATGATCTAAAAGGTTGAACATATTATTCTAAGAAACAACGTCAGACGCGCTGTGATAGCGTAAGGCGTTGTTGCTGAAAATAAATATTGTTTCATCTAAAATTTCCATTTTGGTAAAGCTGTAAGGGAAAAATGTTAGTGGAGCTAAACTTAATTTACACGTAATTATTGTTTTTCCCCTTATTGTCCACTAAATTCATACTGTCAGATATATCGCATGTTGGCTTGGACATTGACTGCCATTCGAACCAAGATTTTGTGTTTTTTGCCGTGTGTCCTGGAGCATTATCTTGATGGAAAATGGCCTTTCGCCTTTCATTTCTACCACAATACTTGTCCAGGCTTGGAACCAACACTTATCGTAAAATATTCTGCTACTCCTTGGCATTAATGGATGCATCGCACCAGCTTATCAATGCCAGATGCAGAAATTGCACCCCATATCATAATTCCACCAGTTGTAAGTGGTAGACAGGCATGGAGACACAGAGACCAAGTACTGGATGAATCAACAAGCCTTCAAGTGACACAAATTTGTTTCGGTCTGCTACGTTCTTTGTTCACAGAAAGTGTTTCTCTGCACATCGCTTTGATGAAAACTCGGCTCCCATCAGCCTGTTAGAAAATGATATTCTTGAAACAAGATGATTTTTGAATTTCTGAATTTTATTAAACTGTGTTCACGATGCTTCAGGGCTAGTCGTTTTCTGCCTTCTGTCATCTCAGCTTGTCTTTTTAGGTCTTCTTGAACTTGCTTTCTGTGTCGCAGAACCTGTCACTTGAAATGTGCGGCCAATTATCTGAATCGTAGATAATGGATTCTGGATATCTCAAGATTTTAAAAGTTCGTGGATATCCAGACAAGACTTTCTTACTTCATGGAAACCAGTGAAAAGGCTGCTGACTTCAACAGTTGCGTGAAATCTAGACTTTTTGGAATACATTTTGTGTAACTATCTTGGAATATATACACAAAAAAGGGAAATACGAAACAACACCCTCTCAATTTTGAGTACTTTAGAATAATATCACAACAGTAACAATACACAGAGATGACATATAAATGATATGATAATCAACGATCAGGTTTCTTTCACTCATCTCTTCGCCTGAACTTATGACTAGTGCACGACACCCATTTCCTTCATCACCGCAATACTCTCTCCTAAGATCGTTATCATTCCGCCGACCTTCCAGCCGATCCGATCTTAACCATTTTTCCACCGTGATCTAGCTCTGTACTAACTTCGCCCATTTCATTTCACCGATGTCGAGGCATCAAACATACGCAGCTGGCCAACGAATCTTTCCGTAGAGAGAAAGATCTCCGTTTTCCAGCAATAACATCTTGATAGTCTTTTATCTATTTATAAGCTGAAGTTAAAAATTATGGTTTCTGATGTCATCACTGGGCTTGAAAAGAGCCTTTTCATCGGGTAACTTTCATTGTTTAGGTTTGCAAAGCAATTCTGTATCCATGAAAGATTGTCTAACCATTGACCAGGGGTTAGATTCTCAGAAATTATACGTTTTTAGGGAAAATATTGGCTTTTTGTTATATTTTGAATATTCTTCATAAGTATGCAATCGAGCTAATTTAGGTGAAGATATTTGGTGATGGAAAGCGATATCCCAGCTTCATTTTGGTACCATTGTGATATGGGGAAATTAACGCCTACATGAGCCAGCATAGTCAAAAGTGTGTGGTTGCCATGGAAATTACATTACACATAGTGTTGTTTTTTGTTTTTTATTCATGGGAACATTTTTGATTCCCATTCAATTGATCCTATCGTACAGTCTGGTAAGCATTAAATTATGTACCAAAGGTGCTGCATGGTAGGCCCTACTCGCCCTAGCTTACGAAACATATACATACAGATTTGGCACATTCACGCACACACACATACACACACACACATACACACACACACACACGTGTATATATATATATATATATATATATATATATATATATATATATCAGTAAAAATGACAGACAAGGAGCATCTTTTTTTGCTAATTTTTTCTCGTAAAAATTCTCAAATTCAAAAAATTCTCAAATTCAAAAAATCTTTTGATTAATTAATCAAATAATCATTAATCAATCAACTGACTTATCATTATATGCATTTGATATACCGTTATTTTGACTAAAAAGTATTTTGTTTAGTGTTGGAATTCTTGGATGTATTATGTGTTTCTAGCATTTGCAGTCGATTAATGCAGTTAATTTTATATAGCATTCTTGTATTGATCTACAAGTATTTTTCAGATGCAAGTATCATCGTTCGGTGGTTCATGTATATTTAAATGTGTTTTATTGCACTTTTATCTGAGAGATGGGCAAGTTAAACGTCGTTATAATGTTGTTATTGTATGCCCTATATATGAGGTTGTATGGTTGTTATAATTTGGGAAAAATCCCTCAAAGGGCAAATAAACTCATACATAACATTACCATAATTATCAGCATATATATACGGTTATAAATTGCGTTATATTATATAGAAACAGTATTTGAAATTATTTGTTATCGCAAGGTGAATTTTAAAAACAAAGTAGTTATATAAACATGGCACCCCAGCAGTGTTCATCAAACACCATCTTTCTTTCAGCTGAGATTTTAAATTTATACCTTACGTCATAGATTCCATAGTTTATAATAAATCATAGAATAAAATGTTTCTTTTTTGGATTGTTTAACAGTGGTTTGCATTCCTGGATTGATTTCTGTTATTTTATCACTAAATTCTTTGCATGATACATCGGAATTATTATTTAAATTTAATTTTTTGAACATATAAGTTCCTGTTTTAAGGGATTCTTATAATGCTTTTATGGAGTGACGTTCTGTTATTCAATGACTGTGTACAATATATATAATTTTCATTACAATTTTTGCATTCAATTACTTAGATAACGTTTTAGAATTGCATGTTAGATTTCTCTTTCTTTCAAAAGGTTTGTTGAGTTCTTGAATAAAAAGCTCTTTATTCAAAGTGAATAGATAATGTCCCCACTGATTATCCTTGAAAAAGCACCACCAAAGCTAACCAGAGCTGATCACAATATATACAGACAGTCCTCAACCGCGAGAGATGTGATGAGAGACCTCTAGGACATAACGATCCATCAAAAAGCAAACATTCACACACATACATATGAACTAATATAAGTTCTTCAAACCAACAAATACGGACGTACACAGCTGAAAATCAAGAAAGATGCCCAGAGAGGTTTCTAAGAGCCAGAACATGTGTAGTAAAATAAAAATGATAATACTCAAACTTGATACTTTTGCGGACTTTCCTTCATCTATATATACTGTTCGTAATATTTTTCAATTAGCAAAAATAGAAAGAGAAAGAAAAAGAAAACAGATTTCATTCATTGTAGACCTTTAATCACCTGACACAATATGTAACTGTCATCCAAAATCTGGCCACAAATCCCAACTTGTTATAGATTAATTGATCATTCTTATCATAACCATCATATTGCATGCCAACGATACCATCAAACTGATATGATCTTTACAATCAGCAAACAGAGAATGGCATCATTTTTTTATATAACAACTTGTATAGCTTTTACTAGTACATAAACTTTACAATTAACGGTCGGTCGGTCAGTTGATTGGCGCATCTTGTAAGTTTAATGGAAAAAAATCTGAAAGTTACTCAGATTTTACAAGTAAATGGAATATACCAAGTAGGAAAAAACTGGGATATCTTTTTTTACAAAAATGAAACGTTGCATGACTTAGACGGAAAACAGAATTTCAGACGAAAAATATTATTAAAGTAAACCAATGAAAATAGAAACATGTTCATAAATGTTTGGATGGTGAGTGTGTTCGAGAATTCGCTTAAAGCAGAATTGAATTGAAACACATTCTGACGAGATTTATTTTTCGTGGCCAGATACTTTTGTGGAATTGCGCTACACACCAAGTTCAGGTGATGGCAGACAAAAACCAAACCATTTTAAGATTTGGAGGGTAAGTTTCCATTCGTAGGAAGTGTGGTCCCTTCTGAAAGAGCGAGTACAGGCTTCATTGGTTGGCTATATGCAGTCCAGCTTCCTTAGTGATAGTAAGAAAGTATTGAGCCAATACAATTACAGAGTAGCAAAACGAAGGTTGGATTTAGCGAATTTGGAATAGTATGAGAGTTCATGAATCGGAATCTGCAATGAAGTCTAGGACCCCAACTGTTTTCCTAACAATTATCAATAAATACCCTGAGATTTTGAGCTTTCAGAAGAACATCCCGAGAGAGCTCTGCTGACACGCTGTCCGACTGCTTGCACATTGGCGACCCACAATCCTTTTTTGAGACGAAGTACCGGCGTGAATACATTCTTCAAAAAGAAACCCAATAGAAAATGGATTTGGAAGAACCCCAACCATGAAACCAAAAACGAAATAGACAACATCCTGACGGACAGAAGCGACACCATCAAAGATATTCAAATTCTAAACCAAGTAAACGTAGGAAACGACCATAGAATGGTAAGATGTGAGATGCAAGTAAAAACCAAAAAAAGAACGCAGAAAAATGTGTCCACACCAAACTGCAACCACTGAACGTACCAAAAGAACTCACCCAACCCTTCAAGCCAGAATTGGAAAAAAGATATAAAATCCTTACCGATGAAAATTACCTCAGCATCAACGAACTCTCAAAATGATGGATAATTCTGTTTGAAATCATGAAAATATTACGTTTTATCTCATCAGGGTTACAACATTGAATTGATCTTTCCCTCTGCTTAAAGTGATATATCCTCATAAAATTCAGCAGAATTACAACCTCTGTAATAGAAGTCGCGACCATATTTGAACCAAAGAGCACATGAACCATTGGTAAAATCTCCGACTAAACCAGGAAACTCATTGAAAGCGCAGAAACCTCAAACCACAAACAACAAGGGGAAAATAGAGGAGACCGAACTAAACAAAACAATCAATAAGAAACTAAGAGAAGACAAAAGAAGGCGTACGACAGCAATCTTCAAAACCACTATCGAAAAACATTAGGGCTTTAAAGCAATAAACGAAGCTCTCAGTATAGGACAAAAACAAATAAGTAGTGTACTCGAAAGAAACGGAGACATAACAACAAACAGAGGCAGAATTGTCAAATGCACCGAAGAATTCTACCAAAAACACTACTCTTCAAGACACGGGCAACAAAACAACGACCAGGATACGCAAGATGCCGACAATCAGTTCCAGGACTTCCCAGAAGTTATACCATGGGAGGTTAAACAAGCCATAAAACCAACAAAGAAGGGAAAAGCCCCTGGACCAGATAACATCACCATCGATCTACTCAAAAAGTTGGTAAGATAGTCAAAAAACAAGCTATTCTATTCAACTTGTGTCTAAAACAGAGCCCTGAAGACTGGAATACGGCAATCACAACGCTTTTATATGAGATAAGAAACCCGAAAGAAACAACTACAGGCCTATAACTGCATCTATGAACTTTTCATCATCGCCAACCGGATCACTAAAACACTAGATGAAAACCAACCACGGAAACCAGCTGGATTTATAAGAAACTACTCAACCATGGACCATTTCCATTCAATAAATCAACTGAAAAAAGCAGCAGAATACAAAATGCCACTCGCTGTAGCATTTATACGCTTTAAGAGGGCTTTTGACTCGTGGAAATTCCCATGGTCATGAAAGCCATCACTCTACAAGATGTAGACCCTGTACGTCAGAGTACTGCAACATGTATGCAGTCACGGTAACTTCTATATCAGGCTACATAAAGACTGAACCTTTCCAGTGAATATCTGAGCAACTTCAGATTTGCAGTCGACATCACCCTTTCTGCATAGAACCTATATGACCTCCAACTAATGCTAGATGAACTAAAGGAAGAAAGTAAGGAAGTCAGTCTACACATGAACTTCAGTAAAACGAAGGACATGTGCAACAACCACATCGAGAATGAGAACATGACCATCAAAATCGAAGATACAACTTGAGAAAGTAGACCACTACATGAATGCATACATCTACCTGGGACAAAAGAAAAAATCAAACGGAGAATAACCCTAGGATGGCAAGCCTTCGACAGAAACAAGATGATCTCAATAATCCTAAAAAGAAGAGTACACTAACAATTCATTCTCTTAATAGTCACTTATGAAGCTGAAACATGGAACTTAACCAAAAGACAGACTTGCAAACTGAGAAGCTTGCAACGTGCACAAGAGAGAGTCGTGTTCAACCTCACATGGAGAGATCAAAATACAGCACAGTATATAAGGAAGAAAACAGGAGTCCGAGACATCATAGAATCTACTGGAAAACTTGAATGGCAATGGGCTGGTCATGTTCCAAGAATGGCAGACAAATGATGACGGACATCAGGGATCCCTAGGGATCACATGCACAATTTTGCTCAAAATCTGAGCCAAATCTGAGTGGGGTGATACTGATATATATATATATATATATATATATATATATATATATATATATATATATATATATATATATATATATATATATATATATATATATATTGCTAAAATTAATTGAACAAAAAATTTCAGTAGTAAGTTGATGAATTTTTAAGCTTAATTTGAACTTTTCTACTCAGGCACTGAGGGGATTGGAGTCAAGGGTTGAAATAAAGTACAATACTTTTCAAGTAGTACAATATATCTTTCATGTGAAACATTGCAACACAAATATCTAAAACATTGGTAAAATAAATAAAAATGATTAAATTGATAAATAAATGAATTTGAAAACAATGGCTTCCAACTGGTGCACAAGATGTGCAAAGGTCAGAATCTTTTCCCGTTATTTTGTTAAACCAGAAAAATAAGGGGCACATATTGCATAAATGCTGCTGTACTGCAGTATTGCAGTATACAAATTTGGACGCTCAAAGCCCCCCCCCCAATAAGTTGGACTGCCGATCTTTTGTGTCGAATCAAGTACCCATGTTATATAATCTTATACTTTTTTTTTTACTCTGAATCCACTACTCATATTTTACAAATATTGGGTATGTTTTCAATGTTGGGGCATATGTTCGCTAAACCGGCGCATTTCTCCATCAACACGTTTCTTTACTCTTGCTCAATGTTGATTTTCGTAGAAAATCCTAATTAGCATGAGTATGATTTTGAAAATTACAGGTCAATACTTTTCTGGCTTTTGAACCATATTTTTCTTTGATTTTCGATCCATGATCAACATATATAGTAGCCAGTTCTTCTGTTAACGTCAAAACAACATCAATCAAAGAGTTACAAATCCAATTGTATTGTTCAGTAGCAATGGGAATTAACAGCTAAATTTATCTTCTAGTGCTGCTAAATGTTCCACTACTATTGGTTCATATAATTTATCTTCCTTCCAAAAACATTTCCAAAATACCGTCTCCAGCTTTTCTTTCTAAAATCCGTAGGTCTTTTCGGAACGCTTTTCTATCAGTAGATGAGATAACATTCTCATTAACTAACACCTTACGTACTTCTGTTCAAGTTATAAGGGTGTTGAAATATATTTGTCAAATATTCTAAGCTTGAAACCTGAAATTCATATTGTAGAAATCCACAAAAACGTTTTTGATTTACTTGTCAGAGCTAATGTACCCGGCAGAGTACTTTTATCCATGAAAACCATCTCAATTTGGTGTGTAAAAGCAAACGCCTGTTGGTCGATATCAACATAAAGCTGCTCTAATAAACGAATTTTTACCGATCGTTTGAATAAGATTTACCATTACTATAACTAGATATAAAGCATCCTTCTGTTTATCTCCATTAAGGCGACTCTGTACAAAAAGTGTGTTGTAATAACATCTGCGTTTCGTTTTTGTTTTTGTTTTTTTGTTTTTTTTTTTACAAATAATACAAGCTCCTCGATAGGACCTACCATTGAGGTTGCTCCATCGGTACAAATCCCAACTCACAACTTCCATGATAAATTTTATTTCACAAATCAATAAAAGGAATGAATATCAATAGCTGCGCTTTGTTGGTAATATCTGATGATTCATCAACCTGCAGAACAAAATTTGAATGTTGAAGTTATTATGGCATACATTTTCCTCTATATCAGTTGAAATTTCCAAAATCGTATCATTTGACGGAAAGATTTTTGTTATCTCTTTTTCTGCTCCATCTCCTTGCATCGTCTAAACCATCTTTCTGTACACAAGTAAAATAACCAACTTGGCTAGAATATGAGATTTTCTTTTTAGCGCAATCATCTCCAACATTTCATGAGAAACAATTTACTTCTTGATTTAGAGATATTTTTCATAAATGTTCTCCTATTGGAGTTGCATGTTTACAACGTGTAGCATGGTCCACCGTTCCATATGATCTCATGGTAATCCGTTGAGAACTTTCGGAGATATTATGTGGACAGTCAAGAATGTAAATATGTATGAAACACAAAAACGGGAAATATCTCTCGACCAGAAAATGATTTGTGGATCTACCCTCAAATTTACCAACTCTTTCTGACCCTATTTCCCAGACTGTTCCATGAAATTTCCTCGAAATTCATTCCGAACTGAAAATATCTTGTGGACAGACGGAAAGACAGGCAGTGGGCATATAATGTGATGTGGGTGTAACTTGGCTGTTATAAAGTTAATCATGCCCTGATCTGCTCCAAAATATTATAATTTCTTTTGTAGTTAATTGTCCATCCTTCCAACAAGTATCATTCATTGAGAAATTTGGGGTTGTCGTGAAGATTGGTATAGAATGTTGGCAATATCATATGGTGTAAACACATAACTCCAACATAACTCCAGTTTCGGCTCGTCGCAGTTCATGCACCCAGCATTCAGGTTGAGCGTTGCTCATTTTTTGGTAGTTAGCATTTGTTCTAATGGCTTGTGCAAGAATGAGATTAGAACCAAGAGGAGATTGGAATTCCAAGTTGGATTGGAAGCGGGGAGATAGAAGGGGCAATTGGTTCCATCGAAGCTTGATATATATGATCTATGAATTTTCGCTCATTGTTAGATATCAGCACGATCACCTAAATCAGATTTATACTTTGGTGTATTTCGGCTATTTATATTGAGTGCCTCTTGGGAAAATCAAGTTAGATCTCCGAACGTGCCACTAATTAGGCTATTTTGACCATACAATTGTGGTGGTATAGATACTATGAAAAAAGATTAAAGTCTCCAGTTATTGGAAGTTGAACGCGTCCTTGTGCGATTTCCGACAACAGCATATCAAACCAATTCAGAAGGAACCAGTGAGTCAAGCAGCTCACTTTATATAGGATTCAAGCAGAAGCGTTACTAGAAGATGAATTGACCCCGGCGGTGGAAAGAAGTCCCAAACACAGACTAAGGTAGAAAGGAACTGAATGAATCGGTCAGTGAGCGCAAATGGGGCCATGTAGTTAGGGCTAAGTTCAAGAATAGTGTAAGGTAGAGTTGTATCGGAGAACTGATCGTCGCATTCGAGAGATCAGCACGGCAATCCTAGTCCACGTGAGTAGGAATTCCGGAGCTATTTAAGCAATGTTCTCCCATACGAAGTGGTTAGTTGCGAAGGCAAAATTAGAAGCATGTTGGCTATGGCCAGTCACCGCGATGGACAATCCTATAAATTTCACTTGAGGCTGTCGCACATATTTGCTCCACCCTGGACAAGTGTATTAAACAGGGAGGGGGCATCCCACAGGAGATAACCAAAGAGTGATCACATATGTGAAGAATAACAACCGTGGGCGTTCGTAGTTACAGACCCATAAACCTACTTAACACACTTGAGGATTTGGGCCAAGATTTTGACGAACCGGCTCAAATTGTTGTTGGTAGATTATCAGACCTGATCAGACTTGTTATGTGAAATGGGGAACAATTCAGGACAATTTTCACCTGGTGCACGAGATTATGATAGAATAGGTGACGACACCAATGTCACACTGATCAAGTTGGATCAGTTCAAGACATTTGACAAGGTGGACCATGGCATCTTGGCGGTCATCCCGTAGGCTGCCTTATTCGAACCAGAATTCTGCTTCTCGATAATTCTTCTGTACCGGACCCATGGTGCAAGAGATAGCACTGAACACCTTTCGAGATGACTCCGCCGATTATGTAATCATATATTGTATCTTGTTCTAAACATTGGTTTTATCGCTTCACACATGTTGAAGCATCTCTCATACGCTCAGCTGCTCAATCGTGTCTTCTCTAACTCAAAAATTGCATTTACAACTCAATCTCGTGAATGGAAAGGCAATGAATTAACTACTCAACACTTACCATTATCTGTCTTCTAATTCTCCTTACTTCGGTGCACATGGGTTAAATCAAATAGTCTTTCTGTCGTGTTTTTCAACGTCTGAGAACCCTCCCCCTCCCAATTGCTTGTGCGCGATCACAAATTCATCACCCACAACTTGGCAGTTATGCATACCATTGATAGCTGGTCTCCAATGGTGTTCTCCAAGCATTATGGATTCAAAGCATTTCAGTTAACCCTGCATCATTAACGCACGAATACTACGACTACTTTGCGCAGAGCTCCTAACTTTTGTTTAGTATCTGTCTTCTATCATCCTCTTCTACATAGTTACAAGTTTACACTGTATGCACCTTCTATCACGGATCCAATCTCCTTCCTTAATAACCTAGTAACCGACTTTCTCCTTCGTTATATTCTCCTCTTCATTAATAACCATCAAAAAAGGCTCTAAGGCAATGAGTAACAGTGTTAAAAAATAGAAAACGTTTATTTTAGGACAGACAATTGTTTTTTCTCTGGTAAAAAGTTTGCAAATGCAGTTGAGTAGGCTGATTGGTCTGTAACAACCTATATCTGTTTGGTTTCCTCAGTGCGATGATTGCGGTGTTCCAATCATCGAGGATTTTACTCTGTTTTAGGTACTTGTTGAATGTTTGGCTAGTTTCCATAGTGATGAATTTTTCTTCATCCTGAATCACAACATGTATCCCACAGGTTATATGCGAAATTGTGACCGGTAGAAAGTAAGATGGTGTGGCGATTTTGTCAGTTCAGGAGATATTAGTATCGCGAAGCCTATGACAGCGAAACTTGAGGAAGGTATGAAAAAAGGCTGCTGCTAGGGTATCCTGGCTTATTATTATGATGATGATGATGATGATGATGATGATGATGATGGTGGTGGTGGTGGTGGTCTAGCTATTGGAAAAGCTGGACAAAGGTGTAAGTATATCTCATCATTTATAATGCAAATATTCTAAAATCCGAAACACATCTGGTCCAAGGAACTTCGGATATTAGTCAGCGGGGAACTTTTATTGTGAGTTTTACTATACATTTTTTCCGGAAAATAGACAACCCGACAAATATTTTTTGAAATATTTGCAAAATTCGCTTGAATTCTGTTTTAATTACTTTAACTTGGATAATCTTTAAATATTTTCAGTTTGCTTAACATTCTTACTTTCCCTCTATCTATAACTAAAGTTATTTTCAATAAGAAATGCATTTAATTTTGGAAAAATATATTTTTTCAATTGAGTTTTGAAATATTGTAACAAAAAAAAGCAATCAAAACGGCAGCCACTTCAACAAATATTGAGCATTTTTTCCATTTTTCGGTCTACGTTAGGAAAAAAACAGACAAGTAACATACAGTATAAAACCTGCCTGGAATTAGGACCAGCTGCTGCAAGGTCAAACTCCACCTTCTATTCTGACTGAAGATGGATACTGTAACTTTTGTACTGTATATATGATAAATAAAAAATATATTAATATATATTTTTTGGGTAGAAATGTATTTATTTATTAGAGTGAAATAAGCCTGTGCGTATCTGTATGATAGATTTTCATTAGTATCTAAACATTGTCAATTTAGCACTATCAAAAAGACAGCCTTCCGACAATTAGTTAGCCGTGAGTCCGAATCGGGAGAGAGGGTTGTATATTTTATATATCGATTTATACCCCCTAATTTTGAAGAGGATTGTTCTTGTCGTTCTTGTTCTCGTTCTTATCACGGTAGAAAAATAAACAAAAACCATAACTGTAGTAAAATCTGCGTGCGTAACCAATGTAATGGAGGAATTGACAAGGTTGAATGAGGTTGCTTTATGACTGTTGAAGACGGAGTTCACACATGCGAACCTACGTAATGGCAACAGAGATGATAATAATAACGACGAGTTTTTTTAAAAAAAACAAGAACGCTTGACAAACAAGACATATCCAGCGGGCACGGAAGTATAAATATACCATAATATCATGTCTGTAATGTATTTTTTGTACTACAACTAACTATTGACTGCATGTATTCTGTGTATAAGCTGTGGTATGATCACGGATTATTAACAAGCATAAGCTTCCATTTTCGTCTTACTGGACGACATTGCGTAGATTTTTCCGGGAATTAAGTCTCTGGTTCTATTTCTTTCTTACTCTGAATGATTTCTTCAGCATCACCACTATATTTCGTTTCACTGTCCCTACTGATGTACACTAAGTGACCCACTCTTACAAGAAGAATAGATTTAGATTTTCCTCTTGAAGCACTTGATAAATGAGATTTTATTTTTTCGTTTTCCATATTTTGAATGATGCATTTGTCTTGCAGCGAGGCTTAATTTCCACTAAATTGGTCTCTTTGTGCATCCATTTATCAAGCTGATAATCTGCCACGCCGTATTTTACTATCGATTCTAGAAAATGCTCCAGCAAGGAAAACTGATAACATTGTATTATCATTTTTTTCATCTAGGTGGATTTAATTCAGCATGGACTTCTCTAGTTGTGCATTCCTACACCGGATTTTTGTTTTTGAACCTTTCTCCTCAGAACTCTATGATCATGCCTTTTGATCTTGGCAATGACTAAACTCCGACACGATGAAGCAGAGTCAACCGATCCACAGTTCAATGTAACTTACTGTGGGCTATCAGGATACCGTTTCTGATGGTGATTGTCTTTTCATCTGGGATTATTCTGGTATGGGTGTAAGATGAAATGTATACCCTGACAATTATGATAAACAGTTCAGATCTCCTGAGGATATAACATGGAGCCAATGGTTTCCAGACTGGAAATATATGTCTGATGAAGGAATCGAAGTGGCATGTCTACTAGGAATGTTTGGTAGGCATTAGTCATCGAATCCACGGCTGGCTCTTGGTACAGGACATAGAAGGCTATAATTTGGATGGATGCTGCAGTTTAATATGTGAGTTTTATAGTAGGCCATGCATGTATTTTCGAGGAACATCGATCCTTTCGGATGTAGCAGTAGATATGTCGCGATGTTCCACTGATAGGAGGCCATCTTTACCTATCCTCACGACCTGTAGGTATATATTGGCGTCTTTGATGTTATTTACCTTCCTTGATAATGGTGTCCCTTGTGTAAGCTGTGCACAAGCACATCATAAGGATTTACATGAGAATTGTAACTCATACATCCATGAACGGCTACTGTAAGGTACAGTGCTACTAGAGTTTAGGGTATCATACACCGTGCATGATTGCACTACTGATTCAAATGTCTCTGTTATGAACTGAAAGATTTGGCAGCTTTGAAGATTGCACTTGACTTGTTTGCGGCTGGCAAAATCGGAGTGTAGGTTTTCTTTTTCCTTTATGAGTTACAGTTTCACATGGAATCTGTTCGCTACACCGAGGAATGTTCTGACTCAGGAGCTTAATGAGAATTTGCCTTGACACAGTTCATCATAGGCCTGTGCACAGGGGAGTGAATCCATTGGGGCTAGCGTTTGGTGATCACTACTGATTATTTTTTTACTAAAATGAATAATGACAGTGAAGATAGCTAGTCTTTCCAGTTCTCATGGGAGCCAATTTTTTTACTAAGATGCCCTGAAATAAAATGCTTGTTTCGGATGGCATACAGTGCTACCAATGGCGTATGGTGGTTTGCTCTAGGCGATGGATCTTAGTGTCTTTAAAAAGTAATGAACACTTAAGCCTTTTTGATACCATGAAGGGAAGGTAGTTCCGATTGTAAATTGTAAGGATTCATGCCTTCGCTCATTTGATGATATATACTGTGGACAAATAAAAAGAAATAAGAGGATTAATGAAAAGTCTCTTAGTGGTACATTTTTTTTCAAATTCCAATAATAAGCAGATGCGTAGTAAAACATAAAAGAGGAGGAAGAGAAAGAGATTCTTTCGACTGGCACTCATCAGAGGATGACCTGTCAGAAAATGGTTTGAAAAAATTTGAATAATGTCATTTTAAACGGCATTTTTCAAAGCTGTTCAAATTATTTCCATACTATATTTAAACTTTCAAAAGAAGCTTTTAAGGATTAGGTCAATTCTTACTAGATGCCTTTTCCAGCCATGGTGTGAAGGACTTGGTTCGCATTCGACTTTTAATGCTTATGTTATCATCTTGGGGTTTTAGAAGTATCGTTCCTTCTGATCAGTGGCAAATCCCCCGCTGTTCTTGCATTGATTAGCATGTGGCCTTTCCTTTGCAGAGTTAGGGTAGGTCTCATTTTTATGGCAACCTGCTATTTCTGTTTTAGCAACCAAATGTTCTACTATCGAAAATATCTTTAAACTCGATGTTAGCCTCTCTAAATCGTGCAGGGTCCATAGTTATATGCAATGGGCTAATGGGTTCATAGTGAAGTTGAAAAGAGGAAAGTATTTGGTGAAGACTTCCCTCAGTATCAGGGGCTCAGGTTTGAAGTATCATGGCTCTCTGTTCATGAGGTCTGATAATTCTCACAGAATTATAATAACAAATAATTCGCCCCTCTCGTTCCGTATTTTGTATCCGTACTTGCCAACGCATACCAATTTTGAATTTTCCATTTGTTTTTACTATTTTGAATCTTTACATAATGTATGGTTTTTTTTCGATCTGGTTAAGATTCGTTCTTTTGAACCTCGCAGTCCTCGTGAGAGGAATGTTTTCTCTTTGTTTCTGAATGTATTCAATAAATTACACCACAGAACCTCCATGAAATTCGCTAGTTTTTTTTTTACAAAATACAGTCTTTAAAAGTCTTACGAACGTAACTAAAACAAAGCTAAACTCGACACTTACTTCCCTCAATTGAACGGAGGTTAGGCTTACATAAATTATCTTTAGTTTTTTTAATAGCCGTATCTTGGCATAAATTCAAGACTTAATATTTCTAAAAAAATGAAACGTTTCCCGGTGAGATGAAGGTTTTATAATTATTCAAAACATCAAAATTTAATCATAGCCACTTTCTTTAGCTCTGCTTTTTCGATTCTTCCCACTGTCTCTTTATTCCTGAGGTATTTTTCACATAACATTGGTTCTATTCATTTTTACAACAGAATGAAGCATACCATTTGTCATAGCATTTGTTGACTTTAAGAGGGCGTTCAATTCGGTGGAAATTCCTAAAGTCATCGGTGCAATCATATATCAAGGCCCAGACCCCATTTATGTTAGAGCTTTGTAACAGATCTATCATAAAACTCATTTATAAGATTACAGAAAGACTCAACGCCCTTTCTCATAAGATAATGCTTGCCCAAACTATTAACAGTTTGCCTTGAAATGGTTTTCCGAAACTAAGTTTAGATAAATAAAGGAATCAGAATTGATGATAAATACTTATGTCATCTCATGTCAGGACATCATCCTTCACAATCTGAAAGCAATGTTAGACGGACTGAATAAATAAAGTATGATAGGTAGGGTAAAAAGCCAAACTATCTATATATAAGTATATATAAGTAACTGCTCAACGCAACTTTTTAAGGTTGAAATCGGTACTTTGGGACATGAAGATCAATTTACGACCAGACAACATTAAGGGGGTAGGGTCTAAATTTTCTTTAAAATGTTGATATTTTCGGATAAAAATTGCATATATAAATAAAGCAAAGTTAGACACAACACAATTGATTTATACTTTGACAAAATACGGCTGGTTTCCTATTTTCAGATTATGACGTACTCATTTTTAGATGTCTTATCTCAAAGATGTTTCCTCGATGTTTGCAATGGCATCAGCTGCAAGAGAAGGAAAGATAGTATGAAATCCCAAATCAGGGAGGATATACTGGACCAGATTTTCTCATACAACCATCCAAATTATGTAAGATATCGTAGCTAGCAACGTGTTTTTGTGCCCTTTACAACAGCGTTCGAAGAATTGAGACTTAGAGGTTTGGGGAGGGGGAATTCTCGTCGATCCACGGAGATTTAATAACATGATTATTCAATAAAGAGGCTCGCAGGACTTTTCAGACTCGGTTTTTGTACAAACTCCTCAGCTGATGATACATGGATTTGAACGATCCATAATCACAGTAAACTCTAGAAGATCAAGGAGCAGATTATCTCTAAAAAACATTCCCCAAATATAGATAACTTCAGATGGAAAAAAAGAATCATGGTGATGATTTGAAAAGACCGAAATTGCATTTAGAGGATAACAATGTCAACCTCTTTGAAACCTACTCACCAGAATGTTTCATACAGGTGAAGAAATCGAAAAATCTGTAATGAGAGATACGCTCATTCTTCCTGCTGGAGGAAACGTCTTGTTTAAGACAATTGTCAGTGTGAATGATCCAAAAGAAACAACATAGGTTATTTGTGTCAATCGAAAAGATAGAGCTGAATAATTGCGTCGAAAAGGAGAAAGATCATTGTGAAATCTATCAGCACGACCATTAGCTTGAGCTACAGCCGATGTATCCCTTAGTATGACAAAATTATCTGATAGCTGTATCTGGCTCAAATCGTGGAGAGGCACCAAAAACTGCTCATGATTCATCGATGGTTTAGTTGTTTTTTCTTTCCATGTAACCAAAGGGAACATAACGGGAACGGTCTAATGGCCTGCACAAGCAAAGAAAGAGGGTAATCAGGAACGAGTCAGAATTTATGGATTTGACCAGCATACGTCGCAATAGGGCAAATGGCAAAACTTTCTGAATTATGTTGAAAACAAGACTCGTAGGAAAGTACCTCGAAACATCGGAAGATATAGGCTTACTACATCATCGAAATATAGTTACGGCTTGAAATACAACATATTGAGTGACAAAAAGGTGCAGTTTCATGCTTTTGTGAAGAAGATGACACGCGACACAAGATACAAATGTTCTCATTCTATCAATAAGGAGAAACAAAAAATTCAAAATACTGTAGAGAAATCATTTACATCCATGATGAGTATACTAGAGAAAACTGTAGCAAAACTGATGTTATAAGACAACTTAAATGATTACGCCATAATCTGAATATAGGAAACCTGCCGTATTTTGTCAAACTATATTATTTCGCTCTATTTATACATGCTTGCTTCAGAGCTATCCTCTGCTTTGGTTAGATCGGTAAGTAGACTTTCAATTTCTGATGGATTGATTACTTTCTCCATTCTACTTGGTTCTTTAGAGCAATGAAAACGAACAACAATTCTGGTGCTGTATTGGTATGACAAGCTGTTCCTTGACCATAAACCGGACAAGGGTATTAAAGCATTTTAATAGGCTCTTATACATCTATAATAGTAACATCCTTAAAAGACTTCATCGGTAGATTCTGCTTGAGTCAATGCACCACTGCTTGCACCCTTTGCAAGTATGCTGTTTGCATCAGACAAAAACTGCTATTCATAATTGTTGAAATCCACTCATCAGCGAGATTATTTTAAGATACAGATCTTTATTCTTCCAGAGGATATGACTTAGTTTTAAATAAAATACTTCATCAGAATAAACAAAGATATGGAATACCTAGATCTACCATGATGCCCAGCGAAATATCAAGCTCCTCACGTGAATTCGCGTCGCAGTTATAATTTCCTCGAAAGAGGATGTCCAATGCGTTTTCCGATATAGTACCCAGCTAACTCTGTTGGCTCACTTTCACAGATATCAAATTGTCGTTCGTTACCCGATTTGAGTAATTTGGTAGTTGAAACGAACTTTCGATTATACGGTGAGTTTTGTCTGTTATTGTTTCTTGTCTTTCACCGTTGCCGTCTCGGGCAACGTACCTACAAACCCTTTGCGCATGTTTGCTAAAAGCAGCTAACTCCAAGAGACCCTTCTTGGCCACTCCATGTTTTGCATTCTTCTATCTTGATAAGAAATGGTGTGATTTCATTTGTGCAGCATATTTGTAACTTCCTTACTGGTGGTCATTCTATGAATGACTCAACTACTTTCTTTGGACTAGGCTCTCTTGCGATGAGGCTCTCTAAATCGCTTGCTGACAACTAAATCTTTATAACTTCAATTTGGAAATTTGTTGTAGCATAACCACATTCATTCCTCTCTGCAAAATCATACATGGCAGTGTAGAGACTCAGTAGTGGCCCACAACCCTGCATTTCTATCAGTTCGTTCGGAGTTAAAGATCAAAGTAAATCATCATCCCTTAAGCCATGCAGAACTGCAATTGTGCATTTGCTGCATGCACCAATTTTTCAGCTGAAAAAGTTATATTTCCCTTGAAGTGTTAGATTATTTTCTCTTTTGATACAGATGTGTATTCAATGACAGGTATTAACAAGCCCAGTTTTTCACCTGTGTTCTTTCAGTTTTCTAAAAGAACGGGAGTAATTACTTATAATCCAGGTTCTTACTTGGTAGAAAAACGCTGGCAAAGCGTCTCGTTTACTTCCAGTATCGAGTTTGATCTCAGTAACTTGCAGTATTACTAGAGCAAATTTTATCTACCAAGACTGATGATAAAAGACATCTGAAAATGATCACAGCATAATCTAAAAATAGAAATTCTGCCGAATTTTGAAAAGTATATTGACATTCCAAAGACAATACAGGCACTTTTGATAACGTCATCAATCATTTAATTCCTGGTAATATTTCAAACTGTTGCAATTTGATAGGTTTTGTCTCGAATTACCTAGATGTGGAATTTGTTTCTCATTATGACATATGTCGGAAGATATTAACATTTTAAATAAAATTCAGGTCCTCTTAGATGATATCATCGATCATGTGACTTCTGGTAATTTTTCGAAATGTTTTTTAGTATTAGATTAGATCGACCCCCTGTCCTAAATGACTAATATCAGCATTGAAACGTTAAGTTAGGCTATTATTTAGATTGTTACAAATGACTTTCCATAGGAAATGGCTAGGAGCAAAGTATTCAAGATCGGAAGACTATTCTCAACAGTCCCCTTCCAAGAAATCGTTCATAAAAACGTTTCTTTTCGGGCTATTGGTAGATTTTGTTTTTGTTTCATTCATGTACATATAAAGGAATACTTTCTAACAGGCAATTGATAATATAAGATTTACGCCTGCATGTAAAGTGGAGGTAAGTCAAATGCCGAATACTACTAGTCAACTAAAAAGTATGCATTCTCATAGTCCATGAGATAAGGGTTTTGGTTTATTGTTTTGAACAATACCTAACCAAACAGATTATACATCAAAAGATATATAATTTTATATAGAATCAGAAAATGAATAATAACAATGCTATTCTGATCATCTATCCGTGGAATTAGGGATAATCCATGGGGTATTATGCAAATCTGCAAAATTTCTCGTCCATATTTCACCCATAGACGAGTTTACTCAGCGATGTCAAGTGTGCTTGATAACATTTAAGTTCTACCACAGTCTGACCACAGGAAATGTTTCAAGATAACTTCTAATTCATAGTTGACGTTTAATTTGGGTGCCAAATCCAATGTTTTGAAGGTGCAGAGATTTAATTACCATATCTAAGTGATTACAATTACAAGAACAGTTGACAACTTCATATTTACTAGATAAAATGAAGGAATTTTAGACAAATACATATTCTAATTTATTTTGAAATCAGTACCAGAAAGGCAAATTGAAAGAGCAGTACGAAGACAATTTTCATTTTGAGACCATTAAGGAAACAGCATTACAGATATTGAGATATAATTTCAACAAATAAGCAAAAGACAAAGGATCACAGAAAAAGATCATCATTGAAACAGCAGTTTGACTTATTGTAAGTAATATCAAGTCCAATCTCTATTCAAAATTGAAAGTTGCTCAAGCTTGATTCTGCCTTTTTGTTTTGTTCTGACAATCTGTGGACATGGTTGAAATTTTTTTTGTGTGTGGTTAATGATACAAGCTGAAAGGTTGCAGAACAGGCAGTCGTCCATGCAGCTCGACCATAAGTGAGTGCATTCATGATAAGATAAACACCCCAAAGAAATGGCTTTTTCGATGTTTTTTTTATTGTTCTTATCAGTGATAAATCCAAAGGTGTCACTTTGTGGCAATTACATTAAAACCTTTGAAAAATATTGAAATTATACTTTTCCAGTGGTCATGACAGTTATAGATTTGATCTTTTTATCCTGTTTAGATTGAATAAAAATTAGATTTCATGTACTTTTCCGTAAGAATATTATGTTTGACCAACCGGTTTTGCATATTCGCACTGTTCATTCTTGTCAATCATCCAGATTATTTTGCGCATGTGCATTCTCTTGTGTTATCTAATGTCATTTGACATAACTTCGAGTGGTGAAAAATCTTTTTAATCCAATAATTTCTGCGTTTTTACATTGGAGATTGTCAGACTGTCAAGTTGACAATGGTGTCCTAGAGTGATGATAACAAACACTCCATCGGTCAAATGTAACCAAAACTAATGATAACGAACACTCCATCGGTCAAATGTACCCAAAACTAATGATAACGAACACTCCATCGGTCAAATGTAACCAAAACTAATGATAACAAATACTCCATCGGTCAAATGTACCCAAAACTAATGATAACGAACACTCCATCGGTCAAATGTAACCAAAACCAATGATAACAAATACTCCATCAGTCAAATGTAACCAAAACTAATGATAACAAACACTCCATCGGTCAAATGTAACCAAAACTAATGATAACAAACACTCCATCGGTCAAGTGTAACCAAAACTAATGATAACGAACACTCCATCGGTCAAATGTAACCAAAACTAATGATAACGAACACTCCATCGGTCAAATGTACCCAAAACTAATGATGACGAACACTCCATCGGTCAAATGTAACCAAAACTAATGATAACAAATACTCCATCGGTCAAATGTAACCAAAACTAATGATAACGAACACTCCATCGGTCAAATGTAACCAAAACTAATGATAACAAACACTCCATCGGTCAAATGTAACCAAAACTAATGATAACAAACACTCCATCGGTCAAGTGTAACCAAGACTAATGATAACGAACACTCCATTGGTCAAATGTAACCAAAACTAATGATAACAAACACTCCATCGGTCCAATGTAACCAAAACTAATGATAACAAACACTCCATCGGTCAAATGTAACCAAAACTAATGATAACAAACACTTCATCGGTCAAGTGTAACTAAGACTAATGATAACGAACACTCCATCGGTCAAATGTAACCAAAACTAATGATAACAAACACCCCATCGGTCAAATGTAACCAAAACTAATGATAACAAACACTCCATCGGTCAAGTGTAACCAAAACTAATGATAACAAACACTCCATCTGTCAAGTGTAACCAAGACTAATGATAACGAACACTCCATCGGTCAAATGTAACCAAAACTAATGATAATGAACACTCCATCGGTCAAATGTAACCAAAACTAATGATAACGAACACTCCATCGGTCAAATGTTACCAAAACTAATGATAACAAACACCCCATCGGTCAAATGTAACCAAAACTAATGATAACAAGCACTCCATCTTTCAAATGTAACCAAAACTAATGATAACAAACACTTCATCGGTCAAATGTAACCAAAACTAATGATAACAAATACCCCATCGGTCAAATGTAACCAAAACTAATGATAACAAGCACTCCATCGGTCAAATGTAACCAAAACTAATGATAACGAACACTCCATCGGTCAAATGTAACCAAAACTATTCATGGCTTAATCGAGGATCAACTTTTTGTGTCAAATTATGCGTACGTTGACATCCTTCTGGTTGTTTTATACGCTTATAATTTGATCTGTCAACTCATACCAAAACATCGATGCTTAGATCTTCAGACGAGCAGACTGCAAAAAAAAAAAAAAAAATGGTCGTAGTCACAATATTTCCGTACTTCCTCACCAGGAAAACTGACCAAAGAGTTTTAGACATTTCTGATTCTTCCCTTTCAGCTTACAACGAATAATACTATGTATCCTCTTTTCAACTACGATACCCAGGAAAATAATCTGAAACTTTGATATGGTATCAAGTACACTTGACTACCATTTAGAACGCCATCTTGAAAATCAAACCTTTCCAAGGGTCATAACAGTTATAAAGTTTAAGAATGTCATTGATTACAAATGATATTACAATTATAAGGCTATTACCTTTTGTTGTGATTTTCATGGAGTCAAATAATGTGTATGCCAACTTGGACGTTATACCTTTCCAGTGATCAATAGTGACAGAACCTTAATGAAGAATCAATAGAGAACACTTCACACTACATGGGACCGTTGGAAAAATTGTCTTAAGTGCATATTCATAGATTTATAGATTATAGATTTCATAGAATCGGCGGCCATCTTGGCGTCACCGCAGAAAATATACCTTTCTAGTGGTCGGACTGTGATAAACTTTTAGTATGTTTGATACGAAAGAAAAATCGTCGAGAACCCTTATTTGTGGGATAAAGTGTTTTTTTCCATAAATACACCCAAATATGTGGATAAATATGAGAAATTATTCCGAATGATAACGTCATAAAGACTGGTTTGTGAATTAGCAACAATTTTTGACATCTGTTGAACACGTACTTTGATGTTTCAGCCAGATATTGTTGAAATGCTGCCTAGCACTAAATGTACGTGCAAAATAATGTTTCTTTTTGTTTTTTATTACTTTGACCTAAAACATTTTATTGGCTTGTGGTGATCTGAAAAGTATCACCAAATAAAAGTTCAGTCGGAAATCTCATCTTAAATGTTTCTGTGCTGTTTGATCCCCAAATTAAACCCGTTTAAACATTAGACCCGTTTGACTGGCGACCATCTTGAGGTTGACCTCTCAGGGTCCTCAGATCTGAAATCTGACTTCCTCCACATCTTAAAATCAATGTTATCGTACGTGCTATGTCAGCAATTTCATGATTTTTCCAAGAAGTGCACAAGCGATCATAATCTAAGAGCTTATCCACCTGCATTCATCTTTATTAAATAGTATAAATCCTTTATTAAGGCGTAAACCAAATTGAACCAAATAAAACAATGAGATTGAAAACAAAATTTTAAAAATATTTTCAAGAATTGTTTCTGTAAAATTGGTCTTTTTTTCATTTTATCACCGGGTACGATTATTCTTGAAAAAAAAAAACAAGTTCCTGTTCCAACGGTGCATGTGTTGGAATGTGCTGGACTTTGCAGTATGTAGTGCACCTGGTCCTAATTGTCATATAAAATCATTTTCCATCCGTCACATATGGCTTAGAAATATTTCTGTTATTTTTTTTCGGTGTTGTAAATTCAGATATTTTATATCCAGTTTAGATAATTCTAAAGAGCAAAAGACAAGATAATTTGTAGAAACTATGAAGAAAAATCCTTATTATTCAAAATTTCTTCAATTTTTTATTAGATTTCTCAAGAACTGCTGATCCTAAGAACTGCAAACTCGACACTGCAATGCTTTGTGAGCCGACTGATATACCTGGCGAATGTCAGCTTCGTACAATGGCCAATTGCCGAGTAATTACCGT
Source organism: Thysanoteuthis rhombus (assembly GCA_963457665.1). Lineage (NCBI taxonomy): Eukaryota > Metazoa > Mollusca > Cephalopoda > Oegopsida > Thysanoteuthidae > Thysanoteuthis > Thysanoteuthis major. Next base: position 13,505,156 of record OY735215.1, read on the forward strand.
GTGTAGAAACACCGATTTCTTCAACTGTAATTAGATGAACATGCTTTCCCATTTATAAAATGTCAACGGTGTTATGATTATCTGTAAAACTAAAATAGTCATTATTCTCATTATCTGTCAACAAAAATGAAATATATTTCCTTTCGCAGCAACCTCACAAAAGTATTTGAGAATCGATTTCTCTTCATGGAAAAAAGTTTTTTCCGTTTCAGAATTTCATTTATTTTTTGTAGAAGTCATCCATCTTGTGACGACGTAGTTTTGTGCCTTTTAACACTTGATGTCAAGAAAAGAATCCGTCCATTTTTATCCTGATAGTTTTGTGAAAAGCGATAACATGGAAGCAATCGTTCATTATCAGACGATATTTTCTTTCCAGCTGGTGATCATATTTACTGACTTGGCTGATGCACACTAATAACTTTTTCTGTTGCCTCGTAGTCAGTGAATTCGTTCGTGAAATATTTGATACAAGGTGTAGATGTATTAATATTTTAAGCAATACAAGAAAGGAAACATTGACACAAGAAAATGAAAATGGTTGGCAGTACATTTTCCATATAGAGATCTACATCCTTTGCAGGAAGATACACAACAACAGCCATCAAAAACATTCTCGGAAAAGGTGAGGGCTTCAAAACTATCAAGAGGAAGAATGCAAATAACTAGTGTGCTCGAGGAAAATGGACACCTAACAACGGGTAGGAACCCAATTGTGGAACGTGCCCAAGAATTCTGCAAAGAAGTGTATTCCACCAAACAAGAGACACACAACAATGATCGAGATATGTAAGTCACGAGGAAGTAGTTGGAAAAACTCACAGAAGTTACTCCATGTTGGATGGAGCAATCCACCAAGCAAGCAAAGCTCCCTCCTGGGACAGATAGCATCACCATAGACCTACCAAAAAAGCTGGTAAAGTCATCAGTAGGAATCTAGCCATTCCATTCAACTTATGCCTCAAACAGAACTAAGTCCCAGACGAATCGAAAACCACAATCACATTGCTGTTATATAAAAAAAGAGAACCCGAATGGTCAGAATAACTACAGGCGAATGAGCCTACTTAACTGCATCTACAAACTCTCTACCATAGAAATCACCAACCGAATCACCAACACGCTAGATGAAAACCAACTTGGCCGTAGCATTTGTTCAAAAAGGCCTTCGACTCGGTGAAAATCAGTTGCCGATAATATTCTACTCGATAATTAATTAATTTTTTTTGTTTCCTTTGCCTGGAATTTGGGCGCTTTTCTTTCTCGCGAAGCCATGGAAGAGCCTCAAAACTATTTTTTTTTTTCAATTTTAACAGTGTTTACAAAATAGGGTGTTGATGTCTGCTGGATCATTTCTATCTGCTAATTACCCATACCTTTTAAAGATTATCAAGATAGGCATAAACCGAATCTCAACACGGATTTTTTTTTCACAAGAGAAAAAAACTGCCGCTAGTGCTAAAAAGAAGGGTATACAATCGATGCATCTACCCAACAGTCACCTAAGGAGCTGAAACATGGAAACTAATCAAAAGATTGATCCTCAATAGAGCACAATCAGAGGGAAAACACAAGTCTGGTACATTATAGAATTCATTTGAAAACTCAAATGGCAATGGGCTGGTTATGATGTGAGAATGAAAGATACTTATCACTAGCAACCTTGAAAACTGATTAAAATTATTGAATGTATTGTCAATTTCATTTCATTAAATTAAATGCTTTGTTCGCATACGCTTTTGGTTGTAGAATAAGGCCCACATTTTATACAAAAATATATTTTTTTGGCGTTTCAAAAAATTTCAGTTTGATACAACGATATCATCTTTTTTTCAAATTCATTTCTGGATGAAGTATTATAACAGTATTATCAATGTTGATTAGCTTTTACCTTCATCCTATTTTCAGTAGCTTTTTATCACAACTCTGAATCGGACCGTAATCCCACGACATAGATAAAACAGCGCAACCGGAAAATAAAGAGTAAGTCTACGAACATACACAAAACTAAAAGCAAGTCATTAAAAATATTTTATTACGAAAGTACGTTGTGACCATTCTGAAATATCAATTTTGGAACTTGATTTATATATTCTGTATAATTTTCTGAATCGAGTGTCTTCGTAGGCTTCATATGATTTGACCGGTTGAGTGTGACAAGTGAAAAAACAGTGCTGTTTTAGTGCGTTGCCATGAAGTCAAACGTGGATCTGTCTCCTATCATGAACCCCGCCTATCTTCATTGTAATATAAAAATGTAGTTAATGATAAGTGTTGATATCTATTATGTGTTTGTAGGTAGTAATAATACTAAATGATGCCTACTTATCTCGTTCAGCAGGGTATGGTTGAGGCCGAATAGTGGTTACCAGATTGTGGACTCAGGTCGTGAGATTGAGTTGGTCAAGATAGTCTAGGTGATCGGTGATAAAAGCATGAAATTTGGTACAAATATGCTTCGATGGGTACCAATCATTTTCAGATATGAAAACCCAAACTCTATGTTTATAGCAACGGTTTCTAAGGAATTAATTTTTAATAGCAACTACATATGCACTCTTGAGAATCATTTTCTTTTCAAATTTTCACGGCCAAAGGTCTCTGCACAGTTTTTTGTTGGATAGGGTGGGCTCAATAGCATACTAAAAGTCTACCATAGTCTGACCATAGACTGATCTGGAAAGGTATAATCTATAAAATGGCATGCAAAGGCCTTATTACGCACTTCATGAGTTATAGATGTTTTCCTGGATCCATCCCCAGATTTAATCACTTTTTCCGTACCCAATGGTCCATTTTCCACAAAATTTCATTAAAATTCATTGAGAACTCTCGGATATATTTTTTGGACAGACATGAGTGATTACAGGAATGGCTCCAAAGCAAAACAAGTCCCCATTCTTGGCGCATAGTTTTCTTTTGGGTGTTTTGACGAAGCTAGAATTCGAAGCAGAACATAAAATGAAATAAGTTTAATCGGTGACTAGAAACGTTGAGATAGAGAGAGGGAGATAGAGAGGGGGGAGAGAGAGAGGGGGGAGAGAGAGAGGGAGAAGGTGGGGGTAGGCAACCAACAAAAAACACAACTCAACATGAAAAAATCATAGGGGAGTCTGTCCATCGGCGTTCTCCACAGGAGACAATCGTTCAACTAACGGAAACAAACGAATATTTTTCTTTCGAGAAGGCTTTGATGAGGCGAATTACATGTCCGTCCTTACTTTCATTTTTCTTCTTTTACTTCCATACAACAGATTCACGAAGCCACCCTATTCCGTGATTGTCCAAGGATTCTCCCGACTTCAAACTGAGCGTTTTCCACAACGCTCCACTCCAAGTCTTTCTAGTCTTCATTTCACGGTCTTCTGGGGGTAACACAATTCTGACACCCCAAACGCAACAAATCAGCCCAGAAACCAGTCGACTTATGCCTCTTTTTCGTTCTCCTTCGGCCCCTGAAAAAAACAAGATCCCTCTCGTGTCTCTATTTCCCTCAAGGTACTCTGAGTTATCTGCCCTTGTCCTTAGTTCACTATAAATTAAAATATTACTAATTCTATTACAAATATTTTTATATTAGGGGAGAGATTGTGGTTCGGTAGTTCATTAAAAAGGTAAGAAAAGAAAAAGGTGCAATTAGGAAGTTTAATACAAAGGTAGGAAGACGGGAAAATAAAGAAAGTTAGGTATTGTCTTAAGCATGTAAGGGGAGAAAAGGATGTTAGGTAGTTTGATAGAACTAAAAGTAAAATAATTTATTCGATCAATCACTTGCCATCACATCAAATATCAAGAACGTTCTTGAGATACAAAAAATTGATCTGTTTATATTTTCTTTCTTATGAAACACAACATGTATTGAGTCAACATTCTTCTCGGTGCATTCACTACGTTTTGAAGAACTTCCAGAGAATGCTGCAGTCTTGAATATCCTATTGACAGTTACACCCACCAGCTCTAGAGGCAGCAAATGAGAAAACACTATGCCTCGATCAAATATTTAATTGCTTGTGTAAATGATTTTGTGCAACCTTCTTGATCTATTCACAGTAAGAGGGAAGGAAGGGAGGTGGAAGATAAGAAAGGTTGGTAGGGATTTTTTCTGCATGAAACATGCACTGGCAATAAAGATCGGAGAGGATAAGGGACAGAAGGAGAAGATGTACACCCAGGGTTTGGGAAAGTCAAAGGCACGTGATAATTGACGATCCCAGTTGTCAACACCCATGGAATTTCCACGGGTCTGGATAGTTATATACTATCATCCCTAGTATTATTATTTATCGTGTAAAATTCATAAATCTATTAAAATTGATTATTTTATCATCGAAAACATAGCGTCCCTTAACTCTTCTTAGACAAAATTAATCAATTAAAATCATACTTAATATAACGAATGTTTTCTTCAAAAATGAAATAATATAAAACTGTGCATCTAGAGAGAGAGCGGGAGATGTGTGTGGTTAGAATGACTTACATATGAATAATACATTTCCACTACTGTTCTTGTACGTGATCTTTTGAATTAAGTTTTAACAAATGTTATTGATTAAATGATTTTATAAATGCTTCCTGGAAGTTGTTTGCAATAATAAAAAAAGAACAACAAAGAAAATTGCCAGGAGTGTTTTATGGTTACGTTTTCAAATCAAAGAGATCTAGATGTCAGGTTAATGTGGAAATTAAATATGATCTATATGATTTATAGTAATTATTTTTGGAGACAGTTTGTTTGTTTTTTACGTCAACAGCGTCATTTACATCATATTTAATTCTCCAGTACTTGAGTTCTTTCATAGATGCATTTATAAACATATGTTCTGTATACATAACACACTGCCTGCATGTCTGACACGCTATAGAAACCAACTAAATTTCGCGTGCATATTCAATGGACCTCGGGCTTTTGAAGTTGAACGTTTTAAGATAAACATTTTTTGACCATTTTAAAGTTGGGTTCTATTTTCTATGTAACTATAATACATAACTGGATCCTTATTATGTCATCCACAGACAGCTCTTTCGTTGTATTACAACTCTTCAGTGTGGCTATAGACTATCCATTATCCCATCCAGAACCACGAGGTAGGACCGAAACCCTCGCTTCAGATCCTCCGCTTCAGATTTCACTTCATATATATATATATATATATATATATATATATGTGTGTGTGTGTGTGTGTGTGTGTGTGTGTGTGTGTGTGTTCTTATATATGTTTATATATAATTCTTTAAGGGAAACTCTTTCCACTTTTGAGGGTCAAAGTGAATATAAACATTTTCCTTCTTTGAAGGGTCAAAAGTGTAGGGAAACTTTTCCCCTCTTCTGTAATGTTGGGAGTGGAGGATGACTTTTCTCCCTTTCTAGGGATCAACAGTGAAAGAAAACTATTTCCCAATTAAGGGATCAAAAATTAAGGTGAACTTTTTACTTAATACTTGCAATTTGATGAGAAACATGGGCTCGACTGAAGAGTGTTATCATTGTTGGTGGCAGGGAGACAACTAAAGTGATCAAACTCTTATCCTGCTACAGTCTCTTTCTTAGCTTTGATCAAAGTCATTGCAGAATAGGAAGCCTCGCAGAAATATGATGATGATGCTTGAGCCTTCGTTTTTCAGCCCCGGTTGCTCTTTATACAAACACACCTAAAAATGTGTAAGAGTGGAACTTCAAGGAAATAATAATGAAAAACACTTACCAAGCGGGCTAAATTTCATCCCTTGATTGTCTTCACTAGAACTACCCCCTTCACTTTAGACGGAAGCATCAACCTTTTATACAGTTTCAGAATGCTGGAGTCCTTGTTCTGCAATTCGTTCAGTTTGCTGGATATATCAACCTGATTTGCAAGCCAATCTTTATACATAAACAAGGTGGAATGTGGAGATATTTGCTCACTTTCGATCGTGATCTCACTAAAGCAATTGATTATGCATTTCACTGATATTGATTCAACTAGTTTGACCAAAAAAGATACACCAAGTTTTCCCACAACTTGATCAGCGATGTCTGTTCCATTCATATCTATTCTGAGACTTTTGTCCAGAATGGGTCTGAAGCTATAGTGGATTGATTTGGGGCTTCAGTTACGAGCAAAGATACTTTATAGGAAGCCTCAAGTAGCTAATGTGAAGACTTCCTGTATTGTTTCTTAGGATTGCCAAGTCAGAAAACTCCGGTGGTTTACCAACATGATGTTGATGTCTTGTGTGCTGAGATATCGTTGATAAAAAAAGTATTCGATAATTTCCTCGGCCAAAAAGCATAATACCTTAAGAGGGTTGCAACCTGTTGAGGTGAATTCCATCTGATCATTTGCCCGTGATACTGACTGTATTTTAGTTCTTTTCTCTGTGTTTTTCTGCTGTCTTGTTGCTCCTTTATAACCATATTTCGTCTGTCATTCAATATCAAAACTGGCTTTCCGTTTGCAGTCAGTGTGATAGTAATTGTTTCTTTCACAGTTTGAGACATTTACTAATTGCATTGAAAATAGAAATATTGAACATTTACGTTTTTCATTGAACTTATTATATTATGATTATTTTAGGAATTATGCTACCTAGGACAACGAATCTCTATGAAACCCCAAAAGGACGGAGAAATCAAGCGAAGAATCACCCTAGGATGGCAAGCCTTCGGTAAAAACAAGACGATCCCAATAATCCTAAAAAGAAGAGTATACAACCATTTCATCCTCCCGATAGTCACTTATAGAGCTGAATCATGGAACGTAGCCAAGAGACAGACTCGCAAACTGAGAAGCATGCAGTGCACGCGTGAGTGAATCATGCTCAACCTCACACGGAGAGATCACAAGACAGCACAATATATCAGAAAGAAAACAGGGGTCTGAGACATCATAGGATACCTTAGAAAACTCAAATGGCAATGGACTAGTCACAACCGATGGACATCACGACTCATAACATGGATCCCCAGCGACCACATGCGAAACTGCAGCTGACAAAATACAAGATGGAGAGATGGACTAGACAAGTTCAGAAAATACTGGCTCCACCCATGATAGAGAAATGTGACGAATCCTGGGGAAGGTCTATGTCCAACGACGGATGTTAAAAAACTGATGATGATGATGATGATGATGATGATGATGATGATGATGATGATGATGATGATGATGATGATGATGATGATGATGATGATTTCTTTAAATTACCATTTACAAAAAGAGTGCAGTGCTACGAAATACTCCTAAACGTACCCGTATTCCTTTTTGAGAAACACTGGAAAGAACAAAGGACTTCGTCAGTTTTCTTTCTTTTGGGCGTGTTTGTGTTTGAAATGGAACTTCATAACTAGGATCCAACCCTACCACTGAGCTATATTTTCTTCCATCATGTATTAATAACGTCATACATTTTAATCGATTGATGATTGTTTTAGGAAAACTTTATTGTTTTAAAGTATATACTATCCAATAAAGAAAGTCAAATTTGAGAATCGAATACACAATGCAAGACGCAACAGATGAAAATAATTTTTCGCACAACTTGATTTTGAATCATCACTTGAACATCGTCATGTACAAATATGAAAACGTTCGCAGTGAAATCATTTTATTTTTATTCTCTTTTCACAGTCAATTTTTTCTTATTTAGGCTGAGTAAACAAGAAAGTAATCATTACATCAAGTTCAGGTATCTTCCTGCTCCCGAATGGATAACATTACGATTTGCAGGACCGAACGAACAACAGTAGTTCGCTGAAGCCTATCAGTTTTAAAATAACTATTTCCTTTTCTCCATAACTGCAGTTCACTTATTTGGCACTCATAGAATTTAATGTTCCGAAACTTTGCTAAAGAGTCGTTTAAAAAAAACTGATTCTCTAATTAATCATAAAATTACTCTATTCTGTTCTAAGTTCCTTCTGCTTCATTGCATATAAAATATCCACAATGTAAGTTTTGCTTTTCCAACGGAAATTGGTCAACACAAACTTTCGGGGATCTTTGAAACTGTCTTTTCAGTCGCTCAGAACTAACCAGCAGGTCTTTGGAACTCTTTATCTTTTGTAAAACGCAGCGTTGGTCAAAACCAACTTCAGGGGGTATTTAAATCTCTTTTCCGCCTGAAATATGCACTGTTGGTCATAGATAACTCCAAAGCGTTGTTTAAAAACTTGAAAAAGGGAGTAATGCTCAGAAATGAACTCAGAAGGGCTGAGCAACTCTTTTCCCCCTTAAAATAAATCGCTAGACAAAATCAACTTCAGATTTTGCTATGACTCGTTTTTCCTAACTACCTTGAGGTTGAATCTATCCGATGTTGCATATCTAAAAGGGCACGGGTGAATTCGACGACTTTCTTATGTTAGTTCTGCCTCAAACTACTTCTGCTCAACGCTGCATATTTCAAAGGAAACAGTTTCAACAAGGTTTGGAATCTACTTCTGCCCAACTCTGCATAACTCCATTTACACCTCCGTACATGTAGATGAAGGAAATTCTCTGAGATGCATTTTTCCAAACTCCAGAAAGTCTTTGAAACTCTTTTTTCAATTGATAAATGATGTATCGATCAGAATTAGCTTCAAAATATCTTTGGAAATCTCTTCCTGATTGAAATATGCATAAGTACTTTCAAACTTCTTCATCCATCCAGTCCTTCTGAAGTTAGTTCCGACTGGAACTGGATGGATGAAAAAGTCTTTAAGTACTTATGCATATTTCAATCGGAAAAAGAGTTCCCAAGATATTTTGAAGTTATTTCTGGTCGATACGGCATGTGTCAATTAAAAAAAAGAGTTTCAAACTTCAGAAGGACTTTGAAATTCTTTTTCCCACTGAAATATGCAGCATCGCTCAGAACAAACTTCAATCGGTCTTTGTGACATCCTTTCCCATTGAAATATGCCGTATCGGTCAGAACCAATCTTAGATAATATAGTGTTGGTCTGAACTAACCTCAGAACGTTGTGGTCACTCCTTTTTTCCATAAAAATGAATAGCGTAAGTCATGATTAACAATAAAACGTCATTGAAACTCGTCCCCTCTCGAAATATGCTGCAGTAGTCAGAACTAGATTAAGATAAATAAATATTCACACGGACATTGCATATTGTCTATTCTCCCCCGAAAGTTTCTGCCGATAGCTCAAACTGACCCTGCAAATTTGAAAGGAGAAGACATCTCAAAGACATTCGAAAGTTAGTTCTGACCAACAATGCTTACGTGAAGGAAAAGGATCGACGACCTTCTGAGGTTAGTTCTGACCCGTGAAAAAAGTTTCAAAGATTTTCTGAAGTTAATTCTGTCCAATGCTGCCTATTACAAAGGAAAGAACAGTTCCAACGACCTTCTGAAGTTAGTTCTGAACTACGGTGCATATGTAAGTGGAATAAAGTATTTCAAAGATGCTGAAGTTACCGATGTAATACTTATATTTTAATGTAAGAAGAATTTTTTAAATTTGAAGTTTGTTCTGGTACTGCATACTGTGACAGAAAAAGGAGATTCAATGACCTTCTGAAGTAAGTTCTACCCAATGCTTCATATTTCAATGGAAAAAAGAGATAAGATAAAAAGAGATAATTCTTACAAACGCTCCGTATTCTAATGGAAAAAAGAGTTCCAACGACACCCTGAAATTAGTTTTAACCCACACAAAAAATTACGAAGACCTCCTGAAGTTAGTTCTGACTAATGATGCATATTTCAATGAAACAGCTATTGATCTTCGTCCTTTACTTGTTGGCAGACCACAAGTTGTCAGCGTCGCAGATCAACAACCACTTGAATTTCTCTAGAAATCCGAAAGAATTGCATCTGCTGGAATAGAAAGAATCCTTTTTTGCATCACCAAAACGTTAATAACCGTGTTTCAAATCACAAAAATAATCCAGCCGAATTCATTAGTTGACAAGCGATATTGCTTAGAAAACTATCGAAATGCATTACAGAACACCAAAAATTACTTCTCTTCCACAATAATCCATATCATTCCTCAACTGCCATTACTTAAGACCGTCTACGCGAAGCTCAACTCACTGGTGAAATGTTGACGCGATTACTTATGTCTAGGCGAATTCAAAGAAAAAGAAACCGAAATAATAATACTTCCAAACAATAGTTCCGCTTTATTAACGGCAGTTTTAAAATCAGAAATTAATGGGACTTTGACGAATGAAAATTTATGTCATAAACACAAATGATCAACGATTTAAGAATCTGGGCAAAATAACAATCCAACGATTAGTCCGTCAAAACGGTTAATTGCAAATGGAGGTAGCATTACAAATTGTAAATTTAAACACGTTTCTAATCAATTTCGTATAGAAAATGATATTCTTACAACATCAAATAGCCCAATGTTACCTGCATATGTGTGACGCTTGGTTGTCTCTATACGACACGAAAACATATCGGCACACACAAGACGTTTTGCATTTTTGTTCGAGGTTACGAGCCTAAAACAACACCCAGGAATTAGTAGGAGCCTGTGATATATGTCAACGTATAAAAAGTGATGATCAATCGTCTAAAGCAGCCCTATTACCATCTTTGACCCTGATGCTTCAATGCAACTTGTGTCTATGGACATGGCTTGGTTGAAGCATGGTTTCGTTGCAGCATGGTTTCGTTGCGGGGTACTTGTATATTCTACATGTGAGAGCCTTTTTCTCAACATTTTTTGAGTGAGTTCCGCTTTAAGATCAAACTGCAAAAACTGTTGCAGGTGTGTTTTATTTGAACATGGATTTGGGGGCACGAGTGTCCTTTACTTTCTGATCGGGGATGAAATATCAGTGGACAAATCATCCATTTGTACAGCTTTTAACGTAAAAAAACGAAGATCGTCAACTTACTGCAAAGAAACGCCTTTGCAGAGAAGAGTACGAGGAGCATTCGTAAAGTATTTAGCGTGACGTTGTTGGTTCGAAAAATAGCTCAGAAAATCGGCCTGTGTTACCAGAAATCGTTCTCGCTTTAAATACGACAAAAAGTGCTCGCCATTGCCCGTACTTTGCAGCAGAAAACCAGTCATGTTATCAGACTTATTATTACTTTGTAAATGACTAAGGTGAAGATGACAAATCCGTCCATGAATTTGTGCAAGAACTAAAGCTCCATCTACCTGAAGGTTACCACAGAGTTGCTGAACAATTAAGTCGCGAACAAATGAAAAATTATACGATAAAAATATTTTTTATCCTATCGGTGAAAATATCAATAATTTCAAAACAGGCGAAAGCAAAAAAAGATCACCATAGAGAAACAGACCGTGGATAAAAGTTGAGAGACTTTCAAATGGACTGAACTATCGATTCGGAAACGATTCAACAAAAAATCGTAGAATAATTAATCACAACCGTTTCACACCGTAAAAGCGTATGAATCAAATTTATTGGAACATCAGGAGAGACGCCGTACACCGTGTGAACGAGTTACTAATACATAACGAACGCTGATAGAAAACTCTAGTAACTCTGACGAATTGGAAACAGCTTGGAAATGAAGAACGTATCCCTTGGATATCAGGAGACAGAGGATGATCAAACGAACTCACCCTTTTGATGCAATTCCTGGGGACACTTTACTGCATATATTACTATACTGTATATATTTGTAAGACTTATGCATGGGACAAGCGATGTGGTATGGCCTACCCCCTTGTTAGTTATAAGAGGTCGTCCGTGCATTGTTGTATTTGCCATTCAGTCGCAGTTATATCATTCAGAAGAAATCAATCAAGAAGTCTACTCGTTTTGGGAACTTAGGTCATGTACGCCCCCCCCCCGAAAAAATAATTATCAACTTCGATTGCCAAAAACAAGATGTTTTGTACAAAAAATAAAAAGCATAAAACTTGAAACTATAAAATCTATTTTGAATTGCCAAAATAAGTAAAAAACGTTTTAAACAAAAAAGCACCAGTTAGAATGCATACCTCTGCGGAAAAAAATTTTTTTTCCACATTTGGTGAAGTCTGTATACTTTCATGTTACGTCAGCATTTCGCTTACGGTCAGACCGAAACAAACAAAAAAACAAACAAACACGGTTAAAAGCTTAACCACTTTGGCGAATGTAATATGAATTACATTGTTGAAACTTGGAACTCATAAAACTTTCGATTTCAAGCACATCAAAATATCACTTTGCGTACGTTTTCCTTTACAAATTTTGTCACCAATTTTGTCAGATCAAGAGCGGATTCCTGGTTATTAAAGTATTTTAGTTGCCAAGTAAACTGGTCCTTTTTGCAACATTGTTTAACGTGTGTAAATTTTCATGAATTGGAGCTTTGATAAACTCTGTCCACCTCTTACAACTGATATTGGAAGTGTGAGAGAGATCTGCAAAGCACTGGAACCATTAGGCACATTTTTCAGAATTATTTTGTGGCACGGATTTCGGAAATCTTCGAGTTGTTGCTATTAGTTCGCAACAAAACACTGAGGGTGAGACTGGAGGAGATCGGGATAAGGGGAAAGATTGAGACACTACAGACCACAGCACTGCTAGGAACTGCACGGATACTGAGGAAAGTGCTAGAAATATAAAGACTGCAACACTAATTGTCAACAGTGACCTAACAAAAGATGGGAAATGAAAGCGGGAATTTGAACCACAGCACTGGCATGATAGGCAAAGGAGAGAAGAGATGTTGGCTGAAGACCTGAGGAGACTTATTGTCACTCAGCCTTCAGCGATAACCACTGGGCAACCGGTGTGAAACTGTAAATCGCAGAATTACTGCGACCTATGCATACTAGGAGAGGAGGGCTGGAGACTTGAGGAGACTTGCTGTCACTCAAACTCCAGCGGTTACCACCAGGCAACTGGTGTGAGATTCCAAATAATAATAATAATAATAATAATAATAATAATAACGTTTGGCTTTGAGATGAACTCTGATTATTTTCGAACATTTTAATGATATTTTACTTTGGTTGATTATTCCTGATATTTTGATGGTTCTTATTGAATGTCTTATTAATAATAATGCTATTTTGACTACAGGCTGCCCCGGATGATGTTGTTCTGGGCTTAGTTAAAGAAGTTTTCTTTAGATTCTAATGATACTTAACGTTTGGCTTTGAGATGAGCTCTGATTATCTTCGAACATTCTAATGATATTCTACTTTGGTTGATTATTCTTGATATTTTGATGGTATCTTTGTACCTCTGAGATGGTTTTCTTTGTGAGTCTGAGGAATTTTCTCTTGCAATGAGAAGACCACTGCCAAGTCGAAAAAAGTTGTTTTTTCTTAGACCTGCACGTGGGTAAGTGGAATTAAAATTAAATTTAAAATTATTATATTTGTAATTTATAATTCAAAAGGAGTTGTCCCATAGAAGTATAGAAAAGCGAGGGGCGAGTATACATATATATGTGTGTGTGAATGAACTTTCCCACTTGCAACCTCCTCCCCCCCCGCCCCCGAGATTAGTATAGTATAAATTGGCGGTGGTCGCTTGGCCATCTATCTACCCAGCGGGCATTGGAAGAAGAAGAAAAAAAACAACGAGTATCGAAACTTATACTAAGTCAAGACTTATAACATTTAAGGGAGACATATGATCTTCTATGTATGCAACCCCCCCTCCCCTAGAAAAAGGCTTAGTGTTATTTCTTTAGTTCAACAATCAGGCAAATGTCATATCACTAGATAGATATCTCTGCAAGCCTGAATGGCTTGTCCTTGTGAGGCCATACCCTGGGTGGTAGGAGCTGGTGGGGCTCCTTGATTACCACTGTGCACATAGATCTCAATGAACCCACCAAGGTATGGCGCTACCTTAAAAGAACCAAAAGGGCCGGTGGGGCTCTTGGGCTATTTCCGACTCACATCGGTCTTAACCAACCCACCAAGGTCTGGTACTACCTCCAAAGAACCAAAAACCCCAATCATGACAGTACAACCAAACCATTTTACCGCAAAAAACGGGGCACAGATCCAAGACCTGTGTGTCGTAACCGGCAGGTGTTCCCTTGTTAGCCACCAGGAGGGACCCGGTCGTCATCCTGTGACTGCTGGCCAAAATCTCGGCTCGTGTACCCTTAATGGCCTTCAGGAGGGACACAGTCGTCACACAGCTACTGTTGGCCAAAACTCGTATACCACTAGCGATATCCAGGGGAAGCGCAGTCCTCATGGGGCGACTGCTATAAAGAACAAGAGAAAGAGATGGACAAGGGAAGAGAATAGACTAGTTATGTACTGTTACTATAAAAGCAAGCCTTCAGTGCGATCTTATAGAGAGCGCATGCTCCAAATATGGAGGGAAAAATCTGCTGTGGAAGTATCGAACCAACGCCTTGCTGACCAAGTAAAGCAAATTCAAAAGAAGAAATGGTTGTCTGAGACTGAACTACTAGAGATTCGCATTAATGTAGAGAGAGATTCAGGTGACACATCTGAAAAATGCCCCCCCCCAGCACAACTAGTACCAATAACAAAACTAGAATAATCCCCCATGAGACCCCCACAGTAAGCTACGCACCAGAGGGTGATGACGAGGCACCAACGGAAGAAGAGAAAAGCAAAATACAAGCTTTGAAAGAGATCATGCGAGGAGAGAAAACAACACTCCCCTCCCTAAGAGACAAAGACAGAAAGAAAGTCGGAGAAGTGACCGAACAGGTCAACTGCCTCTTACAGCACATAGAAACAGACACCCTCCTAGAACTCAACAACCTAATTTATGCAGGGGCGAAAATGGTAGCACAAAGCTTCACAACACAAGATAGGAACCTGGGCAATAATAGGGAAGGGAAACCCAATTGGGAGAGAAGGTTACAAAGGCAGATCTCCCAACTACAGAGAGACGAAGTACTGCTTAGAAATACACCACACACAGACAGACCACGAGTAAGACTTTATAACAAATATAAGGTAGCGCAAAAAGGCATCGCAACTGTAGTCGAAGAGTTACACCAGAAAAGACTAGCTAAAGAGGCAAGACTAAAAAGATACAGACTAAGAACGGCCCAATACACACAAAACCGCACATTCCAAAACAATGAGAAAAAGTTTTACCAAGATTTAAATGGGGAAAGAAGGCAGGACATAAAACCAGATGCCACAGAGGCCAAGAACTATTGGAATAGCATATGGGGGCACCCAAAAAGACACAATGTAACACCGCAATGGTTAGGAAACATGAGAAAAGAACTAGAAGATATAGACAAGGGAGAACCAATAGTACTGAATGAAACCACATTGAAACATACTCTTAGGAAAGTAGCCAACTGGAAAGCACCGGGTCCCGACGGGATCCATGGGTATTGGTTCAAAAAGTTCACCACGTTACACGGCAGACTCACCCACCTACTCCAAAATTGTCTAAATGAAGGCAAAGCACCAGAATGGATGACTAAAGGCAGAACCACCCTCATCCAAAAAGACCTGGGGAAGGGGAACATAGCAAGCAACTATAGACCAATCACTTGCCTACCACTTATGTGGAAAATCCTGACCGGGCAAATAGCAGAGAGAATATACATGTCAATGGATAGAAGGGGGCTACTACCAGAAGAACAGAAAGGGTGTAGGATAGGAACCAAAGGGGCAAACGACTTACTCTACATAGACCAGATGATCTTAAAAGAAGTAAGGAAAAGGAGAAAGAATATTGCAATGGGATGGATAGATTACAAAAAGGCATACGATATGATTCCACATAGCTGGATACTCGAATGCCTTAGAATGTTCAAAATTAGCGAACCGGTGGTTAAATTCATTGGTAATTCAATGAAAGACTGGAAAGTAGATTTGACAGCCGCAGGGGACAAACTAGCCGAGGTAGGGATAAAAAGGGGAATCTTCCAAGGAGACTCGTTGTCCCCACTATTATTTGTTCTAACAATGATACCGCTTAACAGAATCCTGAGAAACAGCAAAGGATACCACTTCTCTAAAACAAAAGGAAAGGTCAACCACTTAATGTACATGGACGATATTAAATTGTTTGCAAAAAACAGGGGAGAGCTTGAGACTCTGTTCAACGAAGTAAGGGAATATAGTGAGGACATAGGAATGGAGTTTGGGATAGAAAAATGCGCAATCATGGTGATGCATAAAGGAAGGCTTTCAATGACTGAGGGAATTGAACTTCCGGACAACAACAAGATTAGGGCATTGACTGCACAAGACCGATACAAGTACCTAGGTGTCCTTGAATGTGACATGATAAAACGGGAAGAGATGAAGGAGAAAATTAAGAGAGAATACCTCAGAAGGATAAGGAAAATATTAGAAACCAAATTAAATAGCAGAAATCTAATAAAAGGAATGAACACCTGGGCTGTGTCAGTAGTTAGGTATACAGGACCATTCCTAGGATGGACAAAGGAAGAGCTCCAATCAATGGATAGGCGAACAAGGAAACTTATGACGATGCATAAAGCATTACATCCTAGGGATGATACAGATAGGCTATACGTTAAGAGAAAAGAAGGTGGTAGGGGGCTCATCAGCATAGAAGATTGTGTCCAGAGAGCTAAAGTAGTCCTAGATAGATATGTGCAAACAAATAGTGAAGAAATCATAAAGAGCGCGAGGGATAGTGCGACAAACAATAAAGTAGAAAACAATGGAACAGTACAGCAAACTAGAAAAGAAAAGTGGGAAGGGAAAAAATTGTACGGCGAGTTTAAAAGACAGATAAAAGATATAGCAGACGAGAAATCATGGACGTGGTTACGAAAGGGAAACCTTAAGAGAGAAACAGAATCGCTCATCATGGCAGCCCAAAACAAAAGCATAAGGACAAACTACATAAAAGCAAAAATCGACAGAACACAGACAAACAGCAAATGCCGCATGTGCGGTGAAAGAGATGAGACAGTAAACCACATAACTAGTGAATGTAGCCAACTCGCCCAGAAGGAGTATAAGCATAGACACGATAGAGTAGCAACGATGATACACTGGGAACTAAGTAAACAAATGGGATTCAACCATGGGGAAAAGTGGTATCAGCACAAGCCAGAGGCAGTTTTGGAGAATGACAACCACAAACTACTGTGGGACTTCGACATCCAAACTGACCACCTCATCCAGGCAAGAAGGCCAGACTTAGTAATAGTAGACAAAAAAAGGAGGGCCTGCCAAATAGTAGACGTTGCTGTACCTGCAGACCATAGAGTAAAAAATAAGGAGGGTGAGAAAAGGGAAAAATACCAGGACCTAGCAAGGGAGTTAAAGAAAATGTGGAACATGAAAACCAGGGTAGTACCGGTCATAGTGGGAGCACTAGGAACTGTCCCCAAAACGCTGAGGGAGAGACTGGAGGAGATCGGGATTAGGGGGAGGATAGAGACCGTACAGACCACAGCACTGCTGGGCACTGGACGGATACTGAGGAAGGTGCTAGAGATATAAGGACTGCAACGAATCGTAGCTCTGTCATGATATGCGAAAGAGAGAGGAGACGTTAGCTGAAGACCTGGGGAGACTTATTGTCACTCAGCCTTCAGCGATAACCACTGGGCAACCGGTGTGAAACTGTAAATCGCAGAATTACTGCGATCTATGAGTACGAGGAGAGGAGGGCTGGAGACTTGAGGAGACTTGCTGTCACTCAAACTCCAGCGGTTACCACCAGGCAACTGGTGTGAGATTCCAAATAATAATAATATCAATATCTTCGTTTTCATTATGCACCAATAATTTTTCCAAATTCTTGTAGCCCTTACGTACATCTTTTTTATTGCTGTAGCTGTTTCAATCTCTCTCCAACAGATTGTATATCTATGTATAAGATAGCAAAGTAAAAAAAAATACTTTGAATTTCTGCACGAACATCAGCGTCAATACGGAAAGTATTTCCAGATGAACCGCTTAGACTAGTGTCATCAATTATCCAGATGGCATCTCAGTGGTCAAACTCGCCTATCTTGTTTCATGCAACGGCTCAACAGTTATGCCTATCTGATATATGGCTAATAAGAATTTGCCGACATTAAGTCACTGCAGAGAAATGATTAAAGATGAACCAAAGTGAATTGCTTCAGTCAACACTGAGCTGTACCATTAGCTACCGAGACTGTACATTGTAACAAAAAGGCATGTGAATTTATTTCCCAGACTGTCTTCTGCACTCCATTCTTTCTTTATCATAACCTTGGCTACGCAAATTCTCGCTTGTTTATCCCGTTTGCTCAAACAGACCAAGAAGTGTTTCTGTCATAAATGCATTTGTAATCTATTTTAGCAGAACAAACCAAAAGAAATATTCTCATGATAACTTCAGATTCTGACACATCATTATCTAATGGTTTGATTACATCAACAAACCGTAAAATCATTGTCATTTACTCAATACAAATAACATCAAGTGTGCACTTCAGAATGATTCGATAGCATTTTGCTGGGTATCGATGTGTTAAGAATTTGCTGCTTTATTATACCAACTATAGTAGCTATAAAATAAACGCATTTGAGATCTATTTTCCCTGCGTAGTCAACCATTAGTTTTCGATCAGTTACTCTGCAAAAATTTCCATTCATTATGAAATTATAAATTTGTGCCATGGGATGATCAGTTATGCAAAGACAAAATCTCTGACTAGAGCAATAAAGCGTCAAAGATTTATCACCAATATTGTTTTCCTTGCCAAGTCTCCTGCTGGTTGATAGCTATTCAGGTTCCCACCAAGTCTAATTATCTTCTAAATGGTCAATTCCTACCATGTAAAGGAAAAAATTGCTCCAATATTCTTCCAGTCTTTTGGGACTGTTTCTTGTAAGAATAATGCACCATTTTTGGCTGAACAATTTATCAATTATTAACAGTATACTTTTCACCATTTGCCAGTCTCTTCTTGTAGTGTTCAGGAGAAAATCTGTTTTTAAAAATGAGAAAATAACGTGATACAACCTGTTATACTCCATATTGTATCAGAAGCTGTCTCAAATTATCAGTGCAACAGTAAGTTCAGTTGGCAGGGTCAAGGTGATTCAAGTCAAGCTTAATACCATTTTATTTTGCAGATTTTGCAGTAATCTAACTTTTCTTGAGATCATTTTTTCTTTGTATGTTTTCAAAAATATATCTCCAGTTCGTAAAACGTCTGTCTTGGGTTAATTTGAAGTACGAGCATTGCATACAGCTGCCCCATTGCTTGTTTCCATAAAAGTAAAATCATATTCTTGTTCTTGATTTGCTCACAAATGTTTTTGGGGAGAACTGTTTTGCTTTCCTCATCCCTGAGCTTTTTTCTGCTTTTCTTTTGTCTTAAGGTCTTTTCACTTGCCAAAAAATAAATAGAATATGAGATCACTGTGATTCTAATTAAATTAAGTTCAATAGTATCGTTAGTAATTTTTATTATTAGTGTTTCATTGTTAAATGAAATATTGCAACACAATATCATTTTTACTACTTTTTCTCTCCATCTCAATTTTAGCTGTTTTTATCACAGTTCAACACGTCACTCGAGAGCAACGAGTAAACAGCATTTATTTCTGATCTGTGCCGTTTATTCGCAGCTTTAGAGTTCGAGTTCTGATAAAAGCTGCGAAAATCAAGATGAAGGTAATTATCAAAAAATCAATGTAATATCAAGTCTTGTCAGTATTGAAAACAATGGACTGATTGTAAACTGGTTATGTGACAATATGTTTTTTTTGTTGCAGCTTATATTGATATGTTCTGGCATGAATTTTAAACACAGAATTACATCAACATGGCAAATTGTATTTTTAGTTTAGAATTATGATTTAATTGTTCTAATGCTCGGTTATCGAAACATTCTGATAAGGTCTATAGACAGGAATTTGATATCTTTTTCGATGATTTTTGCTCATGCTATTATAGGTATAGGCTTGGATTGCCTCTTTCTAATAAATCACTCTTTTAGTTTTTTTTTAGAACTAATTTGTTGAAACTCAAAGGTCAGTACCTCTCCTCAGGCAGCTATGTTGGACTAATGATAGTACTTGCCCAGATCACGTCTTAGTTTTAGTATAACTAACATTTTATTTTAATATTCGGGTTGTTTAAGTATCCAAGTATCTTAGTATTCAAGATGGAAGTTTAGTGAGGTAGCCCTGTGCACCCCAACCAGAAGTAAGCGTTGTGATCATGTATTCTAAGATCCTTTGGAAAATAGCACCAAATAATTTCCACGGAAAAGGATTTAAAAAGCCCATTGTTTGCAAACAAATGTCAAACGAAGAGTGGCTAAATTGGATGTATTATTAATCCAAATATACTGTTTACAAAAATTGAACATTTGAACAACTTTCAGCGTAAAAAATCATTAGGACGACAAAAAGACGTTAGAAAATCAAAAGAGCTGCTTTGTAGGAGATGTGTGTTGAATTCAGCCAAAAGGATAAAAATGAACCATCGCTGCCATATGAGATGATCAAAAGCTTTACTTCGTGCGTGCAATTCCCTTCCGTATTGAACGCAGTATGATTTTATTTTGATACTCATCTTGACGTTGCATTATCTTAAGAAAGCATAATCAAAATTATGATAGAAAGCCTTAATATACTTTTAGTACTGGAGGATTTATCAAGTGAGCCGTGTCTCCTAGGTTGTTTTAATTTCTAATTAATTTGTGAGAAGCTTTTATAAGTGGACTAGAGTTTTAAGTAATTGTACATATATTACCTTATAAGTTACCAGTTGAAATTATTGATAAATTCAATCTTGACAACTAAAATTTTCAATTTTTGTCATTTGACAAATTTATTAAAAAATATTTCACAGAAATATAGTTTTCGAACTAGACTGTTAAATGTAATCCAAGATTACTTGCATGTGCTGGATGAATAGTATTGTCAGGCATTTTCAAAATGAATAAAAGCGTCAAGAAATGTCTCTGGACAAAAAAATCAATACTAATCAATAATGTTTAAAATATATGGTGATATATTTTTGTTATAAGTTTGGTCGAAAATTCATAACACATTTCCTTAATTGAGAGAAAAATCATACTATTCATTATTTAAGGTCCTGTCAAAATTATTGTGAACTTTTTCAAAATTGATTAATTTCATTTTCAAACCCTGTTTAAATAACACAGATGTCAACAGTAATACATGTTCTTGTGTATTTGGGATTCTACATTAATTTTAATATTCCGTACAAGGGAAATTTAAACCATTGTTGATCTCATTTGACTTCAACGAAACTTGACCTTACGTTAATCTTGGATGGTGAATCAGGTGAACTAGCATGCTCTTTCAGGACTTTCTGATATTGTTAAGTGTAACTAACAATCTGTTTTGACTTGAGTTTTGTCCACACTCACGGATACGCCCCTCCTTGGTATGCCCACTTCCTTTTGCAACTTTAGGACGTATATTTCAGATGAACTTCAACTTTACTCTGAGCTCATGATGACAATGTTGGACAATTACGCATGGTATTCACAATTACATGATTAACAAGTTCGATTCGAAACTTGCTACTTTAATCTATTATTATAACTGAGGTTAACTAGGCACATGTAAAGAAACAGATAAATACAAAGGATGGGGTAGAACTTCCAACCTAATGACTTTATTTTATTCTCGGTTTGCTTTTTTTGCATAATTATAATGGATTATACACTTTCTGTTTGACAAAGAAGAGGATCGCTATAATGCACAATTGGCACTGTAGTGATGCTTTTCCCAGGGTCCTGTAACTTATTTATTGTTACCATTCATCAACCACTTTCCATTTCCGGGCGGAAGGGAGAAAAAAATTTAAAGTGTGAACACAGACTATACAAATGGTTATGGCATTCGACTCCGTCGTGCCTCCAATCAAATTCAAATCATAAAACAAATAACATTAAATTCAACATCAAAATGATTAAATCCAAGTCACTAACAGCATTCAATTCACCATAGAATAATGATTCAAAATCCACATGACTTCTAAATTTCAAGGGATTCCTCCAGCACTTGACTTATCAGCACGAGTGTTTCAAAAAATCATTTATTCAGAAAGATTGATGACCCTTAGATGACCGGATACATGGACTTGGGGACACAGCGCCACGTGACAAAAAGTAGCCAATTTTTTGACCGATTAGAAAATACAAATCAGCATTTTTCGATGCCCAAAGTCTTATTTGGTCGCCTAAATAATCTAAGCTGGCTTAGAATTAGCCGATTTTTCACACCATATGAGCCATCTACAGTGTCATTTGCCCAAGTTTTCTGGATGGTTATCCAGCTTTGACAGCTGGCCCTGGGCTACTCTAAAGCGCATGAGCATTCTTTACACGAACATAGTAGAAGTTCCTGGCAAGATTCTAGCCAGTTCACATTGAAGCACAGCCGCTGGCTCACACGAACAACTCCACTTTTTACCAACTTACAAGAAATGGCTCCTTGCTCATACAAATACAGATGCAAGTAATTCACCGACCCAAGACTTTAGCAAACCAAGTTATGTAGACATTCTACACACATTGTCCCAGGACTTTGTTTTAACACACACATACATTTTCCAAAAACAGTTCGACTCATTCACAAACGAACTCTCACACATTAGAAAACAATTCTATGTATATTACATCAATTCTGATCTTCGTGTCCTGGTCAACAAAGACGATATATTTCCTGCACAAAACTCCCATGTACACATACTCAAATCACACATTACATTAAATTAGAAACAAACTCTTGCTGTGTTGTTTTCATTTTGCTTGTTCACTGATCTTTGAACTGAGTTTCATACGTGAGTTGTTGGCGCGTATTACGATTTCCATTCATTTAGCATCAAGGATTGCACTCAACCTACGTAAAAATTGTAGACGTATTTTTTAAATAGTGCAAAAGTACAAAGTTATATCTTTCTGGTGAGATTTCATGAGTAAAATAAATTCTCTCTTTAGATCAATTTCCAATTAGCTTGCTTTGTCTGCCAATAGTTGAATATAATGCATGTTTTCTATAAATCACTGGTGCTTTACTGAGGATCTACTCCAACAGATGCCTTCAAAAGATCATAACTAAAAGTGGTTAAAAGTGGTCCAGCAAAATCATTGCTGGTGTGGATATTTGCTGGTTCCTGGATTGTGTGAGGGAGGGTAGTAATTGCTGGTAGTTTTATGTGGCCAGAAGATGTTATCGTAGACAAATGAATTCACTTCCACATGGTTTGGTTGTTAGCGCCACACGCCGACATCACTGGAAATGTTGAAGTAGGTAGGGAGATGTAAGCTAGCATGGAGAGTATGCGGGCCAACTATGATTGTAGACGCAGAGATTAATGATAGTGAAGAAGAGACGTACAAGTATTTAGATGAAGAAATGAAACATACTTTTAATGCATAACATATATGACATTATAAGACAGAAAATGGAATACACATAATGAAAATATTTACACGATCGATCGTGTAAAGAGAGTAGAGGCCTTTTTGCTGGGATGTATAGAACAGAATAAATATTTAGGGAACACGTGGCGTAACGGGTCTAATGTCGTTTGATTTATCTGTCGAATGGAGCCTGATTAGTACTGGTATGTTTGACCAAGCTAAGTTATCAAAAGGCGCTTAGTTCAGGTTAGTTGCTTAGTTCAGGTAAGTTGCTTAGTTCAGGTTAGGTGCAAGAAGTAGCTAAAAAGGGTGAAATAATAAGTGCATCTTTTGCGTTGTCGCCAAAAAATATATCGAGTGAAATAGTTGCAGTGTTTGCATCAATCAGTTCTTGCGAATTCTCACACCGAGGAAGATCAGTGACAAAAGACAATAAGTATAGCTACGGTCAAAGAATAGTAACAAGAAAAGGGAGGAGGTAACTGGCTTGAAAGGTTGGAAGATATTCAACTAAAAGTAGAGCTTTGTACAAAATCTAAACTATTTGTAAAGGAGGCACCACACAGTCATTTATACATAGACACTGAACCTGAGAACACAGCACAAATAATCAAATTGTATTTGTTTAATTGCTGCTTTTATTTCAATACATTCAGAATATAAAGATGAACATGGAACTTATTAAAGTCTTCGTTTCCCGTAGGCTTGAACTTCAACGTAAATTATAAACAAAATGCAGCTAAATAGATCCGGTATTGTACTATTTCTTGTTTACTTTTTAACCTTGATTTGGAAGCTGTTGGTTGGTCCCAAATTTGCATATTTTTAGATATGATAGATAAATAGGTAGGAGTGGGACATACGATACAACACGGTCTGGTTGTAAAAATGAAAAGTTTATTTTCTAAAATTACATTTTCCAACTAACATACTGGGACATAGACTAAATTAACGGGAGGAATGAATTGATGCCCAAGAAAGGAATCGGTAAAATTTCAATTTATTCTAAACTATAACAATTTTGTTTCATTTTACTTTTATTTTTTTGGATTAGATGAAGTATGGTAAATCATTATTGTTCCTTTTTTCGCTGTTATTTACTTTCATCTTAAATGGTGTTTATGATTTCATTGCAACTAAACACTGTGTTCCTTCAACAGTGAGTAAATGAATCAACAGCGTGGATCGGTATAAAGAATAAGTTATAGGTGAGAATCATGACCCTTTAATCAAAATTCACTGTCTATTTCTATCTATAAAGATGAAAGTGAATAGTGGCAAAAAACATCTTTTTACAATACTTCATTTTATAAAATGAATAAAGAAGAGATTGAAATCGGATTGAATAGTTTGATTTGGGCAGACGCTGACCACTGTGTTCAAGTAGTTAAGTAGTAAGATTGGTCAGGTGTTGAGCGAGCTATCCTCCAACATAGGGGGTCATGGGTTTGATTCTCATCTAGAACTTAATTTTTTTTCAAATGTGCTTTTAATTTATTTACACACTGGTGAAGCAACAACAGCTAAAAGTAACGATCTAGTGATACAAGACGAAGTGAACGAAGAAAAATCATATTAGAGAAAAATATGAATCAGGAATATCGTAGAATCCATTAGAAAACTGAAATGGTGATGGGTTGGTCATGTTGCAAGAATGTCAGACAGTCGTTGGATCTCACAACTCACAACATGGATCCTCCTCATTGATTATATGCAAAACTGTGGCCGGCAAAATATGAGATGGTGTGACGAAATAGTCAAGTTCAGAAAGTATTGACTCTGCAACGCACATGATAGAGAGGTCTAGCGAACCCTGAGGAAGGTGTATGTCCAACGACGGGCTAAAAAGGCTGCTGCTGCTGCTGATGATGATGATGATGATTCACCAAGTCAAATTAATAAAAATAAAATGATATTGTCATCATTCTGAATCAATTAGATCTTTTATTTTTATTTTTTGTGCATCATTTTTAATATTGACTGGGCGTGGGTGTATCAAGTATAAATAAAAAGTGAATAAATCAAACTATATAGGTAGAATATATAAAGATGATTTACGTATATTATAAAATTTGATGAAATTTTACATAAAATTTCCATGCATAACATTTATAAAAATATGACCCTTAAGCAATTTTATTCATTTTAAAATCGAAAGTAATGTTAATACATCGATATACGTAAGATTTTTCGTCCAAATGAATTCATTTAATTATTTTGAAAAATATCTTTTTTTTAAAGAAATATTATTAACTGTTCTCGTTTCTGATATATTTTATAGGCGTTCGAAATCATCTTGAAGAAAGTAATTTTTAGAGCACTTATCGTTATTATTTTGAGCACAAGAAAAATAAAGAAACACAGCTTCTATAGAGGGGAATAAGAGCCAATGTTCTTAAGGAGGGGTACGAAAAGAAGGGGAAATTTATATGCAGGCAATATTCTCTTGTTTTGAGAGAAATAGAAAATCTCTCCAAGTTAGTTTATGATCCCCCCTCTCTCTTATCTTACAATCTCATCCGCTGTATGAACGATACAAAGTAACTCCCCGCCCTTTGTCACTAGCTGAAAAAAGCCGTCAGTCACTTTCGTTGGGCACCAAAATTATGTCGGTTTCGATTGTGAATCGATCACCACCCCCCGAAAACATTTTTGTGGGATGAATTTCAAAATCTAACTCGGTAATTACCTGCAAAGGACTCGCAGCAGTACCCTCCAAACATTTCTTGTCGAATAGTTTCTGTGGTATGTAGTCACATACATCTGGTGAATTATAATAAGATTCACCAAAAGTCCGTCCATCCGTCCGTATGAACTCACCTACGGCTAAAACCACACATAAATCCATGCATTTTTCCATGGGTAGAGATGTGACTCCGAATAAATTTTTTGAAAATCAGCCCCCAAAATATGCTTGGGGTCGATTTACATGCTAATTTATCTTAAAATGATCCCTTAGATTTTATGATGTAATAAAAAAAAACATTCATTTACTCTTTTCTCAAAATCAACTTTCATAAAGGCCGTCTCCGCTGACCATTAAGCTCGGTGTCAAGTCATTCCCTTTCTTAAATAACCGTATATCGGGTGTGCAAAGCGCGTTATATCGTGGGAAATCTGCATCAGTAAAATAAACTTCTTTGATTTGTACAATATATATATATGTTACAAATATGTTCTGTAAAGCTTCCGTCTCCAAAAACTATCACATCTATCTCTAGGAAACCAAAACCACTAACTCACCCCATATGTACTCCACGCAAAGTGTCCAAATTCATTTTCTTCCTCTCCTTCTTCCAAGTTTTTCTTAAAAAAAACAAACATAATTCTATGAAGAAGGGGAAATAATTGCTGCAGTCGATAATGAAACCTTTTGCATAGAAACGATAGATTAATTTTTCTTGAGAGAATCTTCAGTTGTTTACCATGAAGTGACTTCGGGAGAATTACAAACAAGACCATTCTATCAGCAGCATCGATCAATTACCACCTTCTCTCTAGTTTTGATGTTCTTATAATTCAGTTTTGAGCTCGGTTTAAAGCAAAAAAAAACCTCTAGTACCTTTGGTACCAGGAAGGTATCCAGATAAGAGGAAGTAAACATCCGAATACTTGATGCTTACTGTAATGCTCACAGCTCCAAGAACTAACGCTATATCTATTGAAAAACAAAATCAATTTATTTGTCACCCATATATATATATATATATATATATATATATATATATATATATATATATATATATATATATATTGTCAAGACTAAAACTTTTGAAGCAAGGGAGTAGAAAGGAAAAAGAGAAAAAAAGATGTTCAAAAGCTTTGGACCTTCTTTGATTTTATTGTGTAGACGAAAAGTTTTGAAACAAGAAAGAAGAAAAAGAGAAGAGAAAAATGAATACACTCTCATACAGTGGTGATAGTTACAAATAGAAGTGAATTTCACCTGATCAATGTGAACCACTTTTTGTCGTTTACAAAAAACTAATCGTCGGGATATAAATTTAATGCAACTCATAATCTTGTATTATTATCATTTTATACTTATATATATATATATATATATATATATATATGTATACCAAAGTCTGCCTGTCTTTCTATTCTACTTTGTAGGCCACAATCTTGCACATAGGAAAGTAAAATTTTGCATAGCGTTACACGTTTTCACGGCGGAGGACATAGGACGTAGGATTTTTTTTAAAGGTTGTACAGTGTAATTCAATTTTCATTCCGGGAGTTTTGACTTGGATGGCTTTCCATAAACTGACTCAATTTCGACTCAGATTCAAGTCCAAGGAAACGGACCTACTAACAAATTCTATCCACGTGAGTAAATATTTTTCATCAAATTATTTTGAACAAAAAGTAATAATATTTTAAAAGTAACTATGCCATAGAAGTTGTTGATTTTTTTCAAAATGTTCATGATCGATATTATCCATATTTTATGTACCTGTTCATAGAAGCAGCCATTTTATTTTTTGTACGGTTGTTAGACGCGGTCATCGAACTTATCTTACTTTTAAACTTTCCTGAAGAAGATGTTTTTTCAAGAAAAGATGTATTTATATTCCCACGTTTCATATATCGTCACATGGAAGAAAATTTGCTTTTTTTAATGCCAATTCCTTGTTTCAAAATTATTTTTGAGCAAATAGCGAAAACCATGTGGCATAAAGTAAGTTATAAATAATTTTTTCCGAGTAAAAATAATTTAAATATATCAATATTTTTAGAAGCAGTGACATTTTGATAAACAATTTCAACGCTTCGTTCGGTTTGTACGGTTGGGTTGTTAGATGCAGTCATAGTTATTTTAAAGAAAAGATGTATTTACATTCCTACGTTTTATATTGTAACATGAAAAAAAAAAGACTTATTTTTAATGCTGATTCCTTAATTCAAAATTACGCATAGTCGACTTTATATGGCATGCAGTTGTTTTTCCAAAATTATCTTGGATCAAAGAGTAGAAACCACGTGATATAAAGTTATTATTTCATAATATATTTTCCTACATAAAGGCTTTTTATGGTAGGGTTAGTAAGAGGAAAATAGTTAGGATTTTGTGTAAATATGTAGATAAAATTGCTACTACGACGACGTCGGACAGTATCACTGATTTAAATAGTTCTTCATGGTCATTTTGCTAGCTGAAATAGCTATATTTGCCTGAAATGTCATAAAAATAGCTACGAATTGGCTAAAAATGGCGGTAAATGTTTAATGGAGCTATATACTGAATTAACTATTACCCTCTTGGATATCAAGGTGATTCTTTTGTCATTGAAATTTATTATAATTTGAAGACTTTCGTTTTTGTCTCCAACAGTGACCACCCAAACAAAACCTAAAACCCAAAACCAAGAGAACAATACAACGTTATACATCAGCACCTTCAACGTCAGAATACTCTCAATAGACTCTCACCTAACCCATCAAGAAAACGAAATCAAAAACGTCAAATTGGGACATCATCAGTATCATCAAAATGAGAAGACCAGGAGAAGAACTAATAGAATTGAAAAGCAAACATCTTCTCTACAACTACGGAAGAGAGAAAGTGAAACAAAGTGGAGTAGGCTTTCTCATCAATAAAGACCTCAAAGACAACGTGGCAGGTTTTAAAACTATCTCTGACCACATAGCCAGCGTCACCATACAACTCTCAAAGAGGCGCAAGCTACCACTTCGCAATTAACCGGAGAAAACATCAACTTCTATTATAATTTGAATTCCCTATCACACGATACAAAAAATTCTTCAGTGTTATCATGGGAGATTTCAATGCACAAGTAGGACAAGGAAACGAACGCTGCGTGAAAGAATTCGGATACAAAAGACGGAATGCGAGAGGTGAGGATCTTGTAAACTTTGCAACCACAAACAACTCCAAAACCATGAATGCATTCTTTAAAAAGAATCCCAATTGAAAATGGACTTGTAGAGCCCCAACCATGAAACCAAAAACGATGGACTACATCGTAACGCACAAAAGCGACACCATCAAAGACATTCAAATTCTTAACCAAGTAAACATGGGAAGCGGCCATAGAATGGCAAGATGTAAGATGCAAGTAAACACCAATAAGGAACGAAGAAAAATGTTCCACATCAAACTGCGACCTCTAAACGTATCAAATGAAATCACCCGATACTTTAGGTTTGAACTGGAAATAGATATAAAATCCTTACCGATGAAAACGACACAAACATCTACGAACTCCACAACTAAATAATAACCTCACAAAAAAGTCTCAAATAGTAATCTAAAGTGAACTAAATCATCCACCTGAAGAAGCCTAGACAGCGCAGAAACGTGAGCATGTTAGTGTAGCGGATCTTCATTCTATTATATTTCAAGCTCTACTCTAAATCAACTTAATATTTCAAGTTAAATGTATCGAGCACTTTTTGAAATAAACCCATCCTACATCGGACGTTGCATTATATTTTTCGAAATTATATTGCTGATATGCATTGTGCAATATATATATATATATATATATATATATATATATATATATATATATATATATATATATATATATATAATATAAATTTGCTTGGCTGTAACCGTGTTTGTGTGCATACCTAACAGTAGTGAAAAGGGCAAGGTAAGGCGAATAAACCTGACATCAGCAGTAGCACTATCAGCAAACATTAATATTGTGGCGAGACTAGTTATTTTTATCTGATGAAGTATTGCAATCTAGTGCTTCTCAAACTAGGGGTTGTGAGACCCATCTGGGGTCGAGAGACCTATCTGGGGGTTGTGAGAAGACCATTGAATTTTTAGAGGAATAATAAGATTGATTATATTACTAGTGTGTTTTTTAAATCCCTATGCAGATATTTACTCCTATCGTGCTTATTGTGAAATGACTCAATATTATTCAAAAAATTTACGAATACATTTTTTTCATAATAAACCATAAACACTGTAGTCATTATTTTGCATTTGGGTGGGGGATCAGTTTCTATGTTCAATTTCATCGAGATTACGACTGAAGACTAATAATACTGCGAAAGCATTTGTCTGATCGGCAGCGAAAAAAAAAAGTTTGAGAAGCCCCGCTGGAAATATTTGTTACTTTTTTTGACTCATTCGTTTCTGCTTTCAATCAATTACTTTACAAGTGAAAGTTGGTACTAAACATAATTTTGGTTCGGAATGCAAATTACATGTTACTATAATGCTGAACTGGAAACTTACTTTCCATCTATCGAACGATCGCCCGAAATCAATTTTAAAATCACAGCAATTTTTTTAAATATAATTGGAAATGAAAAATCTCCAAAATAATTTCATTCATACCGGATTGCTTCAAGGTCGTGTATCTCTTTCAAAAACAGACAATTTTCAAAAACGTAATTGAAAGTACCATACATTTCTTCTGAATAAAAACAAAAATAACTGGCATTCCAAGGAAATTATGAATCACAGCCGCCCATATATACTCATTTTTATCAAATGAATTTAGCTCAATAACATAACTTTCTGCAATTCTTCATTTATGAATTCTCTCCTTTATTTTCATTTTTAAATGATAAATCATTTTTAATGATCAACATTGGTTTTTGGTTTTGTTCGGATTTTTTTCGCTTTCTCTCCGTCATTTTTGTCCCTCGAAAAATCGTAATTAAAGAATAAGTTATTTGTGTCAATACTTTTCTTTCTATTTGTTGCGTACGAAAAATTGAATCAAAGAACATACTTTCCGCCGTAATGTCACATTTGAAGATACTACTACTACACGTGAATAAATATATCGCTTAAATTCAACCTTACTGCCGTGTTCAGTTGTGCGTAGGGCAGAATAGAGATGCCAGCCTCTGGGTCTGAAGCGAAGGTTTCGATCCTAACTCGTGGTACTAAATGGGTTGATGGATAGTCTATAGCCACACTGAAGAGCTGTAATACAATGAAACAGCTGTCTGTGGATGACACAATTATCTTATATATATATATATATATATATATATATATATATATATATATATATATATATAGTCTTGAAAGCTTTAAACATTAAAAAAAAACTTTTCCAAAAGATTATTTGTGTCACTTCAGCCATCTATTTCCCAATATCTTTCAATGTAATATATGTAATTATCCTGATTGTTTTATTCCCTGTATTTTGTTATTATTGTACATAATATTTATTATTGTGTTATTTGTCTCTCGTTGGGATCAGCAGTTGTTTACCATGTATCTGTTTCGGGGATTTTAAAAACAAAACAGTCATATCAAGATGACACTCCAGCAGTATTGATCAAACACCACCACTTTCTTTTTAGATAGTTTATGCTATACATGTAGTTTGTCATTTTATATAAGTTTTTATGTGTATTGTATATTGATATTATTTTATACTTCACATCTATTTTTTTAAAACAGGGCTTGCTTACTTACTTACTCATTCACTCATATATAGTCCGGAAAGCTTTACAGCTTTAAACACTATATATGTGATAAAATTTATATAATTTCAGTCAATAATTTCCCAATATCTGTTGATGCAATTTATGTATTTTTTCACAGGGTTTTTTATAGGACTACGTATGAATCTGTTTTGGGGTTTAGTGGAATATTCCAATGAAATTTTGTATACATTTAGAATTTAGAAAGCCTTACTCTTGCTTACAGTTTTGGGAGATGTTAGACAGAATACATTGTAATGGTCAAACCAACACAGTTGAATGAATGAATAATGAGAAAAATAGAGAGAAAAATGGAGAAAAATGTGACAACGTCTACGTATCTGGTTCAATTTTACCTTGCATCAGCTTTCTGGGGGATCGGGCTGAAACATGGAACCTAACCAAGAGACAGACCAACAAAATGAGAAGCATGCAGCGTGCGCATGAGAGAATCATGCTCAATCTTACATGGAGAGATCACAAGACAGCATAGTACATAAAGAAGAAAACGGAAAAAACTCAAATGGCAATGGGCAGGCCATGTTGTGAGGATGAAAGACAACCGATGGACATCACGTCTCACAACATGGATCCCCAGAGATCACATAAGAAACTGAGGTCGACAGAACACAAGTTGGAGAGATGGACTAGACAAATTCAGGGAATACTGGCTCTGCGACGCTCATGATAGAGAATTGTGGCGAATCCTGGGGAAGGTCTATATCCAACGACGGACGTTGAAAGACTGATGATGATGATGATGATGATGATGATGATGATGATGATGTATGAATCTGTCTTGTTAGGATCGTTAGTTGCTTACTTTGTATATGTATATATACAAATCAAGAATGCAACATAATGAGCTACAATGGGTTTATTTCATAAAGTCCTCGATACATTCAACATCAAACAATAAGTTGAGACAGAGTATAGCTACAAGTATGATGAGATAAAGGATTCGCTACACAAACACGTTCATGTTCCTGCCCTGTTTGGGCCCCTGAAAAATGATTTGGTTTATTTTAGATTCCTATTTCAGACATATAATTTTTTGGTCTATTTCATAGGTATACTAAAAATTAACCACCATAGCTATCTTATCCCACTAGTTATTACTATGAACATTATCGTCATTTTATACGTCCAACCACTTGAAAAAAAACCCAATCACCATAATTATCAGAGACATGTAGAAAGAGACAGAACCCAGAATGATTAAACAAACAATTAAGGTCATATAACAACATTCTGATAACGAAAATACCAACACTATATCGTCCTAATTCATAATTCATAACTACCAACGAACACAGCGTCTCCCTTAAATAAAACAGAAATACATAACAAGCAATGACCAACCACCAAACAAAAAAAAAAGGAAGAAAAGGGTATATGATTACAAGGAATATTCTACAATCTAGAAAAATAGACCCACAAAAAAACCTATGTCCTAAATAAGAATCTAAAATAAATCAAATCATTCGCCTGAAGAAGTCTAAACAGGGCTGAAACATAAACGTGTTTCTTAAGCGAATATTTCATTTCATTATATATATATATATATATATATATATATATATATATATATATATATATATATATTTATATATATATGTGTGTGTGTGTGTGTGTGTGTGTGTGGATGAAGTATATACAACGCGTCGTATATATTAAGTATATGTATATATGTATGTATTGCTATGTGGATGTGTGAGGTGATTTGGCAGAATATTGGTTTACTAACATATATATATATATATATATACATAAACCAATATGTGTGTGTGTGTGTGTGTGTGTGTGTGTGATAATTGTGGAGACATTATATTGGGAAACATATTTCGCCCAGCATCGGGATTAACCGAGTAACAAATGGGACCATGTGAATTAATGAAGTACCAGGAAGTACTGTTAACGTTACTCTGCTCTACCGACTGAGGTATCAGCACAGGAATTCGAAATATTGCGCTTAAATTATCCATATCTATCCTCTGGCCGTGTGTATAGATATTTACATATATATGTGTGTCCAATTTTGCTGAGAGTATGTTTACCTTTGGATTGGACAATTCATATCCAACAGAATGTGATAATTGTAGAGATATAAAGAAACATGTTTGCCCGGAACCGGAATCAACCGGAAGCAAACCGAATAACTGAACATGTAAATGAATGAATTTGAACTCACCAGGAGTGTTGTTTGCTCAGTCGATAGAGTGGCGGATACGATTTCGAGTCTCCCACGATGCCCATTCTCTCTCTCTCTCTCTCTCTCTCTCTCTCTCTCTCTATATATATATATATATATATATATATATATATATATATATATATATATATATATATAATGCATTTGGCACAGATCAGGTTGGCAATATAGCAGGACATGAACTAATTTGTGTAGTAAATCCACATTTTATTACATATATATATATGTGTGCGTGTGTGTGTGTGTGTGTCTGTGTGTGTGTGTGTGTGAGAGAGAGATATTATTGGATGAATAGGTTGTATCCGACATAAAGGTGAATATTTTATAGAGATATGGTCTATAGGGGCTTTTTTTCATCAGGGGTATGACTTGGACATAGGTTCCCAGCTGCTATACAATCGGATCACTACTATGAGGGGTAGCTCATACCTGCTATGTTCGACTGTCTAGGATCTTTGCTCTAAGTGCAGGCAGTCGTACTACCTGCAGTATCTGCGCTCAAAAATTGCAGAGGGTCGCACTATTAATGTATGGGTTGGGTATTGTGTTGGACTGTTTGCATATGCAGAGAATAAATAAAACAAAACAAATGGGAAAAAAGAAGAACAAACTATGAAGAAATCCTCACATGCAACCGGATGTCTCGTAAATTTATTCGGGTTCGAACACTCTACTATCTCATTGGCTAAAATACAGCCAATGGGAGCGCCAGAAAAATCCCTATAGCTGCGGCTAGCGGCGGAACCTTCACCCGCTTCTAGCTTTTGAGACCTCAATCTTATTATATCATTTACAGAATTGGTGCAGAGGACCGCCTGTAGGGACTTGGATAACATGACTGTCTCAAAGCAACTCAAACCCATCCCTTCCACCATGGATTTATAAAGAGCCCCTGCTGAATTCAACCCCACAAATGAAATCACTTACCAATAGCACTCAGAAAATTTTCCCGATCAGACAAAAACTTTAACATCCAGGTTGCATCAAGGAAAGCGTATTTGAAAAAAATTCATTTCACGGCAAAATATTTCTCTTCCTTTCCTTTCAACCAAACACAACTCCTTAAAAATGAACACTATTTACAGCACTTTCCCAAGAGGAAAACGGAATCTTCTAGCAACGAATTCTTTCTTCTCCCATCATTTTAGACTTATTAAATTTTTTTAACTCAACTCGATGTTTTTTAACTTTCATATGTTTGTTCCGGTCGTTTAAAGCGCAGTTTTTGCCCAAATTTTCAACAACCTGTCCTTTTAGTGTATATGATCTACTGTACTTACAAGTATGTTATGATGACATAGATGCTTCTTTGATTGTTGGGAATGCTAGTTGATCTTGTCGGTTTATTCAGAAGATGATTTTCTCGGAGATACATTTCTTTGTAGAATTTGAATAGTCACTATTGTAATGAAGAGTTTTTTGTTTGGAGATGAATGAAATGATTATCTGACTGAAGAAATAATGTAATGTTCGTAGTGTTTTTTGAATAGTAAACGTATATATTTAGATACTGCTTTGATAATGCTTTAGTCAAATATAACAGTATTATACATGAAAGTGTATCTCTAACAAATCAAAAATAAAAGATTTATGAACGTATTTTGTGCATAAGAGGTGTCAACATTTTTTTATTTGTAAATGTGTCAGCCATCTTTGAAAGCAAGTATTCAAGAAGGGACCCAATAGGAAATGGACTTGGAAGAGCCCCAATCACGAAACAAAGAACGAAATAGACTACATCCTAACGGACAAAAATGATATCGTCAAAGTCATCCAAGTCCTAAATCAAGTCAATGTAGGCAGCGACCACAGAATGGTATGATGTAAAGTACAAATAAACACCAATAAAGAACGTAGGAAAATGTTCCATACAAAACCGCAGCCTCTAAACATACCAAAAGAGCACGTTCAATCTTTCAAGCTCGAATTGAAAAACAGATTCAGAATTCTAACTGAACAAGACAACACCAACATCAACGAAATAAGCAACAAAATGACAGCGTCAATAATTGAAGTAGCCTCTACTTTCAAGCAAACAACAATGAGCAAAATCTCAGATGAAACTAAAAATCTCATGGAAAAACGCAGAAACCTCAAGCCACCGACAACAACGAGGGAGAAAATTGAAGAGGCTGAACTAAACAAATTGATCAAGAAGAAACGAAGGGAAGACAGAAGGAGATACACGACGGCAGTCATCGAATCGACTCTTGAAAAAGGTCGGGGCTTCAAAGCTATAAACAAACTCCTCAACTTGGGACGAAGGCAAATAACTAGCATACTCGAGGAAAATGGAAACCTAACCACAGGATTGTCGAACGTGCCAAAGAATTCTACCAAAAACTTTATTCGTCCAAACAAGGACTACAAAACAATGAGCGAGATACGCAAGACATGAGCAATCAACTCGAGGACTTCCCAAAAGTAACCCCATTGGAGGTGAAAGAAGCCATTAAACAGACGAAAAAAAGAACTGACCCTGGACCAGACAACATCACCATCGACCTACTCCGAAAAGCGGGTAAAATCATCCCTAGGAAACTGGTCGTCCTCTTCAACTTGAGTCTAAAACACAGTAAAGTCCCGGACGATTGGAACACTGCTATCATAATGCTTTTATATAAAAAAGGAAACCCGAAAGACCTCAACAACTATAGGCCTATAAGCCTACTCAACTGTGTATACAAACTTTTCACAAAGATCATCACCAACCGAATAACAAAAACACACGATGAAAACCAGCCACGTGAACAAGCTGGCTTTAGAAGAAGCTACTCGACCATGGACCACCTGCATTCGATAAATCAGCTGAAAGAAAAAGCAGCTGAGTATAAACTACCTCTTGCCGTAGCATTTATCGACTTCAAAAAGGCATTCGACTCATTAGAAATCCCTAAGGTCATGGAGTCCATCAGTTGGCAAGGTGTAGATCCAGTATATGTTGAAGTGTTGAAACATATATACAATCACAGCAGCTCCTTTATCAGGCTACATAAAGACTCGGACCCCTTTCAGCTCCAGAAAGGAGTAAGACAAGGTGATACCAGCTCACCTAAACTCTTCACAGCCTGCCTCGAAATGATCTTCAGAAGGCTAGACTGGGAGAGCAAAGGAATTAGGATAGACGGCGAGTATCTGAGCAACCTCAGATTTGCAGACGACATAGCCCTTTTCGCAGAGAACCTACACGACCTCCATCTAATGATAGATGAACTAAATGAAGAGAGCAAGAAAGTCGGCCTACACATGAACTTCAGCAAGACGGAGATCATGTGCAACAACCACATCGGGGATAAAAACACTGAGATCAAAATCGAGGACACACAACTGGAAGAAGTAGACCACTATATCTACCTAGGGCAACGAATCTCCATGAGACCCTCAAAAGAAAAAGAAATCAAGCGAAGAATCACACTAGGATGGCAAGCCTTTGGCAGAGCTAGCTCAACCTTCAAAAATAAGAAGATCCCATTGATCCTAAAGAGAAGGGTGTATAACCAATGCATCCTCCCAATAGTCACTTATGGAGCTGAAACATGGAACCTAACCAAGAGACAGACCCGTAAATTAAGAACCATGCAACGTGCACATGAAAGAATAATGCTTGGCCTCACATGAAGAGACCATAAGACAGCACAGTACATCCGAGAAAAGACGAGAATTAGGGACATCATAGAATCCATAAAAATCTCAAATGGCGGTGGGCTGGCTATGTTGCAAGAATGGCAGACAATCGATGGACATCGCGACTCACAACATGGATCCCCCGAGACCACATGCGCAACCGAGTCCGGCAAAATGTTAGATGGAGAGACGAGCTAGACAAGTTCAGGAAGTACTGGCTCCGTGACGCCCATGATAGGAAAGTGTGATAAATCCTGGGGAAGGTCTATGTCCAACAACGGACGCTAAAAGACTGATACTGATGATGATGATGATGATGATGAAAGGACAGAAGCTTGTTAGGATTTAATGAAATATTAGAGACGAGATTAAACCATTTGTTATATTATCTATATATGTCTATTCATTCTACAAAAAAATATTGAATTATTGAATTGAATATTATTATTATCAGCATTATTATTATTATTATTATTATTATTATTATTATTATTATTATTATTATTATTCGAAAAGGAGGGAGATGTGATGAGAGTAAAAGGAGAGATAATATAGTTTGATAATTCAAAATCCATTTATATACAGAAACTACCTGTCCTTTATTCCATTGTGCCTGCCATTCCAAAACTATGAACATGGTGTTTGGAGAAACCACTTTCAAAATCGTAGGCCTTGACCAATGGCCTCACTGGTCTGCCCTCTTCACAGCCCTGCAGCTACATACATCCTGAGATTCGACCATGCAGCAAAAGACAAGAACGGCTAAATACATAGTAAATATCATTATCATCATTATCATTATGATTAATAATATTATTATTGGGATTCTCGAAAGAATGATATGACGTAAGGTCGTATTCGCTATTAAGAAAACGGCAAAGGTAAAAAAAATCGTCAAAATTAATAAAATATTAGGTTACAATAATAATAATAATAATAATAATAATAATAATAATAATAATAATAGAATCCTGAAGAACTGCAAAGGGTACCATTTCTCTAAAACAAAAGGAAAGGTCAACCACCTAATGTACATGGACGATATAAAATTGCTCGCAAAAAACAGGGGAGAGCTTGAGACTCTGTTCAACGAAGTAAAGGAATATAGCGAGGACATCGGAATGGAGTTTGGAATAGAAAAATGCGCAATCATGGTGATGCACAAAGGAAGGCTTACAATGACTGAAGGAATTGAACTCCCGGACAACAGCAAGATTAGGGTATTGACTGCACAAGACCGATACAAATACCTTGGCGTCCTTGAATGTGACACGATAAAACGAGAAGAGATGAAGAAGAAAATAAAGAGAGAATACCTTAGAAGGATAAGGAAAATATTAGAGACCAAATTAGACAGCAGAAATCTAATAAAAGGAATGAACACAGGGGCTGTATCGGTACTAAGATACACAAGACCATTCCTAGGATGGACAAAGGAAGAACTCCAATCAATGGACTGGCGAACAAGGAAACTTATGACAATGCATAATGCCTTACGCCTCAGAGATGACACGGATAGACTATACGTTAAGAGAAAAGAAGGTGGCAGGGAGCTCGTCAGCATAAGAACACTGTGTACGGAGAGCTAAAGCAGATCTAGAAAAGTACGTGCAAGCAAACAGCGAAGAGATCATAAAGAGTGCACGAAACAGCGCAACGAACAACAAAATAGAAAACAATGGAACAGCACAGCAAACAAGGAAAGGGAAAGGGGAAAGGAAAGAATTGTACGGAGATTTTAAAAGACAGATAAAAGATGTGACAGACGAGAAATCATGGACATGGTTTCGAAAAGGAAACCTGAAGAGAAACAGAATCGCTCATCATGACAGCTCAAAACAAATGCAAAAGGACAAACTATATCAAAACAAAAATCGACAGAACACAGACCGTAAACCACATAACTAGTGAATGTAGTCAACTCACCGAGAAGGAGTATAAGCACAGACACGACAGAGTAGCAGCGGTGATATATTGGGAAGTGAGTAAACGAAAAGGATTCAACCATACGGAAAAGAGATACCAGCACAAACCAGAAGCAGCCCTGGAGAATAAAAACCACAAATTACTCTGGGACTTTGACATCCAAACCGACCACTTCATCCTGGCAAGAAGACTGGTAATTGTAGACAAGGAGAGGAAAACCTGCCTAATAATAGACGTGTCTGTGCCTGCAGACCAGAGTAAAGAGGAAGGAGAGTGAAAAACTGAAAAAATACCTAGATCTAGTGAGAGAACTGAAGAAGATGTGGAACATGAAAGTCAGGATAGTGCCAGTAATAGTAGGCGCAG
Organism: Thysanoteuthis rhombus; assembly: GCA_963457665.1. Taxonomy (NCBI): domain Eukaryota; kingdom Metazoa; phylum Mollusca; class Cephalopoda; order Oegopsida; family Thysanoteuthidae; genus Thysanoteuthis; species Thysanoteuthis major. The sequence goes on from OY735215.1 coordinate 13,544,958, forward strand.
TGGGAACTGTCCCAAAGACACTGAGGGTGAGACTAGAGGAGCTCGGGATAAAAGGAAGGATTGAGACTGAAAAGACCACAGCACTGCTAGAAACAGCACGGATACTGAGGAAAGTGCTAGAAATATAAGGACTGCAACACTAAGTGTTAGCAGTGGCCTAACAGAGGAAGGAAAATGAAAGCGAAAATGGACAGTGAGAGAGTGTGATGAGGAGGGTTGGAGACTCGAGGAGACTTGCTGTCACTCAGTCCCCAGCGGTAACCACCTGGCAACTGGTGTGAAAATGCTAGTAATAATAATGATAATAATAATTAGCATTGTGCATTCGTCGTCTGTTACGTTCACGTCATCAGTAACGCCTGATGATGTAACTTAAAAAATAGAATTTTACATTTCGTTAAACTTGATGAATTGTATCTTTAGCTAATTTTAACTTTAGATTAGTTTGGTATTTGGGAAACGTTGAACGTAAAATGTTGATGTTTTTTGATATTTCTTAATTATTGCTATCATTTCGGACAGCAAGGGTTGAACTAGTTACAATGATAAAGTATTCTCTACATGTGACACTAGGGGGCCAGGAGTCCCCCGTGTCCTGAAAATTACTATGGCTGTTACTAAAAATTACTATGGTTATTACCAGTAATTACTATTGTTATTACAAAAGGAGTTATCTGTGTTAAAAGGGATAATGTGTTTTTTGAGGATACTGTAGCAAGTTGAGAATTACGTGTTTCCAGGTGCGGGCATCTGCGATTTCTCAATCTAGTGTCATCTGTCAAATCCTGGGTTGCAAAAACAAATGCTTTTGGGAAAAGGTTTTGTTCCCGATTCGATGACCAGATAAGGGCCTGGTGTGTTTTTCGAGATGTCATGGGAGGTTGAGTTGCCTGTACTTTTTCAATCTAGTGTCATCTGTCAGGTCCTGGGTTTCAAAAACAAAGCCAGAGATAAAGGTCAGTGTCTGGGGTCTAGAGAGAGAGTAAGAGCTTATGAAAGAAAAGTTATTTGCAGAGTCCTTGGGAGAGAGGGAGACTAATTTATGATATTGAACAGACCTGCGTCGCGAGATGAATGAGGGTCAATGGTTTGGGTTTTTCCGGAAAGGTCGAGATGGCAGGAGAGGGAGAGATGAGGGAGTCAATTACAAAGAGATACAGTGTTGATACCAAGGGCTTAAATAGGAAGAATTTTCGTAACAAGCAGTCAGAGTAAAATTTGGGTTCGGAGAAGAGAATCGTTGCCAGCTCTCTCTCGTGTTAGACGCCGCCCTTAGTAACCGTCAACCGCTGCTACTAGTAGACTACCGTTCGTGACATGAGAGACCAGTCGTCATTTTGACTTAGATGATAATCGGCTTCCTCTCTTTTCAACTGCGAATAGGCATTTCCCGTCTCCAGAGATATTGATAATCAATATTCTATATAAAACGTATAAACGAAATTCCGTCTTGTTGCCTTCTTTTACTAACCCAGAACCACGGCTGGTTTAGTATAGTTTGGTGAGACCACCCCCAAAGGAAAGCCCCACATACATACCTTAATGATATTTTCACATTGCACCGCTTTAAAAATGCAAATAATAATAAATAGTAGAGATTCATTCTGAGGAAATCTACAATGCGTTTCCTATTTTAGTTTTAGGTACATCTTTATAGTTAAGCGGCTTATTTTCTCATACATTTATGAAAAATAACTGTAAATTTCAAAATATACTTATAAAATAGCATAATAAAATGAAGTTTTTTTCCGAAGTCTAAAAACCCACGGTGTGTCAGCGCTGACTCGCATGTCATAGGTTCGCCATTACTGGCCTGACCTAAACGTGACCCAATTATGTACAGCAATACCTTAAATAATGCAGTTCTGATTGGAGCTGGTTTAGGTATTGCTATACAAATTAATATAACTCAACAAAACTGAAGAAAATCACATTATTTTGAACTGTTTTTTTTTTAATATATAGGGTGCCGATATTACCTCTATTGAACTATGCTAATATTAAGGCCATCCTATATATAAAAAAAATAATTTTCTGAATTTAGGTAAAAGCTCCCAAGAAAAAAATATCAACATAAATGTAGTACATGTGTACTAATTTGAATCAATAAATTTGATTTTCTGAAGTTATGCTTTAAAGAGAAGAAATGTTACTGTGTAGCAATATGGGTGACACTGTAAATCGTTGCGAACAAAAACATCACAAAACTCCCATTAAATAACACTCCTCAACTGGCCTCTTGAATAAATTAATCTTGTCTAAATGTTTCAATTCTTCAAACTCTCAGAATTTTCGGTGGCTTATATCAGGAGTTGGATGGATTTAGCTCCCAGGGTAGTTGACATTTGACGATTTTCATGCAATACATATTGAGAATATAAAATTAAATGTGAAATGTTCAGAAAGTAACAACTTTCGCCCATTGATTATAAATCCTATTCTTGAATGCTTTAACTCAATTGATGCTGTCATAAAATAAAATGTGTTTCTGGAAGATCGAATTTATCAACCACATTTTATATACCGTGTGAACTTCTTTTTTATCGAGTTGTTGCTGATGGTATCGTGGCGATTATTTTTAGCGTGGTACTTGACTGCAGTTCTAAATCCTCATGTAAATTGTCAAGATATTAAAATGGTTGGTTACTTGCAGATCGAATGTTGGTGGCAAATTTATCAAGTTCGACTGTGTTGATAAGTTGAATGAGCATCTGAGAAAGCAGTGCCGAGTTGATTTGTAAAATCAACTCCCCTTCCGCTCAACTTTCAAAACAGCGACCAAATCCTGCCTCTCGCACCTATTTGTTTCTTGGTTTCAACATTTTAGAATATTTCAATTTTGGGTTTGTCCGTATTCGACTAGAATTAGGTGGAGATGAGCGTAGGATGAGTGGTGATTAGAAATTCATTGCTTCTCGGCAAATTCTAGGATTGGTTGGAAACCCAACGACAGAAACTGACATGGAACAGAGGAATGGGGATGCATAGATCCAGTCACCGATACGGCCTAAATAGACAAGCAACACGAAAGGTACTGGATAACAGAGTATACTGTTAACCAGTGAGAGATGGGTAACGTAATCGCAGCTAAAGAACGTCTAATCTCCTGATAATAAAAGATAAGGTTCAACTGAAAAGAATATCTTCTAAGGCGACGTATATGGTTGTAGGATTGGAAGCGAGATTGTACAGTGAGTAATCGACCACGAGCTTCATATCGCTGGATAGGAAGTTCCCGATTTCAAATGAAGATAAATACGAGATGTTTATATCCGATTTTGATATCCTCTTTACCAAGTAACCTTAACGATCGCTGCTCGATTTCATATCTATTTAAAGACGATTTTTCATAGTGCTTGGATGTGAGAGAATAAATGAAAGAATCTAATTGGTACTAGACTGTCGCAGATATTAGATCCTTATTGACAGTGAGCTTTTACAACTTGTTGGTTCAAAGGAGTAATCCTGACGATTCGCAAATGTGAAGAGAAATTACCTATTATATAAAGAGGATGGGATAACTAATTCTAAGCGTAGAAGTTTTTTTTCTGAATAAGGAGTTGAAGATTTCGTCTACAATCCAACTGAACCGACTGCAAACTCGCATTTCCAAGACAGAGAAACACTAACAAACAGTTCGCACGATTTTAGAGATTATCAAAGACCACACTGTTAATGTACAACAGACGCTTATATTAGGAAAGAAATTGATTTGCACACTCCATGTAGAATGCGTTTGCTTGTCTCTTTTTGGCTGTACTGTTAAACTGATGAGCAATAAAATCGAACATTCACCACGAGATGAACTAGTATCATCTAATGTACAGTGAACAGACAGCGTTAGCACACTATATAGATGTTAAAATTTAGTAGTATTTGTTGAATATTACGCCACTTTTGCTACCTTGAACAATACTCAAGTTTTTTTTCCTGTCTATATTCACTTCATAATCCACGTAGAACATAACATTGCTATTACAAGTAATAACAACACTCCCTGTTTTTTGGAACCGATGATACTTTGATTTTTGATCGAGTTCAAGAAATTATCTGGCTCATGCTTCAACCTACTTCAGTAGTTACTTCCAGTTGCTGGGAAAATGATTTTTCTATTTTTGATAAATAAACGCATTTCACAATTATGAAAAATACGTAATGATAGAGAAATACTTTAACTAGCAAACGTATCAGAATTAGTTTATCCTCATTGATCAATTATCTTAGAGCTAGTGAATATTATATCAGTTGTCTCACATTACATTTCATGTGATCATTTTTTTTCTTGGGTGCTCTGTTTTTTTGCTCCAATTTTAAGTTATATTTTACAATAATTAGTATTAAAGCTTTTAGTTTGGGGCACTAAATTCTAGTCATTACTTACACTATAGAACAAATCATGAGATAGTTTTTGTTAGTTTAGTCGAAAGTGGGAATGGATATCTTAGTTGTAGAAAAATTTGTGGCCAATTTAACAAGTGGGCTAGAATGTCAAAACTAAGTTATTAGTTTAATTGGTTGATCTAAAGTTGATACGTTTAAATGTAATGTCGACACAATGGATTCAAAGATGTTAACGCAAGGAAATAGGTTTGCATTTGATCTCAAAATCTTCAACTGTTGTATAGTTTTCAGTCATAAGATTTCGCAAATTTTACGGACAATTTAGCTTTTTGAAGTTCCAAAATTCGGATTTCTAATTTGTTCAACCATAAAAAAAGTTTGACAGTTTCGATAGCTGCCATATTTTATTTATTTTGGTATTTAAATATGTCATTGAAGAATAGAAATATTTGTGAATTCATGATAGTATTTTAAACACAGGAGACGGAATATCAAGTATGGGAAGGTTAAGAGAGTGAGATATTTAATAAATATGGGTCTAATTAGCATACTCAATACACGTTTGGTTCAGTATTAGAAAATTATAACTTTTTACGTTTTGAGACATTATATAATATACTATACTAGCAGGAATACCCAACGTTGCCTGGCAAGATAACTTCAAATACAACCACAAAGGAAAACTTTTTAATGTTTTGCTTCTTACACAACAAGGGCTTCTGGCATCTTGTGCCAGTATAAAAAAGTTGTTTAGGGATCTAATCCGACAACAACACATATTTCTCTGGCGATGGGGAAAGCTTGGAGAAGCCTACGAACTACAAAGATAATTCTTGTACATAATTACAATTTGAGAATTTTTCCACAAAAACAAAAAAAAGTTTTTTGCCTCCAAAGTTAGGCTGCTAAAAGCTATTTGTTGACTCGTGCTGGCCTCCGACGATCTTGGAGGTCACCACCACCTATCTTAGCATCTTTTTTTCGTCCAGATTAACCCCACACATCAATTTACCACCAAGAGGTCAACTTCGTATCACATATAGTCTTGCCAAATTTCAGTTTCAGTGGTGCAAAATTGTGGACAAAAACTTGAAAATCTAACTCAAAATGACCTGACCTTTGAGGTGACCTTCACATATACGGTGACCTTCCCGCCATATGATGTCCACATATGCCTAATTTCAGTATCCTCGTTGCAAAACTGTCGTCAATAACCCTGAAAATTGGCTACAGATTACAAGAAATGACCTCTTGTGACCTTGAATGACCTTCACGTACGCTGTCAAGTTGATGCCATGTATAAGGTCAATAGGCCTTGTAGTTTTAGTGTGAAAGAAGTACGGAAAAAAAAACAAACAAATGAACAGAAGGCTAAAATCATACATTGTGCGATATATCATGCATTCATGGGGGAAAAGAGGTGGTAACAGACAGAAAAATGGGGAAGAAAGTGTATGGAAATATAAGTCGGCTGCGAGAGAATGTAAGGTTAATGGGCCTTGAAGTAGTAGATAGTGAAATCAAGGGGAAAGTGGACAAGTTTACCAAGTAATAGCAAGGGCGAATTTTACAATCAATACAATAATAACCGCTGAGAATAAAGTCCATCTTAAGTTTCAGGTTAGTTTAATTTATATTGGGTGAGTTTGTTCTTGATGAGTTAATTTCATAAACTTGCAAGTTGTTGGAATCTTCAGACCCAATTATAAGCACATTTTCCTTGTTTCTTTTATTGAAACCCACGCGAGGTTAGCAAAACTTCTATACCTTCAGCCCTATTCATTACAAACATTCTTTCCAAAATTAATTCTGATTTTGTTTTTCATCCGCTCATTGAATTTACATTTTCATAATGGATCTTTTTAATTCAATCGGACATTCGTCGAAATCATGATAAAGTTACATGTCGTTGAAATGTTGTTGGCTGTGATTTTAATTATGAATAATTAAAATAATGCGAAACCAGGTTAATTAATGAAGATACGAAAACTGAATCTGACATTATTGATTTGTCATCTATTTATTTTGTCACGATTGATAAAAACAACAGGATATTAAATACCATCTTTATCCTTTATTTTGAATTCTAATATTAATTAAAGTTTACCTTTTTTTTTTTTTTATTAAACTTCAATTTTCCTCCTTTCAGCAGTTCATTAAGCAGATCAAGCAAGAGTTGATTTTGCACCATTCTATATGAAATTAATTTTATTATTAACTTGACATCTTGCAAAAACTTGTGTGGAGACAAACAATTCTCAAAATATATTACCAAATACTTCGGAGTTACCTTGAAAAATAGTTTCAGAATTCGGAATGGTCTCGGGCCCCTACAAACAGATTCGAAAAAAAAACTATCTTTTACAAACTACACATGTTATGAAAAGTATGCCTAAAAACAGATGATCGCATACAGGTTGAATTGATAGAAATAAAATTGGCATAGAGAAACATTTTACAAGATGAAAGAACCATGCTATTCAGTAGACACTGTTGATGAGTTCAATAGACTGTAACAAGATGGATGCATTCCTGAAGGAACTGTGAGTTTGATTGCTCCATTGCTGAAATTTGTTGATTCGAAGAACATGAGACGGCAAGAAGTGAAGAAGCTTGGCAGGGGGTTGAGAGCATTCCATTTTCTAGTAATCTAAACCACAGTTCTACAATTCTATTGCTGAAAAAGAATTTCCTCTTACCCAATCTGGAAATATTGTATTTTGTACATATAGCAATGATCCTGTGAGACTGTAGAAACAGTCCGGGACCTGCTAAAAAATGTGAAGACACTTCCTTTTGCCTACTGCTTCCACAAAATTTAGATGAAATACATTGAGAACTTTCTGAGAAGTTTTGTTTACACATAGCTACGATGCAAGGAAGGTGATCATGGATCCGCCCCCACATATGAACAATTTTTCTGTAATCCATTGTCCACCCTTCGGCAAAATTTCACTTCAATTCATGAGGAATTTTTCGGAATATTTTGTTGTGTAGAAATAGCTACGATGCAGGGGTTTGTTAAAACTTGTAGATATTGTATTGTTTACATATAGCTACGATGCAGTGGGGCTGACCTGGGAAATTCCTGGATACACCCCCAAAATATAAACATTTTTGCCCATTGCCCACCTTTCAACTGAATTTCAATTTTAATTCCTCTATTACCTTTATTCTAAATACCAACCTCTTTTTGACAATAACCCAATTCCTTGCTTCCACATTAGCCCCTACTTTTTTCGAAAGAAAGTGTGATGATAAATCGATAATTATTAAACTCAATCTATTTCTTTTTAGACAACAATTTATGCCGACCATTGTGGTGGCTACTTAGTTGAGTAAAAAAAAATAATAACAACGAAAGCAACAAAAATAATTTGATTCACTAATGAGCAATCGAACTAAAAATCAAGCCGACGTGCTGTTGAGCTGATGTTTGTAAATGGCCAAGTAAAATTCTTCTGGCAAGACATGGAATTTAATATGGTTTAACACGACTGCATACAAATCTATGGGTCAAGGCAAAAATTCACTCATCAGTACACCTGGGTTGCAAAATCAAGTAATTATTTCTGTATTCTTTCGTGCATGTGGGACCTGTTCTAATCGAATAGTTTTGCGGGGTAGCAGCTTATTGGTAACTTTTACCCCCATACCTTACAATAGATGTTTTGAAAGTTGAAATTCTCTGTCCACAGGATATCTCCCACAGTTCGTGACTAATTTCTATGAAAAGTCGCCAAAAAATGGACAGTAGGCTACAAAATAAGCAATTGGATTTGGTGGCATATCCATGCACAGTAACCTCCTCTATATCATAGCTATATGTTCATACCATATGATATTGCACAAATTCCATGTCTGTGTACACGCAGTTATCAATGAATTTTTGTGGAAGGGTGGATAATAGGCTACGAAATAAGTAATTACCTTTTGGGGCTGATCTATGATCTCTTGTTTCCCTATGTCTTATCCATATGCCCATATCACATTGCCACTGTCTGTCTTCCCATGTGAAAGCTCTTTAGATACTAAATTGATTCCAATGAATTTTTGTGAAGGGGTGGATAATTGGCTACGAAATAAGTAATTATCTTATAGAGCTTATTTATGATAAGTTGTTTCTCCCAGGTCATACCTATATTCCCATATCACGTTGCCTCCGTCCATCTTTCCACATGATATCTCCTCGAATACTAAACTGATTTCAATGAATTTTTTGTGGAAGGGTGAATAGTATAGTAAGGAAGAGTTTTTAAGGTTTGACGAGGATCCAGGAATTTATCTTTGATTGAAATATATATTTTTTGTTTCTCCATACATCTATGTGTACGGTAATGGCTGTTATACGATTTCTTCAAAAATCGAATTCAAATAAAAGATTGGAGAGAGAGAACCTGGAATGTCTACCGAAGTCATTATCATTCTTCTAAAAGTCCCTGTTTCATGTTTAATTGGTTCATCAGTCAACCTAAAAATGCATACCATATTTGTGGTACTAGTACTAGTAGATGTAAAAATAGGTTTCCTACCAAAAAATGAAACAGCTTCTCATGTGGAAAGGTGATAATATATTATCTTACTTCTACTTGTGTAACAAATAAAATGACACCATTGAAGATTGGTGGTACTGATATCTGGGTAAACTAATGCACTATCTTCAAGCACCATTCAGCTAGTTTACATAATATTTTCCTCTCTGGAACATTCGATACAACTACCTTGCTGAGAGTATTGAATCCAGTATTGTTAGGTTCGTCTTTAAACGGTTACAAGTTGAAACTCCCAAATGCAAAAAGGTATAACGTATAAAAGGTCCATAGTTTAATGCAAAAGGGTCCAATATAAAAATGTGAAATGCAAAGACGTCCAGTGCAATAAGGTTTTATAATGTGAATACGTCCAATGTGAAAAGGGACCGTGTAAATGGGCCAATGCAGTAAGGTCTAAACTCGTCCAATGCAACGAGATTGAGTGTAAAAAGACCCAATACTCAAAGGGCCAATGCAAAAATGGTCAATTTATACATATATACAAGACATACACACACGATTCATACGTATATTTACACTTACATGTAATGGTACCTCACACCATCCCCACGTAAAATTACCTTGAAACACTTCTATGTAGTCACTTTTCACCTCTGTTATTAAAGCTTTGCCTTTTAACTAACTTTGATGTTTTCTCTCTTCTCATACCCTGTCGAACAAGTAAGAGGAGGTCGCTAGCTTGCTTGATGTCGTCGTACCAGTAGTTATCGTGTAACACAAGCACAACAGATAAACAGTTTTCTTTTCAGAAAAAATAACGAAAAAGTATCAAAGAATTAGAAGCATGACTGGAAAGAGGTAAATGACGTGACATAAAGATGAAAATTACTGAAACAAATAATACTTTATGAAATACTTTAGAAATAAATAAAACTAAACTATGTATTAACAAAATAAAATGTAATAAACAAATATCATTGGATGGGGGCATGTGCTCCAAGGGTGACTATCCAAATGCAACCCCAAGAACGTCACCAAGAAAACAACTCTGTAAATTGGTACCCACAACGTCAGAACACTCTCAACAGCTATGCACCTAACCGATCAGGGAAATGAAATTTTTTTTAAAAATCAAAAAGAATATTATAGGTTTTAGCAAAATGAGAAGATCCGGAGAAGACCAAATCGAACTAAACAGCAAACATCTTTTATACATCTTCAGAAATGAAAAAAGGAATCAAAATTGAATGGGCTTTCTTTTTCCTGAAAAAAAAAACTTTGACAATGTTGTAGGATTCACAGCCATCACAGACTGTGAAGCCATTGTCACTGTACAGCTCTAAAAGAGGTACAAACTGAACATCATCCAATTTTATGCGCTCCCTTCAACCAACGAGGAGACGACTTGAATTACATAATCAAAGAAACAAAAAATGTTTGTATATCATTATCAGAGACTTCAACGCCCAAGTTGGACAAGGCAATGAAAAGTGCTTCGGAAAGTATGGATACAAAATACAGAATGAGACGGGTGAAGATCTTTTTGCAATAGGAAACGGAATCAAAACTATGAACACGTTCCCTAAAGAAGAAAGCCAATAGGAAGTGAACTTAGAGGAGCCTCAATCACGAAACTTAGAAGGAAATAGACTACATACTATCGGACAAGAGCAACACTGTCAAAGATATTCGGGTGCCAAATCAAGTCAATGTAGGAAGTGACACAGAATAAGATGAAAAATTCAAACCAAGATAGAACGCAGACAAATGTTCTGCACCAAACAGGAATCACTTGGCACAAAAAAGAGTTCACCCGATGCTTCGAACTGGAACTGAAAAACTGGTGTAAACTCTTCACCTAGCTAGAAGAGAACATGAATGTGCTCAGCAAAAATATAAGAACATCCTCAAATAAAGTCACCAATGTGATTAAGCCAAACAGTAAACAAAGCGTAAGTAAACTCTCAAAAGAAACAAAGAATCTCATAGGAAAATGCAGAAACCCCGAGCCATCAACGGCAACAATTGAAAAGATCAACGCAATAGAACTGAACAAAACTATCCAAATGGAATGAAGAAAAGATGAAAGATACACTACATCATCATCATCATCATTATCATCATCAGCCTTTTAACGTCCGTCGTTTGGACATGGACCTTCCTCAGGATCCGCCACATTTCTCTATCATGAGCGTCACAGGGACAGTATTTTCTGAATTTGTCTATTTCATCTCTCCATCTTATTTTTTTCCGGCCTCGATTTTGCATGTGGTCTCTTGGGATCCATGTTGTGAGTCGTGATGTCCATCGGTTGTCTTTCATTCTCCCAACATTACCGGCCCATTGCCATTCGAGTTTTTTAATGGATTCTGTGATGTCTTTGACCCCCGTTTTCTCTCTGATATATTGTGCAGTCTTGTGATCACTCCATGTGAGGTTGAGCATGATTCTCACATGTGTAAGTTGCATGGTTCTCAGTTTGTGGATCAGTCTCTCAGTTAGGTTCCATGTTTCAGCTCCATAAGTGACTATCGGGAGGATGCATTGGTTGTATACTCTTCTTTTTAGGATTATTGGGATTATTGGGATCGTCTTGTTTTTGAAGGTTGAGCTTGCTTTGCCGAAAGCTTGCCATCCTAGGGTGATTCTCCGCTTGATTTCTTCTTATTTTTTGGAATTCATAGAGATTCACTGTCGTGAGTAGATGTAGTGGTCTACTTTCCCCAGTTTTGAATTTTCGATTTTGACAATAATGTCTTTATTCTTGATGTGATTGTTGCACATAACTTTTGTTTTACTGAAGTTCATGCGTAGGTCAATTCTTTTGCTTGTGTTGCTGTGACTGTATATATGTTGCAGTACTCTGACGTATAAAGGGTCTACACCTTGTAGAGTGATAGCATTCATGACCATGGGAATTTCCACAGAGTCAAATGCCTTCTTGAAGTCTATATATGCTACAGCGCATGGCATTTTGAATTCTGCTGCTTTCTCCTTCAGCTGATTTATTGAATGGAGATGGTCCATGGTCGAGTAGCTTCTTTTTAATCCAGCCTGTTCCCATGGTTGGTGTTCATCTAGTGATTTATTGATCCGGTTGGTGATGATTTTTGTGAATAGTTGATAAATGCAGTTGAGTAAGCTTATAGGCCTGTAGCTGTTGAGGTCTTTGGTGTCCTTTTTTATGTAGAAGCATTATGATGGCCATGTTCCATTCTCCTGGTACTCTACTCTGGCTTAGACACAAGTTGAATGGATTAGGTAGCTTTTTGTAGACGATCTTACCAGCTTTTTTGAGTGGATCGATGGTGATGTTATCTGGTCCAGGGGCTTTTCTTTTTTTTATTTGTTTGATAGCTTGTTTCACCTCCCATGGTGTAACTTATGAGAAGTTCTCGAACTGATTGTCAGCATCTTGCATATTCTGGTCGTTGCTTAGTTGCCCATGTCTTGATAGAATTCTTGGGCACGTTCGACAATTCTGTCTCTGTTGTTATGTCTCCGTTTTCTTCGAGTATACTAGTTATTTGTTTCTGTCCTATACTGAGAGCTTTGTTTATTGCTCTGAAGCCTCGCCATTTTTAGAGAGTGGTTCTGATGATTGCTGTCGTGTACCTTCTTTTGTCTTCTCTTAATTTCTTTTTGGTTGTTTTATTTAGTTTGGCCTCCCCTATTTTTCCCTTGTTGTTGTTGTAGTTTGGGGTTTCTGCGCTTTTCAATGAGTTTCCTGGTCTCTTCCAAGATTTTGCTGATGGTCTGTGTATTTCTTGGTTTAGACATATTGGCAGCTTCTATAAGGGAGGATGTTATTTTGCTCTGGAGTTTGTTGCTGTTGGTGTTGTTTTCATTGGTAAGGATTTTGAATCTGTTTTCCAATTCTAGCTTGAAGGTTTGGGTGAGTTTATTTGGTACGTTTAGTGATTGTGGTTTGGTGTGGGACATTGTCCTGCGTTCTTTATTGGTGTTTACTTGCATCTTACATCTTACCATCCTATGGTCGCTTCCTATGTTTACTTGGTTTAGAATTTGAATGACTTTGATGGTGTGGCTTTTGTTTGTTAAAATGTAGTCTATTTCGTTTTTGGTTTCATGGTTAAGACTCTTCCAAGTCCATTTTCTATTGGGTTTCTTTTTGAAGAATGTATTCATGAATTTCAGTCGTTCACAGTTGCAAAGTTTACAGGGTCTTCACCTCTCTCATTCCAACTTTTGTATCAAAATTCTCCAACACAGTGTTGGTCTCCTTGTCCTACTTGCGCATTGAAATCTCCCATGATGATGTTGAAGTATTTTTGGAATCTTGTAATAGGGAGTTCAAGTCATCATAGAAGTTGTTTATTTCTTCTTTGGTTGATTGCCAAGTGGGAGCGTAGACTTGGATGATATCCAGTTCGTACCTCTTTGAGAGTTGTATGGTAACGCTGGCTATGCGGTCAGAGATAGTTTTGAAAGCTACCACATTGTCTTTTAAGTCTTTATTGATGAGAAAACCTACTCCATTCTGTTTGATTTTCTCTCTTCCGTAGCTGTAGAGAAGATGTTTGATTTTCAATTCTATAAGTTCTCCTGATCTTCTCATTTTGGTAATACCGATCATGTCCCGATTGATGTTTTTGATTTAGTTCTCTAGATGGGTTAGGTGAGGATTTGTTGAGAGTGTTTTGATGTTGTAAGTGTTGATGTATAACGTGATTCTCTTGATGAAGGATTTTGGGTTTGGGTTTCGTTTGGGTGGTTGCTGTGTCTGCACATCACTTCCACCCAAGGTAAGTGATGCAGCAGGGCGTTTTGGTACCGATGACCCTGCAAGAACGGGTGTTTTCCTAGTGTAGTGTTTGGGTAGTTGCTGTTGGAGCACATCAACCCCACCCAAAGCGAGTGATGTGGCTGGGCCTTTCGAGACTGAGGACCCATCAGGAACGGCCGGTATAAGACTCATTGTACGGATCATGGGGAGTTTTTGGCCATGCCCTGCCACGCTGGCCCATGACGTGTTCGATTTGTCGAACGTGCACAGGAATTTCACAAAGACCTCTATACCACCAAACAAAGAAGACAGAAAAATGAATGGGACACACAAGCTGAGAGTAATCAATTTGAAGATTTCCAAGAAGTTACTCTACGGGTTGTGAAGCAAGCTATCAAACAAACAAAGAAAGGAAAGGCCCTTTGACCGAATAACATCATCATCGACCGACTCAAAAATACTGGAGAAGTCATCACTAGCCATTCTATTCAACTTATGCCTCAAACATAGTCACAGAAGAGTTGAATACCACAATCGTAATGCTGTTATATTAAAATGATATCTGAAATCAACAACTACAAGCCAATAAGCATTTATATACTCTTTACCAAAGTGATCAGCAAAATAATCACCAAAACACTAGATGAAAACCAACCACCGGAACAATCTGGTTACAGGAAAGTCTACTCAATCATCGACCTTCTCTATTCAGTAAATCAACTAAAAGAGAAAGCAGCGAGATATAGAACGTCGCTTGCAGTAGCATTTGTTGACCTTAGATAGGCCTTTGATTCAGTGGAAATGCCCCAAATCAATAGTACAACATGGCGTAAATACCGCATGTGTCAGAGTACTGCAAAATATCTACTGATACAGCAGTTCCTCCATCGGGTTACATAAAAACTCTGATCTTTTCCAACTAGAAAAAGGAGTGAAACAAGATGATACCAGCTCATCCAAATTCTCCATAGCCTACCCTGAGATAATCTTCCAAAACTTAGAATGGGAGCTAGTAGTGGGAACAGACGGCGAATACTGAGTTATAAGAAACAGATTCGTTGACTAAAACATCCCCTTCGAGCCCTACATGATCTCGAAATAATGTAAGGCGAAATGAAGAAAGCAAGAAAATTGACCTCCATCTTCAGCAAATCAAACTTCATGTACAACAAACACGTCGAGGACATAACAATCAAAATCTTTTGCATCTTATTCAACATTGACTTGATTTTGGACCTGGATATCTCTGACAGTGTTGCTCTTGTCTGCTAGAATGTAGTCTAGTTCGTTCTTGGTTTCATGGTTGATGCCTTCTCCAAGTCCACTTTCTGTTGATTTTCTTCTTAAAAAGAAAGTGTTCATGATTTTGAAGCCATTTGCTATTGCAAAATTAACAAGATCTTCGCCCTCTCTTATTGTATTTTATATCTGTACTTGCCGATGCATTTTTCATTGCACATCACCCAAAGTAATTGATGTGGCTGGGCTTTTTGAGACCATTGTTTGAGCAGGAATGGTTGTTTTCCTGGTGACATTCTTGGTGATGTGTTAGGATAGTCGACCTGAGTGCACCCCTACCACACTCAAAGCAAGAAATGTGACAGAGGGTTATGGAACGGATGATCCAGCAGGAACAGTCAGTATATTTTTATGTTCCCAGAGTTTTAGCTAAAAAAATCTGAGTATGATTTTAAAATGACACAAGAGTAAAACAGCCATCATTAACAGTATCAACAGTAACGTTTCATGATGGTTTCATCTTTGAGGCCAACGTCCAAATCCCTCCTACGTTGCATGCCTGCTGTTAGCCATTTCATTTTCAGTGAAATAGTTCATCTGGGATTTGCACGAACATAGAAACGAATACATCTGTAGCCATTGATGTCTATGAATCCAAATTGGAAAGATAAGACGTCACTCTCAGAAAAACTAAAGAAAATTATAAAACCACAATTGTTAGCAAGATATTCAACATTTAAACGATATCTTACCTCTTAAATTGTTTATCATGGCCCCTGCAATCTTATCATGGTCACTGTTTATCTTATCCCTAGTTATTATGGCCTCTGTAATCTCATCATGGTCCATGTTTATTTTCCCCTGTTCATTATGGCCTCTGCAAACTACAAACTACAAACTCATGGCCCCTGCAATATTACCATGGTCCCTGTTTATCTTATCCCTGTTTATCATGGCCCTGGGAATCTTATCATAGCCCCTGTTTATCTTATCACCGTTTATCATGGCTCCAGCAATCTCATCATAGTCCCTGTTTGTCATGATCTCTGCTTATCTTATCATTATATTTAAATTACACAGAAATCCCTCACCCACCAGAGTGCTCAATTCCTATAGAGGAGCATTGCATGAGCTTATATATATGTATATATATATATATATATATGTGTGTTTGTGTGTATGTGTGTGTGTGTGTGTGTGTGTGTGTGTGTGTGTGTGTATCCCGGTGTGTATCCCGGTGTGTATATATATATATAAGTGTGTAAGTATATATATATGAATGTGTGTCTATATGTATGCGTGTGTATACATAGTATGAATATGTGTGTGTATTTATGTATACATTCGTACATATGTTTACGTGTTTATGTGTGATGTATGATCAGTTTGTTGACACGATATATGCAACAGTATGAATTTAATCAACAATATGGAAAGAAAACAATAATTGTACATAAATATTTATGTTTCACTTCTATCCAAGTGGTGATAAACTTACCAATTGAAAACAATATTTGATATATCATGTTATTTTAGGTAATAATGTCTTACGTATCACATCGCATGTGTTGCAAACGTCGAGTATTTTGAAAGTGTGCAAAAACTAATACTTAAATACATTTATATATTCTAAAAATTAAGGGGCGTGAAGAAAGGTTATAGAAAAGGTTATAAACGTTTGATTAAGAATAGTGGACTTTTTTAGTGTCATGCTTCATGCTATTAAATGATCAGTTATTGCGTGTATGTACGCGCGGGTGTGGTGATATTTGAATGAAAGAAATAGGTGTTTAGTCTGCTTTGAGATTGATTATGATTATTGGTCGGGATTTTATGTTGTTGTAGTATCAATTCGGATGAGTGAGGGAATATGTTGAAAAATCTTTGTTTTTTTCTTTTGGTGGGGTTAATTTTTCTACATTCTAAGAATATTTCAAATTCTACTTTTTCTATTTGTTTATTTGGTTCTCTTTTGATTAACTGTGTTTTTTTAGGTCGAAAATATGGTCCATCTTATTCCGATGATTAACGTATATACGAACATCGGAAAGCATTGAGGTTATCTACCTCAATGTTCGTATATACTTTTTTAGAGATACTCCCTGTAGCAATCTTCACGAGGTACTTTAAATTAAATCTTATGGGGTATTTTCGTTGTGTGGTTTCTTTATTATGTTTTAAATTAATTTTGGAAGTTGTGGCTATGACTTGTATATCAATATTTGCATAATTTATCCCGAGTTTGTTTGTTATTACATAACAAACAAACAAGGAATATGTTTAAAATATCAGTAAATGTGCTGCAATTTAACTTTGCATCCATGTAATTTGTGCTCGTTGTGGATTTCGTCTACTTTGCGCTGATTTCCGATAACCGGATCTCCACAAAAGCTGCTAGTAAATATCGTCCAAATTACTGACCAATTTGTTAATTCTCGTTTTACTTTAAACTCTTGCATTGATCAAAATGATTTTTATACCTTAGAATGTATAATATTATTTCATTATTAGCTTTACACCATCTTATCATTGAGGTGGTAATGAAATAATGATATACATACAGAACACTTTGGGTTTATCATATCGAGTATTCTCAGAGGGATAAGAACAGAGGAGAGGAAGAGTAACCGGTATCATGAAGTGTAACAAACTGCAGGACCGACCGGACAAAACTGAAGAAAGTCATTACGAATTATGAAAGAGGGATATTAATACATCTGGCATTAAAACATAGTCTGTATATAGTTTTATGGATCTCATTTTTATAATTCTTCGGAGAGTTTTAGAGGAAAAACAAAAAAATATTTTTCGACACCTTTTTTTCAGGGATCATGAATGCAAACCCCAAACGAATCGATTTTTCTTTTCAAAATTCAACCTGAAGAGATTAGCTGTAGGTCATTCGAGACTTTCTGATTTCGGAGATGCTTTTGTTTCTGTTCTGTAATACGAAGTTCTCGACTTCTTAGAGTACAGACACTAACACTTTGGTACTTTATATAGACTAGCTGAGGTACCTGTCATTGCCCGGGAAAAAACTTCTAAATCTGACAATACTGAGAAGCAAATGATATCTTATAGAGATCGCAAAAAACAACACAAGATATTCATTTTTTAACTAAGAATTCATTTGGCATTAGCCTGTTTTGACATGCAAACTACTATTGGAATTAAATTGTGCCCGTTTTATTATTGTATTTTGGTTTGGATTGCGCCGAATGTCTGAGCAACCTCAGATTTGCAAACAGCATCGCCCTTTTTACAGAGAACCTACTCCAACTGATGACAGATGAACTAAATGAAGAAAGCAAAAAAGTCGGCTTACACATGAATTTCAACGGAACAAGGGCCATGTGCGACGTTGGAAATAAGAACACAACGATCTAAATCGAAGATACAGAACTAGAGAAAGTACACCACTACGAATCTCTATGAAATCCTCAAAAGAAGAAGAAATCAAGCGAAGAATCGCCCTAGCATGGCGTGCCTTCGGTAGAGCAAGCTTAACCTTCAAAAACAAGACGATCCCATTATTCCTAAAAAAAAGTATACAACGAATGCATCCTCCCGATAGTCACTTATGGAGCTGAAACATGGAACCTAACCAAGAGATAGACCTGCAAACTGAGGAGCATGCAACGCGTACATGAGAGAATCATGCTCAACCTCACATGGAGAGATCACAAGACAGCACAGTTTATCAGGGATAAAACATGACTCCGAGACATCATAGAATTCATTAGAAAACTCAAATGGCAATGGGCTATTCATGTTGCAAGAATCGCAGACAACTGAGGGACATCACGACTCACAGCATGGATCCCCAGATATCGCATGCACAGCCAATGCTGGCATAAAACAAGATGGAGAGACGAACTTAACAAAGTCAGAAAGTATTGGCTCTGTGATGCCCTCGATAGAAAGGTGTGGTGAATTCTTGGAGAGGTCTACGTCCAACGACTGATTATGATGCAGGTTAGAAATAGTGTTTTCGCTCTGAGAAAAAACATCTTTCTTTGTCAGTTTGAGGTTAGATTCCTCGAAAATTCAACTTAACTCGCATAAACACAAAGAGAAAGAAACATTCACGTCCATGGACCCCTACGTCAAACGGGAAGTAAAGGTACATTTTAGTATTATAGCAATATCATGAATATAACCCCCTCTTATGAAATCTTAGAATATTTCTCGAACTGACAGATTTCCAGAAGATTTGAAGGTCTAACAAATTGAAAGCACGTGATATTGAAGGGGGAAAAAGTAAATTTTCCTCCATTGGGTTTTGAAATCGGCCCACCAATTTTATTAACCACACCTCTAAAAATTAGTGTATGGTTGCTCTTACTGATTTCTTTAGCGATGAAAATATTTTTTATGTGGGCGCAAACGCGACCCCCATAAAAATCGACGGGTCGATTTTGATAAAATTTTACCTGAAAATGCGTGTCGTAAGTAGATTGTTTCCTTCCACCGCTGGAGATTGAACTTGGACAGCTAATTGTAGTTTCCGAGGCTCGATTGTTAAATCTGTCTTGAGGATTAATAATTACTGGTCAAAAAGTGTGTTTTTAAAACGCATTATCACCCACTCCATTACACAAGACAAGGTTTAAAAATGAAAAAACATCCTGGATTATGCTGATTCAATATATATATATATATATATATATATATATATATATATATATATATATATATATATATATATATATATTGATTTTTATGTATCTAACTCAAATAGTTCTTGAGAAAATCCTTGATGAAAAAAATAAACAAAGTAAATTTCTGATAGACTTGTTTCATAAGGGAGCGATTTCCCCATAGAAATAGTTTATTATTATGTCTTCTTATTTCATTTATTCATTCATTTATTTTCTATTTATTTATTTATTTATTTATTTATTTGCAAAATTCGACTTAGACTGTATGATATAGATGATCTGAGATCTGCTGATTTCGGACATGTCTTCGTTTTTTATCTGTGACGTGTAGTTCTGTTTTCGAAAATATCTTACACTTGTTTTTAAATAGATTTTAAACTGCTACTTTGGTGTGATGCTTATCGTATACCTCTACCAAAGCAATGAATTCAAAAGAATGTTATCGGTTTAATTCTTAACTGCCCTTCTTATTTCCATGAATTATTTCGTTTAATTAGGATGAGATATTTGTAAAAAAAAGAAAGGACTGGCAGCTGGGAAAACCATCAAGCAAAGAGTTTTCATATATATTTATGCTCAAAGTAGAAATAGTTAAAGATCAATTACGAAATTATTTCGCTTCGCATTGATACAAGTTATACAGTTAAACAAGACATACCACATCAATGAGTGTGTTTGCGATTGAAAGTAAAGAGAAGAGATACACAGAGAAGCAGAACGAAAAGGCGTAAAATGAACAATCTCAAAATGATTTTGTTTGGGAATAAATAATTTTAAAACATATTATTATGATTTGATGGCTGGAATTCCGTTTGGTCTGTATAAAAAATCGAAGGGAGTGAAACGAACCAAAACTTGGGTTGTAGTGGTTACTTAGCCAAGTTAATAAACCTATTAGTATCCAATTAAACCAGTTGACTCCAATTAAGTACTTAAATATTCAACCAAAATCATGCTAGGATGACAAGCCTTTGGCAGAGCAAGCTCAGCCTTCAAAAATAAGAAGATCCCATTAATCCTAAAGAGAAGGTTGTGTCACTAATGCATCCTCCCAATAGCCACTTATGGAGCTGAAACATGGAACCTAACCAAGAGACAGATCTGCAAATTGAGAACCATGCAACGTGCACGTAAAATAATTATGCTGGGCCTCACATGGAGAGATCATAAGACAGCACAGTACACCTGGGGAAAGACAAGTCAGTGACATCATAGAATCGATTAAAAATATCAAATGGCAGTGAGCTGGCCATGTTTCAAGAATGGCAGACAACCGATGGACATTGCAACTCATAACATGGATCCCCTTAGATCACGTGCGCAACCGAGGCTGGTAGAATATTAGATGGAGAGACGAGCTAGACAAATTCTGAAAGTAATTGCTCCGCGGCGCCCATGATAGAGAAGTGTGGTGAATCCTGGGGAAGGTCTATGTCCAACGACGGACGTTGAAAGACTGATGATGATTGAATTGTAATCTTACTATTCGGTATGAAATGAAAAATAATTGTAGTATCTATCACGGAAATGTAATACCTTCGGGCTGGCTGCAGCTGATAGTAGCAGTCCGTTGAGGAAAATGGAAAAAGAGTCAACTATATAGATGAGAGGGAGAAGAAAGATTAGACCCTTTCTTTCCCTGATAGTTGAAGCACAAAAATAGAAAGGGAGCTGACCGATTAGTGATGTCGAATCGAAATTGTAAATTGTAGTGCATTGAGAAGGGCACAGATATGATGAACATGTAATGAAATAAGATAAAGAACAAGATTTAGATTAAACAATGAATGTATTTATTGAAATGAGTGTATGAAAGATATTGATTTGATCGTAGAAGTGAAAGTAAGCAGAGAATGTGCTTTTAAAGTCTGTTTTGTACTTAATACTGTTCATTGTGGATATAAATGCATAATTTTCACATGTAATTTAGAATGGTCATACGCGTATGTAGTGAAGTAGTGAAACTAAAGAGTTAGTTTGTATGTTAGTACGTGCATGAATACGTGCGTACGTACGTAGATGAAATGGTGGTCGCAAGTTGTTGGGACAGCCTAAATTCTGCAGAGCACAGAATGAGAACTTGACAATGATCGAGTTGTATTCACCCCTCTTATAGAAAAGGTAAGGGTATGTGATGCAAAATTCATTGTCTTCTAGGATGGACTGTATCCAAATCTTAACACTGAAAAGAAAGGTATCTTTTTCCAGATTGTGTGTCTCGGATGAGGCTTTTTTTAAAAATGTATCTAAATGTACTTGTTGCTGTAGATAAAGTGTTTGAGAAAATCTAACTTGTATATTCCAGCAAAATGTATTATCTCGTAATGAAATATTTTCATACCTGACTGAATTTATTTTGTATGATATCTGATGGTATATCCATGTGTATTTTAATGGACTGATTAGGAAGAAAAATGCAAATAGAATAAAATTCAATGGATTTTATAGGCACAATTTTTTTAAAAGAAACATGCAGTAAATCATAAAAACTGAATTCAGTTCATCACCTTAATGGCAGCAGTAGTCAAATATGATATGTAGTATTTATTTTGCCATTTTTTATACAATATCATTTCTAAATGATCAATCATTCATTCATTAATATCATGGTTACAACCTATAATCGTTATTCTCTATTTCTTCCATAAATTCTCGTATCTTTTTTAATTTTTCCCCGTGAGTTACTCCACAGGAAGTGACGCAATCTATCAAACAAACAAAGAAAGGAAAGGCCCCTAGACCTGATATCATTACTATTGATCTATTCACAAAGGATGGAAAAGTCATCACAAGAATAGTTATCCTATTCAACATGTGCTTCAAACAAGATAGTCACAGAAGAGTTTAACACTTCAATCATAATGCTGTTATACAAAGAATGAAATCCTAAAGACAAAGCTACAGTCCAATAAGCCTACTCAACTGCATCTACAAACTATCCACCAAAGTGATCATCAATCAAATCACTAAAACACTAAATGAAAACCATCCACGGGAACAGGCTTGCTCCAGAAAAAGCTACTCGACTATCAACCATCTTCATTCAGTGAACCAACTCCAAGAGAAAGTAGCAGGATATAGAATGCCACTAGCAGTAGCATTTGTTGATCATAAAGTAGGCCTTCGATTCAGTGAAAATGCCCCAAATCATTGGTGCAAAAATACAACAAACCTGTATACGTCAGAGTACTGCAACATATCTACCGACACAGCAGTTCCTTCATCAAGTTACATAAAGACTCTGATCCCTTTCCAAATAGAAAAAGGAGCGATATCAACCTTCCCAAACTCTTTGCTGTGTGCCATGATATGATCATCAGAAAGTAAAAATGGGAACACGAAGTAATCAAGATAGACAAAGAATACTTAAGTAACCTCAGATTCGCTAACGACATCGTCCTCTTTGCTGAGAACTTTCAAGATCTCCAAATTATGCTAGACAAACTAAATAAAGCAAGCAAGTTGTCCTACAAATGAACCCCAGCAAAACAAATGTCATGTACAAGAGACATGTTGGGGACACAACGAACGAAATCAAAAATGCAGAGCTGAAGAAAGTAGACTACTGGACATCTACCGGGACAGCAAGTCTCCGTAAAGTCATCCACACAAGAAAGAATATAGCGGAGAGTCACACTGGGTGGGCAAGCTTTTGGTAGAGCAAACTCAACTTTCAAGAACAAGAAAATCCCACTCGTCCTGAAAAGAAGGGTATGCAACCAATGTATCTTATCGATAGTCACTTATAAAGCTGAGACATGGAACCTAACCAAAAGATTGAGCTTCAAATTGAGAACCATGGAATGCGCACATGAGAGAATCATGGAGAGATCACAAGACAGCACAATATATCAGAGAAAAGAAAGGTGTCTCAAGTATCATAGAAACTGTTATAGAACTCAAATGGCAATGACATGTTGTGAGAATGTCAGATAACCGCAAGACATCACAACTCACAACATGGATCACCAGAGATCAGGTGCGAGGCTCTGGCTGATAGAAAGTAAGATGGCGTGACAAGCGAGATAAATTCAGAAAGTACTGACTCCGCGATGCCCATGATAGAGATGTCTGGCGAATCTAGGATACGGTCCATGTCTAACGACGGACACAAACAGGCTGGTGATAATGTTGATGAGTTCATGGTTTTTAACATCGAATGAACGAAAGTGGGACACGCTCATTCAATGTAAACAATGCAAGCAGACTGATGAGGGTTGATATATATATATATATATATATATATATATATATATATATATATATATATATATATATATATATATATATATATATATATATATGCAAGCCTATATTTTGTTTTTCAAAATCAAATGTTCCTGCTCCATTGGTTTGCTATTATAAACAAGTGCTGATTTCTATGAATTATACTGCATTTGTAAATTTTAAGGTCAGTACTGCGTCAGGCATTAAGCCAAATTTGTAAGCATTTCCACGGACATTTTGACGCTCTTTAATGAAACGTATTGCAGAATGTGAATATCTTCTTTGATTATTGTTACAGTTGCAAGAATAGACCATAGGGTTTGTCGTAAAAAAAGAAAAACAATTTTACGTACACACAGAGGTCTTTTAGCGATTTCACGCTGTGATTACGTAATTTAACTTCATTTTTTGCATTGATGTGTCAACAGAAATAAAGAATTCAATGTTTAAAAATCTTTTATACAAAAAATTTACATTGTACTTGGGGGAAAAAATTCTTTACATGATATAATTTTTTTGCATTTGTTTTTTTTCCGATTCAAAACCCATTTCAAAATGTCCACCTGCAGGATCAAATAAAATTCTGATTTTGTTTCTCTGCAATATTATATTCATATGAATGTAATATGATAGGTTTCTGAGTATTATTGATGGGCTATTATTGATTATCATTGATTTATTATTAGAACATGAGAATCGGGGTGGATAGACTCGAAGAAAAATCCCCGAAGAAAATCGGGCTGTAATTAAAAAAGTTTTATTTCTATCGGTCCAGACCTGTCACGAATGTTAACAAGTATTAAGCCTAGTCATCTCCAATCTGATATTGTCTACAGAAAAAAATATCTGATAATTCTCAGCAATCTTTCTTATTTTGATAAACACCAACATTACCACGGTACAATTGAGAGATTTCGAGTTAGAGACGTTCTAATCGACACCTGTTTCTGTTTTTCTTAAAGAGCACGCAGAGCCTTGTAATTTGTACCCCCCTCGCCAGTTCTTGCATTAATCACTCTTTTTGTAACTAATTTATTGTTTGTTTGGTGAAATGAAATATTTTTCTATTTTTTTCCATCAAATGTCTGTGGTGGAATTCAAAAATGGAATTAAAAAAATCAAACGCATTTTATCTTATTTTTTTGCGATCTCAGAAAAAAAAAATTGAAAAAACAACTTACACAAAATAGTAAATTGATCCATCCCTCCAGAACTCACATTTTGGGGGTGATTTTCAAAAAAGAATTATGAATATTTATATTGAACTATTTTTGTCAAGATCTTGTGAAAAAAAATACCGCTACTGAATATTAAGAAACAGGTCTGGTTAGTCAATGAAGAGAAACGGTCACGTGACCAACGTCTTTTGGTCACAAGCTGTGTTTAGCTTGATCAGATATAAAATTTGGAAAGTACGGTGATCAATGAATAAGTTACTTCTGTCACCTTTTGTTGGACAGTTATCACTAAAATAGTCCAAATTCTTGAGAGCAAAGGTGAATGCTGCCGGGCAAAAACTGAGGGATCAACTCAGCAGAAACTTACATTTTCAATATTATTGGTTGGGAGTTTTTTAAAAAAAGACGTTTTTCTGAACATAAATAGGATGGAAAGTTTATATCTTAAACCCTCTAGCTCAGTTGTTGTGGTCTGTGATAAATACATACAGATCCACCAAAGAATTGAAAAACTCTATGTTGAGAGTTTTGTCAATAGTTTGGGTTACCATTTCTAACTAAGATGACAAAAATACTCGTCAAAAATTCATGATTGATAATGTTTCATTTAATAAAGATAAATCAAGATCAATAGAAATCGTTACGTGACCAATGTCTTTCAACAAGCATGCTGATCAATTGTAAATTTGGCAAAAGAGGTGATCAATCAAATTAGTTCTCTTGGTTTTCCTTGGCAAAAATAGGCAAAATAAAGATACCTATTTAGCATGAACTTACATAGCGAGGAGAGAAAAGACGTTTTTTTCTGACGTAATATTTTGTAAATGCTTGAATTTTAGCCTTCTTGGGTGCAATCTGTATGTGAGATACATTCATTGCCAGCCAGACTAACTTAAAAACTGAAGGAACCCATGTTGAGAGTTTTGATTGACGGTTCCTATAAAACTGACATAAAATTGTACATCGACTCACACCGATGAGTTCCAAAAAAGAACACATTTTTTAGTCTGATTTCCTTCAACTAATTTGCTGAAAAGTTTGTCCATGGTCATATTAGTGGACACAGAAAATTTCATAGTTATATGTTGAGTGGTTTTTGTGATATTTACATTATTTTTCTGATGATCGTAGAAAATATATTCTCATTTTCCTCACAGTCCATCTCTAAACTGATCACTATTCACTCTCTTACACAACCATTCTCTGATGAAACTACAAGATATACTTACACGCTCTGGAAATAAGTTATTTTCCAATTTAGCATGAATTCAAAATGACCCACCCACCCACCCCAAAAAAACAACAACATAGTTGGGGGTGATTTTCAAAAACTAACTGGCTGAATATCTGCCCCTGGGTCCAAATAATACATACGGAAAATTTCATCGTTTATGTATTTGTTTGTTTGATTGTTTTCGATAGGCGAATACAGACGATTGGACGGACAGACTGAACGTGGGTGTTTGTTTTTTTACTCTGTTTTAAATGCCTTCTCGTGGGAAATGCCAGTGGTTTCATAGATAGAGTTTTTTGTGACCAACTTTATTCTTTGATGGAACTTTTTTACATGACTTCATATTTCGACGCAACGGCGGGTTATTGTTAATCTTGGTAGTTTCTTTTGTAGAAGTATTCCTCTTTTCTCTTTCAACTACTGGAAATAAATTTATTCAAAACACCGACGATGCAATTTACCTATACCTGTATTCAAATGTGAGTAATTGTTCCTTTGCTATTGTGCCCTTTAATTTCAATTTTCATTCATATTTATTGTCAATAAATTCTTTTTTGGCGGAATTTAGACTCGGAACATTATTTCGAGAATGAAAAATGGAAAACTTTTTCAGAAATATCTGCATTATTTCTTTATTTATTAACGTATGTGTTTATTTTATGTTTATTTTGTGTTAAAAAAGTCTAATCGTGATGTAACAGTTTAACACCTTTTAAATAAAGGTATAAGTAGATGGCAAAAAGAAAGAAAAAATCCTTTGAAAGAATCAATTGAACGACCCAAGTTAGCGAAGGGTTCTTCCTGTTTTACAAGTGCGTGTTCGTGTGTTTTTTCATGTTTGACTTTTTGCATGTCCCAGCGCCTCTGGCCATATCGTTTTGTTTTGAATATTGGCATCAGTACTCCACTTGAACCTTTTTAAGGTGCTTCTTTTTTACTTTGGGGGGCCTTATTCAGACGGGTTTATTAACAGAATCTAGATTCTCCAGAATTTAGATGTTTTAGATGTTTGTTTTTTTACTCTATTTAAGATATTTTCCTGTGAAAAACGCCAGTGATGTCTTAAATAGAATTCAAACTGACACTATTCATTCTTCGAGCGAATTTTTTATACACCGAAATCGGAAACGCAGAGCTTAAGAACGTAGACCAGTACATCTTGGTGGGGCAACAGATCTCCATGAAATCCTAGAAAGAGGTAGAAATCAAACGATCAATCACCCTCGGTTTATTGGCTTTCAAATTAAGAACCACGCAACGTGCCCCAAGTGAGGATTAAGCTCAACTTAATCTCAAGACAACAGCATACTATAGAACAACAGGAATCCGAGATATCACTGAATCCATTAAAACACACAAATGGCAATGGACAGGCTATATTGCGAGAATCTTGAACCACTTCTGGACATTACACCTCACATTCCAATCCAATAAACAAAAAAACTCTCTGCAAACGCCAGTCATTAAAAACTGGATTAAAATCAGTTCATATATATTTAAAATGCAAGGGAGTTAACTGTAAATAATTCCTGGATCCTCCCCAAAATTCAGTCAATCAACCTTTGTCTGTGGCACACGCAACAACAAAATGTCACTGAAATTCATTGAGAACTTTTAGTAATATTGTGTGAATAAACATGAGTGGATGTAGGATTGTATGAAAAAATGCAACATCTCTCGATCAAAAAAATCCTGGCTTTAATCTAATCAAATCTCCATTGCCTAATGGTACACCCTTTGGAAAATTTTCATTGAAATGCATTGAGATCAATCAGATATTCTGGAGATATTGCTACGCAGAAAGGGAAGTAACTGAGGAATTTCTGGATCGAACTCAAAACTTAATCGATTCTTCTTAGCTCAGTGTCCATCCTTCAACAAACGTCAATGAAATTCATTGAGGACTTTTTTAAGACGGACAGACACATGTGAATACAAATACGTAGTTGTCAAAGGTAAAAAAAAAAAAAAAAGAGAATGTCCAGTGTCTCTGAACTTGCACTAAAGACTTAGAATCTTCTTGTTTTTAGTTTTATGCTTTAACAACCAATCTCTATCCGCAAGAATTAATCAGGGTTAAATAAGATAAGTGAACAGTAACATATAGAAGAATAACAGAAAGCAACGGAAAAATGTCGAAAAAGAGAAAAGGAATATGGATTTTTTACGGATCCATACATAGTTCGTGTGATACCATCTGCACATAAGAGAATTGTCACGCTAACAGTCGCTATAGAAATTATCTAAATATGGTGACAACCAAACCAGATTTGGCAAACATACTCAATGGACCTAGCGAAAACTTTGAAAAAAGTTTTGAGAAATTCTTTAAAGGTTTTAGAGGGATTCTATTTACAATGTAATCATAATGCTAAGCTGGACAATTACTTTCCATCCACTATACATATATATGCATCTTAAATGGGGGTATATTCTTTAGGGAGTCAAAAAAGAGACAGGAACGTTTTCCCCTCAAGGGGGTCAAAAATGATAAGGGAACTTTTTCTCTCCTTTGAAGGGTAAAAAATGAAGCGAAATTTCCCCCCTGAAAAGTGAATGGGGAAATTTTTCCGTACTGCAAGTAGAAAAAGGTGAGGGTAAGGCTTTTTTTTCATCTCAAAAGTGGAGAGAAACGTCCCCTTTTCAGGGGTCAAATGTGAAGAGAAACTTTTTAACAAGCATTTCATCTTTTTTCCTTCTAAATATTTAAACTGTAGACGGATACTTCAGCTAGTTTAGCAAATTTTTTGTCAAAAAAAAGCTAACTCAACTCCCTTGCAAATCTGAACATGGAAAGAAGTGAAGTTGGTAAAGCAAGAGTGACTAACGTTTATCCTAATCAGCCACGATCAGCAACTGTAGATCTTCAAACAATTTGTTTTAATTTATGAACTAAAAAGTGATGACTGTACAGTGATTATTTAAAACAATGATAAAAAAAAAACTTTCTGTTCTCTTAGAATCTCACAGATTACACATTCTTATTCATTTATTTATTTTACTCAGGTAAGTGGGTTATCAGAAGAGAATTACGTTTTAGTTTATAAAATTAAAACGATGATATAGGGGCTATGATATCAATGAGGGTATAAGGTAAAAAAAAACAATGGAGAAAGAGAGACGGGAACAGAGAGAGAGGAGGGATGAAACTCAGAAATTTCTGAGGAAAAGGCAGTGGAAAAACGTGTGTCTAAAAGAACCCTGAAAGCACTTTTGTTACATAACAAATGGCAAGATGAAAAAAAATAAATGGAAATATGCTTTCTTATCGAATTACTTATTTCGTAGTTGGCTTCTTGTATGCCGCCTCCCCAAAAGACACGGAGAGAATTGTTAGCTGTTGGTGCTGAATTCTTGCACTCAGTAACCTTGCCTAGGAAGCGGCCCACGAAAGAGAAGAAGTGCTAGAGTGGATAAATCATGGAAGTTGGTTACTGTTGTTGAAGATAGGTCCTTTTTATAGAACTAATGAATGCGTGTTTGTGAAGGTTGAGTAGAAAAACTAAGGTGAAAGCAGTAATAAGTGAGTGGAGGGGAGTTGGTGAAGACAGGTGAATTAGGAGATTGGGTTGTATGATATTTAAGGCTCCGCTTAACCCTCCTGCTCACGGTCACATTCTCCGAGGGGTACATTCCATGTCTGCAGTGCCGTGGACTCGACACTCACATCCCTCGCATAACTAACCCAATATCTCCACCCGCCTCTTGCCCATCATTAGGTTGCAGTCGGTTTAGAGCTTCTCTTTAGCTAACATGGATCTTATTTTAGATTTTGGAAAACCAACTCTCTTAATGGAATTGTTAACCATGTTTTCATCGCCATATCATTATATTTTGATCTTGTTTGACTATTTTCATCTGATTGATTTCAATCTTAGAAATTAATATCCTGGGAAATCGTTCATCGTTGCATTGGATCACTGGGAACATTTCCCCAGGGAAAGAAAATGGTGTCTCGAAGTATTATATTGTGGCTTCGAGTTCGCAACATGGATTCCACCGAATCTAGAGGATGTGGCAAAAGACACGGTTGCCTAAAGAAAATAGGACTTTCCATTCTTTATTTTAATAAATCTCGAAATTTTGATAAAATTAGGATCTATCTTATGGATTTTAACAGTTTTTCAATGTCATCCAAGTTTACGTTTTTCTTACCCAAGTTCAACAAATAAACAAACGCAATTCTCTTATAGGGTCAATTCTACCGAAAAGTCTACCATTTGTATTAGAAGCACGCAGCGTATACAAAGTGGTATGTTCTTCGCCTTCGATAACAAATCTCGTTCCAACGTTCTGAGGGTATATGCTAATATTTATATGAGAGTTATCTTAAGGTGAGCAACAATCTTTGTAACAAATAGAGCTGCCATATTGTTATAAGAGCTCCATTATTCGGATAGAGACCATTTGCAATTTTTTCACAGCCATATCACAATCTCTACCCAATAACTACAAAATACATCATATTGTGACAATGACATAACATCAATTACTCTAATGTTAATCAGTAGTTCAGTGAGTAAGCTAACTGCTACAAAAGTGCAAATACAGCAGCAGTAGACTTTTCTAGTAGGCACTAAACATTTAGAAAATATCACTTTTTTTTAAATTCACATCTTTGTGTGCTACCAAGTCACGAGGTTATTTGGGATATTTTACTAAGATTTTTTCATATTTTTAAATTGTTATCAGAATATGTGAAGCAACTTAATTGAGGTGGAAACGGTTTTAATACATGATTGGGGAAAGAAGTATCAGCAAATAGGTTATCTAATTCCCCTTTATACTTGCTTTTTACTCCATCTTTATTGCCCGAGCTTGGAGTGGAATAATGTAGACATTTATTTGCATATAAAAAAAATCAATTACTTACACCTACATAACATGGAAAACTTCTGCGCAAGTTTTATGATAATTTTTAAAGAATGTATATATTAAAGATTCCATGAAGATGTGTAGATATTAAACAGATTCAGTGTGATTCGCAAAAACCTATTCATGGGTGATGGGGGAGTATGCAAATTTTGTTTGACTTTCTACCAAGACTCAAACACTGACCACTTGTGCATGTGAAAGATACCTCAGTCATATAGAAAATTTTATAGAAATAGTAATTAATCATTTTTGTCAAACTCGTAGAATTGCTGGATTATCTATTTCCCTAACGTAGCAACAATGACAAGTTCAGACTTGCGGTTAAAACTAGAAAATGAAATGGTTATAAAATTTAAATGAAGGTTAGAGAGAGAAGAGAAAAGAGAGTGACAGATTCCATTCGTACGTCATCGATTAATGAAAGAAAGAAAGTATACGGAAAAGAAGAATGAAAGGGAGAGAAAGAGAATTGGAAGTTATCTGGCTAAAATAGTTGTGTTCAGTGTGATGTTTCGCCATGACGCCGCCACTATTGTTATTCATATGAGTCATTGCAGTTATTCAAATTTGATAGCAGGGTAAGAATTTGGGCGATGAGGAATGGAGTAACTTTCCTTGTCAGTTTCTATACTTTACTTTTTAGATTTACTGATGATATCGTAAGATTTCTTTAGATGCTTCACCGTTGAATAATGGTTAGCATACTAGTCTTGCAGATTATTACTACTGAGTTCGATCATTATTGATGCCTTTTGCCAAAATTAAGAAAAACTTAGTAGTTGAATGTCCTTTGAATATAGTATATATATATTTTTCTTTCTAAAAGCAAAATGAAATCTTCGTTAATTCTTTAGATGAAAAATTTCGAAAATGCTCGTAACTCTTTTCGGAGATCGATTCGGTAACAGTACGAGATAGAAATGCACGTACACTTATTCTTATATATTATTTATAAAGTAGTATCATTACATACTCTTAGAATATAATGTTGAACATAGTTAATTACCCACGAATCCTGGCGTATAAGATAATGAGCATAACTTATATATTAAACGAATACCCAGTTGTAACCCCCTTACATATTCACGACTTTAAAAAATAGATATAATGTCTTTTCATAAATAATTCATTTGGAAAACCATGTCCATGTTTTCATGCATAACTGCATTCCGTTTCGTCGAGAGACATTTCCATTTTATCTTATGTCTAAACAAATAATGAAGCAAATTAGTCTTTTCATTCATTTAGAGTTGTGAACTAGGGAAAGTGTTCTGAAATACAATGGGTACTTCATTTTGTTGTCCATTGGCCGTTCTTTTACAAAATTTCAAATGAATCAATTGAGAACATTTGGATGTATTGCACGGTCTACTTATATCTACAATGCAGGGGAGGTGATCGTGGAAAATTCTCGGATCTACCTCCAAATGTGAACCCATCTCAGCCCATTACCAGCTTTCCACGAATGTATTTGAGATTCATCGAAAACTTAAGAAGATATCTCGCTGTGTACGTATAGCTTACATGCCGCACAGGTAACAATGAGAAATTTCTCGACGTGTCCCAAAATGTAAAGAAATCTTCCGTTCATTGACCACCCTCCCACAAAATTTCACTGGAATTCTTTGAGAACTTTTTGAGATATAGTTCTGTATACGTATAGCTACAGTACTGGGAGTGACTGTGAAAAATGTATTAAAATCCAAACACATCTGCCTCGGTAGATTCCCTATCATTCTACAAAACTACATCGAAATTCATTGGAAACTTTTGAAGATATTGTGTTAGGCTACAATGCAGGGTGAAGGCAATGACCATAGGAATCCCAGAATCCATCCCTAAATGTTGATATATCTTCTTTTGGCCATTTCCCACGTTTCCACAACATCTTATTGGAATCCAATTAGAAATTTTAGAGATATCCTGTGGACGGAAAATCAGCGGTTGGTTTTGCATTTTAGTTTCATTGTAAAAAGAATCAGCAAACTTCTAAAACCATCCCAATTTGAATGCATCTTCTTTAGTCAATTGCTTACCCTTCCGGAAAGTTCTGGAGAAATTCATCCTGAACTCTTGAAGATATTGTGTCGAATACGTATGGCTAAGATTTAAGGGGGGTAACCGTGGAAAATCACTGAATCCGCCCCAAAATGTAAATGCATCTTCCTGAATCTATCTCACACAAAAATTCTTTGATATTAATTCAAAACTTTTAGAGATAGTGTTCAGTGTTCAGTGGAAGTAACTGTAAAAAAAAAACACTGATCCGTCCCAAAATATATTAACTTTCCTTCTATAGTACATTGTCCTTCCGCAAAGGTTCATTGTCATTCATTCGGAACTTTTGGAGATATCGATCTGTGTGCGTATAGCTAGGATATAGGGGGGTTGACTTTGAAAAGGCCATGGCTCTATCCTAAAAATTTGATCACATCTTCCTTAGTTCATTGCTCAATTTCCACTAAATATTGTTGAGATTCGTTGAGGACCTTTTCGGATGCTCAACTGTGTACGTATAACTAATTCAAAAACGGTGCCAAAATCCGACTAATAATAACATGAGAAAAGAACTAGAAGATATAGACAATGGGGAACCAATATTATTGAATGAAACCACATTGAAACATGCTCTTAGGAAAGTAGCCAACTGGAAAGCACCGGGTCCTGACGGGATCCATGGACATTGGTTCAAGAAATTCACCACTTTACACGGCAGACTCATCCACCTACTCCAAAGTTGTCTAAACGAAGGCGAGGCACCAGAATGGATGACCAAAGGCAGAACCACCCTCATCCAAAAAGACCCAGAAAAGGGGAATATAGAAAGTAACTATAGACCGATAACGTGCTTACCACTTATGTGGAAAATCCTGACCGGGCAAATAGCAGAGAGAATATACATGTCAATGGAAAGAAGGGGACTATTACCAGAAGAACAGAAAAGGTGTAGGATAGGAACCAAAGAGGCAAATGATTTACTCTACATAGACTAGATGATCTTAAGAGAAGTGAGGAAAAGGAGAAAGAATATCGCAATGGGATGGATAGATTACAAAAAAAGCGTACGATATGATTCCACATAGCTGGATACTCGAATGCCTTAGAATGTTCAAAATTAGCGAACCAGTGGTTAGATTCATTGGAAATTCGATGAAAAACTGGAAAGTAAACTTGACAGCCACAGGGGACAACCTAGCAGAGGTAGGGATAAAAGGGGGAATCTTCCAAGGAGACTCGTTGTCCCCACTATTATTTGTTCTAACAATGATACCGCTCAACAGAATCCTGAAGAACAGCAAAGGGTACCATTTCTCTAAAACAAAGGGAAAGGTCAACCACCTAATGTACATGGACGATATAAAATTGTTTGCAAAAAAAAGGGGAGAGCTTGAGACTCTGTTCAACGAAGTAAAGGAATATAGCGAGGACATCGGAATGGAGTTTGGAAAAGAAAAATGTGCAATCATAGTAATGCACAAAGGAAGGCTTACAATGACTGAAGGAATTGAATTTCCCGGACAACAGCAAGATTAGAGCATTGACCGCACAAGACCGATACAAATACCTTGGCGTCCTTGAATGTGACACGATAAAACGAGAAGAGATGAAGAAGAAAATAAAGAGAGAATACCTTAGAAGGATAAGGATTAGAGACCAAATTAAACAGCAGAAATCTAATAAAAGGAATGAACACCTGAGCTGTGTCAGTAGTTAAATATACAGGATCATTCCTAGGATGGACAAAGGAAGAACTCCAATCAATGGATAGGCGAACAAGGGAACTTATGACAATGCATAAAGCATTACACCCTAGAGATGATACAGATAGACTATATGTTAAGAGAAAAGAAGGTGGCAGGGGGCTCATCAGCATAGAAGACTGTGTCCAGAGAGCTAAAGCAGTCCTAGAAAGGTATGTGCAAACGAATAGCGAAGAAATCATAAAGAGTGTGAGAGATAGCACAACAAACAATAAAGTAGAAAACAGTGGAACAGCACAGCAAACAAGAAAAGAAAGATGGGAAAGGAAAAAACTGTATGGCGAGTTTAAAAGGCGGATACAAGATGTAGCAGACGAGAAATCATGGACGTGGTTACGAAAAGGTAACCTGAAGAGAGAAACGGAATCGCTCATCATGGCAGCTCAAAACAAAAGCATCAGGACAAACTACATAAAAACAAAAATCGACAGAACACAGACAAACAGCAAATGCTGCATGTGCGGTGAAAGAGATGAGACAGTAAACCACATAACTAGTGAATGTAGTCAACTCGCCCAGAAGGAGTATAAGCATAGACACGATAGAGTAGCAACGATGATACACTGGGAACTAAGCAAACAAATGGGATTCAACCATGTGGAAAAGTGGTATCAGCACAAGCCAGAGGCAGTCATGGAGAATGACAACCACAAACTACTCTGGGACTTTGACATTCAAACTGACCGCCTCATCTAGGTAAGAAGACCGGACTTGGTAATTGTAGAAAAAAAAGGAAGGCCTGCCAAATAGTAGACGTGGCTATACCTGCAGACCATAGAGTAAAAAGGAAGGAGAGTGAAAAACGGGGAAAATACCAGGACCTAGCAAGAGAATTAAGGAAGATGTGGAACATTAAAGCCAGGGTAGTACCGGTCATAGTGGGTGCACTAGGAACTGTGCCCAAAACGCTGAGGGTGAGACTGGAGGAGATTGGGATTAGGGGAAGGATTGAGACTGTACAGACTACAGCACTACTGGGAACTGCACGGATACTGAGGAAAGTGCAAGAAATATAAGGTCTGCAACGCTGTCAATAGTGACCCAACAGAGGAAGGGAAATGAAAGTGGAAACTCAAATTATAGCACTGACATGATAGGTGAAAGAGAGAAGAGATGTTAGCTGAAGACCTAAGGAGACTTATTGTCACTCAGCCTTCAACGATAACCACTGGGCAACCGGTGTGAAACAGTAAATCGCAGTATTACTACGACCTATGAGTACTAGGAGAGGAGGGCTGGAGACTTGAGGAGACTTGCTGTCACTCAAACTCCAGCAGTTACCACTAGGCAACTGATGTGAGATTGCAAATAATAATAATAACTAGGCAGGAATTTTTCCTGAACGCTTTGCGAGTTTGATTACACAGTGTCAACCGGTCTCCGATTCGAAGAGCGTTAGAAGATATTTTTGTCGAAAAGACTACGTTTTCTAGTAATCGATACCAGATTTCTGTTCAGCTGAAGAAAACTTTAAAGAAGTGTTGGAGATATTGTGTACTGTGGAAGCATAGCTGAAATACAGGGGGTGACTGTGAAAATTATTTAGCGATCACCTTCCATTCTTCGTAACTATTTGTTTGTCGTGCAAAAGTTCTCAATGAATATCAGAGAAGTTTTGTGGATATTGCGCCAGGTACGTATACATACATATTGGGAAGGTAACTGCGAGGGATATCTAGCTCAGCCACAAATTGTGGGGGCTTCTTCCATAGTTCATTACCAACCCTTCCATGGAGTTCCATTCAAATTCATTCAGAACTTTTTCAGATATTACGTTGTGTATAAATAGCTACAATGTGGGGAAGGTAACTGTGCAAAATCCCCTTCATCTGTCCCTAATCTTAAACAAATTTTCATTAGTTCACTTCGCACCCTTCCTCAAAATATCGATAAAATTGATTGAGAACTTTTGGAGATATTGTGCCATGTACATGTAGAAGCTAATCATAGAAAATTACTGAATCTGCCTCAAAACGTAAACGCGTCTTCTTTGGTCCATAGCTTAGCACTCTAAAAAATATCACTGAAATTCATCCCAAACTTACGGAGATATTTCACAACGTAAAAATATCTACCATGTAGAGGAAGTAACTGTGAAAATCTTTGGATCAGTCCCATAATATAAATACACCTTCTGTAGTACATTACCCACCCTTCTAAAAAGTTTCAATGAAATTCATCGAAAACTTTTGGAGATATTGTGCCGCGTACGTACAGCTACCATATAGGGGAGGTAACAGTGAAAAATATCCGGATTCGTTCTAAAATGTAAACGCATCTTCATTAGTCTAGTTTCAATTCTCCCGCAAACTTACTCATGTATATATATATATATATATATATATATATATATATATATATATATATATATATATATATATATATATATATGTATTCATTCAGAACATTAGGAGATATTGTGTTGTGTACGTAAAGGCAGGGCAGTTAATTGTGAAGAAATCCTGAATTCGTCCCAAATTACAGAAAAAAGACCTTCCTAAGAATATTGTCCGCCCTCCCACACTACTTCGTTGAGAAATTTGTTTGTATAGCTAGAATATAGGGGAAGTAACTTTGGGAAACTCTGTCCCTAAATTCCGTCACATCTTCCGTAGTCCATTGCTAACCCTTTCGCGAAATTTCATCGAGATACACAGAGAACCTTTTGAGATATAGTGCTATGTTCGTGTATGAGTACGTATAAATCCTATGCAGGGGAATTAACTCTAAAAATCCTGGACCCATCCCTAAATTTAAATACATCTTCATCAGTCCATTTCCCACCCTTCCACTGAAATTCATTGAGAACTTTTGGAGATATTGTGTTGTGTATATTGAGCTACAATGTGGGTTGGAGGGAATGACCTTGGTAAATCCTTGGATACACCCTTTGAATACTTCCACTGACTTGCATTGGAATCCATTCAGAAATTTTAGAGATATCTTGTGGACCAAAAGTCATGGACCGGTTTTGTATTTCAGTTCCATTGTAAATTGAACGAGCAGAACCCCCTTTTTACTCCAGGAAACGCATCCGTCGAGTGAGGGAAATATTTACATTTTTTTTTTTAGTTTAGGATCAAAATCAAGGGTAATTTTTTAACTTCTGGGGTCGACATCCAAGTGAATAGTTTGCTTTTTTTTTTAAATTTTAGCGGCCGAAATCGGAGAGAAGGATTTTTTTCACTTTTAAAAAATCGATATTTTTTTTTCACTTTCAGGTGTCAAAATCGAGGGAAATGTTTTCTCTTTCATGTGTCGAAATCCAAAGGAAATTTTTCTTCATTTCTATGAATCGAGGGCGTATTCTCTTGCAATTTCGACTGACAAAATCGATTTGGAACTTTCATTTTTCCCCTTTTAGGTGTCAAAATCAAAATCAAAGTTAATGGTGATAATCGATTAGAATCACCTTTGGGTATCAAAATCGAGGATGGAATTGTTTTGTCTGTTTTTGTTTTTTGTTTTTTCAGGAAAATTAAAAGTTCCCTTTCGATTGTGACAATTGAGGGGAATTTTTTCCTCCTTTCAACACAACTGCCCACTTTCCAACATTACTTCCCGTTATACCTCTTTTTTTAAACTTTCGACGTTTTTTTCACATCACCCCACCTACCCACACACACTTTTTAAGATTAGTCCTGTGCGTATTCAGTCTGATTCTTTTGTGCAATCAAAATAACTAGACGAATGCATTTCCCGAAGGAACTGCTAGTTTGATTATACCATGGCAGCAGTTCATTGATTCGAAGAGCATGAAATGATATGACGGGAAATGACATCTTTTGATGAGAGCAGTCCATATTTGAGTAATCTCAACAATAGTCCTTCAACTCTGTTGATTAAGAAGAATTCTGTTATTCAATCTGGATGTATTGTGGTTTATACTTATAGATACGCTACTAAATGTAAGAATGTCTTCCTCGGCCCACCATTCCACAAAATTTCACTGGAATTGATTGAGAACTTTTGGAATTATCACGCTGATTACGTTTAACTACGATGTAGGATTTAGTAACTATGAAGAAATCTTACATCGGTTACAACGCATAAGCAATTCCACTGTCAAAACTTCTTCAAAATTTAATTGAAATTCATCCCAAACTTTTGGAAGCGTTGTTCCGTGTAAGTATAACTACTAAGTGGTAGAATAAAATGTAAATAATTCCTAATAATTCCTAAATTCGTCCGAAAGTCCATCTTCCATGGTCCATTGTGCACCTTTCCACAGCATTTGAAATCATTGAAAACCTTCAGTTGTATTGCGCCGTGTACGTATAGCTACGGTGTAGGGAGGGGTAACTGTGAAAAATTCTTGGATCTGTCTCGAAATGTAAACACTTCTTTCGTACTACATTGCACACTATTCCACAAATTTCACTGGCATTCATTGAAAACTTTTGGAGGTATTGTACTTTAAACTGGATTTCTGGATCTGCCCCCAAAAGTGAACGCCCATTCCTAAGTTCATTGCCAACACTTCAATAAAACCTCCCTGGTATTCACTCAGAACTTTTGGAGATATTATGCTGTGCATGCACAGCCATTTGGCGGGAGAGATAGCAGTGAATAATCTCTGGATCCCTCCCGAAATATAAATGCTCTTTCCTCAATACATTGCCCACCCAACAAAATGTA
The DNA here is from genome assembly GCA_963457665.1 of Thysanoteuthis rhombus. Taxonomy (NCBI): domain Eukaryota; kingdom Metazoa; phylum Mollusca; class Cephalopoda; order Oegopsida; family Thysanoteuthidae; genus Thysanoteuthis; species Thysanoteuthis major. Next base: position 13,584,352 of record OY735215.1, read on the forward strand.
ATTGAAATTCATTGAGAACTTCTGGAGATATTGTACTGTGGATAATTATAGAAATATCCTGGGAACTAAACATCAGGGGTCGGTTTTGTATCGTAGTTATAATGAAAATAGAACCAATAGACTCCCATCTCTAAAAAAACATCATTTCTTCCTTTGTCCATGGCCATTCCTTCCACAGATTTTCATTAAAATCCACTTTTTAGAGATATCCTATAGTTCAGAAAATCGGAGGTGATTTTATATGGTAGTTACATTGTAAATTCAACCAATAGAATCCCCCTCGAATTGTTTTTAAAAATGTTATGCAATACACAGTCCAATTTATTTACGTGCAATCAAACTAAATACGTACGAAAATAATAGTTTGATTCATTTGCACACAATTAAACTAACCAGACGAGTGCGTTTCCCGAAGAAACTATGAATTCGATTGCTCTGTTAAAGCTGTTTGTTAGTTTGAAGCGCATGGGGTGATATGACGTGAAATAGTATCTTTTCGTAAGAGCACTCCACATCATAGTAATCTATTCCGTAGTCTTTCAAATCTACCGCTGTTTCTTATTCAATCAGGAAATATTGTTTTTGTGTGTTTAACAACAATACACGAGAGTTGACTGGAAAAATTTTCTGAATCTGCCCCCAAATGTTAAGATGCCTTCTTTAGCCCATTCTCCACCCTTCCTGAAAATTTCCCTAGAACACGAGGTGAACTTCTGGAGATATTGTGCTGTATAGAAAAGGTTACGATGCAGGAGATCCGTCCCAAAAAATAAAGACTTTTACCTTACCCATTGCCTACTCTCCACAGAATATCATTGAAATTTATTGAGAACCTTTGGAGATATCGTGTCGTAGCCAGGATATCGAAGAGGTGGAACATTCCTCACACGCTTGCCAAACCTTCCATAAAATTTCACTGAAATTTATTGGAAACTTTCAGAGATATTCTGCTGAGTGAAAATAGCTGCAGTGGAGGTAACTGAAAAACCCTAGATCTGTCCAAAGACATAACATTTTTTCCTTATGCCATTGACCAACCTTCCACAAAATTTTAAAATTTATCGAGAGCTATTGGAGATATAACTCTGTCTACACAGAGCTACGGTGCAGGAGAGGTGATCGTGCAAACTACTGGATCCACCCCCATCTGTGAATACATCATCCTCGTTTAATTCCCTCTTCGCGCAAAATTTCATTGAAATTCATTGAGAATTATTGTAGATATTGCGCAAAGTACGTATCGACACGACGCAGGGAGATAACTGGATCTGTCTTGAAATGTTAACCGATTATCCATAGGCAATTGCCTAACCTTCCATAAAGACGATCCATTGCCCATCGTTCCAATGAAATTCATTGAGAACGTCTGAAGATATTGTGCTGTGTACTGCTACACGAAAAAGGATGTGACCATGGAAAATTCCTTGATCCATCCAATATGTAAACATTTCTCCCTTAACCCACACCTCCACAAAATTTCGTTTCCATTCTACGATGCAGGGGAGGTCAGCGTGAAAATCCTTGATTCGCTCAAAAATGTAAATTCTTATTTGTACATTATCCAACCTTCCACAAAATTTCATTTTTGAGATATTGCACTGAGTACGTACAGCTGCGATGAAAGAGAGATAACCATGGTTATTTCCTTGATTCGCGCCGAGATGTAAACACGTTTTCCCTTGTCTATTGTCCAGCAAAATTTCATAGAGATTCACGGACAACTTTCGGAGATACTGTGCTGAGCATACATCGCTAACGTGCATTAGAGGCTATCGTTGGAAATTCTTGAATCCGACCCAGTATGGAAACACTTCTTTCCTTAGCCTATTGCACACCCTTCCAAAAAATTTAATTGATAGTTTTTAGTGATACTGTGCTGTGTACATAAAACTACAGTGCAGGGGAGATAACAGGGAAAGATTCCTTGATCCGTCCCAAAATTGAAGCACTTCTTCCCGAGTCCATTATCCACCCTTGTGTTCGGTTTAGCATTGTAGACACATTGTAAGTAACTTTATGAAAAAGAATTATTTGTATAGAAATTGTACGCGCAGTACACGACATTAAGACACGTCGAGATGGTTCATAACTTTAAAACTCTATGAGGAGAAAGGGTGCCCAAATTAATAAGAATAAATGAATAATAATAAAAAATATACTGAAGAACAATAGTTTGATTTACTAATATGCAATCAAACTAATAAAAAAATACATAAAAGAACAATAGTTCGATTCACTATCTTTCAATTAGACTAAATACATAGAAGATTAGATGAGCAATAGTGTGCCTGCTTCATTCAAGAATTTTTCTGAATTCTATCATCATACAATATTTTTTGAAGTCATTTACATTCTCCACTTTTTCTAAAAATGAATGATAAAATAATTCTCCTTTTATGACAATTTTCCTTTTTGAATTTTACTAGATGATAAATATGAACCATTCCTTAATCTTAATTTATCAGTTGCTTTTTATTGCAACATCCAGGTCGGTTATCCTCCGATTGTGAGTGGGTAGATAGCGTTGAGCAAAAGTGGTGGTAAAGGCGGCGAATAAATTAAGATGAAGGTAAAGGGTGATAAAAATTTGAAATAAAATAATTGGTTTATTATTCCTACTAGATCACTCAACAGAAACTAAAACATTGTCGTGCCAGGCAGAGTTAAATTGTGATTTGAAAAGGAAAAAAAACAACTAAAAATCAAGATGAAGAAAAATAGTAATAAAAATTTTAAAAAATTAGTTTACAATATTTCATCAAATGAAAAAAATTAATAAAGTAATTGATTTTTCCTAAAAACTAAAGCAAATGCTGGGATAAGTTGAGTTGTCAGTAATAGAACAACTAAATGTGAAATTTTGAAAATGAAATAGTGTTCAGAATATAATTATATACAGCTGAGTACTTAGTAGATTAGATATTAGAAGGTTGAACGAAAGACTGAACAAACGAATTGACGAGAATATTCAGTGTCATTTCCTACGTTTGAAGTCGTATCTAAATCTCTATATACATGGATGGACTGATAGTTTGAATCCGAATCAATTTTCCCAGAGTCTGTACGTTTTGATAATAATAATAAAAAGATATCCAATGCTGCGTCTTGATTTAATTAATAATGCCATTTTTGTTTGTAGAAGAGGTCAGTTTGAGATGAGATCCCAAGGAAAAGTAATTAAATGAGCTTCCTAATAAAAGAATCAGCTCTCAGATGACAAAGAATAAATCTAAACTTCTCTGAAATAGGAAATGTCAAGAAGTTTACAATACTTTTAGAAAAAATATATAGTGCTTTTTAGATTTTGAAAAAAGTTTTTCAAAGATAGATCTATAAGACTGAGTTCTTATCTATACTAATAATTGAGTCTTTTGTTTGTTTGTCTGTGTCCGCTTAAACTACAAGGCCAATCGACTTAAGATTCGGCATGTAGACTCACGGGAAGTAAATCTCTTATATAGGCTCTGCAAGGTTGATCTTGGGGGTCATTCGAAGTCACCAGTCATTTCTTCAGCCCTCTTACCAAAATGAATTTTCATGTAAGCTTTGTGCATTTTTCGTCATACGTTGACGTAAATAAAGCGTCAATAAAAGAGAAGAGAAGTAGTAAAAATACTGTTCGTGTTTCACTGTGAAAGGCCTCCCTGTTCTTTTATAACCATAACAATCAGTCTGAATAAAAATCAGGTCATTTTGTTTTTTCAAGTAAAGTTGGAAGTAATTACAGATTTTTAAGTTACGATATTCGGAAGTTTAGGTCATATTTTTCGTCTCCGGCGGAAGTTTTCAGACTTCTGCGATGACTATGATTCGCTATCGAATTTTTTAAAAAATGGCGACACCTTTGTTTTGAAAGTGGGTATCTTTTTTCATTTAAAATTGGATGACTTCTTTATTTTTGAAGATATATTTTTGAGAATTCTATGAAAGTAGTGGAATGTACGAAGACTTCGGTATACTCACAAAACAAAAAACATTTTCTTGGTTCTAATTGGTTTATTTTAAAAGATTTTTGATCGATTCTGCCGAATTTTCTCTAGAATGTTGCTTGAACGCCAAAGATTTTCAAAAAATGGTTAGGTATGGTCGATCCGATCGTTTTTTGTTTTGTTTTTTCACAGTTTATGCGTGATTAGATAACCTCTTTAATCTGAAAGGAAACAACTCTTTTATTATTTTTTTTGGATATTCAATGGAATGTCTATGAAAGTCGAGGGAGATCTGAAAACCTATGATGTTATTTGTGGTCTATTTGATTGTTTATTTGCGTTTTTAAGTATAAACAAACACGTTTTTGTTTACAATTCAGATTTTTTCAAATGCTTCACTAAATTTGGTGAAACACTTCCGAAATGCGAAGCGTGAAGCAGACACTACTATTGTCACTAATGCAGCTTATTTTTAGATAATTTTTTATTTTTAGATAATTTTCGATAAACACATGGTAAGAGGTAAGTAAAACAGCTTCATTTTATGCTTTTAATTTGTTTGAAATATTTTTCCAAGTTATTCGGCGTTTTCTAGACATACGCATGAATTCAAATATAAGTGAAAGGCTCACTGGGGTAATTTAGGAATTTTACCACGGGATTAAAAAATGGCAAAACAAGTTTTTCGCTGCAGACCTTTATACTTTTGAGATTTTTTTTCCTTCTAATTTGTTAATAAGAATAATCGGTGTTTTATCATTTTCTTTTAATTATAAACCATTATCATTCATTTTTTGACAACTATTTACCATCATCTTACTCTTTTGGCTGTTTTCTATGATTTGTTCTTGAAGTGAAAGCCAAAAACCCCATTTTTGTAATCTCAATCGTAACCTTTGTTAGCTTTGGAGAAGTTTTTGATAGAAAAAACATGGCCTGGGAATGTCCCTATATTTCCGACTAGGACCAGTAACTTCCGTCCGTAGTTCAATCGTCCGAATCATTGTTCGTAAACACAAAAATTCATCTGAACATAATTAAAAATGAAATATTTATTCTTCATAATGGAAGCAACCAAAATATTTCGAAACAATAGCTTCGTGTGATGGACAGAAAGTTACGCTCTAGTTCAACATTATATTCATATTGTAAATAGAACCCCCCTCTGAGAACGGAAACAAAATCCATTTTATTCGAGGTACAAGAAATTCTTGTCATTTTCCCTACAATTTCCGGCTTTTACTGATAAAATGGACCATGACCGTCTATTACTCCTCGGGGGATAATGCATTTCTTTGCATGATGCACACCGTGGCTGCAACAAGAAAAGAAATGAAAGACGCAAGACTCTTACGGGATTCAAAATCAAACCTTTATTTTTCACCTTCAGCTGACCGAAAATATATCGATATTCTTTTTTGTTTTTTTTTGAAGACTAAATAAAATTCTCATTCACATTGAGAAAGAAAGAAGGCTAGCTTGTCGAGAGAGTGGGAGAGGTAGATCTGTCCCTCTACTGCCAGCGGCCCGTAGATCGTCCGACTACAACCCTACTACTCTGTGGTGACCAACCGTTCGTTCGTCAAACTTTTTCAATTGATATCTCTTTCTCTTGATTAACTTACCCTCTTCTTTTACCTTATACCGGAACTAAACGATCATCTACCCTTTTCTCTTCTATTTTCGTCCTGCTTTCTTTCGTTTCTCATGCAACCGAACTTACTGTCTATCCTTTCCTACTTCAGCCGTAAGAATCTTTATACACTGTCCCTTTTTTATCAGCCCCTTTCACTTTCTTTCTCCTAATGACTTTTTAATTGAGTGGCTGAGACTGGCTAACTATATGCGGGGGTTCCAAGCGACCACACTTCATCTTGTCAATAATGTATTGGAGGAAATATTTTCCATTGTGTTGTGAAATTTGAAGTAGTTTTTCGCTGTGCAACGCCGGGTATCTCAGTTAGTATTTTCTATTTTGTTAGCCTCCTGTGATTTGTGTATTGTTATTCTCGTGTTTTTTTTGGGGGGGGGGTGCATCTAGTTCTCGATTTTTTGTGTCATGAAACGTAATTCACGAAGAATTATACGTAAAGTTAGAGATTGTGTTTCTGGTGATAAAATCCATAAAATGATATCTCTAAAAAGAATGTAATTTAAAGAAATGCATAATCGTCATTGGTAGAAAATCAAAATAAGCGAACAAAAACTGTACACACAATAATAGAGACACACAGAAATTGTTTACTTAATCTGAATCTAGAACACGTTTGTATGATGTACTGCTTACCCGGCACAATGCCTTCATTCGTCCACTCAAATTTATTCCGATAGTTTCTTGAACAATAACTCCACCTTGAAAGTTGTTTTGATTTCCCGGTTTCAAATTTATTTGTTTTTAAAGATTCCTACAAGAATATGTACATTTTGAATGAGAACTTAACATTATTTATACGGGATGGGAAGTTTTTGAAATTTAAATTATGTCTTCATGATGAGATTACTTATGATTCGTTACCACGAATTCTTTTGTGTATGCGATCTTTGACTGAACTTTCCTCGTAAGAGCATCAATTACGTTGGCAGTTTCACAAGGGATGCTTGTTATTATTTCAACTAGTTTGCAAGCAACGTTTTTCCAAGTGCATACCCGAGTTTGCGTTTTCAGTTTCATACCATTTAAATAGGCATGTCAACTAGAATAAGGTCGTTATTGTACATCTGTGAAAGTACACAGAATTGTGGATTTCAGTAATAGGGATTGCAAGTACCAGAGAAGAAATGAAAATGTCATTAAAATGAGAGACATCAGAAGAAACACGTTCAAGTAGCAGGTGGAGTCGAGAACACAAAGAGTCTGAGATTGTTGGTATTGGTCAGTGAGAGAAAGTATCGAAGAAGCTGGCTCTAGCAGAAACAGGAGAGAAAGTCAGCCTTCCCATGTTACGTAACCAAAGACGAAGAGGGAGACACAGAGAAAGGGAGAGGAGAAAGAACATGCAAGGATTTGCAGTGAATGCATTTTCCGACAGGAAAGGGAACTCCGACCGAAGACTGCAGACCGAAGGCGGACTTTTCTACTGCAAGTGTAAACATTCATCAGGGAGAAGGTAGATTACATACATATTTTTTATATTTGAGTGTGCCATGTTTTAACCAGTTTTATTTCAACTACGCTTCCAAATTTTCTGGTGCTATGTATGCATACAAATAGTTACGGTAGATCCCATTGGTATTTATATGGAATCGTTGGAAAGTAAAACTCTTATTCTTGTACTTGAAGAAAGAAATTTCTAATTTGGGAACCATTTTTGTATTTACAACAATATGCTTGCAACACAACAATATTTTCGTGGGAATCAAAATAAATGGAGAGAAGTCAACGAATATATATTGCTGTCTGAATCAAGCAACAATAGAGAATGAAATCTGCCCCAAAATGGATGAGCAAAGAAGCGATGCATGAATTATGTCGTTTGGTTGTCGGTTTTAAGGACATCTTGAAGCCAGAGTTATCAAATTAGATGGTTTTTGTTTTGTTTTTTTCGAATTTGTGAGTCAAATCTTGACAATATTTAAATATTTTTTGTCATTTTTTAAAGTCCAAAGCCAGTGACAACAACAAGAGAGAAAATTGAGGAGATTGAACTTAACAAAACAATCAAGAAGAAACGAAGAGAAGACAAAAAAAGGTACACGACAGTAATCATCAATACAACTTTCGAAAAAGGTCGAGGCTTCAAAACTATAAACAAAACCGTCAGTCCAGGATGGAAACGAATAACTACTATACTCGAGGAAAACAGAAACCTAGAAACAGACGGACACAGGCTTGTCGAACGCGCTCGAGAATTCTACCAAAAACTCTACTCCTCTAGACATAGACTACAAAACAATGAACAGGATACACAAGACGCGAGCAATTACTTCGAGGATTTTCCAGAGGTTACACTCTGGGGGGTGAAACATGCCATCAATCAAACAAAGAAAGAAAAGGTCCCTGGGGCAGATGATATCACCATCGATCTATTTAAAAAGCTGGTAAGATCGTCACTACGAAACTAGTTATTCCATTCAACATCCCTAAAACAAATGTGAAGTCCCGGAAGACTCAAACACGGCAATCATAATGCTTTTATATTAAAAAAAAAAAGGAAACCCGAAAGACCTGAACAACTACTGACCTAAAAGCCTACTCATCTGAATCTGCAAAATTTTCAAGAAAATCACAAACCTAATCAAAAAAGCACTGGGTCAAAACCAAACATTGGGGCAAAATGACTTTAGAAGAGACTACTCCACCATGGACCAGCTGAAAGAAAAAGCAGCAAAATGCCACTCGCTGTAGCATTTGTAGACTTCAAGAAAGCCTTCGACTGTCATGAGGACCATCACTCTACAAGGTGTAGACCCTATATATATATATATATATATATATATATATATATATATATATATATATATATCAGAGTACTGCAACATATATACAGTCACAACAGCTCCTTTATCAGGCTACATAAAGACTCTGAACCCTTCCAGTTCCAGCAACTTGTAAGACAAGGTATACCAGCTTACGAATATCTGAGCAACCTCAGATTTGTAGACGACATCGCCCTTTTCGCAGAAAACCTACATGACCTCCAACTAATGCTAGGCAAACAAAATGAAGAAAGCAAGAAAGTCGGCCTACACACGAACTTCAGCAAAACCAAGGCCATGTACAACAACATCGTCGTAAATAAGAACACAGCAATAAAAATCGAAGACGCAAAACTGGAGAAATTGGACCGCTACATCTACCTAGGACAACGAATCTCAATGAGATCCTCAAAAGAAGAGGAAATAAAGCGAAGGATCACTGTAGGATGGCAAGCCTTCGGCAGAACAAGCTCAACCTTGAAAAAAGAAGATCTCATTAATCCTAAAAGGAAGGGTGTACTACAAACGCAATCTCCCGATAGTCACCTCTGGAGCTGAAACATGGAGCCTAATCAAGAGACTAACCTGCAAATCGAGAAGCATGCAACGTGCAGAAAAAAAAATCCTGCTCAACCCCATGTGGAGAGATCACAAGACAGCACGGTACATCAGGGATAAAACAGGACTCCTAGACATGATAAAATCCATTAGAAAACTAAAATGACAATGGGTTAGTCATGTTGCAAGGATGTCAGACAACTGACGGACATTACAACTCACAACATGGATCCCAATAGATCACATGTACAACTGAAGTCGGCAGAATACAAGATGGAAAGACGGACTAGACAAATTCAGAAAGTATTGGCTCCGCGACACCCACGATTGAGAGTTGAGGTGAATCCGAGGGAAGGTCTAAATCCAACGACGGGCGTTAAAAGACTGATGATGATGATGATGATGATGATTGAAATGTTTTCTTTCCTCTTTTTTTTTTCGAATTTGAGAATGACTTCCAGAATCGAAAAATTGAAACGTCCCATCATCTAAATTGGCAACCTTGCTTAAAGCTCTTCATCTAAAAGCAAGTGTTCAAGATGCGATACACGGCTTCGTTATCAAAGTATCTTATTCCCTTTCACAAAAGAGTACCACTGGAAAGAATCAAGCCAAGGTTAAGTGGGTGTTGATTGAAAAAGATGCAAAGAAACTAATTTATGTTAGGATAACGACACGGATATTTGCAGTAATTTTGAGTGAGTGGTGTATTATTTCACTACACCACTTACTTAAAATTCGACATTTTCTCTTAACCTCTTTCAAGTGTCAGCTATTTCAAAAAACTGACCTGTCATTCCATAGAAAGAGGAAATATTTATAAGTTGCATTTATAGGTAAAATACGAGGGAAATATCTATTCAAATGCATCATAAAATTACATTCTGTCAACAAAATTTGTGTTTTGGTTGGAAATGTTGCTAAGACAAAACATTCTTTAAGCATCACTAGTATATTTATTCACAAGATCTTGGGCTCGACCAGGCGAAATCAAACTTAAACGGTTGTGGTCATTCTAATACTTAAAAATGATTGATTATCAACGGGAATACATATCATAGCTTTCAAACCAAGCTAGTTGACTAGATTCAGATTAAAGAAGGAAGCAAATGGAAATAAAGAATAAGCCTCTTATCTTTGGAAGCTTGATAGGCCAATGAGGCCACGGGGTTATAATTTAGTCATATAGCTATATTTTACTTCTCAAAAGTGCATGCACCGTCATCTTCTTCTGCTTATATTTTAAATCAGTTGTAATAGATGTAATAGTGTTAGAATTTCTTAGAATTGTCATTATTATCACTTGTTTATTACCAGTATTTTTTTCATCTAATTTTTATTGATTTTTATCAAAACTGCTAGATCGTCATTTTACAACCATTAAGTAATAGACAGTGCTTCATTAAAGAAATAGGAACACTCTTCTACCTAATACGAGCTAGATGTTGTTTGTCACCATCACATCAATTAACCATCTTCTATATTTTGGTGAATCAGACAATCAGCTTAGACGTATTGTGCATGAAATATAGTGATATAGTGAATTTAGTCCCTTATCAAGGTACGGGAAATGACAAAGAAACTTACCTTATTCTCTTAAATCAAAATGTAAGGGGCCATTCTTTTTGTTGCAATGTGTTGTGAATACCTAAGAATGTGCTAGTTGATATCTTTTATCTAAAAAAGATAAGGCACGTAAAATCTGTCGATTCAGTGTTTCAATTATTTATTCCAATCGATTTCCGCTCCGTACAGACTACATATCGATAATTACTTTTTATGATGATTAAAGATTTGCGTAGTAAGATATACGATGTGGAACCATGAGAATCACTAACATGCATATGCCATTGTATATAGAGACATTGGAACTTTGAGTACATCAACAATTCATTGCAAGTTGAGGTTTTCGTTGGGAAGAAATTTTCAGCAACCAATTTACTTGAGGATTAATTCAATGATAAGAGTAGAAAATGATTGTAAGTTACCCTTAAACACATAGGGACTGCTTAAGACATGGAAGAAAAAAGTTATGTCCTATACTATGCTTGGCTTACACGATTATTTGTGAAAATTAAACAAATATTTCTTTACTGAAAAGCTATACGTTCATAGCCCATTTCCAATGTACGAAAATAGCTTATTGAATATAGAACTTAAGACATCTATACATGTTATTTCGTTAGAAAAAATCATTTACTTTTCTGCAAAATTATTAGTTTTTTAAATGTTTATATAACTTTTATCCAGAAAATTGTGGAAATTTAAAGCAATGTTTAACAATTTCACAAAGAGGTAAATATGCCGAACTCACCCGATCATTCAAGCTGGAACTGAAAAACAGATATGGACTCCTTGCCGAATCAGAAAAGAACATCAATGAGTTCAGCAACGACATAACAACCCCCTAATTGATGTTGCCAGTATGTTTAAGCCAAACTATAACAATAAGCAAACTCAGAAAAAAACAAGAAGCTGATGAAAAAACGCAGGAAGCTCAAGCCACCACCAACAATAATAGAAAAGATGGAAGCAACCGAGCTGAGCAAAACCATCCAAAAGAAACGAAGATAAAATAAAATCCATAACAACAATCATTGAAAGCATTCTTGAAAAAGGTTTCAAAACCATTGGAAATTTTTCAATACAGGAAGAAAGCTGATAACTAGTGAGCTCGAAGCGAATGGAAACCTGACAACAGATAAGGGCCGAATTGTCGAACATGCCCAGAAATTTTGCGAAAACCTCTATTCCACTAAACAAAGGACACAGAAACATGAACGGGAAATACAAGCCAAGATTCGGACTAGTCTCCTCATCTTAGTTGTTCTAGTCACAAGGTTTTGGCCGTTGTACCCTCTGGCCTTCTTCAGATGTCTTTCGTTTTCAGTTACCTTTTTTTGGAATTTTAAATTCAACCTTTTGATTCACATTATAAGATTAGATTATTCTCATGATGTATTCCTTGTTTAATTAGTCCTTATGATGCCACTTTTCCCCCTGAATCAAAGAATAATACTCTCACTGCTTGACCCAGTGATCGAACTCATGACCACTAAGTAATTATATACTTCTATCCCCTAGGCCCCTCAAATGATGGAATTTTAAAGCCCTAACCCTAATGTCTATTCTTTCATGTCAAAAGGCTTTTTATGATATCCTTTTCTATGAGAAGGTTATTAAAACATTAGAATGTGAGCTGATTTTTAGTACCATTATTCCCCTAGCAAATTGGTAACATCCATCAACTCGGAAAGTGAGCGTTGCATTCAATCGGCGACAGGTGAAATCACTATATTAGACGCTTACGTGTCTTTGATTTTGAAGTGCATGCGTATATGATTGGACACCATCATCACAGGTAATGGAAAATGGTGTTAGTGAGTGAAAACGATTTATATCCAGGGCAGGCAAGGCTGCCCATGCTCGAGTCATATCAAAGCAAAAATTGCACCAGAAAAAAAGGTTACGCTTTAATGGTGGCGAGATATTAGCAAATAAAACTTTCATTAGCGAGTTCGTTTTTTTTTTCTCATCAGGTGCTATTTTTCTATCCAAAAAATTATTTTTCCATTCCAATAAATTATATAAGCATAAATCAATTAAGCTTATTTGTAAAAGTAAGTTTTGTCAATAACAGCAAATAACTTCTTCGGGTATGTGTCTCCCTTGTCAACAGACAAAAAAATTAACTGTTCCGTCAAGAATGCTTAATAATAAATCTTTCAAAAATAAAGTAAGTCTTCAAAAATTGATTCAAATTAAGCATTCAACTCATTGATATTTTGTTCATACTGTATATAACTGTTTGTGGTTTTTAAAGTCATTCATTCTATTTTTATTGGTTTTGATATATCTTTTTATGCTCTCTGTCGATATATTTGAAATCTGAGCAGGAAATCTGTTCGAAATATCAACAATTACGTTTAGTTTCGTTTTTGAAATCTTTACATAAAATTTCGGTTCTTATTAAGAGCGTTTAGATAAGAAAAGAGGAATTATTTCGAATAGCAAAAATTTCTTTAGACGAATCCGTTGTATAGTATTCAGTTTTCTAAATAAAGTTGCAAATATTTTATCTCTGGTTGCTACAAATATTACAGGATTTTCAGTTCCGTTTAAGATTTAGAAAAATTCTCAAATCTACTTATTTAAGCATTATGCCATAACTGAATTTTTCATAACATAGAGTTCATGATTTCAGCTATAATTTTTGGTAATAATCATCTGTTGAACAAGAACGTAAAAATTATAAACCCATCAGTGTATCACCAACGGATTTTTTTTAGAAAAGTGACATGATTCCTGAAAGAAACAGATAATAAAATAAGGAGCAGACGTTGGAGATTTTCCTACCCAGTAAAGTCCTTTGTGTGATTACGATTTCTTAAAATTGTAACTAAAAATTAATTAATTAATTGATTGCTTGAACATAAAATTACGACTAAATTAATCTAATCATGCTGACAAAGATTCATGCTTTGTCTTATTAATTTACACTTAAATCCAATTATAATTCACCAGGTGACCGTCCGTCTGTATGTGACAGCCTACTGCAAAAAGCTCATAACTCATTCACTTGGAATTGAAACGTATTTGAGCTCGGCTACTTTTAACTGCCTAGCCTGCTGCCTTTATCTAGCCACAGTCAAAGACGGGGTAGTTGCTTTGTGTCTTTTATTGAGAGGATAAGAAAGAAAACAGTGGTTTATTTAGAGAGAGGTTGAGAGAAAGGGAAATTAATACATTAACTTTTCAACATCACCCCCCCCCCCGTGATTTGGGGGCTTTTTCTCTGAAGCCAAAGCAATTGTAAAAAAAAAGATCCGAAAAAAAAATCACAGAAGTGACACAAGGTAACATTTATTACTGACATTGAAGTGTTCTTAATCTGCTCACTATGATCATTTTTTAATGATATGAATATTTAAAAAAATGGTCACATTTTTATAAATTCGCATTGTGGACGTCTTTAAAAACTTATTTGGTTTTCATAAAAATAAATACACGAATTCTTCAAATCTTATAATGTACGAACCCTTCAATCAATACACCGATTCTTCAAATCTTTCAATCATTCAAATATTCAATTTTTTATACACGGATTATGAATAGATAAGTATGAAGGTTTACGATTGAAATTGTAATAACCCTCACATCTCTGCTCATTCGATGTGAAAAACAGCGTACAATAAATTTTAAAAAAGAGAAAGAAAAGAATGAATGAAAGAAAAACAGAAGTAAATTTGCCATCATAGTCAATAATTGATCAAAAAAAGATTTTCATGAGGGCTTAGTGAAGAATTGATGCCAATTTTCAAGTCTGTAGCGCTGGAACACACGAACACGTAAACAAACACAAAACACACCGAGACACGCGAATATGAAAAAAAGAAGAAAAAAAAGGATAGAACCTTTCCGCACTTTTGGTGGTGACGGTTATTCAGTGCATCATTTTGAATTATATTGTTATTGCTTTTAATGAATTGTTTTTATTTTTTTTCCATTTGTGTGCCGTTTTTAACCCCGAGATAGGTCGAAAATATTTTATTAAAAAATAATGGTTTGCTAATTCACGCCGCTTAATTAGATTACACAAAGATAAAACAAGATAAAGATAGGAGTAAGTAAAAGGGAAACTATATCACTTACAGTATTTGCGCGGAGCCTTGAAAGCGCCTTTCGGAAAAATGACTGGAGAGAATGGGACAAAAATATAGACAGGCAATCCTAGAATCACTGCCGATGATGTTTCTATGACGTCAGAAGCATCGGAGAAATTACCAAACATGTTGACCGATCGAAATGGAAAAAGTAAAAAGGAGGATCAAACATGAACAAAACGAACACATGAGAAATGTTCAACGATAAAACCCTCCCAAAGACCATTAGTTGACGAATACGACGGCAAAATAAAACGATGCATGACGATCGGCTGGAAAGCCCTTGGTATGAATAGAGACATTTTGAAGAGCACCTTGCCAATGTGCTTAAAGTGTAAGCAATCAATGAATAATACCTGCTATGACTCACGAATGCGAAACAGAGAATCTGCTTAGAATCGTACGGAGGACCATGGAAAGATCAATGCTAGGATTAACTTTATCATACAAATAATTTAGCAACCAAAATGGAAATGGTCTGGTCACTCAACAAGAAGAGACGGCAATAGATGGAGTGAAACAATAATATTAATAGCAATGTAAACGCGTTAGGAAAAGACCTTACACAACATGGAAGGATAAAATGTAAAGGTTGGCCGATAGGACATGGCTGAGGGTGATGCAATTGTGGTCATCATGGAAGGCGATGGGAAAGGCCTTGGACCAGCAGTGAAATCACAACGGCGGCTGCTGATGATGATGTTGATGATAATTTCAGGGGCATTTAAGATAATTTCAGCTGTTCTAACGGGAATTCAAAATTTACGCTGCTTATCTACAGGATTATTATAGCAATTTACAACAGCCCGTTAGGGTGGCTGTTTCAGCCAGTTCTTACATAACTTTCTGTGTAGATGATATTGATCGTAGCGCTGTAGGCGTTCTCCATAACTACTTTGAATATTATTCATTTCAGGTTTGATCAATGGACGTGGCTGATTTTCCAGAACAAATATAATATCTATTATAATTAGGAACGCACGCGTACACGTACATAAATGTGATGTATACAGCAAAAAACACTTCATATCTCAATTTCCGTTAACGCATCAAATCTCCTGTTACTGAGGAAAAGTGTCAACGTTTCTGTTGGTTTGTTTGTTAGTTATTAAACCCCCACTATTGGGGTTTCATCTTCCTATCTAACAACAATGGAATTCAGGCTCAGTCCGAAAACTCGATAGGACCGAATCACGTGTAGAGCCCAAAACGATTATGATAGAAACTTGAAATTTTACACACACACACACACGCGCGCGCGCGCACACACACACACACACACACACAGGGAAACAGTTTCTTTTTACACTTGGAATAGTGGCTGAAATAGTTGCGTTCTTTATCTATGTGTCACGTGTATAGGCTGCACCAATAAAGTCAGAGTTGGGCTTGGCCCTGAAACAGACAGTCTTGTTATCAATTGTTTTTCCTGAAACTGAATCAAAGTTCGCTGTAAATCGTAAAAGTTAAAAGTTGAAAAGGCAAATTCTCGTTTCAGGGAAAATTATAACTTTGGGAGTGGATGCAAATGACACCGCCCTTGTCCACTGCAGTCTGCGCTAAATTGCAATCTACCATTTGCTAATTCATACATCCTCGAATGTTTTCTCCATTCCAGCCCACGACTAGATTATTCTGAAGACAGTAAGAATTTCCCTCTATCGATGCACACAGCGATATTCGTCCCTTGTTGAATACTCGCCCACGCCACACGCCTTTTGTGCTTGTAGTCAGTTAGCTGTGAAATTACGTCAAGATATTCATCCAACCATCTGCCTTCTTAGTTTTTGTTTCTTCTTACTGTTTGAGTTTCGTTAAATCTCTTTTTCCCTAAAAGACAGTGCCTCTATGCGTGCGTGCGTGCGTGCGTGCGTGCGTGTCTATGTGCGTGTGTGTGCGTGACAGTATGACCGCTTATAAGGAAATTGTCTTTGCAGTATCCACAATACGGATTGACTCTACAAACGAAGTACAATTCGCACTCCTTGTGGCAAATAACAAACGACAACAAACGCCAACGACAACAAAGCATGCCGGCAGAAATGAAGAATGAAAACAAGCAACCGGTGGTGAGGGTGTGTTCGCAGTTGTGACCGTAAGTAAATGTTTCCTACATTAGTTTTTAGATATCTGTCAAAATAGTCTCTACGGCCGTCGGTAATATGGAGATGTCATTACTTTGAATGTAATAAAACGTCCTCTGGATGACAAATGTATTTAATGCAGATGATATGACAATTTTATAGATATCGAAGCCGGTAGCTTTTGAAATCTCCAGCTTTTTTTTTTATCTCAACCGATGTTTATTTTTCTTATTTCCACTCAACCAAATGCACGGAGAAAACAAAAACGTTACTCTTTAAATTTCCCAAAAAGTGCATAAAAACAGCGCGGTCAGGTGTGAAGATTTTTGTTCATATTCATTCGAATTTTAAAATAAGAATTTTTTTTTAATTTCATTGAATAGCGTAAACGATTAATCATCGGGACCGACTTACTCTTTATTTGATTTTTCTCCAAGTTCATCGAAAAGAAACGGTGACAGTAACATTAATAATTTTTTATTTTTAGTTTGTTACGGTTTTTTTTTTTTTTTTTTTTTTCTCCCGAGGAGAAAGTTTAGTCGAAATGCTCTCGGAACAGTTAACAGACGAGCGTGAAAATAGTTCTTTCTTTTTCTTTTCTCGTCCACCTCATACATTCTTTCTTTGATGATTCGTTTCCTCTTTTTATCTTCTCACTTATCCTTTCTTTCTTTTCTGATTCTTTTTCTCTCTTTTTATTATCTTTTCACTCATCCTTTCTTTCTTAGCTAGTTCTCTTCCTTTCTCTCTCTCTTCTCATAATCCTTTCTTTTTAGCTTGTTCTTTTTCGTTTTTCTGTCTCCACTTATCCTTTCTTTCTTTGCTGTTTCTTTTCCTCTGTTTCTTCTTCTTTCATTTTTGTCAAACTCTCGTATTAAATCTGGAGTTGACCATCACTAGATCAACAAAAGCGATTCCTCACAAAAGAAAAGGTGTAAATCGCAGTATAAAGCCAACATTTCCTTAACGTGACTCGAAATCATGATCAAAAATTGTCATCAGGCTGACATGTGTCAGATATAAACGGAAATTTACCGCACAGATACGCTCAGGCTTATTTCATGAACAAATTGAACAAAAATATTTTATCATCATTTATCGCATGTACAATACAACAATTGCAGTAATCATCTTCAGACGGAATAGAATTTGGAGTCGAGTTTAATCCTGCAGTAGCCAGTCTTGTTAATTTCTCCTTTTCTTCCTTTATTGTTTCTTTTTCTTTTAATTCTCTTCCATCATTTCACTTATTCTTTCTTTCTTTCCTTCTAACTGACTGTTAAGGGATACCAAGTCACTGGTGCTTTCTTTCAGATGTTACTTCCATTAAGTCTTATCTGCCACTTACATCGAGACACTAGTAAGTTTGTCAAACTTTTGTACATTAATTCGAGCTAAATCATTTTATAAATCAAAATACTTTGTCATTGTCTAAAAAATAACGATAAAATAATTCTCCCTACAAACAATTTTACTTGATATATGGAAAGTCGAATTCAAAAGTGAGGTCTAAGTAAAAAAGATTTGCGGCGCGGGAGACTCGATGATATCACTTCATTTCGTAAGTCATAACGGACAACAAACCATGAATTAAAAAAGAAAGAAAGAAAAACGAATCTCTCTCTCTCTCTCTCTCTCTCTCTCTCTCTCTCTCTCTCTCTCTCTCTCTCTCTCTCTCTCTCTCTCTCTCTCTATCTATCTATCTATCTATCTATCTATCTATCGTAATTTGAATTTTTTTAATCTCTAAATGGTTCCAACAAACGGAAGAAATTATCAGCCATTTATTATTGATGTTGTTTGTTGACAGGACCTCCTGTCCGTAGCTGGCGGGAAGAATTTTCTGATAAATCGCGTAACTTTAACAAGAAAAAAGTGCTAAATCTAACCTGTAACATCTCGTCTGGCTTTAATGCGTACACGCGATAAGTTACTCTTACCAATATCGCCAGCAGTCCCAAGTTGTTTAGACTCTGCCTCCCAATGAAGATGCTGCCATGAAGAGTAGTAGTAGTAATAGTAGCAAAACTTGTTTCAATAGTAGTAATGGTAGTAGGATTAGTAATCGTGCTAGTAGTAGTAGTAGTAGTAGTAGTAACAACAACATCCGCTGTTGTAGAATAAGTAGTAAACCGTAATACTGGCCCTGCTTGTTCCACTCAATGTGTGTATTTTTTCCAATTTTTCCCCTGTTATCACTAATATTGGAAACTCAACTCAAATGGAATCATCAGGATTTTCATGGAAAATGGTCCAACTACCAGGATGGACCTTCTTTTGTTTTCAGCATTTTACAAGAATGCAAACACGAACAAACTTTTACGAGATAGCATAGAAGCCCGCTGCTGTGCTCTCCTTCTTGGCACTCTCGTAAACATCTACCCCAACACGAGTTACACATTTTCAGATTCTTTGCAATGAAACATTTGTAGGTAGAAGCACGCGTCAACGTGCGCATATTGTTTTTCTTTACGCTGGCAGAAACTCTCACTTTTCATACTTCAAAAGAGTTATTTCCAAATCGAAAAGCGGCTGATTGGTTAAGGAATTGTTGAGTCAGAAATTATCCCCTTCACTACTTTTGATCCCAAAACATTTACTCTCCCTGTTCTTCTGTTTAATTGAATAATCTATTTATTTAGAACTGCTTCAAGTTTCCTTCAATCTTTAATCAACCTTTATTGCATTTGTGCACACACAACACAAACTTTATTCAGTGGTTAGTATTATGTATAACCTTTATAGATGCTAGTCATCTTAATACACGTAGTTGTCTTCAGCTGTGCGCCTTTTCTTTCCAGTGTCCCATCATTCGATGTCGTCGCCTATTGAATCTTCTTCTTCAGTGTTATCGTCCTAGAGACACACACCATCTAAATCGTCCTAGAGAAGCACACCATCTAAATCATCGACTCTACCAGGGTGACTGATGTCGTCTTCATTTTTCTATCATCATTTAAATTTGCTGTTGTTTCATCGAAAGGCCGTTTCAGAATATTTTGAATAGCAAATAATCTACCTTTCTCGCACACAGTCATTTCCTTTTATCTTTCTTTCTATTGCTGGGCACATAGACGTCACAAATAACAAATAAATTAGCAGGAAGAAACTATTAAATGAAAATCAAATTGAGAAATTACTTTAAAAATTAATAAAATCTGAGAAAAGAGAATAAGCGAGAGATAAAGGATTCTGTCGTGGTTGTCGTCTTTTCCTCCTCCTTACTTCCTCCACTTTCTTCTCCCCCAACCCCTCGCAGTTCATCCAAGAATCAGCCTGCTTGCAGTTTGGGCGCTTTCTCTTCCTCTATACCATAAACAACATCAACAAAAAAAAGGAATACTTTTTTCGATGTTTTCTTTCATGGCTCGCTTCGCCGCTTGATAAGGCTGAGACAAAATGTACTTGAATTCATTATGGGAAACAGGCGTGCGTTCGTGTTCACTAATTTCATCTTCGTCGTCCAAAATTTACTTGTGTTGCTCTTAATCTGGAATGTTTCTTCCACCGCACCTCCTCCATCTCTCTCTTTTTTCCCTTCGCGGCAGCAACATTCAGTCGGCCGCACACTTCTTGCCTCGCGTCCTTCCCGTGGCAGCAGGACCGGTGAAGCTGTTTTTGCTTCGACACGAACGCCAGTAGACAGACAAAACAACTTTTCACCAAATTTCTCTCCTTTTCCATTGTCATCATCTCTGATACTTTTGAAATACCGAAAACACTTGGCCGATAAAAAAAATCCGAGGGAAGTAAAACAACTCCTCAAAGACAGAAGTAGCGAAGGAACAGTTTTCCTCAGTTATTTACGATCTCCATCGAGGTCTGACTCTTTCACACCTTTACTAAAACATATGACGGTCGATTTAAAGGGTTCAACGTCAGCAACGACAACTACAGTGATCCCTCTTATTCCCTTATTTGGAGCGTTAACCGAAAGCGAAAAGAAACCTTTAGAGTCTGTATCATCACCATATTCATTATCATCTACATTATCGGAACGTTTGTTTCGTCTTAACGCAACTGATTTCAAATCCCTTTCACCTCCCCCAACAAAAATTACTACCCCAACAACATTATCAAATTCTACACCATTCACATTTTCTTCAATACAAAATGTAAAAACTTCCTCATTTATTACAAGCAACAGTTCTTCATTCTTGTCTAAAAAACACAGAAGCAGTCAAATATCATTAGGAAGAACAAAAGATGCCAAAAGAAGTAAGGAGCTTATTTCAACTAAAGAAAAAGAGGGAGAAAACTTGAATGTCATCACTCCTGTCACGGTTACTAGTGATACTTACTTCAATAACCACTCCCTCTATTACCCCAACCACAACAATCGAAAAGAAAGAAAACAAAATCTTTCTTCGAAAAAAGGACGTAAAAAGAAAGAGAAAAGTGACAAAAAGTTATCAGAAACTCCATCACAACGGCACCCAAAGGCCTACGCACAAATGATAATAAATAATGATTCTGAGGGGTTGTTTGGTTATGAAAAGCATACTAAGACATTATCAGGCGGAGAAACGTCTGACCAACAATTATTACGTCAAAAATCCTTCTCGAATAGCATTATTCAAAGTCTTAAAGTGAAAAAGGACTTCAGTTTTGTGAACAAAATCCAAATGCAAAAATCACACAAAAAAGTTAAAGTGAAAGTGTCACATTTCCGAGTTAAGATTATTTCACAAATTCAAAATTCCTCAATCCTTAAAAGGTTTGCTACTCCGATAGGATTATTGCCGCTAATGAATGCACAAAAATGGCATGAACTTCCAGCTGCTGTTCTTGTCCCTTCGTCTTCGTCTTCTTCTTCTATTTTGCTTCGGTCGTTGTTGATACAAAAAACAACACCTGATTTGGTTTACAGTTCCATTCTTCGACCCAAAACCGACGTTGATAGTGCAAACCATAAACCCAAACAAAAGATCCAGCATGTGAATTCATATGCCGCTATTCCATCAATAACGGATATCAATGAAGGAGTTGAGCTGATCGCTAAACAGAACGAAAATACTCCTGATGTTGAAACAGAAGTAAATGATATCATCAATGGTAATTCGAAAACCAAAAGCGAATTTATGCTGTATCAAGAATCAAAAAATCGACGAAAACAAGTTGTTAGTCAACATGAGTCTGAACACATAAATCTAACTGACACCTTCATAACAACACGTGTTTACAGTAGCACATTACCGGCAAGAAGCAGACCTGCCATTGACAACATGACAACAGCCAGTCCTTTGAGTGGAATAAATAGGTTGTTACGAAAGGCAACGGGAAATTTTTCTCTACCTAGCTCAAAAGCAGAAAATCACGATAATATATCAAAAAGACATAGAAGAGATATCGATGAAAATAAGTACCTTCACAAACCAACAAATACAGAAAATAATAAAAAAAAACGTCTACAAAAATATAAACAATTCAAAAATCGAATTGAAGAATATCAAGTTATGCATAAGAAAAATTCGAATAGCTCCCCGCCTTCTGATAAACATTATCAGATAGCTGATAGTGCAAAACCATGCAAAGATGACAGTAAAATGATAAAGGTCAGAAAAAAGAGAAGTTTTTTATCAGATTATGAACACTATATCGAACTGGAAGAAAGAAGAAAAATAAAAGAAATGGAAAATAAAAAGAAACGACTTGCAAAGGGTGAACTTTTTAATGATGTTTCGTTGGATGAAGTGTTTGCTGTTCAGTCCCAACCCGAGCCTCGTAAAGTAAAAAGTCGCGAAGAGGACAATTACGAAGCTATTGACTTCTCGCCACAGGATTCGAAACTCTCTCTCTCTACATTGGAATTCCCTCCTGCTGATCCTATACTGCTCCCTCCTGTCGTACTTACCCCTGAAAACCCAAAGCCATTACAAATATTCAAAATTGCTTCTGGAGATACGAGAGAGTCTTCAGTTCAAAGAAATCAAGCAGAATTCGGCAGTGGAGACGAATTAGCCTTGTCTTTTTTAATACCGTGCTCCAAAGGAGAAAAATATTACTGTCTGAATGGTGGTACCTGCCTAATTGTTTATACAATGGATGTAAAAACGTGTAGGTGAGTAACACATTTATTTTCATGCCACGTTATTGGCTAAATTAGATAAATACTAAAACTACTACGAGATCAATAATCTATAATAATTTAACTAAAATTTGATTCGATGACATAGAAAATTATTTTTGTATCTCGACCAAATTAATGCTAAGATTGGTTGATTCTTTTATGTATTTAGTCCTCTGATCTTTTATTTTTGTACGAACAACCTCTGGTGCTACTCGTTTTTTCAAATTATTAGTAATGGCCGGATAGTGATATATTATGATTTCGCGAATTTTTCTTTAAATATATAACTTGCCGCGTGCAATAGTCAAGTAAAAGAAGGTACATTTAGTCTTATGCTCTACAAAGATACAGTAACAAAGGAACTCCTCTTACAACTGCAGTGTGTTTCTATGCACGCATTGCTGTGTCACTCAATCAAATTAGCAATTGTTCATGATTGTAACAAAACAGACCAACTGGTCAGTTGGCAAAGGAATTATCCATTTGTTCTGTAGCATTTCTTTTGAGAAGCAAATTCACTTGTCTTGCCTTCCAGCTGTATTACTAAAGATTTGTGTGTGTGTGTGTGTGTGTGTGTGTGTGTGTGTGTGTGTGTGTGTTATATTTGGGGGAAAATTATATGATAACTTCCTAAAATTAGTATTTGCATTTGGCACATATCTGTCTCCATCCTATTGAAAAATTCGGTCATTTTGTTGAAAGTTCTTCATTTTGTCAATTCAACGCTTTTAATAAACTAGCAAAAAAACTGGTGGACAAGTAAGCATAGAGATAATTGATTCCTAAATTGGGCCCTACCACCCCTGGGCGGCGCTGGAAAACTCATGGGACATCAAGGGACACTGGAAGGCAAGGAGCGGTAAGGGATTTTGAAAGTTAAGGGGGCTGCAGAGGGTGTTGGAAATTAAGGGCTGGTGGGAGTGCTCAAAGGCAAAGGTCTGACGGTGCAGTAAGTGGAAAAGGGGGCATTGAAAGACAGGGGTTGGTGACGGAAGGCAAAGGTCAAATATTACTAATTTTATTTTCAATTTATCATTTGTCATTGACTTCACTATTTGAGGGGGTTGCTAATGAAATATATGCTCTATAGGGAGGGTGCTGATGAAATATATGCTCTAAAAGGGGCGGAGCGCCAATGAAATATATGCTCTAAGAATGGGCAGTGGTTCTAAAAGGTTTAGGGGACACAGTTATGAAACGAATATAATCATTCCAACACTATTTTATTGAGCAAAACTACAAAGGAAAATAAAGTAAATATTTTGAAATTTGATTTTTAATAAACGGGTTGGAATAACCTCAGATACATTTAACCAGGTGAATGGAAAGGACATGTTCGAGAAAAATCCTTAAGATTGTTTTGGTTCGAATTGAAAGTAGACCAATTCAAAAATGATGCTATTAAATGAACAAAGCTTATTTCCTCTATATGTTCTTTTGTGGGAACCAAACCAATTCGTTCCGCATTGTTTTATATCATTAATGGTAGAAATTCGTAAGAAAGTTTGCAAGATTTGGAGAATTGAATAAAATAAAGCATATAAGATAAGACAAATTCTGGCCATGCCAATTTAGATAACAATGGGCTTCGCTGTACACCAGATGTTCCCACAGGTTATGCTGATAGATACATTAATACATTATCCCTTTGTAAACGAGATTTTACTTCACTTATGTATTTCACTCGATGTATCCAAACCAGACTAAACCGTGTTTCACTGTTTGGATAATGTTTCATTACAGTTCATTCACAGTTGAAAATCAAATTGTTGTTGTACAATTACAAATATCCAACTCTAAAAATAGGCATGGGAAATAAACAATGAATTTAAAAACAAAAACAAGACATCATAATCATAATAGTAAGCAAGAAATGCATTGCTTAAATTTAGACATTAAAAATCATAAATTAGATACCGAAGTAGGTTAAATGTATGTTATTGAAAAATACTGTTTCTTCTCAGCAAACAGAGGCGATATGAACTTATTCAAAATCATATTGATAAAAATGTTTGTTTTATACTCAAGACAAAAGTTCGCAAGTTCTGAACTCATTTCGCCAACTTACAACGTAGGATGGCGATCATGGTGTGCAGGAAGTGTTTCAATTCTACGAAACTTGATCTGATCGTAACCTGTTATTTGGAGAATACACAAATTGATTCAAACCAGAAACATGCGCCATTCACCTGTGTTAAACGATTTTTACAAGATTACTGCATAGCATTCAGCATTTATAGAAGATCAGAAATGAAACAGTTGGCGCATTGGGGTTGGTAACCAGAGACTTGGTCTTTTCCGAACTAGCGGTCTACTGAAAACGTTTAAACCAATGAAATATATCATGTTATCTGTGTCAGCAAATTCTGTGTTGGTCAACAATGATTTCGTTGATTTGGAATAAATCAAGAAGTGAAATGGAAAATCCCACTTGCAAGAAACGATCTTATTTTCGATTTCTGACAAGGCCACTGTACTAACCATTGATCTACAAGCGGACGCTTTTAATTATAGCTTTTATTCCAAATTCTGGATTGTGAATAATTTTTAACATCGAAAGCCATTTTGCTGGAGTGTGTGCGTGTACTGATACCTCAACAAAACTGATTTCAACTATTTCTCGCATAAGGTGCAATTGCTCAAATTCGCCCCCAAAAGGAGTTTTTCAAACAAAATCAAATTTTCAAAGATGTTAACTACTAGATTTAAGCCATAAGCAAAGTAAAAGAATGAATGACTAAATTATAGAATTGGAATTTCTACGGCGACATAACTTCTCTGGAAAGGATTTCCGTATTTTCAAAAAATGATGATGATCCACGGAAAACATCAAAGTTTGTTACAATAATAAAATGGGTTTGGAAAACGCAGATACTCATGGGGAAGGACAGTTTCTAATCACCGGTCATTATATTGTGTTGTTATGACCGCAAGAAAAGGAAATCTCTCGAAAAAGATAATGACCACAAAAATGTAATACACTCAAAAAAGTAATAACAACAGGAAGGAAATGCCCTCAAAAATGATAATGAACCCCAAAAGGCAATACCCTAAAAAAGATGATGACCATAGAAAAGTAATACCCGCAAAAAGTTATAACAACAGAAATGTAATAACCTTAAAACGGGTAAAAACAACTGAAAAGTTAATGAACTCAAAAAAGGTGATGACCACAAAGAGGTAATACCCTCAAAAAAGATAATGACCACAGAAATTTAATACCCTCAAAAAGGTAATAACAATAAAAAGGTAATACCCTCAAAAAGATAATGACCACAAAAAGTAACGCCCTGAAGAGAAATAATGACCACAAAAAGGTAATGCCCTCAAAAAAATAATGACCTCAAAATAGATAGTGCCCACAAAAAAGTAAAGCCCCCAACTGAAATAATAACCTTAAAAAAGGAAATGCCCCCAAAGAAGATAATGACCTCAAAAAAGTAATATCCTCAAAAAAAATAGTGACCACAAAGAAGTTGTGCCTTCAAAAAAATCTAATGACCACAAAAAGTAATGCCACCAAAAAAAGATAATGACCACAAAAAGATGATGCCCTAAAAAAAAGCGATGGCCAAAAAATTCACTGCAAACTGTTCCATTGCCAATTATCTTGGCAAAATCATGCCAACATGGGAAATGAGGAGATAAGATGATTCTACAGAAATAACTATCAGGAATCACAAATGACATGTCGCCAACCACTGAAGAGAATGAAAAATATAAAATAAAAGTGAAAGAGAAGAAACAGTTGAAAAAGTGTATTGAATAAGAAACTTAACGATTCAGGTAAGCAATCACTTGTTTTCTGAGTGTTTCCGATTTTTGCAGAATTAAGGATAAAAAGCGTACAAATCAAATAACATAGTTGACCTAACTTAATCAAAGTTGTTTTCGCCCAGTCTTTAATATAAAATCTTGGCACCCAATGGAAAACCTATACGTAAGATGACTGGTGATGGGGTAATGTGCCTTGCTCAAGGACGTAGATGCAAAATTAACACAAACTGCCTCAACCAAATGTTGAATATGCCTTTCTGATTCATTTTCTCTACTGATTGTGACACTGGTGTTGATGATTTTGGTACATATTTAATCACTGGGTATCTATTACACTTAATTTCTTCATTTGTTTCAACATGAATGAAATTTTGTTGAGATATGTCGATTAAAAGATTTGTGGTAGTAACCCTTTTTAATACACCGGAAAAGCATTATTGAATGCTCCTTGAAGAAATGTCGATTATTATACACATTGATGTATGCAAACATTAGGTTGAACACAAAATTCGACTGAAATGAACCTTAATCTAATGAAACATAAACATTTGAAGTAGCTTTCTCCGAAGATAAGGGATTGGGGGTTACAAATTAATCACGTATGTCAATTCTACTTGGAGTTATGCAAATTCAAAGTTTTAGGGTCGGTTCATGTTGAAATATTACATTTTTTTTAAAATATATTTTAAGGATCAATATGGATATTACAAGAGTAGTCAATGATTGTGTTGATGATATGTTTAGATAGATTCATTTCTGGCTGTAAAAATAAAACCTCTGGAGAATTCAGTCACATTGATGCCTAGAAATAGCACTCCTTGTGACCTCAAAAAAGTATACAAGATTGGGGGAGGGTTCGCATGGCATAGAGTAGCACCTCAACCATTGCACCAAAAGGGGAATGTCGTGGTTCGCCCAGACACCTTGGAGGTGACTGGGCAATTTTTGTTCTAGCATGCACGGGTGGTCCCACATTGAACCCTTGATCTTGTGTCACATTCCACCCTTATGGAAAGGCTAATAAATACCTACTACTGATAAGACAATAATCATGGCCAGTAAGAAAAGGAAATGTTTCTATTGACAGCTGCGATGAAATTAGTTGCTCACTTATCGCTTTATTGCTGGCAACCCCATATGATGCTTGCAGCGAGCCGACAATTTTTCTTCGAACCAATCGTGACTGTCGGTAATAAGCATTAGGAGAGCCGATAAAAAGAGTTTTGATAATGTTATTACCTCATCCTAGCCTATCGTTGGTGTAAATGCAATCATTGATCATAGTTTTTGAATTTTTCCTATATAACCGAGATGCTCCTTTGAAAATGAATAAACATTCGTTTGAAATCATTTCCCAAAACAACGATATCGTGAAAAAATTGTTTCGTCTTTTTTTTCATACAGATGGTTAACGTAAATCAAATTGATAGTATCTTATTCATAGTCAGCTGGTATAATAGGTATTTTACTACTTTTGTAAATCACAGTTTTACGTAACAATCAAAGAAAAGTGGCAAATGGACGAACACCATAACATTAAACTTGACTTGGTGTATAAGATATTAACCGTTTGCAAATGGGTTCTAATATGAAACAAGTAAATTATGCTTAATTTTTTAAATAACTTGGAATTTGCAGAAAATATTTTCTATATCAATTTGATTTGCTTTAATCTACAGATGAGTTCATTACCTCCTGTAACGTTTGAAGGCCTGGAATCGCCAATGATGGGCAAACCAGGGTCATATCGCAAAAATTGACTTTTTGCAAAAAAAAAAAAAACACAATTTCCATAATATGGACCCACAGAACCCAGCAGGATTATAATTATTTTTTGGATTATATTTTTAATTTATCCTCTTTATGATTATCTTATTTCTAAGGGTGAATTTGGTGATACGTTAAAATCATCTCTCACATGGGTTCGGTTGTATGTATGTGTTGTATATGATTTGTTTTTTATAAGTATTTCTTCTTATTCTGTTACTTTTTATCTCAGCCTAAGAAGCTTATCTTTTATTTCCCCCATCCTCGCTGCTACTGACTCAACGGCTGTGGAATTTCTAAAACGAACTGGAAGTTGCAATTGAAAGCAACAGAATCAAATGATAGAAATATTCGTCAAAATTGATTAGAACGACAATGCTTCATCTAAGAAACTCGAACAACCCACGGTTATTTCTTAAAGAAAGAAAATGGAAAGAAAAATCAACGAAGATGAAATACGTAAATTTTCTATTTTACATCTGCTTCAGCATAAAATCCATCAACATAGCTTCAATAGATTTTGTTGGTTTAATCTTCATGGCTTATTTCGTTTTCTTTTTTATTCATCTACTCATCGTATTTCATTGGGAACCATTTTTGTATTTGTACACTGAATTCATCCCTTCATTTTGCTTACTGATTCCAGAAATCATACGAATACAGCTTTATATGAAAATATTTGAATATTTTTTAATTCAAAATAGAAACGTTGGATACACCAAGCAGTGCATAGTAAAGGTGCACATTATTCCTTTTTGTAATTTTTATATTTGCTCTGTTCGATATTTAAGATTCTGCAAATGCAATCAGGATTCTTCCATGGGTCTTTTGCTAACGGGTCAACGTTTAGGAGTTTTTCTGCAACAGTTTAATCTTATGCATCTTTAATGTTATATTGACTTAATCACAATAATATTAGATACTGTCTGAAGTTTCGAGATGAGTATTTTCATTTGCCCCCAAATTATTAAGACTAACAACTAATATGGGGTTACTGCTATGAATAAATCGTGAATTTTTTAAAAAAAAGATGAAAAGATTGAAGTAGTGCAATTCTTTTATTGCAAAGGTGCAAGCATCAGTGGAAAGCAATGTTTTATTGTGAGAAAAATCCAAATGAAAAATAAAAGGAATCATGGCTCTAGTTCAACACACCTTTCTTGCTGGTCTCACTCCAACGATACTCGGGAAATAAGCGTAGTTGTGCATAAAGAACGTTTTTATTTCTGGGGAGAAAGGGAGAGGGTGTAGAGGTCAGTGTAATTGGTTTACTCTATACCCATGAATGCGCTCTCTCGATGGTCACCTAAAGGAGCTGAAACATGTAATCTTACCGAAAGAT
The DNA here is from genome assembly GCA_963457665.1 of Thysanoteuthis rhombus. Classification (NCBI taxonomy): domain Eukaryota; kingdom Metazoa; phylum Mollusca; class Cephalopoda; order Oegopsida; family Thysanoteuthidae; genus Thysanoteuthis; species Thysanoteuthis major. Next base: position 13,613,958 of record OY735215.1, read on the forward strand.
TCGCGCTCGAACCATACAACGTGCAAAGGAGAGGATCATGTCTGGCGTCACATGAAGAGATCGCAAGACAGCACAGTATACCAGAGGAAAAGACAGGTCTGTGATATCATGGAGCCCATTAGAAGACTTGAATGGCAATGGGCAGGTCATGTTGCAAGAATGTCAGACAACCGCTTAACTCTACGATTCACAACATGGATCCTAAGAGATCATATGTGAAATTACAGCCAGCAGAAAATAAGATAGCATCACGACTCAGATAGATTTGCGCCGCAACGCCTGCGATTGAGAAATTTGGCAAATCTTGGGGTAGGTCTATGTCCAACGATGAACGTTAAAAAGCTAGTGATGATGATGATGATAGTGAATCGTCATATAGTAATTCAGTCAATAAGTCCTGGACTGAATGGAAAATTTAATGAATAAAATGTTGGAATCGAAAGAAAGAGAAAAAGGAGAATGTGATGAGAAATGTGTGTATAGAGAATGAATTAATATAAATGCATTTACTCATCATTTATAGTGATGCTAGTTTATATAAGAACTGCCGACTGAGTCCATTCCACGTTATTGTATGTTTTTTTGGGGTTCATAGATATTAAGTGTCCAAGTTTGAGAACGATGACATCATTACGAAAAGCTGTTCTGTTCCTTAAAGACAAAATTGTTCAGTTACTTTTTACTAACCAGACTATTCATAAAAAGTTATTCTTTCTGATGTTTCATTTCAGGTGCTGGTCTTGTTATCATTAATTAACCTGGAAGAATGGAAACTTCTATTTCAGACCATAATCCCAGAGAGAGTGACTAAAATGATATAGGAGATGAATGGAAGATGAGATCGTTGAAGTTCCTTAAAAAAAGCTATGAATATGAGACCGGTTTACGTGAATTAATCTAAATAAGAGTTGGAAAATGTTAATTTTTAACCAGGTGCGAAAGTATATTCCTATGATCGATCAGTCAAGAACAAATTGAATCTTTAACACTCATATTTATGTTCAAATAACGGAAGCCATTTTAAATAACCCTATGTTATCTTGCGTTTGTTTAAATTGATATTAAACAAATTTCAAATAGAGGCTTCGAAATGCAAATGATATTCCTGTTGCTTGCTTCTTAATTGAGAGACCGTTCCCGAAAAGGACAAAGTACTTGGCTACCACCCTTAAACCGCACGCTTAGTAGAGACTAGTTTTGCTATTAATTTAATGGTACCGTCATAGTATTAGTCTCAAAGTATTTATAGTTATAGCGATTTCTTTATTTCTTAACGCTTGAAATTTAAGAAGTTATTCGATATGTTGAAGTTCAAAAATGGAAGATATAGCAATCAACATTTGTATAAGGTTTCATGCCCAAGTCCATAATAGATACAGAGATCACTTTCATATCAAGAAGTTCTAGTATCAGTTTTCAACGGTGACCCAAATATTTTAATAAGGGACACCAAGTCATATTAAACTCATTTTCAGCACCAGCGATGATGTTGATTTTTTTACCTTACCGGCACATCCACTAACAAAAACATGGAGCAAATAAATGGACTTTTATTTTCACTATTGATTCTAAAATTTGAAAAATACGCCTGGAGTTGAAAGCTGCAGAAGATAAAGCCAACACAAAAAGTCAATCTTATTGCAAGAAATTATTTTTGAGTTTGTCCAAAATGTAAACTATGTGCTAAAGAGTCAGTCATAAGCGTGTGTTAACCTGTTTCAGCAGAAAGTAAATGACAAATGAAAGATTTGCCTCAAACCTGTCATCAAGTGGTATATCCGTACCAGATGTTTATCCCTTTGCACTTCAGTGATTCACTAATTCGCTAATCGCTTAAATCTTCATAGCACATACCAATCCCTCAGCCAATTCCGATAACTTTCTCTTGTACTTTGCTGCTGTAGCAGCATATAGTTGTTCAAATTATAGAAAAAATCTGCAATATAAACAGAAATGCAGTAGTTTTATCTAATGAAACAACTAAAACGCGTTAATAAAGCCACTCTAATTTTCTTTGAAATATTTTCGTATCATTTACGTATCTTTTGGGTTCCATTACGTGTGATTCATAATAATTGCTCCTTATTGCTTTATTTCATTTCCACCTTCTCAACCCACCCGAATATTTACTTGAATACTTGACCTCTTATCATAATCTAATAATGTATCTAACCCTGTCAACTAACACTTTCTAAAATTCTCAAGCTTTCTACTTCTTTCTGTCAATCACTTTTTTACAACAGTCAGCAGTTTTACACATTTAATAATTTTGTCCCATCGCACTCGAGATATCTTCAATTTAATGGATTTCGCTAATTTTCCATCTAACTGTCTGGTGGTGTTCATTTTTATTCATTTTGTTCTTTATATCTTTTCATTAAATCGATACTTTAATTTAGAGTTTGACTTTTGAAATCTTGGAACATTGAATGAATTTTTATAAACTATAAAACTCGCATTTGTACAGAAACTGTCGCAAAACAGCCTGCCACTACCAAGAGCTTCGAGCTGTTTGTAAAATCTCTCTAAATATTTGGTTGACCGAAAAGTTCGTTCGATTTATTAGGTGAAAAATGAAAGATTTTTCTTTGTATTTTTGCCATCAACTTTATTGAATAACGGATTTAACGTTTGTTCAAGTATCCTGTACCACCTCTCAAGAAACCTCATGATTTCATTCTCCCGGAATAATTTAAATTTCCAAGCAAAAAACTCTCCAAGTGCTTTTGTTTTTTCATTAAAAGAATTCTATAAAGACTGCAATAAATCGTAATCTGAAGGTGCAATATCTTGTGAATATGGCGGGTGAGTGAAAAAATCCCAGCAAAGCTGCAGCAATTTTCGCCTGGTCTGCAAATAAACATGTGATCTACCTGTTGGAATATTATGTCTTTTCCATTAAAAAATTCTAGACGCTCCTCGTCGATTGCTGCTTTGAATTTGTCTAATCGAGAGCAGTGCTTGTTCGAACCAATCGTTTTGTTCTTCAAAAATGGATCATAGTAAAGGACTCTCTCCCAATCCATATAAGGGGCACCAACTGGGACGAAGACCTATCTTTGGTGAAGTTAACAGGAGTCCGTTTTGCTTGTCCACTTCTCGGTTTGATTACTATATCAACCTAGACCCAACCGTAGATGTTCAGCGAGGAATCTGTCGCACAGAACTTTGCAAAACACTTTTGACACATTCGATCATTCACCATACCTTCTCCATGAACGGCAAAATCTTCTTTTTTTTTTATTCGTTTGAGTCACATTTTTACCTTCCTTAAAATTAAAACAAAAACATAACATACCAAACATGTCACTTATTCTCCTTCACCTTGAATGTTATAAACAAAAAGAAAAATATGCAAATTTTGACAATTTTTTTCAAAAGGGCACACTGATATAACAGTTGTCACAGTACAATCAAAAACAACTCTTTTTTTTATTGAAGTCCGATGGAACTAAACGCTCTTAATGTCATCTACTGACAAAAACTGAACGGTCTTTTTTTATCAATCCAGAACAAAACTGTACAGTGTCTAGAAATATTGACTAAATTACATCACTGTTCTCTGAACAATGCTTCTGATACCGACAGAAATGTTTCTAAAATTGAAACATCATTTTTCTGAAGAAATAATTAAAACTAGTGCAAAATTCACGAAGAAGTCATTTCTTAAAGTCATTCGATGTCAAAAAGCAGAATTTCCTGCGAAATGAAATGTGAATGCCTATATAATTGATGAGTTGGATATAAGAAAAGAAAAGAAAAAGATCTCTGAAAAGAGTGTAAATAAATTTACTATTTGCTTCTCTTATTCTGATGTTATTGTCATATTCAAATACATGTCCTGCAATGGATAGAAAATTACCTGGTGCATAAAAGCTAGAGATTTATGAGAAATTCTATGTAAGATGCAACTCATTCCTTCCGTTGAATTGTTAGCGTTACCTTTTCATTTGTTTTCAGAGTTAGTTTATTTATTTTCAACTTGACAACATCAAATGTTTTTTTTTCTTAAAAAGGAAAAAATACTATTCGATTTGGGTACTGATGACTTCATACATGTGCATTATTATTACATGAATATCAATAACGTCTTCTCCTTCCTTTTTCATTTTTTTATTTTGATAAATATCAATGTTACTCTGAAGTTATTTGCCTAATTATTGTCTTATTTTCATCAATCACTTTATTTGTGAAACAAACTTATACACAGTAACAAGGTTCAATGACAAAAGTTTAATCATGATGCAATGCTTGATATAAAGAAATTGTGCTCAAGAGAAAAACAAAACCTACCGGTTCGTCCAATCATAAACTACTTTCTAAATACTACCCTTTTTCAACATTTCTTCTTTGCTTTCAATCTTGCAATGTGCTTAACTTGTGCGTCCCTGAAGTTAAGTAAAATGTGAAAAAATCAAACGATATTTCTGCAATGTATATGAAGAATATCCCTGAACTTTCTCAAGTTATGATTTTATGGAAGTGCAGACATTTCGATTTGATATTCAGTGAAGTAAAAAAAAAAAAAAATAAAAGTAGGTTTACGGGAACCCCAGAATTTTCTCGCCACCTCTTCTTTTCTCAATTCTGGAAGTGGCTTTTTATGATTCTCTCTGTTCCTAAGCTGAAATAATATCCCATGTGGATGATAACCATAGCTGACACTTAGTGCAGTTCTGAACCTGGAAACTGAAAAGATAGAAAATCGTATGACTTGTGAAGTAAACAGCTTACTGAGACTAATTAATTAATTTTTCATTATAATTCTGACACGCAGAATTCAGAATAATCGTTATTATTAGTTTTCAAACAAATCTTGTATATATTTAAGGACAAAAAGAGGAAAGATGTTGAGGAATCCGTTTATAAGATTTCATGTATAAACTAAACATCAAATATTTGTTATATGATCTATTTTCCTTTCTTGTTCGAATATCTGTTTATGTTCCTGTCGACAGATTTTACAGTGTCCGACGGGATTCATAATTTTTTTTTTAAATTGCATAACTTTTGATGTAAACATTATACAAAGACAAATGAACACATTTTACATACAATTCTGACAGATTCGAGAAAATAGTTTACTATCAAGATACAAAAATTTCTCTTCCAGCACAAAAACATCAAAAAAGCAAAAACAAGTGTTGTAAAATCCGATAGTCCGGTGGCGATTTTAAATAAACTGTGTAGATCAAGGCATTTCAATGCAAAATACATACATAAATCATAGGAAAGGAGGATTGTTTCAGTTTTCTTACAATGTATCTCACCAATTCGTGTCTAACATTGTTAGAAAGCTGACACAATCCTCTTTCCAAAGATTTTTATGTGTATCCTACACTGAAATTTCTTGATCTGCACTGTTAATCCAAAATCGGAATCGGCCATCGCAATTTTCAGCATTATTTTGCTTTTCTTTTTTTCTTTTACTGTTGTTTTTTTTAAATAAAGTCCAGATGTGTTTATATCTTAATAGTAACTATTGTCTGAATTCCATGGAAAGTGTGTTCTTTTGTCTCTGATTACTTCAAAAGTTTCGAGATTTTCTATTTTTTTTGCGTGTGTGTCCGGGTTCGAGTTCGCACTAGGTGTAATATAGGACTAAATGAACGCCGACTGACATTATTAGAGCTTGCTAACAGGCACCATCATAAAATAGATGCTTCAACGGTAAAACAACCAGTTGATCTTTATATGAAAACATTTAAACGTGTTTCTCAACATTCTTTTACTTTTTGTTGTTTTTGTCCTGAAATTGACTCAAGATGTGTTCGGAACTTGATGATAACGATTATTCCGAATTCGTTGGATCCGAATTCGATGGCGAAATGTGTTCATTTGTCTCCACAAGTTATGCAATTTTCATCTTTCCAGTGTCCGATATCAGCACCGCACTAGGTGTCATTATGAAACCTATGGGATATTATTTCTGCTTAGGAACAGGCAAAATCATAAAAAAGACACCAACGATTGAGAAAGAAGAGGTGACGAAACCAACTTTTTCGACTTCGCTATACCATGCCTACTAATGAAATGAAGGATAAGGATCCACTGGTTATCGCTCCAGTCAGTCTTGTCACCAAGGCAACAAATTGAGAAAATTATTGTGATTTTCATGTTTCAAGGAGTCCTATAGATCTTCCCTGATATGAGTTGAATAAAAATTCAGTTCATCTTTATTGAAGCAATACTTCTCATGAATTTGTTAGCCTAATTAAATGATTTCAACATCCGGTTATAAGATCATACGCTGAGTTCTATGAACCATTTTCATATTGTCAAAACTCATTTTCAGAAGCTTACAAATAAAAAAGATTTCATTTAAGAGCTGATTTTAATCAGTTTGTTATGGTAAATCGGGAATCTCCCAATTCTCCAGATTTCTACGTTTTCAAACTTCTTTTCAGATAATGTTTACTATACTTGCATGTTACCAATGCTTAGTTATGACTAGAAAATTTTTCTTCATGGTTTTTAGTACAGTCTGTTATTTTGATTAATAAGTTTGAAATATATTTTAGCATCAAGTGCTTGATCCAAGTGCTTACAAAAGAACAGGTGATTTTTTCCCTATAAAAACCGTAACAAGCTAGTACGGAATTTATTGATGGAAACTCAATATATTTTTCAAAGAAAATAATTTCACTTTTTTTTTGTAAATTCAGCGGGTAATGCATTCATTCTTCAAAATTCACAAGAGTCAAACCTGTGCTCTGGAAGACAGCTGACAAATGTTGGTGTTGCTTGAATTAATGCACAAAATAAAAGGCACGCTCTTTCTTTCGAAACTTATAGGAAAATATGGTTTATAACGAAAGAATATTATAACTTCATTAACACGTTTTCTTGAATATTTATATTGAATGCAAAATTATGTCAGTTTTTCAAATGCTCTTTTTTTTTGGGGGGGGGGTTCTCAGTGTTTTATACTGCTACAAAAAACACCAACTTACGGTCTTCTGTTTATATGGTCAGTCAAGAAACGTCGAAAAAAATAACGACTGTTCAGATTATTGAACATTTTATTAAAAATAACTTGAAGAATAACTAAATGTATAAAAAAATGTTTCATTGAGTCACACAACTAATTTGATCTGCGCAGTAATAAAATGTAACACGTATTCTTTGTACTATCATGAAATACATAATGAAATTTCTTATTGCCTACCTATGAGAGAAGGGAAATTTTAACAAGCTACAATTTCCTACCAAAGTGCTCCCCGTTGGGAATATAATCTGTTTCGCTTTGGATGAGCGAATTGGAATTGATGGTGATAACGAAACGATAAAAAAATACAAGAAATAAACCAACCAGCGAACACATGTGCGATCATAGTTGCTCGATAAAGAGATGAAAAAAGCCTTACATAGATATTTGACCATACTCGATATTAATTTCATTCTCTCTCCCACCGGAAGTTTCTCTTGAAAATCTTTAAGACCAAATGAGCACCAATTTCACTCCACTTGCCAATAATAATTGAACTACGATTAGAATAGTATGGAATTACTTACTCCAATAACTCCATATTCTGTTTTGTCGAAGAAAATGAAGATTCATTTGCTCTGATTTTAAATATATAGTTATCCTTTTCCTGGGTAGACTCTTCGTCAGTTTACATATTCTGACATTTTTATAATTTGATTTCATTTATGTATTCCAAAAGTATAACCCCAGGGATATATCCAAAAATGGGAGGTGACCACGAGGAATCTTGAAATTCAAATTTAGAACATTTTCCCATTTTATAGACTTTTTACCGGTATTTTGGGACTCGTTTCATGAGGATTTGGGATTTCAATTAGTTTTATTCCAGTGCACCAACATCTTTGATTTAATAGAAAAAATATAAAAGTTAAAAACGAATCGTTGCAAAATAACTACTGCCTATTCTATTATTAATCTTTCTCGTGTCAGAAGAGGGATGTTTTCGGGTTAGGCACTCAGACACAAATTATCCAAGCTAAAGGAAAACTGATTTTAAACTTGATCGGGTATTCAAAGATGGTAGAAATGTTGGGCCAATATGTTTATATAAATGCTTTTTACAGAAAAAGTAAGCCTTCCTTCTAATTTGTCAATTATATTACTCAACTTTTTTTTGTTGATGTCTATTTTTATTTAAATGATTTCATTTAATAACATTCGAGACACGGACTTCAGATGATCGTTTTAATCATCTGAAGTCCGTGTCTCGTATGTTATTCGTTCTCAATAACATTAATTTCTTGATGTTCCTCTATATTCATCTGATTTCTATTACATCGATATAAATGTGTGTAGGAAAATGTCTCTGGCTAAATTACAAAACACCTTGTTATCATATTTCTTTCCGTGAGAGAAATTTACATTGATGCGTATTCTACACAAGTGAAATCTCTACAAATGGTGACATAATTCATGATATAATGTGACATAATGTACCAGAACTAGTTATCTGAAAAATATCCAAAAATGTCTGACAAGATAGATCTTTTATCAGAAATTATCTTTAAAAATACCAGCGAAAGATTTGAGCATAGTTGATTGGTTCAAACTGACCATAAAGACCCCAAAAAGCACTTGGGGGAGTATTTAGATGGTGCTTAGTGGTATACTCATGCTAATGATCAAGGTTGTAGCCCCAAAAATTTGACCAGAAGCGGACGGAGATACAAACGAGCAAATTGGGCAAAAGATGAGAAAGATGACGGAACAAGCATTCACAGTTGGTTCTATTTATAAACAAAGGGTGAAATTATCATAAAAACCTATGATTAGACTGAGTCTATCTTGATCCTTAAATTCAATTTCTATTACTGATACTTGATAGCTCCTAAGTAAGAAAATTGCAGCAGGGTATAAATTAATGACGTTTCACACACACACACACACACACACACACACACATATATATATATATATATCCCATACCTAAAAAAAATTTGATTAACCTCTCTGTCACGAGACATCTCCCAGTAAAGTGGGTTTTACCCTAAAACAACGGTTGAAAACTTTTGATATTTCACTCTAGATGGTTATAGGCCATATTTTCACCGAAATCCATGATTTTTAAGCACAAAGATGCATTTTAAGAACCTTTTAAAACCTGACGTTTGAAATTCTGATATATAGAAGCTCAAAACTACTATAAATCTAGTATCGTAGGCTTTTGTGGACGTAACTGAAACTAAGCAAATCGGAAATATTATTCAATTAGATTTTCACATTCAGTGCATTTAATTCGATAGACGCTCAATTTTGTTTTCAGCATCTATACCTATGAACATCACTTTTAGTGGCTTTGTAATGCTAAATTGGTTTCGCTACATTTATGTTCAGAATACAACTTTCATATTTTGCATGCATAGCCCCAACATATATGGTATTAAAAGGAAAAGATTCGCGTACTTGAAGTAGATTTTGAAGTCTTTCCAAAGTCTCTGCACATTGTGTTGAATCGGATGTCAATATGAAGTGGGGTCAGTTTTCTATTGTTATCAAGTAAAAAAAAATTGAACCCCCAACAATTAATGAGTTGTCCATATTCTACATCCAATATATAATAAAGATTGATTGACCTCCAGAAAACTGCTTTTAACTCACAAACAGTTGAAGATTTCAGATATTTCGCTCTAAATAGTTACAGGTTATCATTCAAAAAAAACATCCGTGATTTTTAAAACACAAAACTGCATTTTAAAAACCTACCAAAAAGTCACGGTCTGAAATTTACGTACAGAAGTTGGAAAGGCTATTATTATCATATCGTAAGCTTTTTATTTACATGACTGAAATTAAGCAAGTCGGAATTATTATCATTCATTTTTCTTTTACATTCGCTGCATTTATTTTGATAGGGGGGTTCAATTTTGTTTTTAGTATTTATACTTATGAACACCACTGTTAGTGGCTTTGTAACGCTAAATTGGTTTCCCTAAATTCATATTCAGACTATAACTTTCACATTTTGCAAACATAGCCTGAACATATATCGGAATGCAATGGCATTAAAAGAAAAAATATGTAATAAAGATTCGCTTACTATGTATGTCACGAGGTTTATCCCAGACAATTGCGTTTTACTCAAAACAACTGATTGTGAGCTTTAGATATTTCGTATTCAATGTTTTTAGACCATAATTTCCAAAGAATTCCGTGATTTTGGAAGCACAAAAACGCATTTGAAGAGCTCAATATAAGTGCTTGATACGGCTATTGTTATTGTGTCGTTAGTTGATTTTTTTTATCTCCATAACAAAAACTGAGCAAGTTGGAATTATTATTCTTTTTTTCACATTTACTGCATCAATTACGATAGTGGTTCAATTTTGTACTAAAAGTTCCGATAATATTACATACAAGGTGAATACAGAGGGGTTTTCTTCTGGGAAACAAAACCAATTCTAGACAAAAATCCATTGTGTTCATTTCAACTTATATTTCCCTTCATGAAACAAATGAAATTACTGATTTGCTATTCAAATATTAGGATGTCTGTCATTACACAATTACTAGACACAAAAATAACTTAAACCAATTCTCGAGTGACCCTTTTTCTAAAAAACGGATGACATTTAATTAGCCAGCTACCTGGAGCTTGAAAGATTGAATCATTTCTTGACTTGAGGCTCTACGACCACACGCTCCATGTTTTATGGTTCCATATATCTTGAGGGTGGGTATTTTCAGCTAGCGTAGATAATAAATGAGTATATACAAATATGACTCTACAATGATTAAACTTCATGAAGATACTAACAAGATAAAGATTGGGGAAGGAGTAAGGCGGGAGAATATAATCTCACCAAAACTCTTTACTGCAAACCTTGAAAGCACCTTTTGGAAAAAAGACTGAACAAACATGGGAGTAATCATAGGCGTGAGAATATTAGACCAATTCAATGTATTGTGATGATTATGCATTAATACTTGAAACAGCAGAGGATCTACCAAACATGATGAATGATCTAAATAAAGAAAATCAAAAAATAGAGTAAACGATCAACAATACAAAGACAAAAGTAATGTTCAATGATAAAGTCCCGAAAAATGCCATAAGAATAGGCGGTAAAGAGGTTAAGGCACACATTTACCAAAGCCAGGCAATAAACCTAGAGAAAAACCATGGAAATGGAATAAGATGACGCATAACGATCGGCTAGAAAGCATTTTACTTGAATAGAGACATACTAAGCAACAAATTGCTAATATGCTTAACACGTAAAGTATACAACCAATGGGTAATACCAGTAATGACGTACGGGAGCAAAACTTGGAAACTTTCACAAGTACTTGGAAACAAATTCAATTTAGTACAGAGGACAATGGGAAGAGCAATGTAAGGAATAATTCATTGCAATAAAAAAACAACAGCATAGGCCCGAGAGAGGACCCGAGTGAAGGATATCGTACAAGTAATCAAACCACAAAAAAGGAAGTGGACAGGGCACATAGCGAGACGAAGAGAAAACAGATGGAGTAAAATGCTAACCGGTTGGTGTCTATGAGATAATAAACGTAGTCGGGAAAAAACAGGCACAAGATTTTTTTTTTTTTTAAACGAGATTGAAAAATTTGTTAGTGAGACACAAGATTAGCACAATCACATTCGTCTCGGAAGGAGATAGGAAAGGCCTTTGCACAGCCGTGAACTTAAAACGGCAGCTGCTGATGATAATATATGTCATACGTTTGGAGGACCAGTTGACATCTGCGTCATCAACTCTCAATCTGCTGATGAATCGAATTTCAGTCTTATAACTATGTAACTATACATACACATATACTTACATACGCTCGCACATGTTTACACACTCAAATATATGTATTCACTTGGGCATTTATGCCGGTGTGCGTATTAAAAAAGGCCGTATGTCGTATGTAAAAGAGAAAGGCTTTCCCTGTTGTTCATTTTCGACAAATAATGTTAAACATAAAGACAAAATAATATTCAATATGAAGACAGAATCATTTCTGTAGAAAACTTCCATCGAACTGGTATTTTCTGTATTATGAGAAGAAAGAATGCTTACTCTTTCCCTTGATGCCTATCTACCATCATGAAAATGAAATAGATTCCATGCGTGTGTATCGTCCATGAAAATTCTGATGCTGTGCAATCACATGTCCCAAATAAATTTTACCTCTATTAGCTTAGTACAACACTGTCATTTGCAGGTAAGACAACTGTGTTGTGCAAGTCTTTCATATTAGCAGGCTTGCTCGCGTTGAAAATCGGCCTTCGAAATGCTTGCTTTCCACAAGTGCTCCAATCCTAACCACTAACGCGGGTGGTAAATCCACCATAAGAATGTCACAACAGATATTCCCTAAGCTCTTTCCGGCTACACTAGGGGTACATAGAGAATGTCAAATTCAGAAGATATGATTTGCAGGACCAACCTGCTAACCATCCCTCTAAGAGAGGCCCTATTTTTTGCTTTTCCCATAAATTTGAATTCCGAAACATGTCCAAACACTGTATACTAGCACCTATGTCTTTTCGTTTTCTTCGATTTTTTTGCGTATTACATAAATTGGAAAACAATGATCTCATGCTCAAGCAAAGAATGTCAGGCGTCGTTTTTGTACAAAAAGGACTAAACATCGAATATTCTGTCGATAGATCGAAGCATTTTGGTTGAGTCTGTCACGGATTTCAAAGCACTTTTTAAATTATTAGTTTTTTTTTTATTACTGATTAGGAATTATTTCAATCAGAGTAGCCACAATTGTCGTTGATTTAGAATTTATTTTCGATATCACAAATAGCTATGATTTGATAGAGATAATCAAATAATCATTCCAAATTTTTATTCTATCGAAATATGAAATAAAACAAAGAGCTTTCTCTCTACCCATCCCTTCTCTCTATTTATGTATGTATCAATATATCCCGCATTTCCACACTTATATTTTAATATATCATGCGTTTATTCTGCAGATGTCCAGTTGGATACTCTGGTCAACGCTGTGAACAAATCGACCATGATTACTTCTATAGTATTCTCCAGGATCCAGCTTACCTAAACTAATCAGGTGAGTACAATGCATAAAGCTAATATATATATATATATATATATATATATATATATATATATATATATATGTGTGTGTGTGTGTGTGTATGATTAGAAAATGGATATATGATCCGATAGAATGATTATGAATTGCGTTATATCATATTGAAATTCTTATTTGAAATGATCTTCCCTTATTACACGGAGAATGTATCACTTAACCGAGACAAAGTAATTAGAATAAACAATTCGAGAAAATGGGGCTGCTGCAAGAATCTAACCTGCAATCGATAGGGAAGCCGCTTCAGTGTAGTGATGTTCTTATCAAAGAGTTATACAGCCGCCGGTAATGCAAAGACTCAAATAACTGTTTTCACTGCAAATTCTTATTTCGTTTATTCTCGGTCTACATCCGCTCTATTTGTTTCTTTCAATGCGACAATTGTGTTATTAAGACATGAATATGTAATCTAATCGAACCCACGACTTCTGTAAGATGAGTAGTAGACCAATAACGCATTGATTAACATTTTCCAAAATGGGATCCAACACCAAGAACATTATTAAAGAAGACAATCTTGATAGTTAGGGTGTGGATGTATATCTTCTTGGAATTGCAATGGGCGTGAAGACGGTCCCCCAGCCCGTGTGTCATACACGATTATGAACTCTCACACACACACACACATATATAAGTATACAAATTATCAATTGCGTTATGTTCTGTAGAAATTTATCCGTCGTTTTACAGTTATTATATCACTCGCCCTACACAACGTAAATAGAATAAATAATCAGAGAAAATAAAGCTGATGCAGAAATCGAACCTGCCACCGATACGGTATCCGTTTCAACGTAGCGATGCTCTTACCATTGAGCTAAACAACCGCCGGTAATGCAAAGGCCTTACTATCGGCTTTTACACCAAATTCTCATCTCATTTATTCTTGGTCTATTCGTCACTTTCAACCTGACAGTTATTTATTGATATATATATATATATATATATATATATATATATATATATATATATATATATATATATATATATATATATATATATGATCCGACAGAATGATTATAAATTATGTTTTATAAAAAAAAAATTGAAATGACCTCCCGTCATTTGGCAGTTAATGTATCACTCGCCCAAGATAACATGATTAGAATAAACAATTACATTATTTTATTTACGTTTAAGCGGCTACCCTATCGGCTACAGCTTTGATTCCTGCAGCAGTCCCATTTTCTTTAATTATTTATTCTATTTACATCTTTTAGGACAAGTGGTACATTGACCGTGTGATATCAGGAGATCATCTTAGATATGTTCGTATATGCTATAACGCTATTTATAGTAATTCTGTCGGATCATATAGATCCATTTCTGGATAAAAGAAGCAAACAGACCGAGAATAGATCGGGAATAAACAAAATGAGTTTGTGTTGAAAGCAGTTATTTGCATTACCAGCAGCTGTTCAGCTCAATGGTAAGAGCATCGGTATGTCGAAGCAGCTTCCCTATCGGTCGCAGCTTTGATTCCTGCATAAGCCCCATTTTCTTTGTCTATTCTATTTACATTATCCAGAGCGAGTGATACATTACACGTGTACTGACTGGATATCATCTTAAATAAGTTTCTGTATAATATAATGCAATTAATAATCATACACACACACACACACACACACACACACACATATATATATATATATATATATATATATATATATATATATATATATATATATATATATACTAAAATAACAGTTTGACTGCAGCATAAAAACAAAGCAATAAAAAATGGTCATTTACGGGCTGAACCCGGAAAAAGTCACCAGACATTGATGATGTACATAAATTATATAATACATGATAACCTTTCCAGACTTGCAGATTAATTACTTTTTAATGAGAAATTCAAAATCAAATATGGGCATATTGTCGTCGCTCTTAAAACCATTGAGCTAAACAGCTCAATGGGAAGGCAAAAACCCAAATAACCGCTTAAATTGTAAAGCTTTTAAACTTTATATATATATATATATATATATATATATATATATATATATATATATATATATATATATATATATATATATATATATATATATATATATATATATACTGTGCAGCGTAACAACGATAGCCAGGATCAATGATGTTGATGGTGTCCATAATATAGACGCTGAAAATTCACTTCTCTCTCTAGAATAGTTAAAATTAGGCTACACTTTTTGACATTATCAGCTGAAAATGAGCGTTGCCGATTCCGTACCAATATCTTTCACTTTTCTTCGCTGACTCAAAAGCTATGGATTGTAATTTCAAACCAGAAAAGTTCAATATCTTCACGTCTGGCTTGCATGAGAATAGGGAATTAAAAAAATAGCATTTCATGAATTACTAGCTGGTAAACCCAGCGTTGCCCGGAAGAAAAACTCTGGATGTGACAATGAAAGCAAATGATATTCTAGATTTCATAAAATTAAAAAGTGGAGGATGCTTGACCAGTGAAAACCCTAAACCGGATAAGAATTAGGCATCTTTTACCTATGTGATAGTGTCTGTTTCGAATAAATTTTATCTTATACTTTGCATGTACTGATGAGATTAAAGAATCTCATTCCCTGTCCCCTCCTCTTCCTTTTTGAAACCGTCAACCAAAACTGTCAACTTAACTTTCTTCAATTTTTTAGTTATTTTTTTGCTGGCTAACTGGTTATGTTTGTATGTATGTTTGTATGTGCCATGCATACCGACGGCTATGACAACAGAGGACAGGTTGTCTTATATTCTCGGATATTTCCGACCTGCCTATGCCACTAACTGATGAAGTTCAACCCGGATAGTATGAACATATGAGAGAGGCGGACCGGCTTCCCTGTAATTTTTGTGTGGATTTGAAATCACGGAGTCGTTTCGTTTGCGAAGTTGATAAACGTGCACTAGCCAATGATTTTGTCGTTTACTCTGTGTTGCAACAAACATTCCTGTTTAGGTGAGGAGAACTTTGAGCCCGTCGATGTGACGGGTATGTTGATGGTGACCGTTGTTGCCTTGTGAAGTAAGGCTTTCCAGGTCGCTCCTTTAGCCCCTTTAAAACTTTTTTCTATCGAATCATAAACTATAATGGCGTGTCATCCTTGATACCAAAATAGACAGGGACAGGAACTAAAGGATGAAACAATCTTTTGAGCGATTGGGGCTTATGATCAATGAGTAGTCTCTCTTCGATGGATATCGGGCCGGTCAACCGAACTGAGAGATGTGAACATGGCCTCTCCACCAATAACTACCCGGTCTCGTGTGCGTTAGAAAATTCGGTACGGATGTGATAATGAATTAGGGCTAGAGATGCTACTTACTGAATATGTCCTTACTGAACAAGTTCGACCTCAAGTAACAGCTAGTCAAATTCATTTCTAAAAATCTAGTTATGGCAGTTATGGAAATAAGTGGTCGTTTAAAGTAGTTTTCCAATCAAATTAGGGAAGGGCTTAGCTTTGAATATTGTGGAGGCGAAAGTGATGCTAGTTGAGAAATCATCTGAGAGGGTGGCGACTGGGAGGCGTGGGGGAATCAGCTAGCAATCGCTACCAGAGACAAGAAGTTATGGCTAGAAAAAAGTAAATGTCATCCGAAGCCATAAATAGGACCTTTGAATTGCGCAATTGAGTTGGGGACAAGCACCAACAGGGCGGCGGCCAGCATCTGTGAAGAGAGAATGTATTGAAGCTTCTCTCCAGAATGTCTTACCTGTGTGAGCAGAAATTTTGCACCAATTCGGCTGCTCCCCCACTGGTGTTGTAATAAGCAGCTACAAAACTAAAACGGAAAACACTGAAGCAAGTCAGCACGAACAATTCTGGTTTAACCTGCATAAGATAACTATCTGGATGGTCAGATTGTTGGAGAAGGACAACCATGGTGATTTGATAGTTACAGACCCATAACACTGTCAATGATTTTTGCCAAGATCTTACTTAGACCCTAGCAGACATGCTGTAAAAAAAGAACAATTCAGGATAATTTGCACGTGGTGCGTGATATCAAAGGAGGAATAGATGTCGACACGGAAACCGCGCTGATCAATTTTTTATCACTTTAAGGCATTGGACAGAGCGGCTATTGTAGAGCCCACTGAACTTGAACTGGAATCTCACACCTAGATGAATCCTCTGCACTAGAGTAAGTGAACAGAAAGGTCTTGGAAGATCAAGTAGTCAATTTGGGAGAGGGGTCCCCTGTCGCCATTAATCTACCTTGAAACTAGAGCCTTTCCCGTGGTTTAGATTGAAAGTAAACAGACCGGATCTGTGTTGAATACGCCTCGTTAGCGAGACTCGACATAGTGTTCTCGTACGCTGCTGATATTGTTTACAAAAGGTAGTTGAACATTTGTTATGTAGACCAAGATTAAACACAAATCCACTGGCTAGTTCACATTCTTAGAATGTCATTAGGTCTCAATCTTCAGCTGGAGAGGAATTGTTCGGAAATGCAGAGAATGACTGGAGCAGTTGCCCTTGAAAGGCAAAAGTATTTGATGTAAATTTTACCAATGATCATTTGTTGATTGTCCGTGCTTTCTGTGAAACAAATGTTGGCTCTCGAGCCAAGGCTCTTGTCTCTGCTCTGGACGAAAGATAAACCAATGAATGTGCCTACGAATGTGCCTCTAAAGTATCAGAATGCTGTACTGAACGAGTCACGCACACGCTTAGAGGTTTGCTTTGTAGGGTGAATTTCCCTAGGATATTAAGGCGAGCTTAGAGGATATATCAGCCAGTGATCGATGTCGGGATGTCTTGGAAAAACTGTTGTTCACGTCTTGTCTCATCCGAGGGTCCGTCAGTTTTTGAGATTTCGTTGTCAAGTTGATGGCTCGCATCGCGTTCGATCAGTTCCTGATATCGAGTATGCATACGAAAATGTGTCTTCCATTCTGTGGACTGGGGTGAGATGAATTGTGTTCTGATGCTTATGACTAGACTAATGGAATACATGATTGAACACATGACTCATTTTTCTCTCAAGACGATCTGTTTTTTTATTCTATACACTCAAAGCAAAAGATCAAAGTCCTTAGATCTTGGCAAAAGGTGAAAATAAGGAGCAAACTTTGTGTTTTAAGTCATGTGACGCAGAGTGGAGAAATTTGTTTGGAACCCTCTCAAGCTAGACTGAAAGGCTCTTAGAGTTTTAAATTCATCAACCAGAGATGTGGAGTGCCTTTTTTCTCATCTGGTGTCTGACTCGAATTGCACAGTCTCTCAATAATGTAGCTTTTCGAATGGATGAGGATTTGGATCGTTGTGATATAGGTATTAACTAAGCACGCTTTTTTCTATTGTGGTAAGGTTCGCCAACACGTTGGCGAATTGGTGGCTCACAGACTGTCTGATCATCTCCTATCTTTGAAAGTAGCGTTCATGCGTGCTCTACGGAAGAGAGTGATAGCAGAGGCTAGAATGGGAGCCTGGTATACGCAATTGAAGATGATTCACGAAAATTAATCTTTTTCTCATGTTACTTTATACATCAGCTCAGAGTGGAGATGGATATGAAAGGATAGAAATTATATTTCATAGAGATCCTTTCCATGAATAAATTCATTCATAAATGATAAAGAACTTAATTTTGATTTTATCAACCAACTATGGGATTGAAATCTGATAGTTGATTTAGGAGAAATTTTCAAATCCCCGTTACCCGGGAAAATAACTTTTTTTAATATTGTTATGGTGACTAGAAAGCCTAAAAAATAATATTTCCCAAAACTGACAAATTATCGGAGGAAGCAAAGGTCTCATGGATTGAAAGCACAGTAAAGGCAACAAAAAAAAAGCACTAAAACGAATATGTGCATACGGGTCTGCCCTGGAGTGTGAACGGGCCTGCCCTGGGTGAACGATACACAAAATGAAAAAATACATGCAAAAGTAGTGAAAAGCCATTCACAAAGACCACGTGTGAACTCGATTGAAACATCTTTTTTGCTCAGTGGTTTATGTTGTATAAGAAGTCTAGTAAAGACCCGATATTTTTTACTGTGTTATCAACTTCGATATCATTTTCCCAAGGCAACGCTGGGAATCCTGCTATTATTTTGATACAGTAAAATATCTTTGGATGTTTTTAAATATATGTGTGGATCACCTGATTTAAAAAAGGTAAATATTGGAATAAAAATTATGAAAATTCATGAAAATATCACTATATATATTTATCTGCTCAAAGTCTTTTGAAAGATCCGATGAAGATATCATTTTTCCAATTTTTACCGATTTTTGATGAAATGTGTCTCTCTAGCATTTGTCATAATGAAAAAATATCCAAAAATATCAATAACGAATATATACTTTATCTATACGTTTATTGATCCATAATCTGAAATTTTATGATTGTGTTTAATAATACATAACAATTTTGATTCAAATTTTCTAAACGTCCAATCTCTTTATTCGTCAGATATTTCAACACCATTTCTAATTATGACAGACAAACTGTGCATAATGATCATCGAAAACAAAAAAAAAAGGGTGAATCAAAATTTTACTTTTAGTAAATCAGTATTAAAACAAAATTACTGGAGTTGGTCAGTGCTTTTGAGGAGACAGGAATCTGATGCCCCATTCTCACAAGTATTTTCTCATCTTCTCACCATCACTGCATCATTTCATCTTCTCCCAATTACCCCTATCCTTTTCTCATCATCTCACCATCATCACATTTTATAATCTTATCTCATCACCATCACAGCATTATATCTCTTGACCATCACCACATATTCTCTTCTCATCTCATCATCATCACTACATTATATCTTCTCACCATCATCAAATTTTATAATCTTATATCATCATCATCACTGCATTATATCATCTCACCATCACCATATTTTCTTGTCATCTCATCATTATCACCGTATTATATCTTCTCACTATCACCACATTTCATAATCTCATTTCATCATCATCACAGCATTATATATTCTCATCATCACCACATATTCTGTGCTCATGTCATCATCATCACTACATTATGTCTTCTCACCATCTCATTAATTTAAAATTTCATCCAATCATTATTGCTGTCATCACATTTTATTATATCTCTTCACCATCATCACATATTCTTTTCTCATCTTATCATCATCACTGCATTATATCATCCCACCAGCAGCACATTTTCTCTTCTCATCTCATCATCATCACTACATTATATCTTCTCACCATCACCACATATTTTATTGTCATCTCATCATCATCTGCATTCTATCTTCTCGCCAACATCATATTTTATTATCTCATATCATCACTGAATTATATCTTTTCACCAGCACCTCATTTTCTCTTGTCATCTCATCATTATCATTGCATGATATCTTCTGACCATCACCACATATTCTATTGTTCTCTCATCATCATCACTGCATTATATCTTCTCACTTCCATCACATTTCATAATCTCATCTCACCATCACTGCATTATATATTCTCAAGATCCCTACATATTCTTTTCTCATCTCATCATCATCACTGCATTATATCTTCTCACCGTCATCACATTTTCTCTTCTCATTTCATCATCATCAGTGCATTACGTCTTTTCACAATCACATTTTATAATCTCATCTCATCATCACTGCCTTATATCTTCTAATTATCATCACATTTTATAATATAATTTCATCACTATAACTGCATTATATCTCTTCACCATCATCACATTTTATAATATCATCCCATCATCATCATTGCATTATATTTTTTCACTATCACCACATTTTATTTCTTTATATCATTGTTTTTTTTAATCTGATAAAAATTTCAATTTGGTGAGATTTTGATTTGAATTTTTGTTATGTCTTTCCGATGATGTCCTATATAAAATAGTCATGTTGTGTTTTTAGATGATAGCACTGTAGACATTCGTTTTTCAAGCCAATGTCTAACCGAGGAAACTCATTACACCTTGCGATTGCCCGATATCTTTATGTTCATCGGACTGAAAACTACACGTTCTTTCATGGTTTCCTTTGTATAAAACCAAACTAGATTACTCTTCGCTCTGTCTCTGTCTCTGTCTGTCTCTCTCTCTCTCTCTCTCTCCCCATGAATGAGTTTCCCAATTCTTGAGATGTTCACAGCAGTCACATTACACTTTATATTATCTGTTCATCCTTCTATTAGATCCTTTGATTATTTTGTGACGAATCGGGTGTTACTTCGTGTATGTCCCATTCCATTATTTGATCTACTTCATCTGAAGGTTTTGGTCGTTGTGATGATATATGAAGTATTTCATTTCAGAATTTGTGACAACAGTTGTATGCATTGTACTCTCAAATTGCAAGGATTGTGACCTTTTGGAAACACCCACCCAAATGATTTCGAAACACCCATCCATAGCCAAACCAACTAAATGTTAATAAATAATAATCTTTATGATTCAGTTGTTATTTTTTTCTGTCTTCTTTTGATTCTGATTTTCAGAGCCCAACAAATGACTAAAAACAATCATTTACAACAGTATTTCCATTCATAAATGATAGTATAATAAATTTGCCGACTATCAACCAACTCCTTTTATGATTTTTGTTTTTTTGCTTTTCTAATTATGAACATTTCTCTCAATATCCTTTTTTGCTTTGCCGAATTGCCTTCACAAGATTACAAAATCTGATGAAGTTACGCAAATAATATTTATCCACCTATCAAAAATATATCTATTCAAACCTCATACATTACTTATTCTGTAAATTATTTCAACTCGTAATTGCTGTGAAGTTTATATCTGTATATTAATATTTCCTCGAGTAAAATAGACGCAGATTGAGTGCATCCAAAAACAAGCAATAATTGAAATAAGATACGAAGATATGAGCGTTGATCTGCTGCCTTTTCTATTGATTTCTGTATTATTTTCAAACAGAATTGGTGACAATTTCTTAACTTGCATCTCATTTTCTTTTTGACAGGTTAACTTCTGAGTGAACAACTTTTTAAAAAAGCAACGGACCCCACTTGAATGTATTCCCTTTCGTTAAATTCCCTCCAACTGACAGAAAAATTGACATCAATCGTCGAAACGCCGTAGGGCAACAACAGCAAAATATATCAATATAAATTAGTTTCGATTCCTGCACACAACACATTTCTGTGTTAAGTTTTTAGTTCAGAGTCTGCTT
>OY735215.1:13641156-13753656 GCA_963457665.1 Thysanoteuthis rhombus
ACTCATATATAAATGTATGCATATATATATATATGTGTGTTGTGTGTGTATTCTGTCTATCACTCTCTCTTTCAAATTATACATATATATATATATTCTATATATGTATATGTATATATATTTTTACATAATACATTTATTCTATGAATTTATATATATATATATATATATATATATATATATATATATATATATATATATATTTCTGTGTGTATATTCTATGTATATATGTATGTTTTAGGTATATATGTATATATATATATATTGTCTGTATACACATATTCTATGTATGTATATTTTTGTGTGTGTATATATATATATATTCCATGTATTTATTTATGTGTAAATATATATTTTATGTATATGTATATATATTTATATAAATATTTATATATATATATGTTTTATGTATATATATATATTCTCTCTATCTCTCTCTCTCTTTCTTTATCTTTCTCTCTCTCTCTCTCTCTCTCTCTCTTTCTCTCTCTCTCTCTTTCTCTCTCCACACACACACGTATGCATATATATATATATATATATATATATATATATTATTTTCTCCAGGGGTTTTCTGTTAATCTTGAACGATTTACATGTATTTATGTACACATAAATAAACTCGTGTACTGAATCTTTTTTTATTTCTGTTGTTTATTTTTTTTGTTTTTTTTTTACTTTAAATCAATGCACTTTCCATATGCTTGAGCCCCTCAATAAGTCAATTGTTAAACTTCGAGGTGCCAATGCAGAGCAGGATTCTCCTTCTTATCACTCGTGTAATAGTAAAACTAGGATCGTAAATCTGGATGAAAAATCCTGTAGATTAACGACCATCCAGAAAACATACCGAGTCACAGAGACAGGAATCCTGTTTGATCACCTACAGTCTCCACTCCGTTCCCCAGATTTATGATTCTGAATATTCAGAGAAATATTGTAGTCCAATCATTATAAGGGTGCTTCACCATTTTGTCTACTGAATTTTTAAAAAGTTGCCATATTTTCTTCGGTATTGAATTCTATGCACGTACAAATATTTCTGTTTTAAGCCAAAAAATTTCCTATTTCAATGTCACAGTAGATGATCTTCAGAGATTAGTAGTGCGTATATAAAAGTTTTATGAATGGAACTCTATCCATTTGTTTTGTCATTTGTTCATTTATCTCCTTTGAGATTAAAAATGATCATCTGAAGCCATACGCGGACTTTTTTCGAATCTAAATTGCAGGGATATGTAAAATGGATGTAAAATGGAAAACTTATAATTTTAAAAAAACGATTTTGAGAAACCTAGTGAATTTTATAAGTTATATAAAAGGATGGATATTTATCAGAAGATAATCACCGAAATTTACCTCTTTTGAAATTCAATAACCAAAGGACAAATACTGGCCTCTTTTAGGCTCAAAGAAAATCGGGAGTTTGGATCAAAGTTGAAATTACGAATGACGAAGCAGCTTCTTTCTTAGATGCACCAATTGTTGGTTAGCATTTACTCTGTGTGAGACAATATGGCTGACAGAATGGGGATTTTCCTCTGCTTTTTTTTATTAAAAGAGTAGCAATAAAACGTGTCACTGTGTGATTAACTTTTGACATTGAAAGATGGGGCAAAATTTTATATTGTAATCAATAAAATTTGAACTTATTAACAAAAAATTCAAGAAAAATTTTTAAAAATTACGGTATTTCGAAAGACAAATGACGGATTCCGCTCTACATACCAATCAACGACTTTATTGATTAAAATTATCTGGTTTATTTGATCTTTATACGCAATTCCTGATAAGATTGAGATTGCTGCTTATGGGAGTACCTGCATTTCGCAACTATCACAGAAAGGAAATTAATGGTCACCCAAAAGATTAGTTACCTAAAATAATGTACTTTATGATTATAATTATAAGTTTCATAATAACAATTTAACCATATGATAGGCATATGCGCAAATTAGTTTGCTTATCAGCTCACGTTCCTTATATAACCTATTATACATTGTGGACTCGCCATAATCTGGTACATTCATGTCTAAGAGATAATATGGAATAAAGGAAATGGATGATCTCATTAGTCAATTTGCCTGCATTCCTGATCTTAACCTTTTACTTTGAGGAAATTTCTAAAATCTTTTCGAAACTAAAAAAATTTCAATTCTTCAAAATTTAAATGATAAGAACGAGACTTCTTTCTTTATTACTCTTTATTTCGTAATATTTTCTATGTAAACAATCTTCTGTTGTTAACTGCAACTTGACACTTAATCCTACTGCTTTTTTTTAAGAATATTTTTATTTGCAATGTCCAGAGTTTTTGGATAACTGAAAACGTCTAAATTTGTGTTTACGTGGGGTTTGAATTAGGTTGCAGTTGTATCATTTTTGTCTTTTCCTAAGGCCTCAGATTTCTAATTAATAGAATGCACGAAAAAAAAATATTTAATTGTGTTTTTCGTACTTACGCATTTTCAACCATTATTACATTACTTTCTGTTCATAAGAATTCGAGCACAAATAATAATTCAATTATTGTAATTCACTAAAAAGTCTACTGAATATTTGGAAAATCCGAATGGAATTTAAGGTTTAATTAACTAGATAGGTTCAATTTAAGTAAAAGTAAAAGTCTAATTGCTGACTGAAACTCGTATATAAACAAAACAAATATAAGACTATCAGACCGGTGGGTGTTTCGGTTGCAAATATTTCAACCCCGGGCATTTCGGACGCATTTAGTTATTTGAGGCGAAAATGATTATTAGGAAAAGTTTAGTTACAAAAATCCCAACTGATACTGCATGATACTAAAAGTTACATATGAGGGGATGCAGTATGATAATCTCTCTACATAAAGTATTATTAAACTTTTTTCATAATTGAATTATCTGCAATCCATGCATAGATGACTCTGTCATTTTTTACAGGTATAATCTAGTAATGAACCCATTATTGTAGGTAATCTCTTGGCTAACTGTTTCTGTTAAATACTTCGTTAGCTCTTCAAAAACCACTAATTTCCTGTTCCGGTTTGCACAGCACTGCTGCAGCTATGGCAGATACCGATTATATTGAAACAGTTATCAAGATATCTGGATAACTTTTTGATTTTTTTGTATTGAAAATGATAATTCAGTTTTATTAATCATGAGAAATTTGCTGTGAATTTTAATCTTGAAAAAAAATTCAAGTTTACATTTACACAAACATTCAGTGTGCACATATTTCTGTCCTAGGAGAGAAAATTGCACAATATAAAATTTTGCGCTCTGTGGCTACTGAAATTTAGAGATAACATTGAGGATTTGCTATTATTTACGACCAACGGGGTTTTTATGGTGCTAAGGAGAAGGAGAAGAATTTAATTCACTTGATTTATGAACTGGTATTATGTGCGGAAGAATTGTCTCTTTTCATTGACTTCGATTGAAATATAAATTACACTTGGACATGCATTGGCAATCCAAGGAACCAATGGAGTGAAATAGGGAAAAACTTCTCGGCATTTCAGATTTGAACAAACGGGTAGTAGAACTGGCGTCTTTGATAAACGAAATATATTGTAGGCGAAGTAACCCTAAACAATACATGAAAGCTTAGCAGGTATAATTTATTCTGTTGCTATGTCAAAGGTTAATGCAACTGTCAATTATTGACAAGTTACAATCTCAGGAGCAAACATAGAGAACAAATTTTAAAGTCTTCGTATAGGTGTAAGTTGAGTAAATTTTTGCATCCGTCACGTTGGAAATATCGAGAAAAAATTCAATACAAAAATTATTTTTCAACATCATCCTTCTCCTTTTGGAGTAAATCCTTCTTTAACCTTCTTTATTTATTGCTTACCGCGAATAGAATTATAGCAGACACCCCTTCAACGTAAGCCACTCACGCCCAGGTGCAAGTGTTGGGAATAAACATAGATAACCCGAGATGACGTGTTTTCCATTTTCTCTTGATGATACATTCGTTGTAGTATCTTAACGCTAGAATGGGGTTAAGTATCAGCCACACGTACGATAAAAAGTACAGCATGGTGTCAGAAGTAAGATTCGAAATTCATCTTAGTAACTGAGAGAAAATAACCGCATACACTGAATATTTGTAATACCCTTCTTCGCGGCAACCTCCTGGACGGTATAGAAATTCACATATGTCTGGACCATTCTGACTAAGTTCAAAGAAATGGTTGAGAACATCTTTGGCACACTGTTAGTAAAGATGACAGAGGTTTAAAAGTCAAATACCTCTCGATACAGAGGAGGCAATTAGATTGCAAAGTCTAACAGAAATAGATAGACAGATGATAAAAAAACTAGATGGGTGTACAGTGGAAGTATTATACAGAGATGGATTGAACGTACAGGATATCTTAAAAATTATACCCAGACGAAAAGTAATTTTTAAGTTGCTTGTATTAATTTTATCATTTGCATACTACCACCGTATCCCGCAAAATCACAACTATTTGTCAATTTGTAAAAGGATCCGTTCTACAGACAACGGGTGGCACCATGAAGATTTTAAAAGAAAAAATTATTAGACAAGTTAATCCTTGTACATCTGGGTAAGTCAGAAAAAATCCTGTTCATACGAAATAAAGACCAATTGTGTTGAGTAGCAATACTACATTCCATCCACACAAAGGAACTGGCGGTATAAGAATTACACTCTCATACAGCGGTAGGATTTACTCAGAGAAACATCCATAAATATAGCACAAGAAAATTCTCAGAAATTATCCAGATGCCAGAAACAACAGCTGACATGGAACAAGTTGAGACCACCAGAACAGTTCGTGGTGATTCTCACACATCTCAACAGCCCGATTTCGACAGCCTGGAGGTACTATACCGTTCTTACTTTATTAGACAGTATCAAAAGATGTCAGCGATAAAAAAAAATCCTGGTATGAAATTGACGATGACATAAGTGACAGTGATTTTATGATAGTCTATTATTTCAACGCGATGACAAACGATGTTGAAAACAAGGAATCCAATGTTCAATGCTGTGAGAGCAATAATAATTTACACCTGCAAATAAAAGAATGTTGAATGCTGCTTTTAATATGTAAATGAGTCAGTGCTGTAAAAGAAAGGATTGTACCTAAAGACACATGAAAAAGACTTTCGTAACAAAAATTCCAAAATCTCCTATTCTTTCTTTAGAATGTACATTGTCACCAAGATTACAACTGACACCTTCAAATATTCAAACTGGTGAAATTAACTTCAATCATTTCGATTCTGTTTTTGCTGAGAAACCACAATGAGCATTTCATTACTCATTGATGCCCATTCCTCATCAAAATGGAGATTTTTTTTTCACAGAATCTTTCTAATATTCTTTTTATACAGTTTAAATAGTTTTGCACATGAATTACAAACTAGTCCAACCAAATTTCTATTACTTTCTTAGTAAGTATGTTAAAATATAGATTCGTGCATTTTAATCGAAACTAAATGCTAAATGAGTGGCTATTTCAAAACTCCAAGTGAGACATAAAAATTTCAAATCAAAGTAAATGACCTTTTTGTGGCCAGCCAAATATTTATAAAATTCATTACGCAAATTTCGACTTGAGGAACGAAAAATGAACTATACTGGCAATTTAATCAAAGTTCTATTCTTGATGGAATATAAATTAGAAATGAAATTGCACTCCTGGAACGCAAATTGAAAGTTTCGAACTTTAGGATATTATATGCCTTGGAAAGTGACGTAGAGCGTGTCATTTTAGAATACGGGAAATAAACAGCTATAATAGAACGCTCAACTACACGTGAAATGCCATACGTAACAAAAAAAAAACACTCGCGAATTGAAATCTTGCACAGTTTTGTGAAAAATAATACTTTTAGTTAGATTGGACTTTCATTTTGAAATCGATGATTGGTTTATAGTAATAGCAAATAGTTCTTCAAAGGCTTGATTTGGACTCGTGCTTGCCACTGAATTTCAGGAGATTATTCAGGTCTCATCTTGGTTGTTATAGTCACAATATTCCGATAGTTGTACTTGCTATTCGTCTCTTTGGGTAATCTTCTGAGAATTTTCAATCCACGGGGGTAGATTCTTCGAATTCTGAATTCTGCAGTCTATCAGTTAATTCGGCCTTGATACCGTTTTTTGCATTTCTTTTTTTTTTTTACTAAACCAAAGATTGAACTGACTGACCCAGTAATTCAACTAAGTAAGTTGAGGCACCTTATCAACGCTGTTATCCACGAGACGATTCTCCTGTGGGGAAATCGTGTTGTGGAATATGAGTCTCGAGTTTGTTCTTTCCTAATGAAAATGCTCCGATATGGTTCGTTTCTACATTCGGCCCACTAAGATGAAATTTTTTACATTATAGCATACGCTCTGATTCTTTCAATCGTTTCATTTTCTAATGCTGTTCTCTATTCCTTATTCAAACTTCAATCCTCAAGATTTGGTTTCGCCTTTCCTATCTGCAAATGATAAACCATGCTTAATTTCATAGTCTCTCTACAGATCACGAATTTTCTATGCTTTTTATGTCTCAACTTCACTGTAACAACTCCATTGAATGATATACACAGTTCTTTACCATGTTATCTTCCGATTGATGCTTGACTAGTGAGACGTCTCCAAAAAAGGAAAATATTTTTCGCTTTTCATTAGGTTCAAGTCTCTAAATCTCTACTTGATTTTCTAACGGTCTACCGTTTCTATCCATTGAGCAGATTCCTGGCAGATTTAGCGAACTCACTAACAAGTAAGTCTCGGTTTAATGTAATTGATTCTGACACTTTGAAGCATTCAAAGATACTCTCATTATCCCAACAGGGTGCTAAGTTTGGACGTTATGATCCAGTTCACCAAGGTTCCAACAGATCCCAATCCCATATTTTACTATGGGAAAGGGAATAGAAGATAAACTGGTCTCCTGGATGCATTAAATACTCGCACATAACATGGATTAAGACATCAGTATAAAGCCAACATACCTGGACAATATCTGAACTCTGACTCCCACCAGCCTTAGAGCGGGAAAAGAAGGGTGTTCGTTCCCAGCAACAGAGCAAACCTCATACATGGCAACCCAGGAACATACCAATATTAAAAAAAACCTTCAGATTAACAACTGCACAAGCTTCAAACAAAAAGGGAAAAAATCACCAATTCTGAACCTTTTTTTCTAGAGCTCACAGTCTCCATAACCTTCTCATGTCAAGTTTGTAGTCCTTGTCAGGCTATGACATCGTTTGAATAAGCATTCCTTCAACTCCTGCAATCTGATATTACTGAACTCACAATGTTAATACCGTATTTTAGACACCTTTTCAATAATAATATATTTTTCTGGTTCACGATGCTAAATCCAATGTACGAGAACTAAGCAGCTTCTTTTCTCTCATCATCATTTCCATAAAGTCAAACCCTTTATCAGCAACTTGAAAAACGGAATCTATGGAATCACGGTTAGAACTGTTAATGTAATTTTCGATGTAATGTTCCCTCAAAAGTTTTTGAATTCTGACCGCTCTTTCATAATGAAAGAATTTTATACTTTGTATACATCTCTTACTAAAATCCTAAACTCGCCGGACGATAATTGATGTCGTATTCAAAAATGTGCATTCCTGCACACACATCCATACACATCTATCACGACATTATCAAAAAAGATCTTTCAGTATTATCCGAGTTTCCTCTGCGTTTCATAACGGCAACTTTTGAGGTTTCGTAAGAATTCCCTTCGAACCCTGTTTCTAGAAGATTGAATTCTGTGAAAATTCCTGCGGCTAGAGCTTCCGCCACGTAAAGAAAATTTAGTCGATGTGAAATGATGCATCTGGTGCCTGTAGCTGGAAGAACAAGGTTTTGGGGGTAAGATCATTAAATGGTGAGATATTTAAACTTAGTGACGTTCTAAAGATTTTGGGACCATTAAAAAGTGTCTAAACAAACAAATAAATGGTCTTTCCTTACGAATTTTATTTCAGTCTGCTGTACATGTTTGTCCCCCCTGCTGGTAACGATCTATCAAAACAGTATGACTGTTTTTGTGCTCATTAGCCGTTGTGGAAGTCATGATATGGACGACAAGACAGAGAGAATCGTATGAAAACCAATCTTCCTCTTTTGATCCGCTTATTTGTTACAAAGATCGTGGACAAAAAAGAGAGAATGTCTATAATGGATTTCAGCAAAAGGTTGGTGAATGTTGTGCGCATGTCAAAAAGCAAGCAGTGCAATATGGACTAATGCAAGTTTGGTCAAAAGACATCCGTTGATAATGTCAACACTGTAATACGAACATTCTAATTAATTTTGCACTAATTTGGTGATTCAATTTGTTTTTTGTTTTTGTTTATTTGTTTGTCGATTTTTTTGGTAAATTTGAATGAATGAACAGGTTTTAATATGTTATTTCGTACCGTAAATCACAGGAAGAATGATTAATTTCTTTTTTTTTAATTCAAATAATACAAATTATAATTTTAAATGAAATAAGTAATATTTTAGGACCATGTTTATTTTTCTCCAAAATGTCTCAAAAAAAAGTATACATATTCACCTAGATCAGTTTATTCTGCATCGGAAAAATATGTTTTATAACTATTTCGTCAATTAGGATTTAACGAATCATGACCCAACTAAATAAGATACAACTGAAATAAGTAACATCCGTTAATCTTTGCTTTGAAGTAGCCCCCCAAATCATATAAAAGTCTCCCAAACTGTGAAATCCTGTTATAAATCACTACAATAAATCATATAAAAGTATCCCAAACTGTAAAATATTGCAATAAATCACTACAATAAATTATATAGCGTCCTTGGAGCTAAATCCGACTCACCCCCAATTCTGGTCACCAAAAGACATGAAATATAAAATAGGATTAATTTATTCAAACTATTCCTATTTAACAGTAGTATTGTGATGTTTGCAATGATTTAGTGGTCACTTGCATTGTGTCACTCATCTGTAATTGCTACACGGTAAGATTTCGACTCTTTGAAGGTAAGTGATACGGCATTACAAAGCATAACTTCAAAAAAAAAAAATATCGACTAAAATTAGAGCCCGTATATTGAACATTCGTAGCCATGAAATGTTTTAACGCTCTGGGTCATACTGTTTTGTCTACTGATTCGAAAATTGGCATCAGTACACCGTTCTGAAAATGTTTTATTTTTATTTTTGGTAAAAAAGGCTTTTTTTTTTAACCTTTTTGGGGCATTATTCTGATTGGTTTATTAATAACATCTAGATTCTCGAAAGTCAAGATGTTTCCTTTTTTGATCTATTTCAGATGTTTTCCAGTGTGGATATAACTAGAATTTATTCACACCATATTTATTCTTTGACAGAATTCTTTTTACAAAATTTGATGCTACGGTTGTTCTATTACTGACTGTGATGGCGAGTTGTATTTAGGTTGATTTTTGGGGAGATTTTAGCCAAATTTATAAAATTGCATTAAAAAATACGTAAGGTGACGATATTAGTGGTAGGTCAAAAGGCATCAGGACAAAAGGCATCAGTCGAAAAACGAGCACAGTACTACGGACAGCTGTAAGTTACGATCACGTTCGATCAAAGGGCATTAGCACAGAAAGCCAAACTGTAGTACGAATATTTCAGCTGAAATTTTACTAATTAAGCAGTTTATTTTAGTATTTTTGGTAATTTGAATGAATGACGGGGTTTTATAGTGATTTTGATTATTTATTTCGCACCTCATGTCTCAGGAAGAATAAGTAATTATCATTTCTTTAAAATCTAAGTAATGAAATAAGTAATACTTTTAAATGAAACAAGTAATATTTTAGGACAATAACCTTTCTATAATCATTACATTAGATTTTTATTCAAAAAGATGTTATAATAAAATCTTTTGAAATGTTATGCAAAAAGATCCGTGGGACATGATGGGTTTGGTCCAGGATTTTTTCAAAAATAAGTTTAACGGAGGATAAATTAATTTTAGATTCTAGAATAAATTTCTTCACACCTGATTCGAAAACTGAAAACTTACAAAAAGACGATTAAATGATTCACTTATCCGTCTTTTGAATATTCTAGATTCATGATATTTAAACTACGAAAAATTGTTGAAACTCATATCATCCTGTTGCTGTCATATTTTGTTGATAAAAGGCGATGTTATGAAAATGAAGTGGATATTCGGTTTGTCAGTAATAATTGCTTCGAGTATAACATGTAAAGGACTCAGCAGGGAAATTAACACATCCCAGATTTCATCCTTTGCGGATGAATGGTCGACAAAAACTAACAAACCTTGTTAGTACATAGGATTGATTATGTCTCCTATTATATTGCAGTGATTATGTCTCCTATTATATTGACAATCAGTGAGAAACGGGAAGGGAGAAAACATTTTGTTGAAAGGTCAAGGAAGGAGGAAAGAGAAGGCAGAGAAAATTTATCTCACAAGCAAATGCCTATTGATATTGAGTCACCAAACTAAGACTTTTATAACCTCTGTAGACGAATTTCCATGGATGGGATTCTTTTCTGTAAGATGAACAGACTTGCTCGGAAATGCACTTCTGAAAAGCCAAAAGTCGTGCTCATTCACAGAACTTCCACTGACATTGCTTTATATGTCATCTCGTTTTTCTTATTCTTTAAATACATTGCATTGATTGCGACCGAATAGCGAGCTAGGTCACTCTTATCAAATGTATTGCTCACAGAACGGTCCCCTATCTCAGAAACTATTAAAGATAGATGGGAGCGATTCTTACCATTCGATAAGACGTACTTATTTAGATTTCGGAAAAACGACATGATTTGGGCCGGTCTATTAATCATGCTTTTTGAAGCTTGATAACTGAGAAACAATTAAAGAAAGAAAGATTGGTTGTAAATATTGTTTGCAAAAGTAAGAGAATCGATGCAGAATAATATCAGATTAATATCTACACTTTCGTAAAAATGGTAGAAATTTAATCCCCAGTTATATCGTCACTTTTAATGACCTAATACTTACCAGTTCCTATTTAATAATCTATTGGTCCGTCAAGCCAGGTATAATTCTTACTATTTTAAGTTGGGATATTCTGCACTTAGTACAAGCTAACGATAAAATTACTGAGCACAAAAAGAATGAAAGTAAATGGATTATATATATATATATATATATATATATATATATATATATATATATATATATATATATATATAATGTGTACTTTAGAGAGTGAGACAGACTCGGGAGTGAAGTTTTTGGTGGTAAGGTTTATTAATCCTTATATGTCAATAGTCCATACATGTTTCGGGATTCTTCCCATCATCAGTGGCGTGTGCTGTGTGAGTGTGTATTAAAATGTACCATGCGGAACCAGAGTCCACTGCCAGGGGCTATGCATTGTGGGTAAGTTTTGTTGTCAGGGCTACTAGAAGCCTCCTGCTGAATGGAAGAATGACCAGCAGGTATCAGGACTTTAGTATATATATATATATATATATATATATATATATATATATATATATATATATATATATATATATACATATACATATATATATATAATGGATTTTATATATATATATATATATATATATATATATATATATATATATATATATATAATGGATTTTATATATATATATATATATATATATTTATATATATATATATATATTTATATATATATATATATAATCCATTATATATATATATATATAATGGATTTTATATATATATATATATATATATATATACACACATATATATATATATATATATATATATATATTTATATATATATATATATACATATATATAAAATCCATTATATATATATATATATATATATATATATATATATATATATATATATATATATATTTATACAAGCTTAAGCATACGATAGGAAAATGATACCAGGCATAAAATGCAAATTGAAAAAACTTAAACTTTTTAAAAAATTAAAAAATAAAGATAAAGAGGAGAAAGATATTTTATTGTATTGTTATTTGCAATTGAAGGATTAATTTGAAAAAGTACTGCTTATAGTTGGTGCAATTTTCAAGGGTATCTTGTGGTTTGCGTTGCTTGGTTACTCCCTTAGGCGATTGCTAAAAATAGCAATAGGCCCGGCTACATCAACAGCTAACAACTGGCGGTCCCTGAGTTACCAAGTTCTGCTGATACGAATGTCCATAAACACTATTATTTTGAAAACCTTGCTGGATATATTGGTTCGTACAGTATGGGGTGAACAAATAGTTTGCGTGCGGATGTGTGTGCATTGCAGCTCCCTTTCAGTCAACTTATTTTTCCTTCTCTTATAAACAACATCTGAGCTGCAGACCTTGGAATTGTTGCATTATTTGCAAACAAAATTTACTCGGGGAGAGTCCAGGATGACGTTAGTCTTTAGGCGTTCATGCAGTGGAAGTTTTCATTTCATAGGGTCAAGACTAAGTGACAACCTCAAAAAAGTTTAATGACTTTGCGAGGGTTTTAGTGCACTACCGCTCTAGCCTATCAGAGCTTGGTGAGAAAAGATTCATATTTTCTAACCAAATATACCTTGATCGCTTTGCCTTCTCTAGATCCCATTTGTCCTTATGGAAAAAAGGTACCAAAATTGATACATTTTTTGAGGTTGATGAGAAAAATCCTTCCAGGAATGAAAAGAAATATTTCCATCTTCGGGAAAGAACATTGATCAACACATATGTCACATAACCATGTGACGTATTCGTTGATAAAGGCTTTTTATTTTGTTTCCTAAAAACAAAGAACTCAACTATAAAGAGCTTATCAAAATCAAAGATATAAAAACTGGACGTGGAGATCTGATAATGATTTTGGCACTCCAGAAAACACCGAGGCTTTCCCACATCGCAGTAAGAATTGGAACATTTGAAAGAAGAATCCAAACAAGAAGTTTACTTATTGCTTCACTGAGAAATGGAAAGTGAGGGTCCAGTTTAGCATTGTAAATAGACCCCCTTGTAAAAACTAAAGAAATGATTTTATCTAAACTGACAGATTTCTGTGAGGTTTGGAGATAAAATAGTTTGAAAGCGTATAACATTGAAAGGAAAAAAAACTTTTAGATTTTGAATTGAATCAATCAATTCTGTTTCCCAAAGCTCCCTGTACTCGGCTATTGAACCTTACTAACTTTGGAACTAAGAATTACTGCCCAAAATGATTTTTAAAAGCATTGACGCCCCTCCTATGTGATTTGGATTAAATAAATGATGAAATACCTTCCCTGAATGATGCTGATTCAATTTTTTTTCATTTCATGGGTCTGAGTACAATAGTTTTCGTGATAAACTTAGAACATAAAAATGTCTAGGATGTGAAAATGACAAAAAGAACTATTCGTTTGTGCTAGATTTGAAAATGCAAAAAATCATCTGGCCCTAAATTGACCTTTATAAGTCAACAGAAATCATTATCACCTATCCTATGTGTCATTCTGGCGTCAAGTTACTCTTGAGCATTAAATTTGCAGCCCGTAGGATTCAAATGTAACGTTCAATGTATTTATAGTATTACTAAATGACATAGTGGAAAAAATATGTGAATTTCTATGAAAAATGAAATGATGACTTTGAAGAGTTCATAGTTTTAGCCCTTGAGTGGAAGAATCAAGTGTTATTGGCAGAAAAACGAAGAAGTCACTGTTCATTATATAAGTATACATTATCTTAGTTGATATCGGACTTTCTATACTGGACAATCCGATGAAGTTCGAACCTACGAACAAAGGCCTGCAAAATTAGCTTACTGATCATTGCTATGCAACGTGTGTCCAGAGCTCTTTTTTTTTTTTCATATTATTCATTAACATAGAGGTTTTTTATCAGACCATCGATCGTGGGAGAACTAATGAGGAATGAACCAACGACCAGCAAGTTTAGCTCGCTGGTCATTGCAATACGACTGGATAATCCCTGTGGAAAATTACAGATATATCTTTTGGAGTTATTTCTTTGTCAAAAATGCTGAAAGAATACAATAGGTGTCCTACACAATGTCTGTCACGCTATTGAAAAAACAATAAAACATAGGTGCAGCGCAACCAGATGTGCCATACATACTCAAGAGACCTACAGGAAGGTTTTCAAATGAAAATTTTCAGAAAAAGATTTTCAAAAGGTTTTAGAGTGGGAGTTATATTTATGATGTAACTGTAATGCCTAAGTGAAAACTTACTTTCAGTCCATATACACATTTTGTCATTTTATATGTTTATATATAACTCTTTAAGGGATCCAAAGTGAAGAGAGACTCCCACCTCCTTTCTAAAGTGAAGAAAGCCTTTTCCCTCCCTGTGAAAGGTGAAAAGCAAACAGAAGATATTTTACCCACTTGAAGGGATCAAAGGGGAAGCGAGATTTTTCCCTCCTTTAAGGGAGTCAGAAGTGAAGGGTCAAAAGTGAATGCAAGGGCGTAACTGAGGGGTGCTATTTCAAAAGGTCACCGGGTTTCCAATGTACTGGGCCACATATACAGTCCATATTCCCCATAAGTTGCAGTCCATATACTGCATTTCTACTGACATTACATAATAACAACTAAATGTGGAGGGGGTTCATCAGGTAGCCGAGCCTTCCGGTCCCCAAATCTCTAGCTACACCCCTGAGTGTAGGGAAACTTTTTTATGTGTCTGAAAGCTTTAGTACAATTTTTATCCTTAAATATATTACCCGGTGTTGACAAGTATTCAGCTTATATATATATATATATATATATATATATATATATATATATATATATATATATATATATATATATATATATATATATATATATATATATATATATATATATATATATATATATATATATAGCACCGACCTCTGGGACAAAAGTAAGAGAATGCCATCCCGAAACTTTGTCAGAGGTCAATTAGTCGAGGATGTTTTCCATTGTCTTATCTCCCAACTTTTGGCCAAAAAACGATGTGTCAGTTGGTAAACGGTTTCTAACAAATAATCTCTGAAAATCAAGCAAAAGCAAGAAAGATCGTATCTTGTACTTTTGCAAACTACTCAATATTTACTAATTTGCATTAACTGAGGAGATATTTTGAGGGATTAGGGTCGGGATGTAACGGTGATTTTAGATCCTTTTGAAACGATTTGAAATCTGAGTGTTTCTTTCCTTCACAACCTGATCTTCCGAGCGGAACTTGCAACCCACAATGGCTAATGAAGTGCATTCTATAGACTGTCGGTTATATTCAAAAAGATTTGCCAAAGAAATCTTTTTAGATACACCTTACAGAAGAAATACGTAATCAAATGTTGGGACATTTCATTAAAAATCTCAAATGGCGGTGGGCTGGCCATGCTGCAAGAATGGTGGACAACCGATGGACATCACGACTCACAACATGGATCCCCTGAGATCACATGCGCAACCGAGGCCAGCAGAATATTAGATGGAGAGACGAGCTAGACAAATTCAGAAAGTAATGGCTCGGCGATGCCCATGATAGAGAAGTGTGGCAAATCCTGGGGAAGGTCTATGTCCAACGACGGATGTTGAAAGACTGATGATGATGATGATGATGATGAATCAGTAACGGGTTTGCTTCTTACCTATCAATTTGACCTCATGTTAAATCCCTCTTTTCCAACCTAAACCTTTCCATTAATCAATTTCTTAATCACACCAACATCACATAGCATTTGTTTGATTTCAACAGCTCAGATGACAGTTCAACACATGATCTCCTTAGGATCATGACGCATGCACTATCCTCGAATTCCACACATAACATCCATCAGCATCCACCACCAACTCAAAGATTCTCAAATACCCCTATGCCATCAAACACACGCGCAAGCAAGAACATATTCCTCCCTTCCTTTGGACTCAGATTCCAGATGAATTGAATCTTAAATTAACCTCATACTAGCTTCAACGTAACTAAACAGCTCAATGGAAAGGCGAAGGTCCAAATGACCGCTTTATAATTTAATCTATTAAGATCAACGCTGCGTCGAAGCGGCTACCTTATCGACTGCAGTTCCGATTCCTGTAGCAGCCCCATTTCTCTTTAATTGTCTATTCTATTCATGCTGTTTAGGCCGAGTAACTCATTCTCTATGTAACAACGGGAGGTAATTTCAAATGGAGTTCCAAATAATGTAATGTATTAAAAAATATTCTGCCGGATTATATATGAACTTCTTAATAATAATAGTAATAATATATATATATATATATATATATATATATATATATATATATACACCCCCGAAGCTATTCCACGGTAAACAACTAATGATCCCAACTTCAAGTACTATAACATTAAGTTCTGCATAAAAAGAAATAAAAGATAAATTCGTTTGAACATCTTTAAGAGTTATTAGTGAATCATTGATTTGCATACCATAAGTGGAATAAATGAATGAACAGAAGCAAAAACATTTCTGTGTAGGATCTTTTGTTGAAAGTTACGTAGTAACATCTTAAATACTTCAAGAAAGCAACATTTTAAATGGGTAATGCTGCAAAACCATATAAACGTATAATACAAATCAGGAATATGATATAATGCAATACCCTATGTTTGATGGGTTTATTTCATAAAGTGTTGGATACACTCAACATTAAACATCAAGTTGAGTTAGAGTACAGCTTAAAATATGATAAAATAAAATATTTGTTACACAAACACGTTCATGTTTCTGGCCTGTTTGTGCTTCATCAGGCGAATGATTCGATTTATTTGAAATCCTATTTAGGACATTTTGGGGGGAGCTATTTTTCTAGGGTGGAGAGCTTTCTTCTTATTCTATCTCTATACATATATCTCATCTTTTTCTTTTTTCTCTTCCTTGTTTGAATGTTTGTTACGTCTTGTTATGTTTTTTTTTATTTTATATAGTAGAGATAGTAGAGATACTTTACAGTCTGGTAGTTATAGATTATAAAGTAGCAGGTGATTCTGTTGATCCTTTATTTATCAGTAGATTGTGAAGACATCAGCTCTTTATGATGTTTTCTCTCTGAGAGTATTTTATTCTTACTTAAATCTGTTTCCCAGTGTTGGGGTTCAATTTTACGTGACTTCAGATGTTAGTTTAATAATTCTGGATTCTTTCCGTTTCTGTATGTCTAAGATAATTCTGAAAAGGTGATTGGGTTGTTCTTAAAGTAGCTGGAGGTATAAAATAATAATAATGTTAATGTTGATAGTAATGCTGCAGCTACTATTGTTGATAACTAGGGGATTAAGATAGCTATGGTGGTTGATTTTTGTGTACCTGTATGTAGTGTGTTAAATCATGTTTCTCATTAGAAATTTTGAGCGGTGCCGGCGCTTCAACGCTACTTCATTTTTTTCACTTTAATAAATCTGCTTTTTATTTCTTTTATATTTTTTTTTTAGTTATTGGCGAAAGTGGGGATTTCAAATTTCTCATTTAGGCATAGGTTGCACGGGGTTTCAATGGCACATATGTGTGTTTGTTTAAACATTTTCCATTTTACTGTGGGTGTTAAGTTGCTATCGGTTAGTCGCCAAATTCATATTGACAGTATTGTTTTTGTATCTTTGTTTTTTTAATGTTGATATAATGTTGGTTGATCTTTGTTTAAAGGGTATTTTAGATATTCCAGTATAATATTTCACTTCTAAGGATAGATATTTAGCTTTTGTTTTGCAAAGGGCGTCCGTTTCTGTTTGTACAACTGGTTTGTTTACACTTCCTCCATTAGTATTGTTTCTAATTACTTTATTGTTATGTTTTGTTGTGAATTCATTAAAATTATCTGTATAATTATTGCTTGTGGGGAAGTGTTTTTCTATTAATTTGAGGAATATTTTCCCTGCGTCGATTTTTACGCGTAGGATGAATGACAGTGTGTACCAGATGATTTTCCTGCTTCTACTTTTTGTTGTTGTTGCTATGTTTTACTCTATTGGGTTTGACTTTTTCATCATATCTGAAACTACTTTCGATAAAACTGCTGCCTTTTAGGGTTGTAATATATTTACATCTAACATTGATGAATATTGTTTCGTTTGAGGAGTTGTATATTAGCCTAGTTTCTATTGATTTTGGGATCTTCTTACTGATTCTGTTTGATCTAAATCTTTTGTTATTATGTTTAATTTCAAAATGGTCTTTTCTATGTGGTTTATCGTGCTATTATTTAGATTAAAAGTAACATCTAAAAAATGGAGAATTTTTTACGTCAACCTTAATTTCAACTTTAAACTTCAATTCTTTCATTTCTTACATGATGTTTTTTTTCGCATTTTTTCGCATTGCTATTTTCTACAATTAGTTGACCATCATCCTAGTAGAGTCCAATATTTCTAGACTCTAGTTTTCTGGTAAGATTATACAGAATATACAAGCCGATCAGGTCTGATATCTCGGCTGAATCGAAACTACGCAGTGCCGTACCTACAGTCTTTGATTTTTTTTTCTATATCTTTTTTTTATATACAGGTGTAGATCTTTGCCAATTCTATGGCTTCTTCAAAGATTCCTTTCAATATAGAGAGGTAGAAGTCCATAATGTCGAATTGTATAGAAGCACAGGTATTTTTCGTATGATGTTGCAAAACTATCTAATGGCCTCATTCGTGTTTATCCATTGGTTCAGCTGTAGTTCTTGTTTGATGCTGTGCCTTCTAGTATCTTCTTGCTAATTTTTCTTATCCGAGATTTAGTGGGGTTTAGTGGTGGGGTTGTTTATTAAGTCCTGCTCATGAGTATGTAGGCAACTTTTTATGTAATTTTTCTTACTCATAATTAAGACATCTTTAAACGTGCTAAATAAGGATCTAAAATAAATCGAATCATTCGCCTGAAGAAGCCCAAACAGGACGAAAGCATAAACGTGTTTGTGTAGCGAATTAAGAAATGGCTGCCTGATCCGACCGAATGATTATGAATTGCGTTGTA
This sequence comes from Thysanoteuthis rhombus, assembly GCA_963457665.1. Lineage (NCBI taxonomy): Eukaryota > Metazoa > Mollusca > Cephalopoda > Oegopsida > Thysanoteuthidae > Thysanoteuthis > Thysanoteuthis major. The sequence goes on from OY735215.1 coordinate 13,660,058, forward strand.
TCATATTGAAATGATCTCCCGTTTTTATACAGCGAATGTATCATTTGGTCTAGACAACGTAATTATACGTTTCATTGCCGCCGGGTCAGTGTTGCTGTCAGTGACAAAGCGATGCTGTTTCAGCTCCAGATTATTCAGCCCCGAGTCCTTCTAGTGCAAATATATTGTTTCAAGACTGACAATGTTCTATGGGTGCGAGTGATTCGCACTAAATGCAAGTGTTTTTGCAAATACTTGTTTCAATGACCAGAATAGACAAAAAGACATTTTTTAAATGGATAAAAAATATTTTTCAAATTATGTAAAGAAAAATATTTTTTAATATTAAAAACAATAACACATACAAAAAGTCAGATGATTCAGCAGTAAAAGAAATGTGTTATTCTGATTTCTTGATTATGATTACATAGTTATTTAAAAAGAAAGGGGACATTTAGCTGAGCACGAAGCACTTTATTTGACCAAAATCCGTCCATTTCAACAAAAGTTATGAAAGTTTGAAGTTACAATTATACTATAATTTATTCTAAAAATCGATTAGAAAATTATCGTAAGATTGAAAATCTATCGCAAAACTGAGTAGAATAAGACAAAAAAATCGATTATAAAGATAAGCTTTGTCCCTTTCGATCATCCATATTTAGCTGTCACAGAAAAGCTCGTTATGTAGGGGGAAAGTCACTTTACAATTAAACTGATTCTGCAGGTAACAGGCACCTGTAATTGAATGTACATTACACTATATTTCAAATAAAAATGTTTTTTCGTCAAAATATTAAGTAATTATTTTCTTCAAAACTTAAAGAAATTTTAAAGTTTTATAATTGCAGAGTCAGCCAAATCAAAGTATAAAATCAATTTCCGTCGTGTATCAATCAAAGAGGGATCACTTAACAACAATTTTTAAAAATCCTCCACTTCATGTATGGATGCTTTAAAAACAGTGAAAAAACTGATCTAATTACGTATTTTTGAAAAAAAATCTTCTTATTCAAACCTATTTGTACGCAATATCAAAAGTGTAGCTGGTCCACACACTTGAATATGAACAAACATACAGCATGACCATTTTTGTGTTACAGAGCAGCAGACACGAGTGTCCATATAAGTAGCTCTCTGACATCTATTTACCTTCATCCTGTCGACCCATGCATCAATCTAGATTAAATAAATATCTTACCAATATCTATTAGGAATGGTGTTAAGAGAAAACATTCAAAAAAGAGATTGGTGTATTTTTTTATTGATGATTTTAAATGAGTTTTGTTTCGCAGATTGGTTCTATTAGGTTGACGAGAAAATAATTGTGACTTTTGTTATTTTAAACTTGATTCTTATTCTGTTGTAGAGTATTAATGTGCCATTTTTAAAATGTGAATTTCTCTTTATTTATTTAACCTGGGCGCTTCCTTTTTACTATTTACTCTGGTTTATTGGATTTTCATTCAGCGCCATTCGGTCAATTCTGGTTTACTTCAGGCTATCGAATCAAAGATAGAAAAAATCAAATTTGAGAAATTTTGTTATACTAGTTCAAAATGGTACGTAATCTACGGAAACTGCTTGCAATATTAACTACGTATTTGGCCGGGGAACTTTCAACAAATGCGCAACTGGTTTCCAAAATGTTGAATTTGGGACGTGAGCCTTGAAAACGTGGACATCTTTCTGTGATTGATGAAATCTGAATGAGGACCATTAGTGAGGCGGGCCCATGCAAAACAACTTGGGATGTTGCAGATGTACTAAACGTTGATCATTCAACAGTTGTACGACATTTGTACCAATGAAAATCAAAAAAGTTCACTCGTCACTCGAATGACCCAGCAGAAATTGAACGAACTAGGATACGAAAATCTACCTCACCCAGCTCATATACGAGACCTCTCTTTAGCTGACTACCTCTTTTTTTAAAAGCATTTCGACCACTTCCGACAAGGGAAGGTCTCCAACAACCAAGCAGCAACTCGAAACGCTTTCTAAGTTGTTTCTAGTTGACGAAAATCTGTACATTCTCGGGGTTCTTATTTCAACTAATAAATTTTATTCTTAGCTAAGATATCCTGCTTTAAAGTTGATGGTGAAAATCGACCAAATACAAAAACTACCCTTCTGCACTTAAACGGCTATGCTGTACAGGGCATGTTGCTTTATCTATTGTGATATTTTAAATTTTAAAATAGAGTGGAAATAGATTTTCACAGTTTCTATTTACTGATCAGTTTCACACCATTGCTATCAACGGATAGCTGTTTTTTTTTTGTTTCCATTTTGCCTTAATATATGACTTTTTATTGGGTGTGTTTCCTTATTTCCCTTATTTTCCGTTTTTTTTCCTTCTTTTTCGTCTGTGTGTGTTGATGAAATACAAAAAACTCCACTCGTACAGAAATTGAAAACTGCATCGAAGAAAAAGTCACATCAAAAGCTGCACACAGAACCCTAAAAATATCAAATATCCCCAAAATATATCCATGAATACCTCTAATCTTCGGTCGAAGAACTTGGACAAAATGAAATATCAATCTTTAAAAAAGCAAGGATTATAAAACAAAGACTACGCCTCCAGAACATTCTCACAAATGCAGAGGCAAATACATTGATACAATCACAACTATAAATTTAAAAAAACAATCGACAAAATACGTTAGAAAATTACATCCCCGTGTTCAACAAGTAAATGGAAAGACATTGGACGGAAAGATCTGATCGACAACCTATCGAGCATCAAACTCAACACCACAGGACTGGAGGCTCTCGGTTAAAATTTGCAACTGGCATGAAAAATAACAACATCATCAATTTAACCTTGCAGTTTCCCGCGTTAAATTATTGAAAATTGTTTAAATTGATTGACATTAATGTTTAAATTTGAAATTCTCTTTTTGTTATTTTAATAAGTTGCTGTAAAATAAATTGCTTTAAAGAAACCTGAACTTGACTGGAATGTACATCCTTTTTAGCTGGTTTGGGGGATCAAGTTGGTTAAATCCAGCCCTGAATAACATGTACGAAAAAATAGATAAACCAACCATCAACTAACAAAACTTTCAGAAAACTAATGATAAACGAAGACAAAATATGGTCAACACTGATTTGATACTACCCCAGAATTTCTGAAGTGTGTGAATGACCAAAAACTCATTAGCCAAATATCCCGATGAGATAATTAGGCTAAGGTAGCGCCCTCACAAAATAGCCAAAATCACGGCAAAGATTTCCTCTCCCCTCCTAAGAATCAGCCCCCACCACATACACACACCTCAAAATTTAGGAGGCCTCGTCATCAAACAAAAAAAACATAAATATGAAAAATAAGATAATAGAAAGTTTAGGTATAAAATCTCTTTGCAGAGACATATCAGTAAATGAATATTAAAATCTTGAAAGAAATTGAAATTTAACTTATAGATAAAATCATAAAAATATTCATGATTTGCACAAACCAATGCTTTTTTATATTCAACCGTTAATTTTACAAACAGAAATTTCTCTGGGGAACTGGCATGCCTCTCTTTCTGGAATCCCTAGAACCAACAATTTTCGAAAATATCCTACCCAAATCAATAAGATTTTGCAATTACTTTTTCAGCGTTGTGACAATGTCAACACAAAATCCCCCAAAAGGCTGAATTATGTACAGTTATTTCCCCTGCATCGTAGCTTTATATCCACCACACACAACACAATGTCTCCAAAAGTTCTCAATGAATTTCAATAAACATTTCGTGAAAGGGTGGGCAATGGGCAACGAATGAAATGATTACATTTTCGGGGCAAATCCACGAATCGTTTTTCAGTTGAGAAATATTTTCTGTTTTTGTGTTCCTGGTTCTTTGTTTTGGTTTGGGGGGTTCAGGGGGGGGTCACCATATTTATTCAGTGGTTTGTTCGTACAAAACCTCTGAGAGTTATCGATGACATTCTTTTGAAGGGTGGGCGCATGAAAAAAATTATCAAATTTGTAGAGCGTATCTATGTACATTTACCTTCCCTCCGTCTGAGCTTTATCTCCACGTCACGCAATATGTCCAAATCGAATGAATTTCAGTTATGCAAAGCTGGGAAATGGGCTACGAAGATGTTTTCAAATTTCGGGTGGATCCCTTAAATTTTAGTTACCTCCGCTGTATCATGGCTATATATCCGCACAATGTCTCCAGAAGTTCTCCACGACATCAAATGAAGTTTTCTGTGGATTAAATCCAAGAATTCAGGAACTTTTTCGGTTACCTCAACTAGATAGTAACTATTTGTTGACTGATTTTGATTCTTTTCTAGTGCAATAGGGTTATCAGAGGTGTGCACTCTCTGGGTGCTTTCTAGTTTTTAATGCATTCAGACAAAGCAGGCTGATTCTGGATTCTATACTTCCATCTGATCCTCTCGAATAATGAATGATTAAGCAAATGTTTCATATCCTTGAGTTCTACTTCCACATTGTAAGATTTCATCGTATCAAAAAGTTTTCTTCTGCATAGATGAATGAATATATACTGCATTACTTGAAAGTAAATCTTGACATAAAAAAAAGTAATCCATATCAACATATTTTGAAAATTAGCTGAACTTGTGGTACGCATTAGATCCTCCAACTGCAGGTCTATTTTATTTCGTGTTGTTTTAATGTGCACTTTGGAATTTCTGGACCAAAGGCATTACCAGTTTACTTTTTACGTTTTTTACCTCTTTAATTTGCCTCTTTTGGAAACGAGTGATTATTCATACATAGATGCATTTTCAAGAGAGGCTGGTCGCACCATCAATTTATCTGGAAGTATTCTGACGTGCCCATATCATTTTTCTCGAAATAAGTCATGGCATGTCTCTTACGATCAATAATTTGATCAAAGGATTAGTGGGTGGTAAGTATTATACACCCAGCTAGAATAAAATGTGTTATTTATATTTTAGCAAAGAATGCAATCAATGTTACATTCAAATATCCAATATCACCAGGATCATCAGAGAGTTCAGAGTTACTTCAGATCCATATCACCATCATCTGTCTGGAGTTTCTGCGGTACTCACATTTCAAATGACATACACAACTTCTCTACTGTGTGGTGAGACGATTTAATAACTACTTTTCAGACAGTCTCGTACTATTTTGCGTAGCCGATTTGGCGTGGGCGTTCTGACATGATCGTTTAGGCGCCAATGCTACATTTGGCGACTGATGTTTTTGCGTTAGAAAAAAATGTTGATTCATCTTCATTTAAAGGTGAAACTTCAAAAAGCCTTAAATCAGAAAATTTAGCTTTGTTGAAATCGAATTTGAACAGAAATCGTCGTTTAATTTTTTATACTTTTTTAACTGGTTTTATTTTTAGAGTTAAAAATATTTAACGACGGTTTTTAATTAAATTGGCTCCCAAGTTCTAGCTTGTTTGGAGTAAATTAAAGAGTAAACTGAACGTTCGAGAATCGTTTACGATTTAATTAAAACAAAAACTAATTTATCTTTGATTTTATCTAAATTTCAAATACTTCTTATTTTACTTGAAAGCAAAAACAGAGATATATTCTGATAAATTTTACATTAAATAAAACCTATCATTGTGACATCCTATTATTATCGATAATTGACTTTTCAGTTCTAATTACATGAAATATGACATGTTCACTTCGGAGTTTTTAGTCATTTTTATTCGATTCTCACTTTGGATTAAGACGATGATTACTGAATAAGTGTGAAAACAAATAATGACATTTATTACAAAAAAAAACTCATTCAGCAATGAAGAAGTCATCGGGCAAAGGAACCTTAGCTAATAATTGCGAACTAAAAATGATAATATTGATTTTTATATCAAATTAAAAAGTTGAATGAATATCAGTAAAATGACTATGTGGGAATAAGTTCTGGGGTATTCAGAGTGGTCACTCGTCATTGGAGACACTCTTTTTCATTACACCCATTTATGATGAAGAACTTGTCAAATCTTTTTAATACACTGAATGAACTAGAGAAGAATGGCTGGAAATGTTTATTCATAGCATTGTAATGGATGAAAACAAGTTGGTTGTTTGACAAGTCAAGTGATTGGTGAACTGCGTAGATGCAAATGATAATCTCGTCATGTTTTTCAATTCTTCTTCATAGTTTGCCATACTTGTACGATTCTGTCTGTCTATGATCTGATTTTATTATCATTCATGATATTGGTGCCTCCTGTGATTTGATGAATGAATGTTGAGCTAAAAATGGTCGTAGTAGATGTCTTTGTCAGTTTTGGCATCGGTTGGTTTTTGTACAATTCTTTGCTTTGGTACTGAATTTCTTGTGACACTAGCAGTAATTGTGGGCTGTGGAGGATATCGGGAATGACTGGGGTTACGTTTTTGCATGGGGGATTGACTTTTCTCTCAAAATAGTGTTCGTCAAAAATGGATTTAATTCTTTTTACAAAGTCTAGAGACTCTGTGATGCATTTCATGTCCTTCTGTCTTTGTCAAAATGGTGGTTTGTCTGACTGTATTTGCTGCTGATCGGTGGCAATTTTTCTACAAATTTCTCAGCTATCTTCGCCAAGTTTGTTACTGGTTTGTCTTCTGTCAGTTGTGTTGAGATTTGTGCCATTGTGTCATGAAGCTTGCCGATCCAAAGCTGACGTGAATCCTCCAATGTCAATTGCGAGTGTTCCCAACTAACCACGTGACGTAAAAAGGAGTGATGGTTTGCAGTTGCTCAGTTCAGTTGATGAATAGATCTTTCAGTATGAGTGTTTCCAACTTTTTACGATTTAAGCTGTCATTACGGGTTTCATCCCGGATTAATTCCAGATGAACATCGAATTCAGTATTTTGTTTTGTTTTGTTTTTTCAGCCGACTGTGCTATAATCATGTCAGCATACACCACACTCTGATTCCTGGTGAATCGTCAGGCAAATTCTTCTTGAAGTTGATGAAATTAAATCCATTGGTTTGTATTTTTGAAATATGAAGGGCTTATATTGTGGGATGTTTCTGCCTATTATGCGATAGGTAACATCGTTGCGTTGTTTATGACCATAGTCGTTGCTGTCAGCGTTAGAGTTCTTCGAGGGTAAGAAGAAATAAGGTCGTTAAAACCAGCCCCCGACTTAGACTTGAGTTTGACAAAAATAAGTTTATTATTTAGATGAATAGTGGTTTTGGTTGAGTCGTTCAGATTAAGACGTAGGCTTCACTCGTAACAAAACTCGGATGAAAAATCATCAGAGACGGCTGATGGGGTGTTTATGAGTTGAACTGGCTACACGAGTTTGGAAATCTTTTTATTATAGTAAAATGGATCCCAGAAGGAAATAAGCACAGCACACCGACCTTTGATTGGCCAGAGCAGGTGGGATAGGATATACTTGAAATAAAAACACTTAATATCGACCCAAAACAGTGGAGTATGATCTATGAAGATGTACAGTTCATGGTAAGTTGCAATAATAACGAATAAAACAACAGTTGATTGAATCTCTCCAAGAAGTCGGTGGAAATGGAAAGGAATGTAACCTGTTTGTTATGAGGGAAAAGGCAAATAAAGATTTTAGGATGAAATTCTTCCCTCTCCTGCCTTTCAATTGACGGCATCAAAAAGCTTCTGTCGATTAGCTAAAGTGGAAACTCTATTTCAGCCAATCCGTTTGTGTGGGAGCTGACCGAGATGGAAGAATCTTTTGCAGAGGGTGGGGTAAAAGATAAGGATGATAGTGCATTTGAGAGGGGGGTAGTTTGAAAAGAAATAGAGAGAAGGGGTAGATAATATCAGAAAAGGGAAACGTAAAGATGAATTACGTCTCGAAGGAAAGAGGAAATAAAGTCGTTAAAAGAACATGGATACAAGCAAATTCTGAGGCTTCAATAAAATTTCGATCAAAAGATGATTGAACGGAAGCTTTGAAGCAAAGAGCAATGGAAAAAGAAAGTAAAAAGCTTTTTTGTGAATGAGATATCAAGCTTAGAGAGAGAGAGTAAGAGATTTGATAAAAGAGAAAATCTTTGAACAAAAAAAGAAATCAAATCACATGAGTTAAGACTGTGGCGTCATGAAGAAGTCTTTCACAAGAAATGCTAAGAACCTGAAGTAGAACCTTTCTGCACAAGTTATCTTCTGTCCCTGCCTCACTCTCAACGAAATTCCATGTAGATGCCTTTGCTTTCCAGCAGTTAGTAAGGACTAAGAAGCTATACAAACATAAAAGTCTCAACAGACTCGGTGAAAAAATCTTCTTTCAAAAGAGGATCTGCCGATACCTCTTCTGTACATCTTTCTTAGTTCCTTTCAATCACAATTTTTGAATTTCTAAACTTTGACTGTTCAGCGGACTGAAGCCGGCAACTGTACAGAAAATAGTTACAGAAAATAAGTGCCATCTTTTACACTTGAAAGTCATTGATTTTTGTTCTGTAAATTTTTAAGCAAAATTGGTAAAAAATTTTCTTCTTGGCTGTGGTGTACCGATGGGGCAACCCGCCCCTGGTGACATTATCATCGTGACAGTTTGATTTTTCTTAATCGATATATTTGTTAATTCAATAAATTCAAATTGACTTGACCTTGTTAACTCACGATATGAAACAAAAAGGCTGTCACAACGTCCTTTGATCTTCCTTGCATGAACTCGATTGAAAAGCCACGTGTTCTGTTGAAGACAGCCTAGTGTTGCCAATTCGACCATATTTTAGCTATCTGATTGAATGTTCTTCTAATTTATCTAATAAAAATCTACAATAGCTGAAAATCTGGCCAATTTGGAAGACAATTTGTAAGTTTGATTGAAGGAGATGTTTAATCCTCATTATTAATTTGTTCTGAACTCTTAGTTATTTCATTTGATAAGTGGCTTGAACATTTTGAGCAATAAAATTAACTTGAAAATGAAAACTTTGACCATTTTGAGAGATAGTTTCAGATATTTGCGCTGGTCGGAAACTTTATCTCCTCAACTTATCAGTTCATTTGAGAATCTATGCAACTATTCGCTGCGATCGTTTTTAGAAACTCCTTTTTGAGAAGATAAAAAAAATTCTGATTAAAGTCAACTAGAAAAAGTGAGACATTTATTCTTTATCATTTTATCCATCTTTATGTCTTAGCATCTACCATCACTATTTTAGCTCTACCTTACAACGATTGCAAACGGTAAAATATATTTTTTGAAAGTTTTATTTTTGGGCCCTATCTTAGTTTTGCAGTTCAGCCTTTCACAGCCTTTAGATCAAGGTATAAGTGTGGTATCTGTTTTTTTCCACGTAACATGACAGCAACTACCCGTTTTTAACGTTATTATAAATGTATTTTAAGGATATAGAATTTCGCTTTATTTGGTACCAAATATGTTCATGGTACTTGTCGTGTGTTTCATTTCTAGCTTGACTACCTTTTGGTGAAATTCTACAGCTTCAGGCTCGATTATGAAGGTTAGCGAAGCAGCAATAAGACTACAATATATATATTAGAAGTAGTCTTGATATATATATATATATATATATATATATATATATATATATATATGCCAGCCTCTGGGTCTGGGGCGAAGGTTTCAATCCTACCTCGTGACACTGGATGGTCTATTTATTTACTGCCCAACCACAGCGAAATGTGACACAAGGTGGAGACTTTACGTTGGGAAAATACGAGACATCCATTCAAAAATGGCTCCAGCCGACGCAGCTTTGGCTTGCCAAGCAACCAAAGCAACCTCCGCCAGCGTCAACACTAGCCCGACCTGTTTCGTTAAGTGCAATGGAACATTGCTGCCCCGGGGTACTATATTCCCTGCAGCTGGGCCGAGTAATAGAAAGAGAACCCTTAGGTTCCCAATACACGTAGCAATGCGCAGCCTCAATATAACCTCATTAGCTAACGCATTGCACCGGTGCAATCGGTCTTGGATGCCAACCACAACACAATCTCCGGCCCATTCGACAGGCAAGTGTCAGTACCGGCGCCTCGGTCTCTGCCGGGGAACAGATATTACACTTTGATCCTTGTCGAAAAGGGATAATGGATAGTCTATAGCCACACTGAAGAGTAAATAATTCAATGAAGTAAACCAAAGAGAATATATCATCGAATATAGTATAAAATCTCTACAGGTAAGAAAACCGAACTACATAAGAAGAGTTACAAAACTTAGCAAAAACGGAGATATTTGAATATACACTCACTTTTCAGCAGTTGTGGGAGGCTCAACAGTGCCCTTCTAGTAGGTTAAACCTGCAATTTATTGAGCTGTCCAATAAAATGCGGTTGAGGGCAGAAATGATAAAAAACGAAAAAATTTGATTTTCCTCACAATTTGCTTAAAGGGACGCAACAAATATGTAGTAACAATTATGATACAAAGAACATAGTGACTATCTTCCTCTGAAAGTTGGTGTTGGAACAGATATGTGGGCCTTTGCATTACTGGTGGCTCAATGGTAAAAGCAACGCTACGTTGGAGCAGCTACCCTATCGGTCGCAGATTCGATTCCTACAGCAGCCCCTTTTTCAATAGTTATTCATTCTATTTAGGTTGTCTAGGATCAGTGATATATTAAGCATGTAATGACGGGATATCATTTCAAATAAGATTTTCAATATAATATAACGCAATTTATAATCATTCTGTTGGACCATATATCAATTTCTCAATACAAACATACATATATATACGTATACATATATAATCGCTTGAAAAGTTGAAAAATCTATGAAATGATCTGCCGGAATGTAGCGATGAATAGCATATATAGTCTAGAAAGCTTTACAGCTTTGAACATTGAGCATTAAAAACTTTTTCAAAATATGTTTTTGTGTCCCTTCAGTCACTTATTTCCCAATATCTGTCAATGCAATTTATGTCATTTTCTTCAGTGCTTTCCATATTTTACATATACTTTGTTATTACGGTACAATGAGTAAATTTTCTCTTATGGGGATAATAAGTTGTTTCCCATGTAACCGTTTTGGGGATTTTGAAAACAAAACAGTTGTATTAACATAACATCCTAGGAGTGCTGATCAAACACCACCCCCTTTCTTACTATATATTTTATGTCATACATGTAGTTCGTCATTTTGTATAGGGTATTATGTGTGTTGTATATTGATATTATTTTATAATTTATATCATTCATTTTTTGAAACAGAGTTTATTTATGTTGCTCATCCCAAAGACGTATTTAACGAAGAGGAAGTATAAGAACAGTCTTGACTCGCTGTTCGTGTCATTTCTATATAATGTTCACCCATGTGAATATTAAATCTGCTGCGTCGGTTTTGACCTCAGACTGCATGCAAACCAACTTATGATATCATCTTTGAGAATACTAATTACACAGAAAAACTTCTTGTTGATTCTTTACCAATATATTCAACTGAAGAATTTTACAATTTTTTCCACTAACCTTAAAGTCAATTTTCCACGTCGTGTACCATCAAGCTTCTATAAAAATGTTTTTTAACAGTCAATTATCAGATGAAGTATCCTTATATATATATATATATATATATATATATATATATATATATATATATATATATATATATGGTTGAAACGAAACGAAACCACTTTCTGACGGGCAGTAACACTAGACGATTCCATTAATATGCTTAGACAATTTGTTACATGGTATTCCATGTTCGATCTCCCACCCTGCCCAACTATCAAAGAGTCAGACAAATCGACCACAGCCAAATGTTTTCCCTTTCTCCTGATTCAAGTCAATAAAATACTCTTTCACACTGAACTGGATCCATCTCCTTTGGTTACCTGATTTCTCTAACATGAATACAAATTGACTTTTTTTTAATATACACTATTCATCTATTCTATTTTCATAATCTCATTAAGGTATTCTCTAATTCTCGATATTATTTCACTATGGTCAAGCTGCTAAGTTTTAAAGGGATCAGAGTGCCTAATCATAGCTTTATTGAATTGTCTAAAATCTTACTCATTTCAACGCCTTGATTGACCATTCTCGTAAATAAAGAAAAAATTTTCGGTATAAAATCAATAAATCGATGGGTTGCTCTTGCGATTCTCAAATATTCTGATACTATTGTTCCGTAAAATATATGAGATGGAATAGTACTTGTTCTTAAAGGCATTCTCACTATACGGAACGGGAAGCTATCTCGTTTATCAAATAATTTGTAGGTAAACAGATTTTAATATCCAAATCTAGAAACTTTGCTTACATTCCTTTATATTCACATTTTGATTCAAGAGTGCCTCATTTTATTTATTATTCATTTATTTATTTATTTTGCTTTTGATTGCAGTACGTAAATTGTCTCCCTTACACTAAACATACGAAATTTAAAAAGTTTTTTAGTTAGTACAGGGTATCGAAAGTTATAATCTTATACAGACAGGTTTTCTGCTCAAAAGATACAAAGACAACATCTTCGGTTACAAGGCGAAAACAAAACATGGACCAAACCCGACGCTACCCAGACTTTACGGCCTCAACAAAACCCACAAACCTGACATCCACAAACCGATCATTTCAGGAAAAGGTAGTGCACCCCATAAGATAGCTAGAGCATTAGCGAAAATCATGTTTTTATTACTAGGCAAAACCAGCCCTACATACCTTAAAAACGCTGTAAACTTCATACACAAAATTTTTTAAAAAAAGGTATGAAAACCAAACTCATGGCCAGCACCAACATCCCAGTGGAAAAATACCTACACCTACGAAATATCCCCCTCAAAAAGGTAAAGATTAAACTAATCCTGCCCACTAACAAAATCATCAAAATATGTATACTTATAAGAAACCATTACTTCCTCATCTTCAACGGAAATTCCTACCAACAAAAATTTGGGTTACCGATGTGGTCCCGATAAGTGGAGTTTATCCCTTTCCAGAATTTCTGGAATCAGCCTCGTTCAAATATATCATACCCAAAACAACCTCCTACTTTTGATACATCGACGATACCCTGATACTACACCCTAAACACATAGATCTAGACAACGTAGTAACTGAACTGAACACAGTAGAACAATCCATTAAATTCAAACCAATAAAACAAACACACAATAAAAGAGTCCACTACTTTTCCTTGAACGAACAACACCCTGGAATGCAGCATCTTCCGCAAAACCACCTTGATGGCGGAAAAGAATATATCAAACAATCCCTCGGTTAACTCCAGTATCCACAACACTTCATATCTGATCGAGGAATGTAGGTACAAATGATGGTAGGCACGGTTGTTCCCTGTGGGGGTTGGTTGTCGAGGCTTTCCACTGAAATCAATGTGGCAGCTATCATCAGCTCTGGACCCGGACCAAAAAAGACAAAAGCAAGCAGCTCGTCGAATGGGGGAAGAAGCTGAACGTGCCTCATGCTCAATATGAGGCAGGCGAGAGGATGAAAATTAAAAGACAGGGGCAGACGGGCATAATATGGTCACTGCTGCCGATTTGCTAACTGGAGGGCGTTGTGGTTTAAGGTTCGAAACCCCCAATGAAGATTGTGCACCACCTGACAACATTTGCTTCAGAAAAAAAACTCACAAAAATCAAACACGGTTACCTGATGAGATATCCAGAGAACGCATCCTAAGGAGACCTGTTATTATAACCTGGGTCAATGTTGAAATGCACAATCATTTTGACAGAACTATACATATATATATATATATATATATATATATATATATATATATATATATATATATATATATATATATATATATATATATATATATATAAGAGGGGCTTGCACAGCTATTAACACAGTTCATGCGAGAAAGAAAAACACTTCTCCGTAGGAATAAGGATCATACTTTACAAGAAAAGAGATAATCATGACCTTGGCAACTACCGACCAATTGCACAATCACCTAACACACATAAACAATTCACAAATATGTACACTATTCGCAAAAATACTCACAAACAGACAACAGGAAAATAAATCACTCGAATAAGCAGGCTTCAGAAGTGGCTATTTAACTATAGACCACCTACATACAACAAACCAACCAATTGAAAAGTCATTAGATTACAACAAATCACTTTGTTTGGCCTTTGTAGATTAGGAGTGAGCATTTGATTCGGCACAAACGCGACAGTCTTCAGCTTAATGCGTGAAGGAAATAGAAGGAACGAGACAGCAGTAGGCAACATCCACAAACTATTCACGGCGAAATTGGAAGCGTCTTTCAGAAATCTGCCTGGGAGGGAATCGGGGAAACACCTAAACGGTCTATATTTAAACCACTTGAAAATTACCGATGATGTTTCCATGATGTCAGGAGCGTCGGGTGAATTAAAAAAAACATGTTGATTGATCTAAATGAGGGAATTAAAGGAATGTAGGCTCTAAAAAAGAACAAAAAAAAGAGAGACGTAATGTTCAACGATAAAGTCTTCCAAAATGACCATAAAGATAGAGGGCGAGGCTATGGAAAAGGTTGACGAGTACATTTACCCAGGATAGATAGTAAAGTTAGGAAAAGATCATGAAAGTAAAATAAAACGATGCATAACGATTGGCTGAAAATCATTTGGTATAAATAGAGACAGTTGAAAGGTACCTTCATAATGTGCTTGAATCGTCAAGTATACAATGCTCAGTACCTGCTACGACTTACGGGTGCGAGACATGGAAACTAACAAAATGGTTTGCCGATAAGACACAGCGACGGTTTGCGCAAAAAAAATTATACAACTTATTCAATTTGAATATCCCTCTACCTCCGCCTCTGTACATTTATTCCACAAAACAAGTAAATTGTCAATAAATGAAGATATACCGAAAAGCAAATTGTCAATAAATAGAGACATACTGAAAAGCAAATTGTCAATAAATAGAGACATACTGAAAAGCAAATTGTCAATAAATAGAGACATACTGAAAAGCAAATTGTCAATAAATAGAGACATACTGAAAAGCAAATTGTCAATAAATGGAGACATACTGAAAAGCAAATCGTTAATAAATAGAGATACACTGAAAAGCAAATTATGAAAATATAAATTATACAACCAATGAATAAGACCAGCTATGACGTTCGGGGGGCGAAAGCTGGAAACTTATAAAACCACTCGAAAATAACCTCAGAAGGCAATGGAAAAGGCAATATTAGGAATAACCCTTAGCGATAGGAAAATATCAATATGGACCCGGGAAAGATATTGTACAAGTAATTAGGCAATAAAAATGAAGATAGGCGGTACACATAGCAAAAGGGACAAAATATGGAGCAACATATAGAGCAAAAGGCTAACCGATTGGTGTCTGTGGGAAGTAACCCGTTAGAAGAACAGATACCTTTCAGCTTTTGGCAGTTGCTTTGGTCGTGTCGGTCTTGAGTGGATTCGGTGGGTGTGAGTCTCCACTTTAAACAACCAACGCATTTGAGAGAAATGAAAACAACAAACTTCGGGAAGGGGATAACGCACCATTGTATCAAGATAGCTTCATCATTACTCTGTGATCCACAGGAACAGCTACGTCTATTATTTGTAGGTTATCATCCCCACGTCATCGACTACTACGTCCGGTCCTCTCACTTGAATGGGGTGGTCATTCGAATGTCAAAGTCCCAGAGTAATTAATGGCTTATATTTTCCAGAACTGTCTTCGGTTTGTGCTGATACCATTTGTCTGTTAGGTCGAATCCCAGTCGGTTGCTTGTGTATAACAGATACTATCCAGTCGTGTCTGTTTCCTTTTTGCGCTAGTTTGCTACACTCACTAGTCATATGGTTTACAGTCTCATCCATTTCTCTATATTGATAGTGTAGCTATGACAGTGTAGCTGTGGCAGGATTTAATATCGTTTGTCTGTGAAATGTTCGATAGGTTAGGAAGATGAGGCACTTTATCTCCGAGATGGTAACTGCTCTAGGTTCCCTTCGGGTAACAGTATCAAGGGTATACCAGGAATATGTGAATTCCGGACTGACATCAGTGGCACGTGAAAACTTCAGACATTCACAGATGATGAAAGAATGGGACCACCGGTGACTGACAACCAATTATGGGTAACATTGCATCAAATCACAGACTAATTCATCTTTGCTTAACGCACTGTTAACGCATTGTTTTTCATGAAGAGAAATTAAGTAACATATTTAGATTATTTATTTATTTACATCAAAGTGTATTATCAATTCTCTATTGAATAAAACAAGACAAAACAATATGTGCTTTGCTGAGTAAATTGTTGGGATCAAAGTGTAGTATATGTTCTCTTTCTGAGAGTGTTACGGACAGAGAGACAAAGAAACAGAAATTGTCTTACATAAAAGAAAAAGCCAATATTTTTATCAAACGGTTATGATGTAAGAGGATATAAAAAGAATGGACAATAAAAAGATTCCAAATTAAAACTGAAAAAATATTGAACACTCAATACCACAACAAATACACAGGCACCACTTGAAGCGGAATTTCTCATTACTTGGTAGTGATAACAGGTCGTTAATCATACTGTTTATCGTTTCTGTGAAAGCATTGTCTGTTTTCAACGCATTCTAAATAGATTATGCTTCTCAAATTTTTCTGTACAAAGTTATACCTATCTTCATATTATTGATTACTTTATGAGGACAATATATATCTGTCTATAATTGGAAGTTTGATTTCTAGCTCTAAACAATGAGCAGAGCCATCAAGAAATTCATCTGTATTCACACCGATATATTTGATATGGGAAGTAGGGTAGATTTTTTGGCCATTTATTTTTATTTTAATGTTTGCAAGTAATTTCTCTGAAGGTTTTCTGATGAAAATTAGTTCTGTTTTGTCTATAAATAGGAAAGTTATGTTGGCCAATAACCACTTACACGGACATTTCAGGTCAGAATTTAATAATTTTTGTAATTTTTTCCAATAAAGTAGACTAGTGTCATCTACAAAGTAACATGTAGTAGATTTTGCTATTGCAATATGAAGGTCGTTGATATATATTAGAAAAAGAATGGGGTCTAGTATTGATTTGATTGGGACTCAGTGTTTTATTATTTTCATTCAAGATTTAAACCCTAGTACTGTACTCATTTTGCTGTCTATTATTCACGTATGATTTAGACCAGTTCCTAATTGATCTTCTGATTCCCAAATGATCAAGTTTTTACTATAAGTATGTCATGATTGACTGTGTCTATTTCCAATGCAAATTATCTGCATTATGAATTATGAGCATCCTTTACCTCTCTGATTTTTTCTGTAAGGTTTACTAGTACATGCGCAGTCAAGTATGTTCAACAGAACCCAGATGTACTTATGTGGATATGTATAGACCCTGTTGAAAACTAGCTTTTCAAAGATCTCATTAATATTTTATAGGAAGGAAATGGCTCAATTAAATGCCTTTAATCTGGAATCTTTTTTGAATATTGGGATTATCTCATCTATTTCTAAGTTGCTTTGGATGATCGCCTGTAATCAAGCCGATGTTTATGATTTTGGAGAGTGGTTCTGCTACATCATCTTTCAAGTATTTCAATATGTCTGTCGGGATACTAAGTGGGCTAAATGTGGATATAATATTCGAAAATTCGTCAACTGGGCAATTGATATAGAGTTTGGGAGAGGGTCTTTTGAGAAATATACTTTAAAGTTTCCATCATCAGGGTACTTCTGTTTATTTAGAGTGTTCGTCTGCTACACTAGAAAAATAATTATCAAAATTATTTTAGATTTTAGTAAAATTATTAATTGGTTCACCATTTTCATTTTTCATACATGTTGGATAATCATAGGATCTAGATTCAACATTTACGATTCGATTAAAACCTTTTCAAAGATTTTTTATTCTATTTGAATTTTTTTGAAAGTGGTTTTTAAACTAATCAAATTTGCTTTTCCTGATAAGATCTATGATTATATCACAGAGTTCTTTGTATTCGCTATGTAAAGAGGTCTTGTTGGCTTCATTTTTCACTCTCATACATTTTCCAAGGATTATATCTCTCCTTCTAATGTTTGCTATAATTTCCTGAGTAATCCATGGTTTATATCTACATTTAAATTCTTTATTAGTTTTTGTTTTTTGGAGTTGCATATAATTGTCAGGGAATGTCAAGAGAGAAATTTACATAATTTTTTTCATATTGTAGTTTTCCCAAGTTTATATTATTGAATTAACTCTTTTTCTTGTTTTAAAGTTAGTAAAGTTACGTTTGTATTCATGTTTTTCTAGGTTTTTGATTTTGAGAAAATTGAAAATTGGGGAAAGTGATCAAAGATTGAAACAGTGAAATTTTCACTAATTGAGTCAGGATTATAATGATTAGTAAAAGATGTTCTCCATCATGGTATCTGGATTTTTTTTTTATTTTGTTGGTTCAAGAATAGTTGATTATGAAAAGTTTGATGAGAGCAGATCATAAAATTCAGAAGTTGTTTGGTTGATAGCGTGCGTGTATGTCGTAGTCGCAACGTAGCTGGAAGTCTTGAAACTCATGAGCATCAGTGAGAGGAAATATTCACTGAACGTTGATGTATGTTGGGATGGGGAGTGAAGATGTAGGTGCGATTGTCGTTAAGCTGTTGATGAGTCATCATCATCATCATCATCATCAGTTTTTTAACGTCCCTCGTTGGACATAGACCATCCCAGGATTCGCCACACTTCTCCATCGTGAATGCCAATACTTTCTGAATCTGTCTAATTCGTCTCTCTATTAAGTGTTCTGCCAGCCTCGGTTGCGCATATGATCTCTGGGGATCCATGTTGAGAGTCGTAATACCAATCGGTTATCAACTATTCTTGCAACATGACCAGCCCATTGCCATTTTAGTTTTCTAATGGATTCCATGATGTCTCGCACTCCTATTTTTCCCTGATATATTGTGCTGTCTTGTGATCTCTCCATGTAAGGTTGAGTACCTTTTTATTCATACTCCCACAGCGAGCGAAATGTGACAAAAGTTCGGGTTCAAGGTGGGGTGGAGCACCCTCAAAGATAGTTCCTGTTGACGCAACCGAGGTCACGAAGGGGTCAGGACGACAATGGGACAGCACTGGCCCGAGGCGAACTACTTCTCTGCAGCTGGGCCGAATAATAGAAAGAGAATCCATCAACGAATCCAAAGGCTCCCATTGCAATTAGCAATGCCTCAGTGTCCCCTTATTGGCTAACGCATTGCACCGGCGCACTCGGACTTTGATGCCAACCATTACACAATCTCCGGCCCATTCGAAAGGCAAGCGTCAGTACCGGCGCCTCGGGCACGCTGTGGAACAGATACTACACTTTAATCCATAAGGATGCTATTCATTTACTAGAGCAAAATGTGACACAAGGTCGGGTCTTTGCGTGGGGAAAATAGGCGCAACCCTTGAAAAATAGCGCTAGTCGACGTGACTTTGGTTGCAAAGCGACCGTAGAAGCTAAAACAATCTCTGTCACGAAAGCGTCCACTTTGGGACCTGCTCCTTTAAGTGCAATGGAGCAGTGTTGCCCCGGGGCGTCGTATCCCTCGCAGCTGGGCCGAATGATAACAGGAGAGCCCAAGGACGAGTCCAAAGGTCTCCGATGTGCGTAGCAAAGCGCGGCCTCAGTAAAACCTTATTGGCTGACGCTTTGCACCAGCTCACTCGGGCTTTGATCCCAACCAAAACACAATCTTCGGCCCATTAGACGGGTAAGTGTCAGTACCTGCGACTCAGTCTCTGCTGTGGAACAGATATTACACTTTAATCTATGAGGATCATTCTTTAATTCGTACGTTGCAGCTTTGTAACTTTGCCGGTCAGTCTCTTCATTAGGTTCCATGTTTCAGCTCCATAAGTAACTATCGGAAGGTTTGCATTGGTTGTAAACTCTTTTTTAGGATTAATAGGATCATCTTGTTTCTGAAGGTTGAATTTACTTTGCTGAAGGATTGCCATCTTAGAGTGATTCTTCGCTTGATTTCTTCTTCTTTTGAGGATTTCATGCAGATTCGTTGTCTTAGGTAAATGAAGTGGTCTACTTTTTCCATTTTTCTATCATTGAGCTCTTATTTCCGATGTGATTGTTGTACATGACCTTTGTTTTGCTAAAGTCCATGTTTTGGCCGACTTTCTTGCTTTCTTCATTTAGTTCATCTAGCATTAGTTGGAGGTCGTGTAGGTTTTCTGCGAAATGCTCAGTGTCTACTGTCTAACGCTACACGAACTCACTAAGAAGTTCCCTCTGAATGATTTCGTGTAGAAACATTCCTGATGATTTTCTCACCGACTACCCGACAGTTGGACTGACTGTGACTGTTGGCTACCCGTGTTGATTTCCTTTTATCGTGGATGGGAGAGCTTTCAAAAGCCAATTTTGCTTGCTGCCGGCTAGCCGGTGATTGGTCATCACCGTATCGTTTAATTCTATTTTTCGGATTTTTTTTCTGTTTCAATTTGGAGGGAAACACCTGGAGCCTACAATTCTTCTTCAAAAAAAAATTGAATGGTCTCTGCAAAGAGTAGAGTTCATATTGTTCATCGATAGATGAGTGTCGTGGTGCCATTCTTTCGATAATTGTCGAAAGTGATCTGTCTGTAAACTCGATGATTGTGTGTGTGTGTGTGTGTGTGTGTGTAGCAAAGGTACTTGCGTAGTTCATCAATGAATAATAAGTACGTATGAAAGTAGTAGAATACGATAGATAAATGTGTGCGGCGGTCGTTAAGCATTGCGTGATACTTGCTGCGTCTTTCAAGTTTTCAAGTATGCCCCAAACGACATGCTTTGGTTTTTATGATCCTTGCATTCTGATTGGCGTAATTGTTGCCAACCTATTTTTATATTTGAATTATTGCCGTTATATTGGCGGCTTTATTTTGGAGAAAAATCCTAGGATCCAGTTTTTGTCCCACATCAGTTTACGACTGAATTTAATAGTTGGCTCACACGATAAACTTTACTGTGATGGTCCAACAAATCTCTCAGTCTATAAGTAATTTTTTTTCAATCCATGATAATATACCTGACTAAAAAGTCGTCCATATTTTAATTCCACAGAAGAAATTTATTAGGCTTTTGTATTTTAAAAGACTAGCATATACCCGTAAAATGACGGGGTTATTTTTATTCGGAAATTAGCTTTATGGTTCTTCGTGCCGATTCATACAAAAATGACCCTGTCAATTTTTACGGGTATATGCTAGTTTGTAATAATTCAAGTACTATAACTTTCGTTTTTCACAAAATCTCAACTCAACTCAAGCTGTTTAAAGGGTGATCGGACATGAAGTTTTAGGACAAAATGTTATGTTAGAAAAATCACCACTGATATCGTGCTGCACGAACAAAAAAAAATCATAGGAAGGAATTCATTTTTTTAATATGACTTACTCTTTTACAAAATAAACTCATACATTTACTCTTTCTTTTCTATTAGCTTCAAATGATTGGCATTTCTGCGACTTATTGTTGATTGCTAACAGCCTATCACTTTTCAAAATCCTCTAATTGTTGAATTCGCTCTGTTAATCTATTTCACATTGACCAATCCATAATGAGTTTTTGGATATAACAGGACAGGACACTACTGACAATCATACAATTAAACATACTAATTTGCATACATGACTTTTATATGGATAGATGATATTTTGTTTTGATATTCTTATTATTGTTTGGGAGGGGGGCTCTGAATTTCAGATATCTCTAACTTTTATAAATGAATATCATCGAACATAGACCTTCTCGGAGATTCGATACACCTCTCTATTTCGAGCGGTGCAGAGCCAGTATTTTCTGAACTTGTCCAGTTCGTCATGTCATCTCATTTTTCCCCGGCCACAGTTTCGTAAATGATCTCTGGGAAGCCATGTTTTGAGTCATTATGTGTAGTGGTTGTCTGACATTATGACAAAATGTCAAAACCATTGCCATTTGAGTTTTTTAATGGTTTCTATAATATCCTGTTGGTTTTTCTAATATAATGTGTTGTCATGTGATCTCTCTTTGTGATTCTCTCCAATGCATGTTGCATGTTTTTTAGTGTCAGGGCCATTCTTTTGGTTAGGTTCCATGTTTCATTACTACCGGCATGATGCATCGGTTTTAAACCGTTTTAAAGGCTAATGTTTTGAAGCTTGCCAACCTAGAGTAATTCTTAGCTTGATTCCTTCTTTTTGTGTGATTTCACAGAGATTTGTTGTCTTGGGTAGATGTTGCGTTCCACTTTCTTTAGCTCTGCATCTTCGATTTTGATCGTTATGTCTGTTTTCAGCATGTTCAATACGTCAATACGTGAAAAATGGTTTGAGGCCCCTTTCTCCTAAACTAATGTGATAGTTGAAAGTACCATGAACGTAAATTGTTTGGAATTTTAAGTTAAGCAAAGCACAACTAAACAGAGTGCTGGTGAACTCTTGAGACTCACTTGTGAAAAGAACCAATCAAAAAATCTGAATGTCAAAAATGCTGTAGAGGATGCAGAATCATTCCTTAGGATGAAGGAAGTGGTTGGTGCTGTGGCAGCCGACAGAGCAGGGGTTGATAATTCCAAAGCATTAGGGTAAAAAAAGACCGCAAGGAATAGAAGAGATGCGATGATAGAACTGATTTGCTATTTTGACGAAAGCAAGCATTTCACTACAACTGTTAGAAATCCAAAACAAGGATCAAGTGGGAAAACATTGAATTAACTGCTTACATAGTGTGATATCAGACAGATGGACCCCCTCGAAATGCTTTCTGATAAAGGCTGTACACGTAATCCTACCAATACAAAATTGATGAAATCTGACCAATGCAATATACGTGGGAAGACTGCTAGCCTCAAGTGTTAGATAATGGAAGTCTTTCATTTTCTAAGTCTTGGTTGTCACTTTGACTGAATAGAATTGCAACCTGAGCAACATAGCAGTTTTTATTACACATCAGACATGTATATATCAATAATCAACCGTAACAGTTTTCAGAGCCTTATCAAGGATTTCTATCGAGTCGTAGATAATCAGTCTGCTTTTGGTCAACCAGACTCAAACTCTCTTTGGTTTTTAATCTGATTAGTTCTTATGTCTTTCGGGTCCAAAGATGGCAGTCAGTACATGGAATTGACTCAATCTAATAAACATTTTTAGCATAAACATTGGTTATATGACATAACTGACCAATCAAAAGTAAGAATTCACCTGGATGGTTTTAAAGCATTCTAAAAGTCTAGTCTGTTGGAAAGGCAACAGTTTTTGGCGCAGGTGCTGCGCATGTGTGACATCAGCCAAAGATGATTTGACGGTGACAAAATGATCCGTAATAAAGTCGGAGTGGAGGATAAGAAGGAAAGCAATAGAAACTTTAACAGTGGAGATACAGAGGTGAAATAGTTAACTGAATAGAATCAGGAAGTCAACTAATGTTTTCACTTCAACATAGAGTCATTACTCCAGATATTGGGGACAATAATTTTCAAGGGACTCCAGATCTTTGTCCGAATGTAGCTGCGATGGACTGACATGCTTCCCCTCATGAAAATAGATGAGATTAGTCCACTCAGTAGGAATGGGGATATTCTCAGCAATTACAGGAAGAAGCAATCTTCTAAGAGCACCTGCAGCACCAAGGACTGTGCCAGAATGATGAACTAGCTTAAATGCATAAGCCTAGAGAATCAAAGACTAATGTTGAATTCTTCGAGAAGCCATCATTACACTAGGATTGAAATGTGCTTTTAACATGCCGACTAATTTTTCATTAGTACAGTCAGCAGGTTTTGTAAAAGAAATGAGATTCTACACTAATAAATTCTATTTTGGACTTAACAACAAGAGAAAAGTAGCCACCTTCTTTTCTCTTGCTATATCATCAGCCATAAAAAAAAAAAACATATATACTCTATCAGAATAGGTTTCGAAATCCTCTTGATCTCCGCTGAAGGAATCAATACGACTAATTACAAACATAGTACAGATTTGGATTACAAAGAAACTAAGTCAAAAGAAATATCTTCGTCGCCAATAAATGTGAGTCAAGGAATATATAACAAAGACAAACCTACCCGTTTTCCGTGTATGGAAATACAAGTTTGTTCTTTCGTTTTAGCCTCCTGTTTTTCTTATGATTAGTGTTGATTAGAAACTTTAGTGCTTGTCAATGAGATACCGGGAGGAAAATAGGATGGGAATGTAGTCAGTTTTTTAGCAGAAATATGCTCATCTTTCAGACATGGCAATAATTTAGGAGACAATGTAGGCACGACTAGTCTTGACCATGGAGTTACTCCAACTGGCTGGATACAACGAAAACTGCGGCAAATCACAGACGATGATCTTGAGGCTAACTCCTGGACGCTGCTGTCAGTAAATCAGCTGTCTAGATAAGCTGTCTAGATAAGCAGGAGTAGTATATTTAAAAATAGTACAAGCTACCTCTGTTGTCTAGCAGGTTATAACGGGAATGTTAAAGTTTGGCCCTAGGGAACAGCAAATCAACACAAGATTGAATGATTCAAAGAAGTCCCATAATTGAACCAACTGCACATTCTATTAAAGTATTGTTGAATTGTAGACTATGTCACAAAAAGTGATCATAAAATTCTTTCAATTGGCGAACAGTTAGCACAACAAAAGAAACATTTTTAACACAAAATCACAATCGCACAGCCTCAAAAACAATTTGAGAAACAAAAGAAAAATGCTATAAAAGTAAAATCAAAATGCTCTTTTAGTTTCCTAGTAAACTACATGAAATGAATGGACTGGATACATTTTAATTAAAAGAATAGAAGTGACTCAATCCCAGAAGTGATCCACTGTGCCCCGATTCACTGTACCCCACGCATTCTATTGAGAAAGATAACCTTATATCTCTCTAAAGATCAAACAATGATTGCAGTTAGGACAAGAAATATCTATAACACAATCTTAATTTCACCTCATATAGCACAATTAGAAAATTCTGAATAGTTGTGGCTTTATAATGAAAGTGAGAGTACCTCTGAATATTACTTTGGGCTTAGAATTAGGCCCCTTTGATTGCACACTGTACAGGGATGCTCAAACTGGCAAGTCTTTTGAAAAATAAGATTGCAAAAGTCTTGAATTAAGAAGAGGAAGTAGTAGTCATCTTGTTTTGTATTCTCATAAGTAAAAAATCATAATGATTCATTGAGCCCCAGTTTCCCGCACTTTTAGTAAAAAAAAATAAAAATCATTGTTGTTTAATAGTTGTACAGATTAGAGAGTCATGGTGGATTTAGAACATCATCTTGCTTAATCAGCATCCTGACATTGTTATCTGATCAGTTAAAAAGAAAGTTCATGTCATCAGATTATTTTGATGTAAATGTAGACTGGGTACATGAGCATAAGCTGGAGAAAAGTGAAGATCTATGAGAAGAATACCTGAGGCATGAATGGAAAAGACTTATATCCTATGAAAGTGGGATGTCAAGGTCTTATGCCAACTCAAATTTGGTATAGCTGACTAAATTTGAAATGTCTAATTCAGAAAAGAGGCTCCAAGATAAGCAGTCTGCATCTCACTCGGGCCTGGGATGGAAAACCAACAAACCCTGGGTTAGTTTTAATGATGTTTCAGACCCCAACCATACTGTTCCTTAGGAATATCATGTTATGAAGGCTTGGTGGAGGTACTGCTACTGTTTTTATAGTAGTTCTTGTATAAAATCATGATCAACATGTGTTTGCGAGGTATGAATTAGCTTAAAATAAGATATCAGATTGGAATGAATGATACAGTTTCAAATCTGATATTAGCCACTAGAATCATTTAGTACTAATACCTGTATCAGATGCAAATATGTACTTCAGAACTGCCACCCACATAGGTACATACAAGCATTGTAACATACCATCTCTCTGAAAGGCTACATCTATATTCACATGGGGGCCTTCATACTAAAACTACAGAGTCTATTGACCTAATGTTTGGTATGAAGTTACCCAAAACATCTAGTTTTGACATAAGTTATCTGAGGTTGACATCACCTGAGCTCATTTCTGGTCGTTTCCAGCAAAATGAAGTGAGATATTGAATTTGCTTTCACTAGAGGTTATCAGAGTTTGAATTAAGTTGTAGCCTTTATGTTTTGTATTACATCCAAACAATTACATTCTTGGGGGTGAATTGGTACATAGGCTTAACTTGGATAGAAAGAGAAATGATAGGATAGGGGGTGCTGACCTCCAAAGTCATTCGAGGTCAGTTTTAGATTAACATAGTTTTTTTCCGGACAAACAAAAATTTAAAGGGCTTAAAAGATTTTTTCTTCAGTTTTGTTTGTAAAACATTGTGCAACCATGAAAATAGTATTCAGACAAATATTCTGAAATTATAACAAGGTACAAGGACAATCTCTTAAGATTGCTGGCTTCTCCATACTTTTCCCATGGTTGGTTCTATGTTGGATCACGGAAAAACCTTTCCCTACTGGCAACCAACAATGAAGAAGAACTAATGTTGTCTACCAAGAACCCTCTATCATATTTTCATGTGTAAATAATCTTTTTTTTTCACTTGTTGTGTAAGAAGAAATATATTGAAGAACATATTTTCCCTGTGTTCTTATATTTGAGGTTATTTTACCTCTGAGCAATGCCAGGTATTCTTACAAGTACATCAAAAGTTACAGAGCTGAGAGCTACTGGGCAAATGAGAATATCGGGAGAAATACAATAACTAATGACCATATAGATCTCTTTTAAATATTGTTTTTATTTTGCATTTTTTCCACGTTGTTAGTTAAAGTGGTATTATTGTTTATTCCCAAGGAAAAAATTAGAAGTCTGTAGACTATTTTAGGTATCCAATTGATAATTGTCCAAAATGTCTGATTTCTGTTTTGGAAGAAATTGCAATAACAAACAGAATTTTAATCGTTCTTAAGTTTACAATACAACAAATGGAAAAATATTTTCTCATGCCTTGTCTTTTTTCAAGGCATTATGTTTTTGTGGGAAACAATTTAAAGAGAATCAACCCATCGCTGTTTTCTTTGACTGCAAGGAATAATAACAATGAACAGATCCAAAAAATACAAGACCAAGTGTTAACTTTGGTAAATATGTTTTACTCCTTTGAAATGCTTGCTCTTCACTTGATGTGAAAATGGTTTGTTTTTGTCTGAAGTTGTGAATCTTGTGATAAAAAAATAGTACATTCACAAATTTTCAATTCTGCAAACTCTTTTTTTTTATGTGCAACATGTGTTAGACAGATTTCCTTTGGGTCTTGTTGCATGTTGGAAAGTAACCTTTATTATTTTCAAAAGTCTGCAGAAAAAATTAATTCAGCTTTTGTTTTTAAGGAATTTTACTTATTTGACAAAAAAAAATAATAATACTTCCAAGAATAGTATGGTGTATATTACAATATATATATATATATATATATATATATATATATATATATATTTATATATATATACATATATACATATATATATATACATATATACATACATATATACATATATATATATATATATATATATATATATATATATATATATATATATATATATATATACATATATATATATATATATATATACATATATATACATATATATATATATATATATATATATATATACATATATATATATATATATACATATATATATATATATATATATATATATATATATATATATATATATATATATATATATATATATATATATATGACAGACCTGATTCACAATAATACAGTCGTCAGGTGGGTTTAGTATTTTTTTAAAGATACTCATTCTTTTTAGTAGGAGCAGCTACTTTAATTATCTGTTACCTTCATTTTTGTAGTTTTTTCAAAATCATTTGCTATTTTTCTGCAGTGCCCAAACCAGGCCTGGGCCATATAGGATAAGGGACCCCCCCACACACACATACACACACACACACCCATATTTCGAATAGCCTATTAAGTATTTTTGTAATCAATGCTAAATACATATGATTTATGCACAGGTTATTAATATACATGTACATGTAGTGTATATGATACTTACAGGTATATTATAGTGATATAGGTGCTTTTTTGAACATTGGATCAATTTGTTGAGAATGTGAATTGTTCTCAACGGTTTGTTTAAAAGATGAATTTCTCAGAGGAATATCTCTTTGTAGAAATTGAATAGGCTGAGGTCGCTATCGTAATGAAGAGTTATTTTTTGGAAAGAAATCAAATGACCATCTGATGATAGAAATGATGTAATGTCCATAGTGTCTTTTGAATAGTAAACATGTATATATTTAGATACTGTGTTGATAATGCTTTAGTCGAATATAACAGTAAAATACATAAAAGAGAAATACAAGCAAGACAGAAATAAAAAGATACGTATTTAATTATGTACAAAAGAGATTACAGTAAGAAGATACATGCATGTTAGTTGCAGAACAAAAATGATGAAACATATTTTAAGGCAATGTGAAAAGTGATAAAGCTTGTATAAAAAAGCTTTCTTTAAGTAGAGATGAATGTTAGAATGTGTATGATTAGCTTCGAAGCAAGGATATTCTGCATCTACATCATGGGCAGACAAGTGGAAGGAGATGAGGTCGTCCTCTACGTTCTTGAATTTATTTGGGACGCATGGGCGTCATACAGAGTGGAGACACTCTAACTCATATTTCAATCAAAATGAATTTGATTTTGTTTCTTTCTAATTTTATTTTGCTTGGTGTGAAGATGATTTGGAAGGTAAATAGTTATAACTTTGTCAGAAAACATATCTATATTTTTTCTGAATACTATCTAAGTGTAAATATTTCATAATGGAAATCATATAAAATCTCAATTTTCATGAATTCAGATCTGGTAAAAAAATTGTTTACAAGCTAATTTAGCTGTTAGTGTTAGGCTGTTATAAATACTCACAAGAAGAATTTTTGTCATGTGAAATTTGTCGATGAATAGGAATTGCATAAAAATGCAAGGTTTGAAAAGATGTACAATTTTTTGAGAAATAGAGTAATCGACAATATGCAAAAAAATCGATTCACTAAAAATGCAAAAATAGCATTCATTGATAAAAAGTATGACACTAGAAAATTATTATTAAAAGTCTATCTGTTAGTGACAAAAAACATGTATGTGATTATGATAGTTCTGGTATGTGCATGACGACAGAAATAGCAAACAGAGCATTGAACAAAATAGTATTGCAGGCGACAGACAGTTGGGTAGTGAGGTTCAAGCCAACTCGAATTGGCCACTTCATACATGATATTGTTGATGCTTGAAAAATTTGAAAAGTTTATTCCAGCATGCTATTTCATTGCAGCGGTGAATTTTTTGTATGGATGAATAATGGTGAATTTAATAGACAATATGGAAACACAAAAGTTTGGAAACTGGATCATAATTATATCCGTTACAGAGACTGTTTTCTCTTGTTGTCAAAAGTCAAACGTGAAATGATAAGCTTTTGCAAATAACAAGCTTTGGGGAGGAGGGGCATGATGCGGGTATTTTGATGTTCTAATTATCTTTACTGGTGGAAAAGATGTCTTTTGGTCAAAGCTCAAATCATTTGTGTATAAGAAGTGAAAATCAGAAGGGTTTTGTGTGTGTATGGAGTTGAATTCGGCAACTTATTTAGAAGTGTATATAAGTGTGTGTTATTATGAGTGTGTTGTTGAGGGGGAAATGTATCAAATTGGCATTTGCTGTGTGAATATGAGAGTGGGTAATCCAAGATTTTAGAAAAGTGTAGGTGGTGCAATTTTTTATTTAATCTTTTTGAAGAAGTGTCGGCTTTATATTTGATTTTACTTACATTTTTGAGAAGAGAATGTGCCCACATTAATGTTTTGCTTTGTGATATTCTTACCTATGTATGATAGTTCCTGATGCTGACATCACTATAAGTATTGATGAAGGAAGGTAGTCGATAATCGCCATAGAAGGGAGAATTTCCGCGCCATGCATGAAAATTGATGCAGAAACAATATAATGTTCATAATCAAAATGAAGACGAAGACAACTATTTTGACAAACAAATAGGGCATGCATTTAATGATTCGACAAATTCGACAATTAAAAACAATATGTACAAACTGAAACGAAAATACATGATAATGTTAGTATGATCAATCATGAGATAAGAGGTCAGTTTAGATTAGATTACCATGTAGCATCTGGTAGCCAGTGGTGATGCCTTTAATAATGAGTGGTATGTTTGACCAGGCTAAGTTATCAAGAGGTGGTTGGTTCAGTTGTAGCTACAAGAAGCTAAAAGTGATAAGTGAATTGATTGCAGTGTTTGCGTTGAGTCGTCATAAAACTTTTAAGGATTCTTGCATCAAGGAAGATTGTAGTCACAGTCAGAGAATGGAACCTTTGCCGACCGCGAGATTAGAGAGAAAGAAAGAAAGAGATAGTAAACAAGGTTAGAGAGAAAGAAAGAAAGAGATAGTAAACAAGGTTAGAGAGAAAGAAAGAAAGAGATAGTAAACAAGGTTAGAGAGAAAGAAAGAGATAGTAAACAAGGTTAGAGTGAAAGAAAGAAAGAGATAGTAAACAGAGCGAGTGAACAACACATGCATTCAAGGCTTTTATAGACAGCAGATGAAGTAAGTGACATATTGCATGTGTGGCTAGATTTAAGGTTTCGTATCTGAAGCAAATACTTATTTATTTTCTTTTTTGATTTAAGCTAAAAATGAAAGAGTTGCTATACCTTCATAAACAAAATTAATTCCCAGTGAAATGACGATATCGCATACATCTAAACAAACTATTTGAGAATCCCACAAACATACGGATTTCCTAAGACCCACAAAACAGACATCCCGATGAGACCGATTACATCAAGTATAGGCAGCAACCCAGAAAATTGCAAAAGCTAAAGCCAAAATCCTAACCCCCGTCCTAAGTACAATCAACCCTTCTCACCTCAAAAATTCAGGAGACCTAGTCAACAAACCAAAAAACGTTGGTATAAAAATAAAAAATTACTAGCCAGTTAAGTATTAAATCATTATACACCGACATACTATTAAAAAAATACACTCACAAACTGAAAACACATTTGAACAAATCCAAAACAGATCTACCCTCATCTGTAGACACAATCATCGAAATATGTACATTATGTTTGAATCAATACTATTCCAAATTCAATAATCAGTTTTACAAACAAAAACTTTGTAGGGACATCATATGGACAGTCATGAGCATAAATGTAATTTACAAAAACGGAAAATATCTTTCAATCAGAAAAATGATTCCTGGATCCACCCTCAAATTTTACTTTTGGAAATATAGTCAGGATGGACACAAAATTTGGGCGAGGTTATATACTTTGGACATATAATTATGACTTTAAGGAGGTAATATTTGCATGGATCCACTCAAAAACTCAATCAATTCTTGCTTAGTTGATTATCCATCCCTTTAGGAATCATAGAAATTAAGAACGTTTAGAGATATCATGTGAACAGTACCCAACCACCCACAAAATTTAATTGACATTATATCAGTACTCTTGAAGATGTCTTGTGGACAGTACCCACCCTCCAACAAAATTTAGCTATCATTCATTCAGTACTTTTGAAGATATCATGTGAACAGTACCCTAGCCCCCCACAAAATTCAATTGACTTTCATTCAGTATGTTTGAAGATATCATGTGCCCAGTACCAACCCTCCTACAAAA
Source organism: Thysanoteuthis rhombus (assembly GCA_963457665.1). Classification (NCBI taxonomy): domain Eukaryota; kingdom Metazoa; phylum Mollusca; class Cephalopoda; order Oegopsida; family Thysanoteuthidae; genus Thysanoteuthis; species Thysanoteuthis major. The sequence goes on from OY735215.1 coordinate 13,691,607, forward strand.
TTTAGTTGACATTCATTCAGTACATATACCTCATTTCAACTCCATTAAAAAATATGAATGTTCGCACAATTTGTGAAAACAAATGTAAAATATGGAATCAATGTTCTGAAGTTTTCTTTCTATTTATTTTATCATATAAAAGAAGAGAAATATTTTACACACACCCTCTCCCCCCCCCCCAGTTTTTTATATTAGTCTTCTTAGCGAGACTCCATTATGGGACCAAAAAGTAAAACAGAATGTAACTTTCCATGGACTTATCTTTCATATATGTAAAACTCATGATTGAGCAATGATTACAAGTATACTAAACTATCAACATAATGGGGGTGGGCGTATTTCATACAGTAAGAACATAAGGAAGATATTTTTCCAAAATTTGGAATAGAAACTATTTTTTTTATATATATTCAGCATTTCTTGCATCAGAATGTGTGACAGGTGTTTCATTGTGATTGAGTCACTGACGATGATTGTGAAAAAGGATCCATTTCTCATCTGAAGAACAACTCCAAAAAGGGTATCAGCAGAGAATGCAGTGACTCACAAGAATTGGCATGTCGATTGTAATTTGATATGGACAGGTCATGTGGGACACTTATCCGGACTTCCTAGCTATTATTGGTCAATACAGCAAACATTAATTAACTTGTTCACTAAATTTCCCAATTGTGGCGGCAGAATTTTTTGTTACTTTTGGTACAAAAAAACAACTGACAAAACTTTCATTACAACCTATTACAACCACTACGGAAATAACTGTTGGCTTCATAGTCAATCTATGAGAGGAGCCAATATATATATACATATAAATGCAATGCTCTTCCTTAGGAATAGAACATTCTGGTGGATGGGGAATATATGCGTAAATAATTATATCAATCAAATTCAACCTTACTTCAGTTCCATAGAGCAGAGGTAAGATACCAGTCTCTAGGTCTGACACGAAGGTTTCAATCCTGCCTCATGGTACTAGATGGTCTATTTATTTACTATCCCACCACAGCAAAATGTGACACAAGGTCAAGGCTTCATGTGGGTAAAATAGGAGCCCTCCATCCAAAAATGGCTCCAGCCGATGCGGCTTTGGTTTGCTAAGCAACCAAAGCAACCTCCGCCACAAAAGTGTCAGGACTAGCCCAACCTATTCCGTTAAGTGCAATGAAACAGTGCTGCCCTGGGGTGCCATATTCCCAGCAGCTGGGCTGAGTAATAGAAAGAGAACCCAAAGGTTCCCAATGCATGTAGCAATGTGCAGCCTCAGTATAACCTCATTGGCTGACACACCAACCACACCACAATCCTCCGGCTCATTCGACATGCAAGTGTTAGTACCGGCGCCTCAGTCTCTGCCAGGGAATAGATACTACACTTTGATCCTGCCTAAAAGGCCAAAAAAGGGGTAGCAGAACATGTATCTATTTACTGTCCCACCTCAGCAAAATATGACACAAGGTCGAGCTTAACATGGGGAAAATAGGAGCGCTCCATCTAAAAATGGCTCCAGTCGACGCAGCTTTGGTTTGCTAAGCAAGCAAAGCAACCTCCACTACAAAAGTGTCAGGACAAGGCCCGACCTGCTCCGTTAAGTGCAATGGAGCAGTGCTGCCCTAGGGCAACGGATCCCCTGCAGCTAGGCTGAGTAATGAAAGGGAACCAGAAGGTTCCCAATGCGCATAGGTTTCTTGCCACAGCATTCCACGTTATATTCATCAATATCTCTATGAATATAACTACACCATAATTTGAATTTATTTTGAATTTGAAAAAAATTTTTAAAAACCCCTTTCTATTGGTATGGATGTTGGTTAGATAAAATAAAAACATCTGAAATAATTTTACTTTGTGTTTCAGATAAACTCGGATTAAATTAGAGGTAAAATTCTCGTTTATGTTTGTATTTATGCAATAAAATGTTGATTGCGATTTTCGTATCTTCATGAATATAACTATTCCTAAATCTTGATTTGTTAAAAAGTAAAAAATATTTCCTATAGATATTAGTGTAGTGTAGTTGAAGTGAAATTATTTTATACCTACTCATTGAATACATGTTACTCATAAACCCAGATTAAATCAGAAGTCAAATTCTCATTTATGTCTATATTTAAGTAATAAAATCTTAATTATAATGATTTGTCTGAATATACACAATATCTTCTGTTATTTTGTGTCTATAGTAATATGTATACTAAAATTAGTATATATATTTCGTATTTAATATTGAAAAATACAAGTATTTTTCTTACTTTAAATGTTTAACTTTGTATGCCTTGTTCTTTACTCCTGTGAATTTTTTAATCTTTCTCATTGAAAGATTTTTTTTTTCATTTTTACATTTTATTGCCCCCAACTTTCCTCGACTGTGTTGTCCTATGGGATACATAATCTAGTGAATAAGACTAAACTTCCTCCACTGCATTCTCCAACAGGAAACATGGCTTAACGAATAACTCTAAGCTCCATCCATGCCATTGTCCTTCAGGACACATGGCCTAGGGAATAAATCTAAACTTACTCTACTGTGCTGTCCTATGGGACAGGTTGTCTAATAAATAACTCCAAGCTTCTCCTACTTCATCATCCGACGTTAAACATGGCTTAGTGAAATACAATAGACTTCCTCCGTAGTGTTGTCCTACAGGACACATAGCCTAAAGAATAAATCTAAGCTTCATCTACTGTGTTGTCCTTTGTGACACCTGGTCTAGAGAATAGCTTGAAGCTTCCCCAACTGTGTTGTTCTATGGGATTCATGGCCTCAGGAATAAGAGCACTGGTTAAGCATATTGAATAATGTGCTAAGTAGTCATGATTTCAATCTATGGGTTGGTTATTGCAAAAAAAGTCATATACTCTTGTTAGAAGAAAGATTAACTTATATGAAGTATTCTGTGTTGTGTACAGTGGAATGAGAACAACTTTTTGTGGAATGAATAAAGGGTGTGGTTTGAAATTTCCAGAAGATTACCAACTATGACAGACATTGGAAGAAGTCCAGACTTTACAATGGTCAAAACTCACTGACTATGATAACCAACAAGGGGACATTAGTCTGATTAAATCAGTGTATAATAATGATAATTGTTCATCTCAGAAATCCAGTTCAAAAAAGAAAGATGCTGCTAAATATGACTATATAAACTAGACGAAAGTGGGATTTTTGAGCCAGTTTCTTGCAAAAAATGGGACATGAATATTTACAACATATTTTTCATATCTTCAGAAGTTGACAACATTTGCACACAATAATAAGAATTGGCTTAATAGCATTTAGAAAAATGTACTCCATTGAGTCACACTGTTCTTCAGTATTCCCTTGCCATTTGTGACATCACCGGACCAGTTTCTTTCCCACTGCCCTAAGTGTTAACTAAGTACACTTACTATTGTCCCCAACTAATACAAAAATAACTTTCTGTATTCTAGCAAGACTGATTACTTATAAGAACAGATGGCATCTTTTCAGCTCACGGCTCCATCTGTTTTCACTTTAGGTACCTTGAACTTTACAATCTGATGTCAACTTGGTATATTTCCTTTCTTTCTTTTTTTACCACTTCTTTTGTCTTACACTTTGAATCCTTTTCCAGTGTCACCACATTGAAATGTACGTAAGAAATTTTAAATGTTCGTCTTTGCTATCATTCATTATTCTCCAGTTTTGAAAGAAAAGCAGACAAGCTAACAATTTAATTACTCATTCAAAAGAAAAGTTTCCACTCTCTTTATCATCTAATTCTACAGTCAAGAAGTTGAAATTCAATCTGCTCATAATTCACTCCATTTGACTTATGTCTTGGGTTGTTTTGTTGATATTTACCTCGAAATGTTCTATCTTTAAATAATTATTTGACTCAGCTGAGAGCATGTAAAATGTGCTGTTCCACAAAACCTGGACAATCTTTCCTGAAACCACTGTCAGACCCTGATTAATTGGTTTTTATTAATCTCTTTCTGACACAAGAGAAAACTGAATCCTTTAAGTTACCATCCAAACCTATTTGATTGCCGTGTTCACATTTAGCTCACAAGCAAAACAAAATTTCAAAAGAAATGGGATTAAGAAAGGCTCCTCTACTTCTTTGAATAGACATACCTAAAAATGGGTGAAACAGGAGGCTTATAACAATAACTTTTTAAAATTTTATGGATTTTACAAAGAGTACATGTTTTGACCAATTTACAATGAGCAGGGAAATACAAAACAACTGTATTTAAATGAAAATTACTTCTAAAAGGAATAATTCTTTTGCCAAAAAGAAAATAAATTTTGTTACCATATGATGGGTGGCACATAATTGAGTGAAGGCCAAATGCTTCATTTTCTTTCTAAAGTGATGATAATCATTTATCACTCGACTAGATGACAAAGAGCTGTTGGAAAATAGGTTTACTTGCTAAATTTAAGTTAGGAAGAGTGAAGAAATACTTCTCAGTTTCTTTTTACTTTCATCAAGGCCATCCTGGTTGGCATATCTGGGTCACTCAAACTGATTGTTTTTCAAGCAATAAATATATATCGCCAGATGTCCTTTTAAAGAATTAATCTATTTTATACAAGCAAAGCTTATATAGTAACATTTGAAAGAATAATGAATTAAAATGTTATGATTATCTCAAGAAGAATAAGAAAGAATTAGGAAGATACAAAGACTAATTGAACAATTGGATCAAGTACTTCAAATAGTTGATCTCCTGAAGTTTGACTGACTGCTTACTGTCAACTTTTGATTCGCGGGGGGGGGGGGGAGATACTCATTTGACCAACAAAAATGCATATAAAAATACATACATATTTGTGCTGATTTTGCTAGAGTCAACAAATATTCTGGTATAATTGAACCAGTCATAAGTCAAAATAAGAGATAAATAAAAATCTATCTTTTTCAACTTCCCTCTCTAGAGATTAGTGTGGCCAGATGTCCAAATTTATGCCAGACAGGCCAACTTTTGAGTGCGGTGTCCTCTGTCCGGAACCACCTAGAGCTGGACATCATTCGGTCATTCTTTTTAGGGTCTCATAGAAAAAACTTACATAAATTATTTCAGATGTGGTAACTGAAAACATTTGTTAACAGATTTTATTATATGTAGTTTCTGTTGTCAAGTAATTTTTTTTGCCCACTAAACAAACTTGTGGACCCCTAGTAATACCTTGGTGCCCCCAAGGTCAACAGACCCCAGGTTGAGAACTGCTGATCTGGAATGTCCTCTTTTTCTTCAAATTTGATCTGGCCATCCAGCTAGAGATGGATTTTCTGTATTAATAATGATAGTTTGTATATTGGTACTCCTCCAGTGCATTCAGATGGAAGGCAATAAAAGTTCCTTGTTATATACAGTTAATATTAGTAAACTAGAAATCATATGAGTAATTTATTTGGTCATGCAACTAGAAGAATACATAAAATCAACCACTGATCCTTTTATATTTTGGTTGAATGTTGGCTTAGAAATCTTTGCTTATTAAACTGTACTGACATGAGATAGATTTATCAAAATTTTCCTCTTTTAGATAACAACCAGCTTACTGCTTGCTTACAAGTCTACATATCATTCTATATATTTGTATGTGTGTGTGCAAAGATTATGAATATCGCATCCAAAATAGCCAAGTATAAAAAAACATATGTAAACAATAAAAAAAAGAATAGATTCAGGCTAAGCTTATGTCCCTATCCAAAGTTTTCAATTCACTACAAAGGAGTTTAAGCTGGGTTGTATAACTTCAATTCATCAGAATGTGACACAGAATAATTCTCCATTTTAAGTTTCAATTTTCTTTTCACAGCAAAAACTTTTATGATATATTGTAAAATGTAGATTCTATTCCTTGCATGAATTTCTATATGTTCAAATGGAAATAACAGATAAAGATTATATTAACTGTTATTAGAAATGGGAATTAGAATTAGGACCTCACTCAAAGAAATCAAGTAAACTCGTTTCATCAAACTGACCACAGGGAATGATGAAGAGTCACTCATTACTTAACATACATCATGTTCAGTATATTTTTTTTCAAAATGTCTGTGTATATGTGCGTGTGTGTGTGTGTGTGTGTATGTGTGTGTGTGTCCATGTAAGTGTGAATATAATGAGAAAATATTGTATAATTAGGTTTTATACATCATATTTTGTACATTTTATTATCAATTTCATTATTAAGTGAAATGTAACAAACTTTACTAAATTTGTTCCATGATGAATTAAGTCTTCATAACTAATGATAGATGAACTAAATGAAGAGAGCAAAAAAGTCGGCCTACACATGAACTTCAGCAAGACGAAGATCATCTGCAACAACCACATCGAGGATAAAAACACTGAGATCAAAATCGAGGACACAGAACTCGAGGAAGTAGACCACTACATCTACCTAGGACAACGAATCTCCATTAGACCCTCAAAAGAAGAAGAAATCAAGTGAAGAATCACACTAGGATGGCAAGCCTTTGGCCGAGCTAGCTCAACCTTCAAAAATAAGAAGATCCCATTAATCCTAAAGAGAACGGTGTATAACCAACGCATCCTCCCAATATTCACTTATGGAACTGAAACATGGAACCTAACAAAGAGACAGACCCGTAAAAGGACCATGCAACGTGCACATGAAAGAATAATACTGGGCCTCACATGGAGAGGCCACAAAACAGCACAGTAAGAGTCAGGGACATCATAGAATCCATTAAAAATCTCAAATGACGGTGGGCTGGACATGTTGCAAGAATAGCAGACAACCGATGGACATCACGACTCACGACATGGATCCCCCAAGATCACATGTGCAACTGAGGCCGGCAGAATATTAGATGGAGAGACTAGCTAGACAAGTTCAGGAAGTACTGGCTCTGAGACGCCCATGATAGAGAAGTGTGGCAAATCCTGGGGAAGGTCTATGTCCAACGACGGACGTTAAAAGACTGATGATGATGACAGAAGGACCATAAGCGTCAATAAAGCTATAGCAAGAAGATCCATCAGAATGCCTTGGTCTAAGGGAAGTAACTCTTATTCTTAAATTCATTTTGAAAACATGAAAAATATTTAACTATTTGATGGTTTCAGATTGATAATTTAATTGCTTTCTTTCAGACTATCTTTCAAATGAACAATGTGTACAATCAGCAGACTAGAAGATCAGCAGATTAGAACTGGTTTTATTTCAGATTATTTAAGCTTCAATACATCAATAAATATTTGTGTTTGATTTTTATAAGCGTCTAAACACATCTCAACAGGTCACTTTTCAGTCAGTCAGTTCCAATTATGTTGAACAACAGAAAGGTGAAGGAAAAGGGTAATGTTATTCATTCACCAGCTGTTAATGTATGAAAGGAATGTTTGATGTCATTAAGAGAATATTTATTAAATCAAATTTCAAAATTAAAAAAATTATGACATATCGAGTGTTCGTTTTCTGAAAGGCTTTTTTAGTAGCTTCAACACATCACAATGACACTTTTTGATAGGTCAGCTGCAATCATATTAAGTATCAAATCTCCCAGCCATATCATGTTGTATTGATATGAAACTTGGTCTAAACATTCAGGTAAACTATCTCCATCTTCTTCTTCCTTCTCCCTCTCTTCCCCTCAATCTTTTGCCCCTGCTACCACCACTAGCAATATTAGATATCAATTTTCTCAGCCACATCATGTTGAAAATTTAGTGAAGACCTTCGGGTGAACCATCCCCATCTTATTATTATTATTACTACCTCTACTACTACTCTTGCTACTGCAACTAGGAATGTTTAATATAAATTTTTCTCAGCCATAACATGTTGGTTTGATATGAAACTTGGTCGACACATTCAATTGAACAATGCTCATCTCTCTCTTTCTCTTACTCTTGCTATTACTATCGCAACTAGTAATACTACTACTACTTTGTTGAGAATCCTTGAAATATGGACGTAAGTATGGTGGACACTTCATCACAGTTATGATTTTTATTTTTTGATGAATAAGATAATATTTTTTAAAATCTGAGTATTTTGCAAAGATTTCACTCTAAATTATTTGATGGAATTTCTGGATAATTGTCTTGAATACATTGAATATATATACAAATATATTGCAATAACTGGATTGGAAAACTTTTTAATGACAAAGAAGCTTTCTGTTCAATTATTTTGTCATCATGAAAAACTTTCTCCCAATTCAATTTTGATGAAATCATTTTTTTCATCACTTTAGCTTGCATCAATAATTTCATTTTCTAGTGCAAACAGTTATTCATTGAAAAAGAAGCAAATTCATGAGATGCTGCCAATATCAACATCTGCTGCTCTGATTGTATGTACATTTGTTAAAAAAACAAAAACACACAGTTCAAATCCTGCACCATTGTGTGAGCAGAATAAGTTATCAATATATTTCATGATAATCTATTAATATGTACTGAGCGACCGTAGCCATCAAAGATGGCAAAGGGTTCTATCCTTTTTTTATAAGTGTTTGTTTGTTCCAGCATTCCTGGCCCGACCATTTGGTTTACAGACTGGAAAATCGGCATCGGTACTCCCCTAAAAATATTCTGAAAATGTTTTTTTACTTTTTGAAAAATACTTTTTTTTTACCTTTCTAGGACCTTATTCTGACAGGATTATTAATAACTGGTGAATCTAGATGTTTTTCATGGGAAATATTATCATTTTCTATTATCATCATTATCATTATTATTTGTATTTTCACACCACTTGCCAAGTGGTCATCGCCGGAGACTGAGTGACAGCAAGTCTCCTCAAGTCTTGAGCCCTCCTCTTCACACTATCACAGTCCACAGCAGTGCTGTGGATTACAGTTTCACACCAGTTGTCCAAGGGTTATAGCTGGAGGCTAAGTGACAGTAAGTCTCCTAAGGTCACCAGCCCTTCTCTCATTTTGTCTTCACCTACTGCAGCAGCATTGTAGTTTGTACCATCTCCATTTTGCCCTTTTATTGGCTGTTAGGCCATTGCTAACAGCCGTAGATCATAGATCTCATATTTCCAGGACTCTACTCAGTATTCATGCATAGTCTCAATCCTTCTCCTTATCATCAGTTTCTTCAATTTTGTTTTCACTGTCTTTGGTAGGGTCCTGAGTGCACCCAATATTACTGGTACTACCCTGACTTTCATCTTTCACACTTTCAGTTCCCGTGCCAGTTCCTGGTATTTCCTTAATAATTTGGTTTTCACCTCAACTTACTTTGCCCTGATGCATTTGTCTTGGGCTGCCATGATGAGCCATTCTCTCTTCAGGTTTCTTTCGCAGAGCCATAATCATGATCTCTGTATCTGTCTTTTGAATTCCCTGTATCGTTTCATCTGTCCCTATTTTTCTTTCTTTGTTTGCTGTGCTGCTCCTCCATCTTGCTACTTTTTTGTTGTTTGTTGCACTGATTTAAGCATTTTTAATGTCTCCACTATATGATTGCACATACTTTACTGATCCAGTTTTTGCATTTTTGGACACAGTCTTTTATACTGATGAGCCCTCTTCCACCTTCTTTCCTCTTCACATACAGTCTAACTGTATCATCTCTGGGATGTTATTATTAGTAGTAGTATGTCATAATATATCATTAATATATGAAAGTTATCAATATATTTAATAATAATTCTCTTATGACATCATAACATTTTATTATGATGTCATGAAAAATAGGTCAGAAATATGAATATCCATCTCCATGTATGCTTTCAATTTGATCTGAGGGATAGTGAATTTGGCATTGATAGATCTTGCAAGGTTCATCGTAGATAAGCATCAGTTCCAAAATGGCTCTGAAAATTCTCAGAAAAATGTTATTTTCTGTATACAAAAAGAAACTTTATTATCATAATCGATCTCAATTGCATTAATTATATTCTCCAATATGTGTGCAAATTTCTAAGCCTCTTTGATTTTTCCCATATGACCTCCTGAAATTGTCTTCATGATTTTTTTTTAAATAAGTTCAACATTGTTTACATTTATATCATTGCATTAATAATTAGAGAGAACTCAGAGAGTGCATACCTCTGTCAATGTCACACACTTAAAACTGAATATAGGGGAGGTAAATTGCATGGATCCACCCCAAAATTCAACCACTTCTTTCATAGCCTATTTCCCACCCTTCCACAAAATTTAGTTAAAATTCATAGATAATTTTTTGAGATATTATGTGGACAAACAAACAAATAGACAGACAGACAGAAAGATACAGGGTATACCAGGCTCTCTTAGTGATTATAGTGTTACATGCTGGACAAAAATACCAAACTTCCAAGGGTGATACTTGAGCTGATTATATTGAATATTTTCAATGCATCAAACCAAAATTATTGATATTTTAGTACTATTAGTAGCAGTCATTTTCCAAAATGGCCACCACAAGAATCATGCAATCCATAGAAACGTGAAATGATATCTGATCAATCTGATATCTATCTGATATCCCCTAATTTGTCCCTGAGAATTTGAAAAATGATCTTATTGTTAACCTATCATGAACAAAGTGACCTCCAATGTAATAACCCTTTCACTACTTACTCCCATGATTCATGACAATTACTAATCTTCCTTCAATTGCCCCTTAACTATTTTCCTTATTGAGACAAAACAAAAATTTGTTTTTCATTTAGTACACAGAGAATTTAGCTACACAACATGTAAAAATTATTGTTCCATCTCTATTTGAAAAAATTTTGAAGCAACAGGAATTTAATTAAATATTTTACCAACAATTACATATGACATATTTTGGCTATGTAACTGTTAATGTCATTATTGATCCATATACAATGAATTTGAATTGAAAACATGCTCAAAACTTTGTTACAATTACCAAAATAATAGAATTATACCTTTAAACCAATCTCTTCCAATGGAAAATAACAGATTGGATATAAGCTACACATTTTTATTTCCAAAAGTCATTGTGAGGTGATTGTACATTGAGAGCACCTTAGACATTCCATGTTTTACAAAACCAAACAAGTGAAGTCCTGGTCTAATAAAGTTACAGTTCATATCTGCAAGTGCATAATTCTGTGCACTGGAGTCCATCTTTGGAGTAGAAGCAGCAAGTGTAATTCCATTTACAGGAGCACTTGGTAAGAATGGAAATCATTCCAGTCTCTACCACTGTTATCTACACAGGCACCCAATCTTCTTTGTCATTCCACCAATCCTAGTCACTTGGAGATGGAATTTTTCATAGTGGATCTATACATGATGCCAGATATTGGCCATTCTCTTTATAAGCTGTATAAGTGCATCCTACAAAAAAATTACATGAATTGTCTTTATTTGGGTCAGGGAAACTAATAATATACATGTTATGATGCTATATGGGAGTTACATGCAGGATAGTTATGTTGTCAAAATGAAGTGAGAAATTTTTTACCAAAACATATTTACAAGGTAATTATTATCTCTAATTTAAAAATGAAATTCCAAGAGTTACTTACCCATGGTGGTAGATGTTCAAATGATCAGTTCCTCTTTGTGAACAAGGATCATTATACATCATTGACACTGTCTGCTTCTGTCCCTCTGTCATACAGCAGAAATGTGTGATGCACAAGAGTTTGGAAGTGGACAGCCTCAGCAGTAACAGGATAGATGGCTTTTCTGCCATCAATAGAAAAAGCATCTGTTACTTCACCGAAATATCCAAGTTGACCATGACATCTTCTTTCCTTTTCCTCTAAGTGCTGATGTTGTGTCAATTCCAGTGAAGCTGAGGAAAACAGGAAGTGCTACGGACTTCTTTCTACCAAGTTTTGTGCAAATTGCTCTTACATTATACATCTTCCTATCCTTTCCAATTCAAAAATCAACAACTACTTCCATCTCAAAAGTACTCTGTGGGATTTTTGTTGATTCTGATACTTTGATTCTGCATCTTACTCCTCTGTTGTCATGGATTCCACTCTTGATGCTGGACTGGAAGTAGCGATCTTGAATAATGTCTGCCCATTTGACAATCTTCAGTTGTTATTTGATATGTTGTACAAACATTTGCACATTCTTGAAAGGAGTTTACTTTGGGGTGAATTATGTGCAGTAGTATTTCATCATCTTCAATTGAGCAATCAAATATTTGTCAACTTGACTAATCGGCTTGAAGAGTTTTTGTAGTTCTAACTTTGTTCCTGTGTAAAGTTGCCTGAAATCAAAAATGGATGGTGGATGTGGTTAATTTTCATAAGTGAAAAATTCAGCCAAGTCCCAAGTATGTTTATTGTAAGTCAGTAGAGCAAAGTGCTACATTGTACTTCAGAGATGCAATTAGTTTCCAAGTGATGTCCTTCTTGGACTTTGGTGTTTTGAACAATTGCAGAGAATTTCTTCCAATCGTTGCTATTATAATTCTTTCTCATTTGACAAGAACCTCTTCTTTGAAAGACTCGTATTGCTTCTGTCCGAAATTCTTTATATTCTGGATAGTTGTGATGACAGACCTGTTACTGCAAGAATGTGTATTGAACACTAGTATTTATGGACATTTGTCTCCAAATAGGTTGCCAAATTCAGCTTCAATTGTAGTCAGAAGATTCTTACTTTGTTCCAGAAGCTTTCTCTGTGATGCAGCTCTTTCCTCTTGATTTTCTAAGTGAAAATTGTTTCTTCAAATGTAATTCAAAGTACATCAGATCTCATTATAGCCAATACTAAGTCATAAATTGTACTATTGATAACCTTGAAATGACTACAAAGGGTCACATGATTCATAATGGATTGAATACAAGGTCATTTGGAATCCTTAGGATCAAATTAGTAGATAGATACATTTATTTTAGTATTAAATTCAAGTTAGTTAGTGATTTTTTTCCTTTTTTAAACATTCATAATTCTAATGGCACCCATTTTGGAAAATGGCCACCATGGTTATGAAATAATTCATTTTAGTTGGATCTATTGGAAATATTATTCTTTCATACCTGAGCTATCATCCCTGAATGTTTGGTAATTTCGTCCATCACACCATTTTTTGCGCTAAGAGAGCATACTAGTAATACATATATACCCCTCTAAATTGATTTGGGGGCTAAATAATTTGCTAACAAATAAATGACTTCTATTGACAAATATAATTGCCTTTCTCTCGCTATGATAGTTTATGCTTCTTTCACACTATCAATTCATGTGTTTGAAAAGTACGTCCCGTAACATGAAAATGCATAAGTATACATGGAAAAAAAGTTTGTGATTGCCTATTGCTTACAAATAGATAAAATGAGATTGATCATCCACATTTTAACTGCTGTCTGTTGAAGTGTATGTGTCAGTATTGTCAAGGATGTAAATTGCCTCTTCCTCTTTAGAATGGGCTTAATATGTATGAGCAGTAATAACTATGAACAGTGATATGTTTCGACATTTATATGTATGAACTGTATCAATGTACAATGTTAGATTATTAAAAGTTAAAATGAAGTAAGGGTAAGCAGTTTAAGATGCCAGAAAACTTCAATGGATTGTTAACATCAACAATACATTGAGTCACAGTAATAGAAAGATGACCAATCATGTGAACAGGGCGACACTCTTGTTGGCTAAAGGTGCAGAAGTTAACAGAAGTTAGGGCTTTTATAGCTTGTTAAAAAGAAGTGACATCAGTAGATGTGGGCCAACTTTGGTATTTTGTACTAATTATAAGTAAATGGGGTCTTGCACTACTCTTACTCTTTGTTCCATCAAAAAATCATCATAACTTTTCAACTGCTGTGGCTGTAAGTGTGGCTTCTCATTCACATTCAGCTATCATGTTAATCTCAGTTATAATACAAAATCCATTTTACATTACAAGTGGTGATATGATACAAAAGCCAATATCATTGACCATGATTTATGGCAACCTTCATGAGTCCGATTTTGATTCCTCATTTAATTCAAATAGGTTCTTTTTTTCTTGCCAATCAATTCAAATTTCTGATATGGTTCACATGCATACATTAAAATTTGCTTGCAAGTTCATCGAGGTTTTGAATATTTTTTTACCACAGCCTTCAATCCTGTATTATTGATTTATGGTTTAATTTGACTTCTCTCCAAGATTTTTAGACCAAAATCTTTTTGCAAATGTCACTCTTCATTTGGTAATACCAAGGATCTCAAACACAGAATTAATATTCAACCCAGCCCAGTTTGAACTCCTATGAGTATTAAACATGAAAATCATAAGTTGAAAGGCTTTCACTATTTGCCTAAATGTAGTAAAATTTTACGGAATTAAATCAATTTTTTTCTGAATAATAAACAAATATAATTTAAAAGTAATGTATCAGCTGGAAATGTTATCATTTTTGAGAGAAATGTTTAAAATGTCAAGCTGAAAAATGTGGAATTCTAACTCGAGGTCTATTAAACTATCTAAATAGCGACATTGTTGTTGTAACATATAAACTCATTCAATGAAAAGGTCATGAAGCAAGTGCCAGATTTAGACTTGATAAGATCCTAATTTATATAAAGCTTGGAGGCCCTTTGTTAAAAGATTATGCCAGAAGATATTACAAAACTTGAAAACATACGTGCCATTTAAATGTTTTGAGGCTCCTGTAGATTGTGGGGCCCCAAGCTGCAAAGAGCCTTATGATATAAAGGATGCAAATGGTCTAGAATAACACCCAGTCAAAGACATCAACTTTTTACTCTTGCCTGATCAAATTCCAATAGTATCTGTCATCATATTCAAGAGTCCAGTGCTGTGTTTACAAATAGTTGTTCAGTAAGTGAACTTTAAATAAAAATAAATCCTGTAGCAGGATGTTAACTGAATTATATACAAGATTTTTTAGTAGTAAAGGTAAACCAATTATATTTAAAAAGCTATTTCAATAATACATTCTAACTTGATAGGCAATTTTCAAAAATTTTTTACATCCATGTTACTCTATTGATTATAATAGTTTATGATTAAATAGTTTTATTTCAATTTTACTGGCTTTCTTCTTCTCTTCATATGACCTGATATGGATGACCTTATTTCACTTGAACAAGTGTTTTGTCTGCTGCAGTCTTTTATGCCTAGTGTCACATCTTTTCCAAACCATATGATTACAAAGATTAAATGACATAGTTTTTAACATATTTTTAAGCATGTCATATAATTAATTCATAGCATTTGAAAGAGATTTAAAATTGTTTTACATTTTTTATCATTCGAAGAAGTTAATCTCTCATAGATTTTTTTAGAAAAAATATCATTAACTGAATATTTCTCACACTATAAATTCAAGTACATAAAATAGGTAAATTAGCAATGGGAACACATCAAATACATTCTGCTATGAAAAGTTTTAGTCTAGTTTGAGAGTGAAAATGATTTGTTTTCTGTTAAGCAGCATGTATGTACATTAAACATTTCTCTAAGATTATAACAAACCCTTTAAAAGTCACAAATATCACTTTCTAAAAACAAATCAAATTCAACACAATCTGATCAATTCTTTCCTTTTTGTTAGCGATTCATCCTACCAGTTAGGGTTTTCAACTCGTTTTGACTAGTATATGATTTGATGTAAAAGGTTTGTAGCGCCCTCTATACTTTTATTAAGGAATTAAATACAAAACCCTTCTTTTAGCTAGATATCAAAAACGTCACTTCCTTTGACGTCCCCCCTATAAAAGCCTAAACGCTCATTGGCACCAACACTTCTAGCTGGTTACACTCTTTGGCCCCTTCACTTGTTGCCAGCTACTCTTGAACTTTCTCTCTCCTCCCTCCTCTCTTCAGATAATACGCATGGATAAAACGATGAGTTCTCTGTCTTTCATGGTCTGTCTGTCGAATTTCTACCAGCATCAGAGATTAGCCCCTCAGTTGCATACGCAACTTGACAGTTTGGCACACACACTGAACCTGGTCATCATAATCATTCCTTGGTATGTTCCAAGCCATATGGATTCACAAGCAGTTCAGGTACCTCCACTTCAACTTCGACCACTGCACTATCAATGACAATAAAGCTCCCACCTTTCACTATCTCTTCTCTCATCTTCACATGATCAATCATATTAATGTTATCTTTATAAGTATTTCTTTTTCATTCGTTGTCATTAATTTTTCAGTTCCAGTATTAAAAGTATGTTTTATTTGTTCATCCAAACACTTGTATGTGTCCTTTTTACTTTGTCCCCAGGGTGAAGATTGAGATAAAAGAAGAACGAGCTTTGCTAACTCTCAGACAGACAGCACGACCAGAAGTAATAGAATTATCCAAAGCAATTTTGACGAATTTGTATTCATTGCAATTCCAAGGTCTCCGGGTTAGGGTTAATCAAAGGCCTCAGGCTTTTTCTGGTAGATAAATCTATTGCGATGAACAAGACAGAGATTGTTGCTACTAATGAAAGTAGAAGAACAGATATTACTGGGCAAACTTCATACAGAGTAGTCACTACGGATACTCTGGTAGAAGTTCGATTGCGGAAAACAAACATTGGACAGCTAGCTGAAAAGATTTTGCCAACAAAATAAGAAGAAACTTGGGGGTGGGGGCAATGATAGTGATGATTCTGTTCAATCACTGAATACAGCGTTCACTTAAAGAGAAGACTCGTAAAAAAAGAGCCAAGGATATTGATCCTATCAAGTTTCATTGGGCACAATACTACAAAATACCATTGAGAAACCTTGTGTTGCAATTGATTTGGGGGTAAGGTGGGGGGGGTATAAATGCAGCCAGCTAACACCATCTTTGGCACCATCTTGAAAGTTATATCTTTCCAGTGGCGAGACGGTGATGAACATTCGAAGAGTTACTAAACTCACTCGATACTTCAAATGACCATTGAAAAAACTTGTATAGGATTAATAATCAACAAGTAAAAGGTTATTTAATGATTCAACTGCCATCTTGGTCACCATTGTGAAAATTATGCCTTTCTAGGAGTTGGAAAAATTGAAGAAAAACTTCTGATCAAGCATATGAAAAATATTGCTTTAAACATCCAAGCATTTTCAAACAGAGAAAAAATTACAGGGATAATCAAACAACAAATTTATAAAAATCAAAGAAAGAAGACAAACAAAAAAATTCATTTAACCGCCAACTATACTAGATGACTCACAAATATAGTCACATTTATAGGACTTCTCAACAAGTCAACATTCCTGCAATCACAAATAGATGTTTTTATTTCACTTTCATAAATTTCACTTCAAACATTCACTTACATACACATACTTTGTTTAGCCAGTGTATTTCCTCATTTCGATGCTCCGCTTCTGGGTGAGGATTATTGTGGTGATTATTTATATTAAAATCACTACTAATTATCTATAATATCACATAAGTTAAAATTACTCTGCAAATTTCATCTTACTTCCTTTTCATCCTTGACTTTTGTTCTTCTTATTCTCAGAAGTGTGGTTCTTATTTTCCTTTCCATTATTAATTCTGTAGGACTTGATCCTATGGCTGACATAGGAGTACTTCTGTATGCCATTAGTGCCAGGAAAATATCAGGCTGTTTTAGCTATTTTCATACCACTTTCCACTTCTCCATTCATTTGTGGAAAATGAGGGCTAGTGATGATGTGAATAAATCCATATTTTTTGGCAAAAACTCTAAAAGCAAAGCTTGCAAATTGATTACCATTATTGCTGACAACTTCATATGGGATACCAAACCTGGCAAAAATGATTTTCCACTTTTCACATTATATGGCAATGGTTACTTAACCTATATGTACAATTTCCAAACACCATTAACAAAATACTGCTGTCCATCCCACATACATAAATCAGTGCCAATTCTTTGCCAAGGTCAGTTGGGTAAAGTAATTGATTGGTTTGTAACCTTTTCTCTGATATTATGTGACTGAAATTTGACCGTTCCGGAATTTGTATTTTTTACGATTGAGTTTTATTCCCGCTTGCTCAATAGTTTCCAAAACTTCATGCGAAATCCCATCATGTTCTGCTGTAGATTTCATCATCATCAGTCATTGTTGGACATAGACCTTCTCCAGGATTCACCACATCTCTCTATTGTGGTCGTTGCAAAGCCAATATTCCCCAAAACCAGTCTAGTTCGTCTCGCCATCTCATATTCTACCAGCTTTGGTTCTGCATTTGATCTCTGGAGATCCATAAATAGTCAATAATGACTTCAACTCAGTTCAAATTTTCTAGTAATCCGGTCATAGGACGCTAGATTATTTGTGAACTGATGTGATTCCTAAAGATAATTGATTGAAACAATAACATCCAAAAGGAGTAATGTAGATTGTAAGTAAACAACTGTTTTTCCCAAACAGAATTTGGTGAAAACCACTTTGGGCAATTAATTTACAAAATACAGTAGCTCCATGCAGTTTTGGTGTTATATCATACAAGTTTAGTAGCACACAATATGCCCTTTTAACTTCTTGGTTGAATTCTCTTCAAATCAACACACAAACATGTGTCCATATCTTTCTTCTATACTGGAACAGTCGGTGGACACCAGGCGATTGGCTGTGTGACTTCTTCAATGATTCCATTACACTCCATGACTTTGAATAAAATAGGAAATGGAATCTGTCTCACAGTAATGATACGATACGGTTTTCATATTTTTTAAGCAGATTTTCACTGGTTTTCCTTTCATACACACTCTCGTGTCAAATACATTGGTTTTCATCTCAATTATTGTTCAGACTATCCTCATCTTGGTTGTTTTCCATACAACGTTTCGGCCGTTGTACTCTACGGCTTTCATCAGATATCATCTGATAGGTGTGGGGGAAGTAACACTGGGATTGAACATGGACACATAGCTTAGTGGTTAGAGAATTGGACAGAATTACTGCAAGTAATCTAATGGTTCTAGGTTCAATCCCCGTGTGAGATAACAATAATTCAAAAATACTACTAGTGCTAAGAGGGGAGTGCAGTCTATATACCCCCCCCCTGTCGGTTATATAAAGGGTTCAGTTCGTTACTTCCCCCACACCTACCAGATGATACCTGATGAAGGCCGTAGAGTACAACAGCCGAAACGTTGTATGGAAAACAACCAAGATGAGAATATTCCAAACAATAATAGAGATAATAATAATACCTCATCTCAAAAATTCAGAGAAACACATTGGTTTTCATTTCATCGATTATGAGTATAAGACTCATTCCATGTGCTGTCTCTCCAGACAAGTTTTTAGGACCCTGGTTTTCAATCACAAATATTTCAAGCATGAATTTCTCACTTTTATTTCCCGTTGAAGCTGTGAATTTTCCTTTACATGCTAAAATGCCACTGATTTATTTCACATTTATGTCTGCCAGTATCAATTTCAAATGCTACACTCTGGGATGGCAAGCATTCATTAGAGCAATCTTTAAGAATAAGAAGATCCCATTAGTTTTAAAAAGAAGGTTCTACAACCAATGCATCCTCCTGATAGTCACCTATGGAGCTGAAACATGGAACCCAAGCAAAAGATTGACCTTCAAACTGGGAACCATGCAACATGCACATGAGAGAATCATATTCAACATCACAGGAGAGATCACAAAACAGCACAGTACATCAGAGAAAAAGTTAGGGATATCATAGAATCTTTAAGAAAACTTACATGGCGATGGGCTGGTCATGTTGCAAGAATCTCAGACTTCTGATGGACATTACAATTCACAATGTGGATCGCCAGATATCATATGTGAAACTGTAGCTGGGAAAATGTAAGCTGATCTGACAAAGTAGTTCACAAAGTATTGGCTCTGCGACGCCAATGATAATAAGGTCTGGCGAATTCTGTGGAAGGTCTATGTCCATCAATGGACACTAAAAAACTGCTGATGATGATGATGTACCATGGATCCATCTTTCTCCTTGTTATACCAAACGCCAATAATATCCAGTTTTCTTGTTGCATTTCATGAACGTTTTTAATATTCATCTTGCAGCATGCGGAGGAATGATTCATTTCCCTTCATGTTTCGGATAGTTTCCTTTCCACAGGACACTGACTTCTATCATGATACCTGTGACAACTCCCACACCTCGGAAGTCTGTAACCAACTCCTTTCTTTTTGTGTGAATTTGTGTGCATTTTTCTGCTTGATTTTATTTTGTCAATGTGTTGTTTTTGTATTACTGCCATTTGTGACTTTACTTGTTCATGGCCTCTGACTTTTCCGATTTTAAATCTGAAATCGGCTGAAGTCTCTCAGATATTCAGTTCTGGAGTCATATCAGCAACCTATCACAAATTTGGTCATTTTTATTGTTAAATTCACAATTTTCTGCAAGTTCATGGAGTGAACATTTCAACAGATTCATCCAGTTGTTGTATTCTCTGGTGGAATTCGGATCTTTCATAGATTTTTTCAATGGGGATTGAAGTGAGCGTAAAATTTTTCCAAAATTGTTCCAAAATCTCTTTCATCTTCCTTTTTTTAAAAGTATTATATAATGCTTTCAGAGTCTTTTCCCAAACCATAAAGCTGAGTATTTACTTGTACATCACTGCTTTCTTTACATAGTTAAGATGCAACACGAAAAAAGTCAAAAGATTTTAGCAGGTTGAACGTTTTCTCTTTTTTTTTCAATGAAAAAAGGATTTTTCTCAAATAAAATATTTCTCCTACCTTTTTCCTATTCTAGTAATGTATTGATTCAAGATCCCAATCTGACACCATGGTTTGTTTCTTGAAGAAATATCATAGTAAAATAATATGAAGAAGAAAAGCATGTTTTAACGATATATATTCATTCAAAAAGTGTCTGTTAACAACAAGAACCAATCAATCAATACTAAGCATCAATCAGCAGGTATCAGACGTTTTGGGGAACAACACCATTTTCCAACCGATGAAAAATGATTTAAACTTCCATCTCTATCTGTTTCATAATTAAGCCGATTTAAGTTGTGATTTGGACATGAACCGTTCAACTCATGCAGTCAGTCGCGTCCTGACTGCCTGAGGTCACAGTTGTGTGACTCACAGACATTCACCAATGAACAAGGCTAGTAGGTGTCTTACATACATATGCATACACACAAACTACATGACAAAAACAAGTTTTATCACAATCTTTCTCAAGAACTTAAATTCTATCAGCTATTTTGTTTCCAATCAAACTGATTTATTGTTATGTTCTATGAATATTTCCTCTCTTGAGCAAAATCAAGGCAAAGGATCAAATTCATTCGTAATATCAATATAGCATTATGCAACTACTAATCTTATAATGATTCACCAAATGCCTGCCCAGCCGTACGTGACACCCTACTGCAAAAACCACTCAACATAACCCTATGAAATTTATCATGGATACTTCTGGGAGCCCTATGTAAGTTTTAAACAAGTTAGATATTGAAATTTGCCCCCAAAGATACATTGGGAATGAGGGGGGGGGGGTCTGATTGATTAACAAAAAAAATTCTCATGGATATTTTTGTGCTTCATTTAACAGCCTTGCCTGCTGCATTTAGCAGTCACAGTCAAAGATTGGATAGTTGCTTTGTATCTTTTGTAAAGAGAGTGGGAGAGTGGGAGAGTAAGAGGGAAAGCAGTGGTTAGCTTCAAGGGAAACTGAGAGAAAGAGACATCAATGCATCTTTTGAAATATCATCGGCTGCTGTATTATCTGATATTGAATATCATATATAAAAATATTTTGTATTTCATAAAAATATAACACCATGAAAATTCCTGGGTGAACAAATGATACCCTGGGAAAAAATTCAGCAAATAAGTTTGAAAATCGCTCCCTAAAATTATGATTTTTGGTGTTATTCATTTTATGAAGCTGAGGCGAGGCGATATTTTTCTGAGATTGTAAAAAATCTGTTCACTTTACATTAAAAAAAATTATCACATTGTGAGCTCTCCCTCATCAATGCAATACTTACAAATTCCCACATTTCAACTACATAAAACTACAACTTTATCTAATATCAGTTTACCTCAAAGACTTTACCACCTTAACACACATATAGACATTATCACACATATATAAAACTGTGAACTCTGAACATCCCTTGGCAAACATAATCTTGGAGGCCAAATAAAAGGTGTTGTTATTGCAATGGAATCAAACAATGATTGCAGACCAACACAGATGGGAATAACATCCAATTTGTCCACATTTAACATAAATGATACCTGCAAAGAGCAAGCCATATTCTCGGCAAGAAAGAGAGCATCTCGAAAGATCACATAACGTATATGTTGAGAAACTCTCACCAGAAGTAGTGTGGTGCAACTACAAATGATGAGAAAAAATAATCAAAGGAAATAAATAAAATACAATTATTCGCCAACGCATACTAGGGTTGAATAAAAATAACTAGAATAATCATAGTCGATTGGTCAAAATTGGCTTGACCAATGAGAACCTAATAACACAGTCATGTGACAACAGCAATGTTCGAATCTCTTCCTCCTCCAACCCTGACATGCTGCTACACACATCAGCGTAAATTCACTCCTCATAAAACACTCAATTGAGGGGGGGGGGGCAAAAATTATCTACACAACATGTATGTTCATTAACCAAAGTTCATTCCACAATACACTTTGAACAATCTCAAAATACACAACACCCATAATATTTCATTTCATTTTTTACACACAAACTCATACCTCGTACACTCACGAAAACTCAAGCATTATTTTAATACACATACGACATTGGAATAATATGATATTTCATTTTACACATTATTTGCAGTGCACACAATGACATTGATAAACCAACTCACTCAAAAGATTTTGTTACATGTTTTTCCTTTGGTTGAATGAAATAAAAGTAATTTGTTTTCCTAAAGGCTGTTACTTTATTATTATGATCACTCATGTATATGGCCTATACTATAGAGTCAACTTTTGGTAATCTTTATTCTTAACCCAATCTTATACAATGGAGAACATCTGTTTCTCCATAAACAGGTGACCACAATGAGACACATATAAGTTCTTTAACACCTACAAAGCAATTACAGGGAAGTGATGTCGGACACAATTTTAATGAGACTATGGTTGGATAAGCTACCTCCATTGCTCAGATGTAAGCACCAATGAGACTACCATTAATCAACTGTCAGAGATAGATAGAATTAAAATTGAACTACGAGGACCCAAAAGTCTGTGTGCATGATGATGATACCATATTAAGACAGGCAATTCCAACAACTACAATCTACAATGTTATATAATCATATTAATACTCCTACTAACGAATTGAGCATCTGATAACACTAAAGCTAAGAGATTATTTTTCCCCTTTACTGTGATGTCATTTATCTACCCATACGGCAGTATTAAGCATGTCTTTTAACTGATTAACGCTTATATCTCGTCTTATTTTATCTTCCATTTTAATCCAACCACAACTCATCAATACACTGTCCATCAACATATAAAATGGAGTCAGAAGTTTAGAGCAACCCATCATCCACAAGAATACCAGATTATTTTAAAATATGGAGTTTTTACCATCTCCGAAATCTCTGAAATTCCACCAGGAAAATCTAGCCAACGCATGGTGCAAACAGTAAACATCTATTGTCCCCAAGAAATGGAAGTATACAAGGACTTGTATTCAGCATACAGTTTGGTTGTAAAAAAAATCATGAATTCATCTATGAAACTTGTTTCATGATTGAAAATGATGATAAACTATTAAAGCAAGTTTTGAAGCAACAGATTCACAAATCTCCAAGATTCTTGTTAGCCTTACAATGTTATGAGTTCAACTACATACCAGGCTGTGATGCAATTGTTACCATCACACTATCTCATACTTATCTCCAGGATAATAACCCTAAAATATCCAATACATATATGTAAACCTACATACATTATATTGTTAAAAAAAACAAAAAACCATGTGCGATAAGAAACAGATGCAGGGGAGCCACTGCATGTGACCCAACCCTGCAATCACTCACAGAGCACACAAAAAATAATTAGCCCAAAAAAGAAGAATTCTTTCTTTTCTTAAACGATATGTTTCCATCAGCGACAAAATTTCAGTTGTTCGAGGACTCGTACCCAAGAAACCGTACTGAACTTTCTGCATAAAGAAGTTTTACAATGTATAATAGCTAAATAATGTGTTTACTAGCTCAGCATGAGTTCTCAAATAACAGACATGGTCATTGATTTTATAGGCATTGATCATCATAATCAAAAACCAGCTGAGCCACTACTTGCTCATGAAATTCCTGTCTCACCACAGACCTATCTTCTTATAGTGGATTTTATCACAAGATATGTTGATTTACATCAATTTCAAGATTGTGAATCTACCACAGTAATAAAATGTTTAAAGAACACATTCACAAAATTCGGAATTCCTCAAATCATTGTTAGCAATGACAGACTGGAGTTTAAGTCACATGATTTTACATCATTCTCCAAGACTTCTAACACTTAAAATCAAGTCAAAATTACCCTCAATCAACTGGAATGGCAGAAAGAGCTATACTAACAATTCCCTAAATTTATATTATAAAGTATTAACGTATGTGTGTGTTTGTACTCAAAGATATCGAGAACCACGCACCACAGAACAGAAAAAGCATGTCTGGAATCAGCAGGTCTATATTTATCTATAAAACATATCTTATGGTCAAATTTTGCAAAATAAAATTTGCCGATTTCTATGAAGTCCGCATTCATACCCCAAGAAAACAAATCAGTCAAAAAATATTTTTTCTTTGTTTTTTCATCTAGGATTTTAAAAAAAATTATTAAAGTTAGATCTATGAAATCAACTATATATATATTTTGAATTGGCATCATCCAGGTTTTTTAATCATTTAAACCTATTCATAAGTGAGAGGGGTCAATACTGCTATTTAAATCCCTTTTTGACCAGTAATTCTTAGGTTCAAAGTTATGGCAGTTCAATAGCCAAGTGGTAAGATCCTCAACTATAGAATTCAAGTTCAAACACCATCAAGGATTTTTTTTTCTTGTAAGTTTTATATGCTATCAAACCTCATGGTAATTAGTCAGCTTTGATAAAATAATTAGTTCAGCTATTTACAATTCTATACTGGACCCTCACTTAAGGCATATCCAAAATCAACAGGTCACAATTTGCTCATAGCAAACATTTTATGGTTGAATTTTACAAAAATATGTTCATCAGTTTCTATGGGGCGTGTGTTTGCTGATCTTAGAAAACAAGTCAGTCAAAAAATATTTTTTATTAGTTTTTCTTCATCTATGATTTTCTCAAAAGGTATTAGAGTTAGATCCATCAAATCAAGCTATATGCAAATTTTGAATAAGATTCACCTGAGGAAGTTTATTTCATTTTAATGTACAATATTTGTGGGAGTTTCAATGCTTTTAAAAAATACCTTTTTGGGCAGTAATTTGTCACTTCAAGATTAATGTAGTTATAATTCTAAACTGGATCCTCACTTTCCATTCTTTACAGGAAAACTGCAAATATCGTCTCTTTTCCTCTCAATGCTGTTCCAATTATTGCTCTGTCTATATTCCATTATGGACTGCTTTTCCTCTTAATTTCATGTGCTTCCAACTTATTAGATCTTCAAATCTGTTGGAAATTTCTCAGGTTTGAGGAAGGAAATATTTAAAGGTTTTATAAGAAGGGCATCTATTTTTGTGTAGCTATAATGCTGAACTTTCCATTCACCATAAGTGAAAATGGGTGTAAATTTCTGTTCTTCTCAGCACTTATGTCAGTTTGCCTGAGCTGGCACACGGGTCTGTGTGCTGACTCATATGGAGAGGTATCAGAGGGAAAACAAAGGCATACTCAAAATCGGCAGGACACAATTTACCAACAACACTCCTTTTAAGTTTGAATTTTACATAAATTAATCTGTAGACTTCTATAAGGCCTGTGTCACGCTCACATAGAAAAACTGATTTTATCGCTAAAGAAATCTAGTGTTAAGAAATGTAGTGAATACAATTGTTGGACCAATTTCAAAACCCCATTGAGAAAATTTTACATTTTTTCTTTCAATTTCATGTGCTTTCAATTTATTTGATCTAAATCTTCCAGAAATCTGTCAGTTTTGAAGGAAATATTTTAAAGTTTCATACGAGTAGGTTCTAATTACAATGAAACTATCATGCTAAACTGTACCTTTACTCCCCATTTATCTAAGGAGACTATAAATATGAATTTCTCTTAGTGCTTATGCTAGTTTGAAAGAATTTTTCAAAGAATCTAACTGACAATAAAAGGTGTTTTTCACAGAGCTAGAACACTAACTCTACCTAAAAATCCAACCCAAAACCTGGCTAATAACTAGCCTTTCTGTTGTTTTGAAAATATTCAGGAAAATAGACGCCACTCTGCCAAACCAGGTCTTTTTATTTCATAGGTCATTTCTTTGATGACATGGTCAGTTTTGATTCAGAGATTTTCTTTCCAACAACTTCAAGTCAGGCAATAATGGAATCTTTTATCGCATACATGATGAGCTTATAAAGCCTGGTTGATCCATATAATCAAAGATATAACTGAGGACTATGGACTGCCTCTGATGGAGGCAGGTGAGATTGCTGTTGAGCCTAAATACATCTATCAGACAGTTAATCACAGCCATGTTGAAAAACAGAAAAGGGAAATTGAGCATGTTGGACGTGCATTCATCAATGTTACCCTCATATCTAGAATTCATGTGGCTAATGCAGTATGACAAGAGCTACACAGATGCCTTTAACAACAATTCAGCGCATTATGAAATTGTACCCAGCTCCATAAACAGAAGCAATACGTCAAAGCAGATCTTCAGATTCAAGTCGTGGAAATAAATTCAGAACAAGAGGGAGATAATTCACATAATCTGTACTGCTGTACAGATGGTGGAAATTAAGGGTCCAGTTTAGCCTTATAGTTACATGGGTAATTATAAAATTTCAGATTATCTTTTCAAAACAGACAAATTTACTGAGGATGTCTAATGGATGGAAAGCACAAACAATAACTTTTGTAATTTTTTTCCTGTTTTTTCAGAGATGAAAATTCTTTCTTAGTAGGGCTCAAAAATTCATTTTATATTTTCATATACAAGTAACGAGTCTTCCATCTTGTTTTTTCATAACTCTTGTATTCATTGGTTCTGTGGAAAATTGCTTTGATTATTTTTTATTTTACTTTCTGTAAATTCTAGTGCTAATATGCTATGACTGAAATATCAGTGAAAAATACCCAGATCTGATGTTAATTTCTTGTTTTTGATGTCAGAAATTTGTTGTTTTCAATTTTTTTCTTCACATATGCAAAGCAATTATATAACACAATTTTTATTGTTTAATTTTAAATGCAACATACAGTAGACTCTCATTACTAAGGCACCTTTAGGGAGTATTGTTATAATGGATGAATTGAGAAATACAGTATGTAAATGAAACAATACAGCATAAAATTCTTTTTTAATTTGCTCAACATGACGTTAGAACATGTGTCATCTAATAGTTCCATTAGAGCAAGTGCTGAAAAGACAGGCAAATTTCATTTAGAAGTAAAAAATGGGTGGGAAAATTTAAAAAAAAAAAATGTGATTAGAATATGAAACCAGGTAAAAGAATGTAATGTCATGAATTACCGAAAAACTTATACTTTAATTTTACCATGGGGGTTTTATCCAACTTTGCACTACAAGTGAAGGAGGTTTTATCCTACATCCAACTGGCATAGTACTGCCTTTGTTTTTGTTTTTTTGTACATCCATTGTCAATAGACAATTGTTTAAAGGAACGATAAGACAAAACAAAAGTTAGGGAGTCAGATTTCTAAAAAAGAAGAAAATTAGTTAATTTAATGATTAATTGAGTGGATTTGGGTAAAATATTTACTATAAACCATACTCTATGAAAGGTATTATGTGTAATTGAACCCGAAAAAAAAAAAAAAAAAAAAAAAAAATCAAAATTCTACGTCAAATCAAAATTTGAATAACTCTTCATTTGTCAATAAGTGTAACACAGTTCTTCCCAAATAATGTTTCAGACGCATGCATAAGACACAAATATAATTTAATGACAACATTTTTTAAAGCTATAAAAAGTCGTAACATCCAAAAATCTTTAATCTATTCCTTCTCCAATTCAGGATCAATTTTTGAAAAATTAGATTTTCAACTGATCTCTGAAGACATATCTTTATATTTTTTGTGAAATATTAAAATGTGGGAAAATTGTGCTGATTTTCCAAAAGCTAATTCTCATGGTTCATAGTTCACACATATGAATCCCATTTTCTCCAATTGAAATACTCTCTAGTCTTTGTTAATAACACAGATAATTTTGTTGAAATTCTGCGGTTATTTTCATGGCTAGCTTGGTTTATTATTCATTATCACCTTTATGCTGGGTACGGCTAAGCTGCCTCCGTTTGGGTGACATAAGTTCACCATTCCTTTCCATGATCTTCTCTCCCCATACAAATTATGGCATTCATATCACTGAAAATGAGGGGAAAATCTGTTGGAGAGTAGTCCACATCGACATAGTGATTTTTTTTCACTGATTTTCTTTCAAAATATTAACTGTTCTAAATCAAAATTTTTACGGCAGCAAATTTTAACCATTTTTTTTCTCTTTTTAACAAAATAGAGGGGATCCTGTTTTTTTTATTCGTTGACGTTAGATTTGCATGAATATTTTTTAAAATTTTATTTCTGTGATTTACATGCGCATAGACTTGCAACTGTCATTTTCATACAGAAAAGTAAAGGCCAATATTAATAGCTGAGCATTGTTCACTTGGATAAGTACATTTATTCCTCAACCTCTGTCTATGACATCACGCATTCAGAGGCAACTTCAACACACAAAGATTTTATCTTCCATGACTATTGTTACTCTCCCACAATACAGGACTGAAACCTCTAACTTGTAAAACTATACAAGACAAAATCCTCAACATTTATAATAAAATTTTTTTTTTAATTATCATTATCTACTACCCAAGAGTTGCACTGTAGTTTGGAGGCAGGCTGGTCAAATAATATCACTTCATCCTACAGGTCAAGGCAAATTTTTAAAATGGAACACTGATCATATAAGGCAATGATAAGACTTATCTTTTAATTATATACATATACACCAATATAAACTTCCAATCCATTAAATTGAGTAAATATTGTACAATTGTCATAGCTTGCTGCCCCCTGTCCTAGTGGATAAAAACATGGGTAGTCTCTGGCTCAAGCAATGCAAAAAAGTCATATACTCTGGTTCAGTGGAAGAAGCAGACAAGCAACAAATTAACTTATGAGACGTTCATTCCATAGTCCAGAGATCAATCCATTTGTATGAATTCAAGAGAATGTTCAGTTCAAAGGAAGTTGGTGGGTACAAGCATCAAAATGCTGCAACTACAAACAAAATGAAGATACTGGTCCGAGTAAATCAGTGTAAAGGGCATTAAATAAAATTTGAAGGTTGTCTATTTCTTTTTAATGATCAAAATGCCATTCTTTACTTTCATTTAAAAAATGTTTCTGTACGTTTCCTGCTTTTAGAGTACAGAGCATTCATTGAGAAGTGATTGTGCTTCATAGTATATCAAGTAATTGTCAATTTTATCAAATGTTAAATCTGATTAAAATAATGATGCCTTTTATTTTGGCTGCACTCACTCCCATTGTCCTTTAATCCAAAATGCCTTTCTAAGTTATGATTGATTATATAAGTATTCAAAATTCATCTACAATTTTTAATCTCCAAAAACTTATAAATCTGACCGACTGATGAACGCTTTTCATAGCCTGATAATTCAACATTATACATTGAAAGTACAATTTAATTAGCTCAAGTACCTGTCTCTGGGATCACAGTTGGTCACAATGATAGTAAAACAATTCTTTACCTCTGATGAGCAGGTAAGTGTTTTCATTAACAAAATTAAAACTTAATTACTACATTATACATACAGTGTAAATGTATTTACATTTATTCTTTCATGTGATTAAAGTGAAACTTCCAGAGAAAGCGATAGAATTCAAAGTGAAATCTACATAAATTTATGATTTTTATTGAAAATAATACTTGTAATATATTGCAATATGAAATATTCTACAAGTATGAGAATCAATTGAGTCCTCTTGCTGCTGCTGCTGCTACTACAATTGATAGTGGACACATCATTGAACTTATAGTTCTTGTTTTTAGATTTTTCTCCCCTCCTTCAATTCATTGATTTTTGACTTCTACCTTCATCTTAATTTTCAATTATTTTTTTTATAGCACATTAGTGACTGACAGTGAGTAATTAGCGCAAATCAGAAATAAAGTATAAACTCCCGCTAAGACTAACTCACATCCCTCTCACCACAGGGAAGTTTCCGAGCTTATTCTCTATT
The DNA here is from genome assembly GCA_963457665.1 of Thysanoteuthis rhombus. Lineage (NCBI taxonomy): Eukaryota > Metazoa > Mollusca > Cephalopoda > Oegopsida > Thysanoteuthidae > Thysanoteuthis > Thysanoteuthis major. The sequence continues at coordinate 13,721,889 of OY735215.1, forward strand.
TTCTATCTGCACTGTTTACTCACTGCTGGAGACTTACAGACAGAAATGTTCTCAAATTATCTTTGCCTTTAGAGGATTCTTTTTAAAATGGCATCGGCAACTTTATTTTGTTAAAATTCAATCTTCTAAATCCACTTTTCTCTCCTGTCATTTCAAATCATCAACTGTGAAGATATTTGTAAAAAGAATTCAGACTCAAAAGAAAGAACAGTCACTGGGACAATCATTTATAAATTTGTTCACTGCAAACCACAAATATAACAGATAGTGCAATAAAAAAAATAAAAAAAATAGGAACAAAAACAAAATCTACAAGTGTTTTATACAGTGTTCATGAAAACACACACATACAGTTTTCATCTTTTGTCAAAACATGATACTTTTTGGATTTTCACATGATCTAATTTTTTTTTCCTTTCAAGCATATTACCCATACATTATTGCATTTAATTTTTTTTTGTTTTGGATAAGTATTGCTTGAGAAAGTAGAAGGAGATGTGGGTAATAGATGACTGATTCAGAGAGTTGGGGGGGGGGGAGAGGATCAGGCACTTGTTATTTGTAAGTTTTTCAATAATCAGTCAGTAACTTATGGCAGAACAGATATGGTGGTTACCTGTTGATCTTTAAGAGTTTTGTTAATTATACATATATATATATATATATATATATATATATATATATGTATGTTGCTTCAGTATGACATAAACCAACTGGTGCTGGAGTTCCAATATAGTGACTAAACGCAGACAAACCCTTCTCCATTGGTCCGTCTGTTGTCGGTTTCTTGGCTTGATACAATGGCACTTAGATGTTGCCTTGCTCTCAGGTCAATGCTGTTCAGCCAGCATTATTTTGGTCAGCCTTTGGGTTTTGTCCAATTAAGATTCTTAAAGTCAAAGATGTCCTTTGCAGTATAACCACACTCCTTTCTAATCAGGTGTCGTCCAAACAATTCTAGCTTTCACTGGTCGACTAAAGCCAGGATCTGCTTTCCTTGATGGCAAATGGTTTATAAACCAAGGATAGTCTGCATGCAATGCCAAATACATCAATCCCTCTATCATCCTGTGTCTCATTTACCAGGTCTCGCTTCCAAGTAAGAGAATGGACAGGACAAATCTTTGTTTCCATAGATATGCTCCTTTGCACCAGAGGGTTATAAAGTTTTATGGCTGCAGCAGCTTTTGCGATCCAACAGGATATTCCTGGTTCAGAGGAGGAGGGATTGTGCTATCTCGGTATATTGACATCAACTTTTTGTCTTGGGCCAAGTGTCGTATGGATTAAATGGATGTTCTCAAGGCTGGTGGCACAGTCAAAGTCTGTAAGCTGCTCAAAAGCCCAGTTCATTTTGATCCGCCAAGATGTTGGTAATTATGAAATGATCTATGATACAGTTAAAAAGATTGGGGGGGTAATGATGCATCCCTGACATACTCTCAGAACCAAATACTAGTATATTGGTGGGGGGGGGGGGGTAGACAGTTCTGGCTGTACAACAGCTTACTCTGTTTGGTCAGTCTGGGTGGCAACGCAGATGTCTAGAGCAAGATCAACTGAGAATTGTGATCAATGCTGTTGAATGCAGAAGGTTTCATTACATTCTTTGCCCTTTGCCTATGATATGGAGAAGCTAAAAAAATCTGATTCACTGTTGAAAACCCATGGTCAAAATCAGCTTGTTGCTTTCTATAGTTGGCATGAACTACAAGGGTTGTTCAAAATGGTTGGAAGCAATTTCCTAGAAACTGAAAGTAGTCTGATGCCATAATCTAATTTTCCAAATCTTGACATACATTTGAAGTTCTGTTGTGGGTTTCCTGTGGTGATGGGCCCACAAACTATACTAAACAAAATTTTACTCTGACTGCAGCGGTTGACGGTTACTAGGGCGGACGGCTGACACGAGAGAGAGCTGGCAACGAGTCTCTTCTCCAAACCCAAATTTTATTCTGCTTGCTTGTTACGAAAATTCTTCCTATTTAAGCCCTTGGTATCGACACTGTATCTCTTGTAATTGACTCCCTTTCTTTCTTTTTCCTGTTATCTCGACCTCTCCGGAAAAACCCAAAACATTGACCCTCATTCATCTCACGACGCAGGTCTGTTCAATATCATAAATTAGTCTCCCCCTCTCTCAAGGGCTCCGCTTACAACCTTTCTTTCATAAGCTTTACTCTCTCTCTCTAGACCCCAGACACTGACCCTTATATCTGGCTTTGTTTTTGAACCCAGGATTTGACAGATGACACCAGATTGAAAAAGTACAGGCAACTCAACCTCCCACGACAAGGTCATCAAATCGGGAACAAAACCTTTTTCCAAAACCATTTGTTTTTGCAACCCAGGATTTGACAGATGACACTAGATTGAGAAATCGCAGATGCCCGCACCTGGAAGCACACAATTCTCATATTATCTCGAAAAACACATTATCCCTTTTAACACAGATAACTCCTTTTGTAATAACAATAGTAATTACTGGTAATAACCATAGTAATTTTTGGTAACAGCCATAGTAATTTTCAGGACACGGGGGACTCCTGGCCCCCTAGTGTCACACTACTTCATCACCATCAATTGCTGCAGAATTTGTTTTAAAGCGTTCAATCTATATGATTAGTAATTTCATTTTGGAATAAATCTGAAATTGTACTTTAATTTTTCTTTGGAATAATTTGCAGTTTTACTTTTGCCCTACCATAATGAAAATTTTTTTTAAAAATAAAAAAACTCCGATTGCATCCCAGAGCAAAATAAAAAAAAAAAAAAATCAATACAAAAAGATGTCTAACAACAAAAGAAATCTGTGTGCATGTACCATGGTTACTCAACAACTGGCTGTTGTGCATCCACCAGATTAGTCAGCACATAAGACTGTGCAGTATCAAGTTTCAAGTTATTTGGATCTTAGAGAAATCTAAAAATTAAAGAGTAAGGAATCATATTAAAGATTATAGATCTTTCTTGGTTTATAAAAATCACCGTTAAGCAGTGACATGACTCTTTGTTGTTCGGTCCAAGTGCATCGGAAACAGCCTCAGTGTAATCCACAATATGACCCAAAGAAGTATTTTCCTTTTCACCCCAGCACCAATGTCTCGCAGCTTTTATCCAATATTAGGCTAGAGAGCTGGGGGGGGGGCATCTTCCCAGGCTCTTTTTCCATGACCAATATGTTACATGCTTCACCAGTTGGAAGGCATGCCATTTGTGGGCATTTTCAGTTCATTAACAATCTGGGTGGAAGGGGGGAGGCAGCAAAGATCCAAGATAAAAAAAAAATACATGAAAATAGCCAAGGCATTATTTGTTTATGTCTTTCTTTGAAGGAATATTTCAATGAGATTGTTAACTTCACACTCAATGAAGTCAGTTACACCACTTTGTTCTTTTCAATGACATACAAGAAGGGTTTGATTATTTTATACATCATTAATATGTAAACTAAATGCAACCAGAAATGGATAAAGGAAAAACAGAATTTTATTAAAGAAGAGAAATTCTTGGTTGAGTTTTAAAGTTATTTACAATCAATTCATTTGGGACACAGTAAACTTCCACAAATATAGGAAGACTACCCGACACAAAGTAGTGCATAGAATCAGGGTTAAAGCATATTTTATTTGATTGTTATGATTTACTTCCATTTTTGTTTTTTTTATTCTCCTTTGTATTCTTCCCTTTCTTATTTTCAGGTTTCTTTTTCTGAAAAAATAGAAAAAAAAAATAAGAAGAATTTTTTAAAATGAGAGAGAAATGATTTTTAAATGTATAAATGGAAAGAGTCACAACTAACAATACACCATCCAAAAAACATATCTGCTGAATCAGTTTGAACTTGAGACAGATATTCCTAGAAAATTAAAAACAGTAATGTACAGCAAGGAAATAATTCATTTATCAATTACTGGTCAATAACAATATCAGTCATAAATCCTAAAAATGCATGTAGGCACATCAATCATGCAAGCGTAAAAAATTCTAATCGGCCCAGAAATTAATGCAATGAAATCCTTCGTTCGAATATGTTTTCAAACGAATTTGGAACCTAACTTTAAGGGAAATAACTCTGGTCACTTCCTCTTGTTCAAATCTGGTTTATAACAGTCCTTTCACTTTCAACCATGTGTTGTACTGAGCGCCTTTTGTCAATGTACTGTTTACTCAATCATTTTCCTTCAAAATGGCTTCTGGATATCTAATATTTAAAGATTTCATTTGATAATTTGATCGATGAATTAGTATCTGTAGGCCTGGGAGATGATGATGATCAGAGTGATTTATCTGTTTCTTCAGTGCACACAAGCGATATATCAAACTCTAAACTGGCAAGTTTTTCAACATGATTCACTTACGGAATGGTCAGACATTGTTGATCTTCTCTGTCAAAACTGATGACGATCAAACCAATACACAGAAAAGAAGATGGCTGATTCATACTTGCGTACATATTGCTGAAATTCATGCATACCTAGATATACTTTTTCTGAACGGAGTGACTCAGCTTCCTAACTACTGGTGCAACTGGAGCAAGAAACTTGGATGACCAGGAATCAATATGAACAGCTCACTTGGTATTTTTACTTGTATGATTGAACTCAGAATCCTCCAGATAAGTCCCAAACCTGATAAACTCCACAAAGTGTGTTTTATCTTGGATAATACCAAAAAGCAGATTGCCTCTTCTTATGAGCCCCACAAAAACAACAGAGTCGATGAAGCAATGATAAAGCATAAAGGCAGATGCTCTTTTTTGCAATATGATGCCTTGCTGATTCAGAATCTTACTACCTTGTGGATTTCAGCATTTATATCAACAAAGGATGCTGCAGCTACTAACAACCTGTCGCTTGGAACAAGTGTTGTAACAGATCTTGTGGAAAGTCATTACAAGAAAAATTAGCATGTGTATTTTATTTATTTCACTTAAATTGATTTGCCAAAAACTGAACTGGCTAAAGGTCATAAATGGCTACACTTCCACGAAAAAGAAAAGCCGCCCCTGTTGATGTCTCTTCTCCAGTGACAGACAGCTCAACACTACTTGGAAAAAAAAAAAAAAAAAAAAGATTGAAGAGAGGACACCAGACTTGTGTCGAGTGTGCCAAGGGACTTGATTGGACCCCAGCTGGGAACAAAATCTGAAATTCTTGGGAATGCTAGAGGGGGGGGGGCTTTAGAAACTTGTTTTCTTTTTGTTTTAATCAACTCGCTTAGTGTGTTTTTTCTGATAACTTATATATGTGCAAAATATGAACTGTGACTTGATCATCAAATTGATGTGAATCATTGAAGTACAGGGTGAAAAAGCGAATCATTGAAGTACAGGGTGAAAAAGCGAATCATTGAAGTACAGGGTGAAAAAGCGAATCATTGAAGTACAGGGTGAAAAAGCGAATCATTGAAGTACAGGGTGAAAAAGTGAATCATCTAAGTGGGAAAGCTCCAAGCACCAGGGTTTTTCATGTTTGTATTACTAACAATCTTGCCACACACGTTTTTCCATCATCTTTTTTGTGCTCCCGTTTTTTAATTATCATATAATTAATCAACTAACACACACTCAATATTATTTTTAGCACAAATGAGTACATTGCATTAAAAAATAGTCTTTCCTGCAATATTGCCATTTCTCACAACAATCTGTCTCCAAGTAGCAGAATCCTATTTTTAGCCATATTCTGCTCAATCCTCATAGGACTGGGCTTTGGCCTTGGAAAATTTTGCAGCATTTTGCTATTTCAACACTTAGCTTATCATTCAGACGTCTTCAGAGATTCTGATTTATGACTTGCTGCTATCATACACAACTTATTTTTCTTCATTAATCTATCATTTTGAAAATTATGATAATTGATGCATGAAATTTGTTTCAAAAGACATGTAAGAAATACAGAAATACCAATTCTTATAAATTATGATATTTACCTTAATCATGGAATCAATATCTATATCATCTGTATTATTTTCTTCCTCAGAAACAGCTGCTTCTTCTTCCCCAAAGATATCAACTGAAACTGATGTTGACTTATTCCGTTTTTTACCAAGTATTCCTGTAGAATAAGGGGTCATATGCGATTCTTTGTTGTATGCACGAGTAAATGCTGCTTTAGTCTGCAAGAAATAAGATTTTATAACAAACATCGTATTAGAAAAGTACAAAATAATGTACAGAAATTGTGCTTGTGTGGAAAAGCTTATAAATGACAATTGTTATTAAAAGTAAAAGAAAGAAAAACATACTGAAGAGCTCAATGCCTTTGAATGATCAACTGTGTTGGGCCATTTATTGAATTCCATAATATTGTCATAGTCTTCCTTGATGATGTCATAGTCATCCATCAACTTGATGACTTGAGGAACACCATCTTTATCATGGTCCTGAAGAGGTTTGGTTAAATGTTGACGGAGACAAGGGAGGTAATCCAGATTGAAGCCACGCTTATCACCAGAAATACTGACAAAAAAAAAGAATGGAATAAAGATTGTTTCAAACTATTTCAATCTTAAACAGTAGGTATAGACCATGTACAGCAAATTTCAAAAGTTTACAAACAGTACAATAATTTTCAATCCTATTTACATTTTGAAAAACTTCTGTGAAATAAACAAACTGTACGGGTTGGATAACTATACAATATCAAAAAAAAAAAGAAAAAGAAAAGGCAATTTGAATAGGATTTGCTCAAGTTATACCGAACAAACAGCATAAAAATGACAAATAGAAGGGCAAGTAGTCTTTGAACAAATTGATTTTCATACTTGTAAAATATCATGAAATATTCTGCAAGAATCATTTCCAATAGAGATCATAAATGGCCATTTTTGGCATCTTTTTTTCATAATGACATCATTAGCACTTGGAAAAAAAAAATCTGAATAGATTTTCTTTCAATGCAACACACTTTTTAATGATGTCACGCCTTTAAATGACATCACACCTCTCGCTTCCTTCCTACTCCCATTGTTTAATGTAAGTGAGACCAACCAAATAGATATGTGTTGACACACCGAAAAAAAACCCAACCCAAATCAAAAGAATAACACAGGTCTACATACCAAACGTATCAAGCAATGAAGTTCTATGGCTGCAAAATCTGAAGAGACTGAAAACACTTCTGGACTGTAAATATGGCAAACGGGATTTTTCTCAAAAGTGTGGAAAACCTGACAAATCACCCTGATGCACAGAGACCGTCCACGGTAGTGAGAAACAATCTGCTGCATTGCATATACGTGACATGCTCGAGGAGGAAAAAATGCTTTTTGGAGGTTTCAACTCTCATTCACCACAGGGAGTGATACAAGTGTCTGAGTGATACATATATACTTGTGAACTTGAGCAACTCATATTCTATTGTCTTTTGACACATTGTCAAGACTAGTTTAGTTTGTATATGTCATAAAAATATTTCAAAACGTAAATAAAATTTTGAATTACTGTACTGGATGTAAACTGTATCTGAAATTTAGTTTTAAATGTGTAGATAATGAAAGATCGGCCGATCTCCATTTTATTAAATTTTTCAAATAGTGGAATTTGAACTGATGTTACATTCATATTATAAAAGTTAAAAATCGTGTCAGAAGATTTTACAGCAGACATACAAATTGAGAGAGAAAAACCAAAGAATAGATCATTTTTTTCATCTGGAGAATTGCAGAGAGAACAAAACAAACAAGTATTATTTCTTTTAACACAGGTAAATGATAGCAATATTAAAAAGATTTATATTCTCAAGAATTTGAAAAGAATGTTATCTTCCTTTCATTCTCACGAGGTACAAATAATATAATTACTCACCGTAGCCTCATGTGTGAGCCAAGTTCCTGTAAGATGCGTTCATTTTTATTCCTTGAAGAGAATTTCCCAAGCCACTTTGGGAAAGAAACCATGTGACTGACAGAACCCCTCATAAACTCTCCAGGTAAGACACTGGCGTACATGGCCTAGATATGAAAGAACATCCCTATAAATCAGTAGTATAGAATAATGGAGCCAATAGCGATATTCTAAAAGGTTTTAGTAGTTCATAGGTTTCTTTTTCAAAATAGAAAAACAAAAATATTTCAATTAGGTTTCCATGAAGTCATGAGTTAAGGTGGTGTTAATATCACCCTAAATTTAGGTCAAAATTGAAATTATTCAATGAAGTGAATTTTTGATATTCAAAATTCCACTGGTTGTATCCATTTACTTAAAGATTAATGATCTGAAAAGAGTGCTGGATCTTTTAGGAGAAAGGACCTTATCTATTTTATATGCAACTTTTTGAGACTAATTTTTTAAACCTATACTTATGGGGTTGAACACACCCACAAACCCCAGGGCTAGCTTAAGCTTTTAAAACAGTAAGTTTTAGGCCAATCATGTGATGTTCAACCCCTTAATTATAGGTTAAAAACTGGTGTCAAAAAAGTTGCATAATATACAAATATATACATATTTTCATTAATTAATGATACAATAGTGTTTAATGAAATAGAACAATTTCTGAGATGAAGAATTATCATTGTGTTGACAACACTGAGCAGAGCTAATGTTCAGGAGTTCAATCCCTGTGTCGAGCAGTGAAAGTCATACACTACATCAGTAGAAAAAGCAAAAAATGACATCACAAGGATGAATTAATTGATACATGATATCCCTCAACATTGACAGTGGAATGAGAATAATCTACCCATGTGGACTGAATAAAAGTTTTGGAAATTCTCAGAATATTACCAAAATGACAGACACCCAAAGACAGCTGGAGAGGGTAACAATTGAAACATCACGATAATAAAATTCAAGATGAGGACACCAGTTTGAACAAATCAATGTATGTTGAACAATAACCATCAGAAATCAGTCCTAAAGCATTCCATGCAGTTGGTCAGATAAAATACTTCTTCAAACCAAAAGTATGAACTATACTACTAATCAAATCAGTGATTAAGTAAAAGCAACATTTAGCAAATCAATTCTATCTGATGGGACTAAACAGCGGTAGGCACAACAAATAAAGTGTTATTTCTATCACTGGCTGAATTTAACCTCACCTGCTGAATTCTATATAATCAGGATTGATTAAAATTAGTAACTAATGAAAAAAAAAAAGTTTGTATGCAATACATTAATAATAAGATGCCTATCCTAATCGAAGTTTTGCTAAGAATCAATTAGGTTAGTAATAGGAGGGGTCATGCAGTTTTTGTGAATTTTTATGGCGTACAGTTATGTGACAACATGTACTATGAAGTTTGGTGATAATGCATTTACATTTCAAAACATTACAAAAAAAGTTTAGCCATATTATCACTAGAAAAGATCAGCCCTAATGAGTTGGAGAAAATTTGTTTTTGACTCAAATGGTTTTATATAAGACTAGTTAGTTTTGGAGAATGATCAAAAAGGATAATTGGTTAAATACAATAGGAAATAATTCTGACAGGCCCAACATACAATAATAAAAGAATATGAAAGGTCATTTACACACTTCTACAGGGAGAAGTCCCCAGTTTTGCTGTTGGCGAATGAGTTTTTCAACCAAGTCCCCATCACAGATGCTTTCTGCTGTATGAGCTAAGAGAGAGAGATGGTGATTCAGGCTTTTCCTAATAAAAAAAAAGTAAATTGATATTATAATTGCAAAGTATGGTGTTCAAAACAACATTAAAGATTTTGGAGTCAAATTTCTAGAAAAATGGTTGAGGCTAATAAACTGATCAACTAAAATATTCTCAGATTTACCATTTGATTTTGCTGTGAATTGAAAAATAAGTTACATCACACATTGAAAAAATGACAAGGTCTTAGTTTGTTTGATCCCAGTGGGTATTTGATTCAAATTGTAATAGATACATAAATGCAACAATAATCATTGTCAACATCAAAGACTGAGCATGTAAAAAGATCAGGCAGCTATCATCAGGGATTCAAGATACATCTATCTACCAACTCAAATATAGCAAAATTCCAACAAAAAGGATTTTTGATCAAATGCTTGAAAATAAAGGGGATATAAAGGAAATAAAATTTTTTTTGAATGAAGAATTGACATAAATTGATGAGAGTTGTATTGCTTCTTTGCCAAATATGAATATATAGGTGCTGAAACTGATACTGTGCTACTTGACATTTATAGGAAGATGACAGCTATTGGGATCATGAATGAAATAGCAGCTGATGCAAAAGGCACAGGTGTTGTAATGTTATATACTGTCAATAAGTTAAATGGAACTCTTAGGTTAAAAGGACAATGGTTCACCTCTTCATACTGATAGCAGAACAGATTGGTCAAGCCTATACATGTTCCAGATACAAGCATAGGCAGAATGGAATGAAAACTGAAGCAAACGATTTCGATATTTTAGGTAACAATTTTGTTTGACATTTTCTAACAAAAAAACAATTTATTGCATATTATGCCAGCAGTGTTATTACAAAAATTGATAATTCAGCAGAAGAGAAAAAAAAGAAAAAATTGAATTTCATTGCACAGGCAAGATCATCCCCTCACTAACATTTTCTCTATATTCAGTCCTCTTTTAAATGAAAAATATCAAGAGGAAACTTATAATAAACATTAAAAAAAAATAAAATAAAATAAAAATTTTTTTTCTTTTTAAGACAGAGTGGTGGGTTTTGTGGATTTCATGTACAAACCTAATAATTTTAGAAAATGTCTTGAAATTTAAAACTAGAAATAACAGAATAATGAAAACAGGTAAACTTCTCAAGTTCATTTTAATTAGATATTATTTCAAGTTTCAAACTCACAAGTGAAATCCAAACATATAGGAAAAATTTACACTAACAAATATAATTGTAAAAACAAAAGCATCTTGCATGCTTTAACTCACCTGCCTGCATAAGGATGGACATATGGGTAGTTTTCTTGTACAAATAAAGGACTCAACTGATAATCATTGAAAAACAAATTTGCTTTGTCATCAATAGTCATTTTTCGAGTTTCTTCACTACCAACAAAGACTTGTCGACAAACATCAAATGGGCCCTGAAAAGAGTTTTGTTTATTGGAGTAAATTTTTTTTCACTTTTTGGAAAATTGTTAAGCAGGGGGTTTGTTGAAAATATTATGTCATTGTCTTATATTGAGTTTATAAATTTCTCTTCATTTCATCCTTTATAATGTACTTAGTTTTTAAAGGTCTAATATTTAAATGAGCCAATTTTCGGTTTATAAAAGCATTCCCTCACTTTCTTTGTATTTAGCATAATCTTTCAAAAAAAGCTATTTTTTTATTTTTTTTAATCCCACCACCCTAATGTTTTTTGGGTTGAGGTCAATTTTCAATGTAAATTTATACTAAGCGGAGACATAATTTTAGAATGTTCTTTAATGATATAATATGATGTTGAAACACCAAAAATATAATCAAGGACAAAACAAATTACCAGTTTTATGTCTTTTTTGGCTTTCTGAGCATTACTCTTCGCTTCATCATATGATAAATTCTTTACAGTAGAAGTCAACACTGACAAATTATGGATGATCTGGAATATGAAACAAAAAAAAAAAAAAGGTCAATTTATAGATTATCAAAAATATATGCATAACTCTAAGCAATACATTACCAGTAAACATCTAACAATTATTCTACAATATTTTGATTAAAAAAATATCTCAAGGTATGGCACAACTTGTTATCCTTTGATGTAAAATGTCTGAATTGTAAATGTGCATTGAGCAACAGAAATGTTGATAAGGTAATGTATTAGAATATTTAGCCATACCTTTTGAGAACCATGCTCAATAGTAAGTTACAATACAGTACTTGCCTCTGCTGCTGCTTAAAAATCATTGCAAAAAAGCTTTAGTTTTTAACTATGAATAGCATTATTGACAACTAAAGCTTTTACTTTAAAAGATATTCGTTACTTTCCTCAAAAGCAAATAACCAACCTAAATCTATCAATATGAAATCAGAAAATTAAAATTCAGGAATTTTCTTTTCTAGCAATAAATGTTTAACTTTTGTAAATCCATAACACCTGAAAGGTTATAAATAAAAAGAAAGAGAGTAAGAGAGGAGAGCATACTCCTTGGGCTTTGAAAATTGAGGAAGAGGTTATTTATACAATTTACTTATTTCAAAAAGCTCTCGAGTTAAAATGCTAGCTCAAAGTTAAAGTGGATTTTATAGGAAAATTCAAGATCTTGCTTACTTGTCGAATATCTTGATTTGCTGCGACAATTACTTCATTCAATGCTTGAGGGGAAATCTTCAGGCTTTCTTTGAAAGCTAAAGTCATCATAGCAGCCTAAACACATACAAATACAAAAAATATACAACTCAGACCTTTTTTGTAATCACAAAAAAATAGGCTACAAGTCGAATCGACGACACAGAATCATTGATACAGTCAATCTTCACTTATTTGCCAATTCAGGATTTGTCACATTTTCTTTTTTTACTTTATTTTCATTCTCTTTTGCAGTGGTGGACCTAGGCATTAGCAAGTTTTGGGGATTTTCTAAATCACTGAACTTTTTTCAATTTTTTTTTTCACTGGTTAATTCAGTAGCTTGCACCCCCTGAAGCCTCAGGTCTACCATTGATTTCACTTTTTGCCATAATTTGGCAAAAGCAGCTCTAGAAAAAAAAAAGAAGCAAAACCACACTATTATGATGCAAATAAGGAGCAAGTCATTTTTTTAATGTTAGAAAATCCCAATAAAACCAAATCTAAAATAGCTATCCAGCAGCAAATACCCAGTCGATCACTTACCAGGTTCAATACCAATTTTGGTGATCATACGATAACTAGCGTTACCAAAGCAATTTGGCCAGGACTCCAGCCAAACCAAATCGAGTTTCAAAGTTAAGTGTATGAAGCAATCAAAAAAATCTGTATCACTTGCTACCTGTTCATATTTGAATGGATCAGATAAGTTTCCTATCATCATGATCAGACAAAACAAACCTTGCTGCTTTGAAAATTCCAATGAAAAATGCTGTAAAATATGCTAATAAAGATTCTAGACTGACTTCAGATTTATTCAATGCTGAAGGAATTCGATCTTTTGATTTCATCAAAAGAATGCTGTACTGCAATTTGACAATGCACCATTCACTCACAAACTGAGGAATTAACACATAAAAAAATGATTTCAACCAAATATAACCACCCATACACAACCTATGGATGCAGAAATTAGAGAAAAGTAAATCAAGATTTCACACAGAAATTATCAAATTTTATGGTGCTAGAAAGAAATTTTGCATGATCATTAAAAACTACAATGTGGTTTTGTGATATTTGGCAAAGTGTTAAACTAACAATTGAAAATGTTTTACAGCTAGAAGAGTAAAATATTAATGATCGATGACCAGAGAACTAGATCTAAAAGCATTTTTCAGGTTCCCAAAACATGTCAATCAATATTAGCTGGGGCGACACTCAAAAATTGGGGCATAATCTACTGGATGCCTTTTCATAATGGCCGCCATTTTGTTATCTGTGGTTAGATGGGTGCAAGATGAGGTAGTTAAACATAGCATACAGAGCCTCCAAAAAGTATAAGAATTAGTAGCTTCTAACTTCATTATTATTTTAATATTGGATTGATATATTGTTTAGTATACAACCACTACCTTAAAACATCAAATTTAATCCTGTGCTAGACACATTACCGTATTTGTGAATTTTCAAACACCAAGTGGCCATGTACAACTGAACCAGATGAAGATGTTGCGGTGATGTTGGCCCTAGTAATTTACGGGCTCTGTTGACATTAAGTTTTGCCCCTTGTACATGCATATATATGTATTCGAATCAGCCCCTCCAGCCAGCAGCAGTAGCTTAGAGAGCACATATTTTTGTGGCATTGACCTTGTAGTGTACATTGATTATGCAAACAATGGGGTTGAAGCAACGTATAAAAACCAGCAGACAGTAAATAGAACATTACAGATGTCATGTGTATCCTTCAAGACGAAACTAAATGTAACTTTTTAATCATCTTGCTCTTTTGTTGGTTGTTATCAATCTGAAACAATACCAAAAAACTTTGTAGCATCATATCGAAGCCAGTCATTGAGAGAAAAAAAAAAAAAACAGAAAACTAAGATGTGACCAATTCATCAACTGGGGAAGAACGAAATTGTGTTCTTTGCAAACAACATTGTGATGAAAGATCATTCTGCCACATCAAGATCTGAATGACGGGATCTGGCACTGAAGTAGAAGGGTTTGGATAAGGTTCACAACCTTCACTATACAGTAGATTGGATTTCAGGACCGACAGACATTGCAGAAGAAAATTTGCTTGTTCTATAAATTGCAACAAGTTGGAAAATGAAAAAGGAAAGAATCCCTTGAAATGCCAAGTGAGGCTGAAGTAACAGAGGAGATACAAAGCAGAAAAGGTGACATTATCTCTACCGGCAATAGGATGGGCAAATTTCATAAAAAACACTTCTGCATATAATGCAGAAAGACTCAAAACAACATTAATATTAATAACATAGAGAGATTATTACAAGAAAAATGATAGGTTACTAATTTCAGTTGTTTTTATCAACAAGTCAGTTTCTTAGCTTCCATGTTGCCTTTCCAACTGTCATGAACAACAGTGTGTTTTAGACTAGTTGGACTTTTAAAATCTTACTACTGGATACACCATTTGGCCTCAAACCTTTCCAGGAGTACTCCACTACACAACCAAAAACGTTTCTTTTGATTTTGTAAATTTTTTTAATGGAATTTGGGGAAGATTTTTTTCAGCCTTCGAAAAAAAAAACAAAAAAAAAAAAAAAACTCTTGTCTGCATTACTGGACACACTATTTAGTAATCGAGGAATGCTTCAAACCAAAGATTAAGAAGAACCTAAAGGATTATTATGTATATAATTAATGGACATAAAGAAGAAAAAATGTAGTCAGTCAACTGACTTCTAAATGGCCAACCTTAACAAGCTAAGAAAAATTTTTTTCCTTTATCTAACTGGGCTTTTTTTATGATTTAACCAAGTTGTCAAGATTCTATCAGTAGTTTCATTGCCCAAAAATATGTTTATAAGTAAGGTAATCTCGAGCATAAAAGAAAGCAATTAACAGGTAGGAACACTGTCTTGGTGAAATCATCCAAAGTCTAGAAGGTTCCTGGAGATAACAATTCAACTATGACTGCATCTAAAACTAGTGCCATCATAGTTCAAGGGATTGATACAGGTGGTCCTGTTAGAAATTCAAGTGCAGTAAGTTTATCTGCTTTGTTATCAGAGCTGGTAGCATGAGATCTAACAAGAGCTAGGGGCAAGGATGGTTTTATTGCTTGAAGAAGTCTTCAAGATTTCCTTTTCTGGTTTGGCATGCAATATATAACCTGGAAAATAACTTGCAGTCTTCCTTCATGATTACTACCATAGACATCTGTTACTAAGGACTACTTGATGTGGAAAACTGGAGTTTGTTCTTGATTGGATCAGAAATTGCCTGTTCTCTCAACAAACCTCTTTTTGACAAATTGATCATATTGCTCTGCTTCCACTTTGTATACATTTTTTCACTGTACACTGGTGTCCATAGTTATCTTAGTATCCACTGTCAGCAGATTACCTATGGGTTCCTCATCACTTCAAATACATCCATAAAAGATCTCACTTCCTGGTCAAAGCTGACATGTTTTGTTGAATCATTAATGAAGCCGTCTTCAAATTCTGCTATAATCCTTGATATTTCAGGCCCTGCTCTCATCCAATGCTGTAGGGCACTTGGCCTACTCAGGCCAACAGCAAAAAGGGCATTTATTTGCTTTGTGATTGATCTATGGCCACAGCAGAGGGGCGTGTTGTCCGGTATGCAGCAAACCTCTTTGAAACTAATTCTTGATAAATGGAGCGATGCTTAATTGACAAAAAGTACACATCTCTGATATGAACAGAGAGCCACCATGCATTTTTGATATGGTCCAAGCTGAATACTTATAAAACAAGTGATTCCAAGGACATAGGGAAATCTCCTTTCATGATTGCATTCTTCAGATTATCGAAGCAAAGCATCAAGAATAAGTATTGGAACTAGTGGTTCAGCTGATATTTCCTCTCTCCAGGCAGCTAAATCCAATTGCTCCTCTTCATCTGAGAGTATATAGTTCAAAAGATATAGTTGTTTATATGGAGTGGGTGGCTATTTTGAAAAACCCTCAACAATAGCCACCAGGGACACTGCTGCACTGGATCAACATCTAAAATTGTCAGTATGGGAAACTACATATACATACCAAGTTTCATGCTTTCAACCCAAAACAAACGTTTTTTTTGCTCTTCCCCGTTGCCACTACTAGTCATATACTGAGCAAAAGAAGAAGGATACATCAAAATGAAAGTGAAACAAATAAACAATACCTTTATCTGTTCCACCCGAGGTCGCTGAAAACGCAAGTCAAAACAGTAATTGACTAATGACCTAATTTTAGGGTGCTGACGATCATTGCAGAGGCAAATGATGGGAATCTTGGAAGTTTTGATCAACTGAATCAGTTCCTGAAATATCACAATGAGAAATTTCAATTTCAGACAAATTACAAGAAGAACTATACATACTAGAAACTATTAGATTGTTCTCATGGTAAATCCAAGGGAAATAATTAGCTTTAATCTGGCATGTAATAGGAGAGAATGTTTCTTTAGAATTGTTGATGCGAGAAAAGGCATCCAAATAGGCTTTACAGCAAGATTACAAACAAAAGAAAAATACCTATAAGTGGGAACATTCAAAGTAAACACAAATACCTCAATAGAATAATTAGTATTTTGTATTTTTCACATAAATTTTTTTTCTTTCTTTTTCTTAACATTTAATTAGAAGTAGGTTAATTTGAAAGGTTTTGAAATCAGGCTTGATTTCAGTACTTTGGCATGCTAGAAACTAGTTAATTGGTGCCATCATTTCCCCAAGTGCGAGGCAAGTGCAATGTTCAATTTTCACCGATGCAGTGGTCATTAGTTAATTCTAACCAGATAGAAGCATGTACAGTCACCAGGTTATGAATGAGATCAAATATTAAGGGTCTCCAAGTTGAATTTGTGGGTATATCTGCACAGATACATATGATTTTTTTTATTTAGCGTCAGTTAATCAAATGTTTGTTGTAGTATATATAAATATACATATATATATATATAAATAAATATATATATATAAATAAATATATAAATAAATATATATATATATATATATATATATATATATATATATATATATATATATATATATATATATAATTTTAGTAGTTGCAACAAATCACAATCATCTTCACTCTTGCACTAATGTAAGGTATATTATGCTGATTTGAATGTCTAATCAAATAATCAGCCAATCCATTTCAGTAATTAAACCCCTGCATTGCTTCATAATAGTTGTAGCCATAATCATGACAGGGTCCCATCATTCTCACATTATCCTTTAAAATTTCTTCCACTAGTTGATAGACTGTTGCCTAATGTTTTTCAAATTATTGATGAAATTTGACCTCTTTGCAATCACTTTATTGTTCCTACTTTATTTTCAATGGTGATCATTTTTCTTTTCTTCGAAGCATCACCAGCACTTATATTGGATTTAGCCTTTAGAGGTATGGTTACAAAGGTAAATAAGAGAAAAACCTAAGCATTTAATGTATTGAACTCGAATTTCAAATATAATATGCTTTATGCCAAGTCTGTTCACATGAATATGTAAGCCAAACGTTCTTAACCTAAGAATATACTGTATTTTGATCTGCATGACTATGACGGAGTAAATATAAACTTACTCTCCTGATTCAGTTTCAAACAATGGTAAAAAGTTACACTGAGGCAAGTTTAATTTGCGATGATCCCAAAAGCCATTATGATTTTAATTTGCATGTTATAAAGAAATAGAGTAAATTAAAAATGCTGCAGAGAAAAATAAACATTCCTTACAGCCACACCACCTCTGTCTTCATTTCCTGCCATACCATCCACTTCATCCATTATCAAACAATGCTTTATTCCACCTGGAGTGGATTTACCATTTCCTGCAAAAGGTTAAAAAAGTCCTGTCAGCAATAATGCTTCATCCGTTACCATTTATTTCAGACTATACTTCTTTCAGCTGAGTAATCATGGCACATAGAGACTGGATTAGTTATATATGCACAATAGTGACTGCAATACACTGGCTTTGGAAATAGTTTGCAAACCATCCACAAAAAAATAAGCTGATTAGAATGGTTCAATATGTTGATAAAAAAATTGGCAAACAAAGAAATTTGAAGATTGAATTCTCATGAGAATAAGACTGCAATTAAAACCTTGTTTTCATTTAATGTTCAATTATTCAAACAAGAAGCAGGAAAACAAATCAGTACCAAAGGATAAGCAAAACCAAGTTGCAATATGAAAATCAAAGTGGAATTGCTCTTATTAATTTTTGACTAGTATTTCCTTCATCACATCTACTCAAAGCGTTAGTAAACAGCACAGATCAGAAATGTAGAATAAGTGCCTTTGTCTTGAGAAGTCTACCTTACAATGATAGCTGTTCTACCAAAACAGCCACTTGCAAAAGATCAAATCAAACCATATAAACTTATTCTTTATTTTCATCAAATACTCATATTTGATGTTTATGCACACATAGTTTCAGCAATATTATCTTGAATTTTATAATTGTTGTCAAGCAGCATTGTCAAACACAGTATTTCTCTCAGCTCAATTCTAGCTGCTTTCCCTTGTAACTACTTGGATTATCATATTCTTTATTTCTGATCTGTGTTGTCAAGTAATAGCCATCGAATGACGGTTCAAGAAGTTGCAATAAAAAAGCAACTGAAATCAAGATGGAAAAAATACTAGTCAAAAATAAATAATGGTTGACAATAATTCAAATAATAAAGTTTAAGATGATATAAGTATTGCTTTTATTTTTCAAATTTTGCTCCTTTATCTAGGATTTATTCTTTGTAAAAATTTAAATTATTTTTTAAAGTAATCAATCCAAAAACAATAGAAAAACCTAATCTCTTGATTTATGAGCCTATAACTACTGAAAGCTCTAAAAATATTAGGCTAATGCCTATTCATCCTAGTGCCATCCAGAAGACAATCAAGTTTTACAGTCACTTTGCAACAAAAGGTTTTTCTTAGATGATAGCTATCAAATAAAAAAATCTGAGAGAAATGAATAGTACGGAGTACAATCATCGATTATATTCAAACAGAATAGCTTATTTTATCACTACACGATTGCCAACACATCAATTCTGATAAATCTGCAAATTTAGTCAAAACAGACATTCATGAGTCTTCATAACCAATTTAAAGAGGCCTTAAAGAAAATGTTAAATACAAGTTACTGATTATAATTTTTGTACTTGAAGAGCATTTATCAGAACTACCGTTAATTATCTTTACCACTTTTCACCTACATTGACCCAGTGCTTATTTTTTATAATTAGAAATCAAAACAGTTTCAAGTATTATCAATAACTTTGAGAAGAGTTATTAAAATAGTAACTTCTGTTCAGACAATCCAATTACTTCTTTTCATCTTTGATGCTAACAACAGTTTGGCCATAAGGAGTAGCAGAACAGATCTTAAGGTTTTTTTTAGGTGGTGTTCAATGGTAAATCTAATCTTTGCGACCTCCTTACTGACTTTAGTTCCTTACAGGAGATGATTCTAACGAAAGACTATGTGTATAACATCCCATACATATGTCGACAAACAGGTGAGGAGGGAAACAAGCCACCCACCTAAACTCAGGCTCAAAGAACATGAGAAAGCCATAGCGAATGGAGAGGTGGAAAAATCCAGTATGGTAGAACATATCTGGAATGAAAAGGGCACACATTACCCCCTCAGGGAGTAAAGAAGCTTAAGGAAGCAGTATATATTGGCTCGTCAGATGAATGCATGTCAGGCTAGTAGGGATTTCAACACAATACAGTTTTCTTCACTTTGCAAAACAGATGTTGAATAATTTCAATGCGTGCTAGTCAAGCTAGAAGGGAAATCAATTCACCCCAACATAACACTGAGTCAATCGAGACAAATTAGGAAAACTATTATTCTAACTAATTTAGTAGGGAAAAAAAAATTTTTAACATAAAATCAAAAACATTCAACATATAACTTTAACTCTGTGAATCATCACCCAGAAACCTTGATCAAATTTCATTAATATCATATTCATTCTAAATCAGTTTCAGATTCACTAATGTATTTTCATCATTTTTAGAATCTATTTTTTTTTTTTTCAACGTCCTACTTTTAGGCAAACCAAAAGTCTATAAATGAAGTAGGATTAAAAGATCAAAATTTCTTGGGTTCAAATGGTTCATGATTAAATCATCCAATGTTTCATGGGGATTATTCTGATGACTTGACACGCATCCTCACAGAAAACCTACTTTTACATTTTGCACTTGATGAAGGAATGAAGAGAATCAGATCAACTTAGAAAGATTTAGTAACTCTGTTGACCATAGCAGGTTCACTTTGCTCCACAAAATTGTTTTTGAAGTCTCCATTGTAAAGTTCTCATCATGAATTTTTTCATTTCAATAATAACTACACATTGTTTATCTGCCCTACTGCTAGAGGCATTTTGAAGAGCAGTATAAAAATGGAGAAGTTCTTCAATTGCATCATTGCCATAATTTAAAAAATTATTTTCTTTGGGCCAGAAAATTTAAGTTTGATTTTTGTTGCTGGAATTATTTCAGTGTCATTTGAAAAGCAAAGTATTTCAGTTTGTAGGCTAGTGTGTAGCAATTCACATGTCTTTTAGTAATCATTGTCATTTTCATGTAAATGAATTTTACAAAATTCACCATTTTTGATTTCTACAATGAAGCTATTACCTTGAAAAGTAATTTCAGTATGGGAGAGATAGTTTTTTGTGCATTTGCTATTCTGATGGTCTTTCCTTGAAGAGCTTTTAATAGTTTTTGAAGGATAGACAAAAGTTACTTCAAAGCATATTTTATTATTGAAAGATTCTTCAACATTCATGATGCCACAGCTCTGATATTCACTGGCACTTGAAATTAGCTAATTGGTTATTTCTTCCAAGTATGAAGCAATTGCTGTAAATCTGTGTTTTAAGTTTTTTAATGCTCTTGAGCAGTGATCAACCCAAAAAGTTCAAGAAACAAGCTTTGGGAGAGCTGGTGATATGGGCAAGGACATACAGTGCCATTTTAGATTTGCTTGATTTAATGCAGACTTGTGATAAAAGGTATACGGGGCAAGCTCCATCCAATAAGAATAGCGATGATCATGAGGACATATTGTTTGTCTTCTTTTGTTTGTGTTATTCCATTTAGTCTTGCCTTCATGACAGAAACCCCATCAGAAATTCCAAATAATTTCTTTTCCTGAATGGCTTCATCTGATCCAAGCTTTGTTTTTACTATTTCATACATTGCTTTATAAACATTTGTAGCATTTGGTTTTTCCACTAGCATAATGAATGAACGTATATCTTCTGAGTGTGAATCTTACGTCACTCTTCTCAATAGTCAATGGATCTACAGATCCATCAGATTAAATCGAAGAGAATGGTAATCTTACAACTTATTTTTTCGATGTCAAATATTCATGAGAGAAAATCTTATGGAAAAGAAATTTGTATGATTCTACTCCGATACCGACAAGTCGAATGAAGTCCCTCAATGGTTTTGTTTCTTTTCCTCTGAGATGGGCATTTCTTATAAGTTAATCCAGCTTTGTTTTTGTGCTGTATTTAATACAGATAGGGTTTTTCAGGCAACCATTTTTTCAAAAACTGTTTTCCACAATCAAATTTTATATTTTAAAGGCGATCAGTTGATTTATGTTGCTATTATATGTTTCAACTTCATTACAGAGCAAATGTGGAGAAATGATCAATTTCTTTGCTCACTTATTTTTTCCACACATTATGCACACCATTTTCATATTCTTTTGTTGATCTTTTTCCACCAGTTTTCCAAGGAAAAAAAGTTTTTTTTAAAATTAACCAATTTTTCCTTCTCCACAATTGACTGATTTCATTTTACCAGAGGTAATTCTTCAAAATATTTATGTAAAGTAAATTGACTCATGTTTAAGAGAAGAGAATTAATATACTATGATGACTTTTACCATTCCTGTTCTTCCAAATAGCAAAGTTTGTTCATCTGCCCTTGAAAGGTCTAAGAATAAAGTTACGTACAAGGATACATTAACACTGTCGTCTTAGAAGTTCATACAATGAGAAATCCATAGGGGTGTTTATTCCTACTCAGTCTGTACCTGATAACGATTATCAAAATAAAATGAAAAAAAAGTGATAAAAAAGATTTTTCCAACTTGACCAAGCCCAAGAGAGAGTTGACTCGACTGAATCGAGTGCTCGAGTTGAATCTAACAGGCTTCTTATGTCTATTACGTATTACACTTAAAGGTGCCTATAGAATGAATCACCTGAAATGTTATGTAAACATCAAAGATGGGAAGAAGAGATTGGATTGTCCTGACGATATTTTCCAAGTTTCTGTAAGATGCTTTCTTGTTGGCCGCTATGCAGCAGATTTTGGAAGATGCTGTCTCATTGGTCGTGGCGGGTTTCAAGAGTCAAAATGAATCAGTTGGTCCTAAAGAAACTTTCTTTTTCAAGTAGCAAGACGAGGAGAATCACTGGAATAAGAACACTAGACATTTGTCCTAATAGAGAAAATACATTTTGTAATTGGCTGAATGGATAGGAGTTCAAGAGAAAAATTGCTGTTTCAGGAGCTTTGGAATGAAATTGAGAAAAATTTTTTTACATGAACATTCTTAACTTTGAATTCTCAGTTATTTGGTTGAATTCATTGATCCAATTCCTAAGATTCCAGAAATGGCTCTGTTCTCATTCTAAAACAATGGTTAATTTCAGATTCAAATATGGATGATGTGCCATATTTTATTAACTGAACTTTTCCTATAATTCAATTTCCATACAAATCTTGTGTCAAGACCTAATAATAAATTTTCAACACTTTATTATAAATCTTAGTTATATTTACTGGTAAAAAAAAGATTTTCCACTTACCACAAAAATCAACTAATGATGAATTCTGCAGTAAAGTCATTACTTCTGACTGAAGACAGGATTTGCTTCTGGTATCAGAGGCATTCATTTCAACAACTGAAAATCCAATTTCCTGAAAGATGATAAAGTGAGAAACATTAAATTGTGCACTGCACCATCCAATTGCTCCTCTTCAAACATAACTAGTCAAATTTTTGGAGTATGTCTTAACTGTGCTTTTTTTCTTATCCTTTTTCTATCAGAATGCAATGTGATTAACAGGGGAGACTACCTGACTAGACAAGAGCTTAAACACAAGGTAACATTCTTGAAAATTTCCATAGATAGTCAAATAGCAGACTCCTAAAAACAGCTTTTTCATAAGGAGGTGCTTGATTTGCAACAATAGTCCATTGTAAAATAGGCTCTTATATCAGCATTGTTGTAACACAGCATTTATGATGTTTTAGAGAGAGAAAGAGAATGAGGGTACATGCTTAAATTTTAAACTTATTTAAATTGAAGTTACATCCTATTTTGTCCTTCTGGTTTTATCATATCCTTTCCCTTGAAACTGACCACCCCAGTCCTTTGATTGCATTGAGTCAAGTATTGCTCGGGGTAACTTTGTATCCCTGTCCAAAGAGTCAGGGTAGAGTAGGTAGATTAGTCAAATTTTGGATAACAGAGGGATAAGAACCTACACAGAGAGGGGATATTGTGAGAAAAACAAAGCAACTTGGCTAAAGCGATTTAATTTTAGGTAGAGGAGGCAATATTTCTCTTTATAATCTACAATCTTACAAGTTAAAGTACCAAGTCAAAAATTCACAGGCAATAAATGTGACTTTGATGAGTATTAAACTGATAAGTGAGAGAAACTTTTATTCAAATACATGAAATGCTATTTTGAGATTGTTTTATTATGAAAATTTGTACAATGGCCATGCTGTGCTATTTGAACTGCAAGTCTTCTTCTAACTGCCAGCCACTTCTGATCATAAAATTTAGCTGGCTTAAACTATTATAATACATCATCTGTAGTACATCTTGAGATAAAATCATAACTTATTTGTAATATATCTCAAGCAAATATTCTGCATGGGCTAAATTTTCATTTTTGGTTATGTTACAAAATTATTATATCC
The DNA here is from genome assembly GCA_963457665.1 of Thysanoteuthis rhombus. NCBI lineage: Eukaryota > Metazoa > Mollusca > Cephalopoda > Oegopsida > Thysanoteuthidae > Thysanoteuthis > Thysanoteuthis major. The sequence continues at coordinate 13,746,058 of OY735215.1, forward strand.
CATGCACATTTTAAGTGTAAATTATTTTTACATATCAAAAATATTTCAAAATCTTTGATTAATAAAAAGAGAATTTGAAAAAAAAAAAAGAGAAGTATTTTATAAAAGTTTTGACGTCATAAATGCAGATAAAATGCATTTTTTAGTCTCATTTAAATCTCTATATATTGTAACCTGCTTCAGAATGGTTCATAAAAAATCTATACAGATGATTCATTTAACATAACAGTACCAGATTTGTAGACATACAATATACATAATGTGAATGCATATAAAATATGAGTTTATAAGTGATGCATTTCCATTACTATGCTGGTCACATGATAAGCCATGAATTTATGATCTAGATCTTTGGTGAGCTTTAATGATCTATCCTCATCTATGCATCAATAATACAAAATAAAATTTACAACATTTAAATCAGTCTTACTGAATCACTATAGCCACAATCACTGACTCAAACAAACAATAAACCAAGTGCTGTGGTATTCTTTCCTTTCCACTCAGCAGGTTTGATGTGTCAGCACTACCAAACACACTATTTAGCTTAGAACCTTGCATATCTGTATGAGTACACCACTAGACATCTGAAAAAAAGTGGGGGGGGGGGGCTCACTTAATCTTATGTCAGCAGTATCAGACATCATTTATGGTGTTTTGGAAAAAAAATTTTTTCACAAAATGGAAAAAAATTTTGCTCAAGTGGAGGTTGGGGCTTTTGTATATTGGACATACTCAATTCCTATAATACATCAAGAGAACTATAAGAATGAATAACTGAGTTACCTGACAAACAAGATGAGCTGTGGTAGTTTTTCCAACACCAGGGGGACCAGAGAGAAGGGCAGCTTTCATTCCTGCACCTGTGTCATTTCCACCTAAGAATCGATCTACCAAGAGGAAGGTAAAAAATGTTCTATATAATAACTATTTTAATCATTCAAATTTTGAGAACAGAAAATCAATATCATGTAAATTCAATTATACTAAAAATAATTTTGTTAATCAAAAGCTGGAGATGTTGACATTCATTGAATTCTGACACGTCCATCTCCATTAAGAATTAAAAATATGAGAGGTTATAGTTCTGCTATACACAAGATGGGATGGTAAAAAGGTTTGTTATAAAAATAATCATGTTTTCATGCAATTGCTGCGTATCAAACTTAGAAGATGCTGAAGTAGTATAGCAGAACAAGACAGAACAGTAGAAAAATATCTTACAATCAGCAGAGTTTAGATAAAAAATAATTATGCATTAAATTGAAAAACTGATCAATATTAAAATGCAATTATATTACAAAATTATCTTATGATATTCTTGTATACATTGATGCAGGTCAGAAGTAGGTTATCCCCAGATCACAACAAAATAAGGAAAAAAAGTCAGAGCTACTTACTTGACAATGGTTTGACGTTAGCTGCCCTATTTGATTGCCAATTTTTCAACCAATTCAACAATTTTTTGGCATTACTTTTATCTCCATTTTGACCGATGATCTGCTTCAAAGATTTGGGTTTGTATTTGTCAACCCACAGAATCGATTCATTATCACCATCATAATCTTTGGTCTTGGCTTGACTGGACCTGTCACTTACAGGGTCACTGTAACTGGATGGTAAAGAAACTGACTTTCGAGGAGAGCTTTTCTGCTTAGAACTTTGAAGCGAGGCTTTTGGGGGAGATTTTTCAGAGGATTTTAATGGAGAACCCATTTCGGATTTGCTGCGTATTTTTTCTTCCTTTTTGGTACCGAAAATATAATACAAATATTTATTGGTATACAAAGCAAACAAAGTGCATTATATCATGAAAAGATTTAATCATTATTTTCATACCTGAAATATTATTGAAAATAAATATGGAGCAACAAATAAAAATTGCATTTTTAGGGAAAAAGAATAAGCACTATTGTTAGCATTATAAAGATTTAAACTTGAACTTTGATATTAATTTCAATCTGAATAATTTTTTTTTGTATGAACTTGAAATAATTCTAATGTATTCAGAAACTTGTTAAAAATATTGAATGATTCAAAAACTTTCATCAGGAAATAACATTAGGCTTAAATTATAATATCCAATATCAATGGGGATTTACTAAGCTCTGCTTCATCTGGAAGCCAAGTGAAAGCAAATTGTATGCTGCCAATCTTCCATTGATGAAGCATTTGAAATCCTGACTTTTTACCAATGCTTGAATGCTTGATTATGCAAACCTAGTGATAGTAATAAATTTGAAACATGGGATATATTCCAGTCATGTAATGGAAGGTTGCATGAAAAATGCTCACATGATAAGTGCCTATATGGAATATAATTTGTTTTGTTTAGACAAGGCCACACATGAATTTAGATTGATATTTCAGAAACCAGAAACTCGGTTTACAAAACCATTCTTTTTACGTAGGTAATTGGGCAATTATATTGAACCGTTTTTTCTTGTAATTCTTTTTTTTTTTTTTCGGAGAAGTAACAAAAATTTTGGATAATCAATCTTCAGTAAAGGTCATTTGACACCCGATTAGGGTAATTTGACTCCTTTTTTAATTATGCAAATTGGTTAAACAAAAGAGTAATGGCAAAAAAGGATCGCAGATTGATGGCAATTTTTGTCAGTTTTAATTACTAAAACTTATAGTCAAATACTTGTGAAAAAGATATTTATTATTCAGACGATTTTCAATGAAAATTAACTAAACCACCCTTGGTTATGTAATTTTTCATGAGGAATTCAAAAATCTGATTGTCAGACACACGATGCATATTACATAGTTCCTGATCTCTGAATCCTTTGAAATCCAGTGTATGGAGGGGGGAAAAAAAAAAAAAAAAAAAAAAAAAAATATGAAAACAAAATCAGGATCCAGCTTTACATTGTATGTCAATTGACCACTCACTTAGGAGCTAGGCGAAAAAATAGAAAAGAAGGAGAAAGGAGAAAAGAAGGAGAAAGGAGAAAAGAAGGAGAAAGGAGAAAAGAAGGAGAAAGGAGAAAAGAAGGAGAAAGGAGAAAAGAAGGAGAAAGGAGAAAAGAAGAAGAAAGGAGAAAAGAAGAAGAAAGGAGAAAAGAAGAAGAAAGGAGAAAAGAAGAAGAAAGGAGAAAAGAAGAAAAAAAAAGATAATAAAATTTTTAGAGTGCATATTCAGTTTATAGGTACCTCTATCATGGGGAAATCAAATCAGCTAAAATTACATTTTAAGCCTTTTCCAGGGATATAGAAATTGACCTGAATCAGGGAAATATAAAGCAATAAAACTACAACATTTGTTTGGAAAGTTTGTAGTTGCTCTTTACAATTAGTAATCATCACAATGAATTATGAGGCCAGTCTCTAGTCTCTAAGCAATACTGCCAATATAACAATCTCATAGACCATTACTATGACAGAGAGTTCATTCCCCATTGAACTTGTGTTGTACAAAGCAAACCTCAGTAAATAGCCAGGATTTCTGCTTATAACAGGCACTAGAATCAGTTTTTGAAAATTGAATGTGTATTAGACAGGTTTTTATCCCTTTAATGTGGATGTAAAAAAACTCTGGAATAGAAAACTTTTCTTTGATTCTAATTGTTTCCTGGAACAGAACTACAATGTAAAATCCATGTGACTAAAGACAATAAATAGATAGGTAGAGAAGGAAAAAAAAAAACAAAAAAAAACCAAAGAAAAAACCATCAGCCTATCCCTTTTCTTTTACCTTTTTGACTGTTTTCTCAGCATTGATCAAGTATTTGGACTTCTTCTCGGGCTTGGTTCGGATCAAATCTAAAAGGCCATCTTCATCAATTTGAATTGTCTTCAGGCTCAAAGCTTTCTTTATTTTTGATTCTCCAGCATCTCTGCCAACCACAATATAACTTGTTCTGCCACTTAATGATCCTGTTACCTTACCGCCATACCGTTCAATAAGTGATTTGGCCTCATCCCTCTCAATCGACTCTAGAACACCAGTTATCACAAATGTTAGCCCTTCAAGGCAGTTGTCAGCTCCCTGATGGAAGAGAAGACAAAAAATGAATAATTATTCTTAACGCATAGAATTTTTATCAAGTACAAAATAATAAGACCATACTGTCTGTCTTTTTTATAATTCCAATTTAGCTAAAATTTCAAAGTGTCAAATTGGTTAATACCATCTTTATATCTTTATATATTGTCAGGAATGGGATTGAATCACACATAGACGATACACATTTTCTAATTTGTAGATATATATGATAATCAAGATACTCTTAAGATAAAGCATCTTTAAAACTGGAAAAAAATTTCAAGGAATTGTTTATGTTGGTGTACTGATCAACATTAGCACACTAATTTAAACATAACAGATTTTTTAATCAAACAAAACTCTTGCATATCATTTGTGTCACCATTAAAAGCAATGTGCGAAGACTATTCAGTTGACTTTGAAAGTAAATAGAATTTGAAACGCAAACATTTGTGCAACAAGAGTGATGAATATAAATCTTCTTTGGGTATATCATCTATTTGAAGAAAATTTTTTGTAACGAATATATTTTTCCCTGAAAATTAAAGCATTGCAAATGTTTACATAATTGAATATTTTAATTTTAGGATTTGAACCAGGATAATTCATTGTATAAAAATATGCTATGAGTTAGTCAATAGATATTGAATGGAATCAAATTCCTAAACATTAAAACAAATTTCATATAAATGTAAATGTATCACATATAAATAGAATAATAACCAATCAAATCTAGAAGGGACAATAAATGCAAAATCTTTACTGAAAAACACTCACAAGTGGAATTTCCTTAGAACCCAAAGCTCTTGGCCCTTCTCTATTGAGAAAAGCTTTGTATGCACTTCTGTGTTCAGACAAGGGATGCATCTACAAATGAGAAAATAATAACAATATCAAAAATTATCATCCCAAACAAACTTAGGATAGATTACGCAAACAATTCAGTGTGGCAAGAACTTCAATGTATTCAGTTTCAAGAGAAAAATAAAAAGGGTGTAACAAATTGTGATCACCATTTTACTGTGTTCATACTGAACAACAATAAGATTCTATATAAATTTCAATTTTAGAAAGAAAAAAAAAAAAAAAAAAAAAAAAAAAAACATGTAATATGAAATTAATATAAATGTAGACAAACATTCTCAAAAAATTCATATAATAGAGAACTTGAAAATCTTTTTTTAAATTTGAGAAAATAAAACACATTGTCTAGATAGCCGGACATTTCCAGAGTTTTTTTTACTGACTTTATGCGAGATATATATATATATAAGTTTCGACCCCACCTAGCAGTACTGGAAAGGATATTGAGTATAGCCACACTAAAGAGTTGTACCAAAACAAAACAGCTGCCTGTGGATGACACAATTATTAATTAATTAATTAATTACACACACACATACACACACACTGACTGTATTGTGTCTATGAAAAAATCTCTGGTGGTAAGGTTGGATATTCTGTTGAGAGTAGTGGCAGTTATAGGTATTTTATTGGTTGTGCTGGTCAGAGGATGTCGGCATTCTTAGTGGGAGAATATGAATATTAAGGTGTGTTTGGCTTCGGAAGAAATGTAGTATAAAGAATAGTGAGTTGGTGAGTATAGAGTAATTAGGAGTGAGAGGGTTATGATGTTAGAGATCAGTGTGGTTAGGGTTGTCAAGTTTAGTGTGGAGTCCATCAAGGGAGAGGGTTTCAAGTTAGGTAATTCATATATCTTCACTTGGAGAATTTCAGTCATGTTGGTAGGTGCATTTTTTTCCATTTTTTTTTTTTCAATGATTTTGAATCTATCATCTGAGCCGAAATTATGGCTGGGGTGTGGAGGCGTCATTCTACTAGGAAAAGGTTTGGATGATTGGATGATTCAATTCTGTGTCTTTAGGTCTAATTTGGAATTGCCACTGAGATTTGCCAACGTATTGCAATTTGTATTTATGAATTCTAGGAGGTAGTTGACATTCTTGCTTCAGCAATTAGAATTATGGTAGACGGAAGAACTCTTTTTAGTGGTAGAGCTAGAGAAGATGTTGGTGTACTTGAGGTGGTTGCAGCATAGACTATTTCTTTTGTTGAAGGGTTGACAGAATTCAACTGTTTTAGGAATAGTGTTTGTTGTCTATTACTGTGTTACTGTTTATCATGTCTTTAATGTTTTTCGGTTTGCAGTAGGTGATGACACATGGTGTTGGGAATATTTCTTTTAATTCAGTTTTGAATAAGTATATTCTAGGGTAGCTGCTTCAACATAGCATTGCTCTTACCATCATAAATATATATATATAAATATATATGATACATATAAAGTTTTCTTAAAACAACATTGTCTATCATCCTTTGGTATGAAAAACATAGCTAACAGAGAATTAATCAAGAAACAAGTGACAATCCTTTAAAAGCAGAAGAATTTCATAGAAAGAAAATTTCATTGAATTCAATGATGTGATAACAATCTGGTTACTTTAATCATTTCATCACGATTGAGTTTCATTTGTTATCATATTCTTTTACAATAATAGTAGACAAGACTCATTTTATCAGATACAAAAACCAAAAAACAAATCAGCTACCCTGTTTTCTAAGTATTGGCATAAGCCAATGGGAAAACCCGTATTGGTCAACCACTAATATGAAATCAATATTGAATTTCTTTTAAATTGTCTTCAATTTTCACTTACCAAAATGAAGAATTTTTTTACATTACCCAATACTTACTTTATGTTCAGGTGTTTCTGGAACGTCTACATTTTTAGAACATGTATTTGGTGCTGACACCTGAAAACATGATAAACAAGAGATCACAACATGGAAACATTTTGTTTGTAATAAGTTGAATTCTCACAATAAGAACAAGCAACATTGTCAAATCTACAATTTTCAGGTTTTTCAATACATAAATTTAGCATGCCCCTTGTCTAACTTTCAAAACAAGAAATGAAGTTGATATTTTCTGGTCAAATGATTATCAAAAAATACATGAGTACAGTCAAATTTACTTACATCTTTTTTGTTCAAGCTGACTGCTTCTGCTTTCTTTGGAGATATTTGAAAGGTTTCCCGTTTCTCCACTTTCATCTTTTTGGCTAATTTTCCTGCGATGCCAGATTCTAGCACAAAACAAAAAAATTCTCATAAAAGAACTAGACATCTTTTTTGTCTATAAACTCACTTTACTGATCAGAATATAAAAAAATAAATATCAGTTTAGCAATAAAGTGATTTCTCTCACATGTGAAGAGTTGTTTTTTTATCAATATTTAGCTGTTAATGTTTTATGAAATAAATAGCTAAAACTTTCAATAGTTGCTTTCAGTGACCTAATCCTTGAGTGTGATGAATATCAGACATCTATTCCTCTAAAAGCATTGATTTTTAAAATGGGCAGGTTCAATAGTTAACTCATAATATTGTAGGTTAAAACTAGAATTTTCTATTGATGCATGTGTTGCAATGCAAATGTTCAGATATTATTTTGTTCAAAAGTTTTACAACTATGAATAGGATTTTGCCCAAAATCTGTTATCAATGGCTTGATTAAACCATTTTTCTAGATGAAAAGTTGAACAATATAATTATAACAAAAAGATAAATTGACAAGGCTGATT
>OY735215.1:13758656-13846156 GCA_963457665.1 Thysanoteuthis rhombus
TGATGCTCTGTTTTCTTCATCTAGGAAATGAAAAATATCACTTTTCAATTTTTCATTTAGCTATCAAAAAAATATGGCAATATTGCAAGTATTGAAAATCCCATGAAACAAACATTATGTTCAGTCTTTTTTTTTTCTTTTACAGATGGTCTGACAATAGGCATAACACATCTAGCTTTAAATATTATTGTACAAGATGAAAATCACTAAGTATATCACTGTTTCTTAATAACTCTGATAAGTATTTATGACAACAAAAAGTTCTTCAATGTATGAGGTAAGTAACATTGTACATGAAAAAATACATTTTAAGACAATTTAGTGGATTAATAATACATTTTTATTTTATACTTATAAGAAGGAATTTTTTTCAAGTGACATTGTAACATTTAAGTATGCTGTCTACTCTACATTGTGATTACATCAAATGAGGTTAACAAGCTTCTCATACTTAAAGATCATACAACACACATGAACATGACTGATAAAAAGATTATGATCATGACAGCATACATTATGGACAGTGTACAAAAAGCATAATTTGGAGGTTTAATCAACTGTTTATCAGGTATAAACCTGAATCAATGTTATTATCATTCATAATTTTATGAAGGTAAACATAAGACAGACTCACCAGATTCAGAAAACATGGAGCAAGCTTTCTGCCGTTTCATCTTGAACTTGACCTCTTTTTCAGAATCTATACAAATACATAAAATACATTCTCTGGATATATCAAGTTATTATTCATGTTTAACTTGTTTATAAAATTGGTAGTGAATTTGTAGGTAAATAACATACTGATATGCAAGTTTCATAAAATAACAGGAGCTTACATAAAAGGTGTGCTGATTACATTTTCTTTTTTTTATGTTGATGACAAAGTGTTGATGTTTTTGTATATGCTCATTACAAAATATTAAAGATTTCTAGTAACGAATTTGGATTTAAGCCAAGAAAAATATGTTATGCAATTTACTTAACCTTCTGAAAAGGTTTTTCTTTATCTGACTTTATTTCAAACTTTTTGTAAATATTTTTTAGAGTATAATCTTTAGTCTGAGACTGGCCATAACTGAAAATCCGTTGGTTGAATTTTGGTGATTAATACGAGAAAAGTAAATAAAATATATTGTCTTTACCTATATTTGTAGGTTTAATTTAAAATAGAACCATATAATTGCTTTACTTGAACACAAAAATATACAAATTTCTTGAAATTTCTAACAGACATGAAAGATAATGATATGGTCATAAAAAATATGGTTTTTATATCACAAAAAAAGCAAAGCAATGTGGCACCAATATTTTGAAAAAATAGAGTTGAGTTGTTATACCTGAATCTGAAATGGTCATGCATTTGCCTTTCTCTCGGGTTCTCTGGGTCATATCATCATCACGTGGGCTCTTTGATAGAAATAGGGAAAAAGAGTCAACAAACCATTAAGTGTTAAATTAGGAACAGATGCTTTCATCATGATTTATACCAAAACATTGATACATTGACAATATCAGAAGTTATTGCAAGCCTTAGTATTTATAAGTTTGTAAAAAATTAAAAGCTTGTGAGATTATGACAGTCAAGTAATTTTAAATTTGTACGAGTCATTTTCAATGCTATCTAATAAATGCCAATACAGATTTTGCAATACACATTTTCTTCATGAAAATAGTTACTGGAAACTTATTGTAAAATTTGCTGTCAAGGAAAATTAAGAATTCATTTAGTTTTTTTCTTTCTCAAATATTTTTTTATGTTAAAATGAAAATAGACATTAAAAGTTAACACTGTATAAACTATAACTAATGTTCTCTTTAATAACACACAAGTTCTGAATTTTATACCAATATTATTCATTTATTCAATATGTAAACTACAGAATTTAATGAACTATATCTACCAAGCTAATAAATGGAAGTTTCGTAATTCATGTAATTAAAAAAAAAATTAAATTTTTTAATACTAAATTTATGGACACTCATCTAAGATATTGACAAATTAAATAATGTTATGGGTCTTAAATACATGTTATATAAAGTGCTTTCATACCATTATGCATCAGTTGAATTGATAATTGTTATTTCAAAATAATACATTTCATTCTATTTGGGTAATTTCTTTCAGCATTTAGTTTCATTCTCCTTTTTGGAAGTATACTATGCATGTTCAATTTATTAACCAATTAAATTCTAGATTCAAAGTAGAATCATTTCTACAATACTAGGATCCAAAACATATAATTTATAGGATGCCTCCCCCAGGATTCTATATGCAAGCCTTTTTATTTTTCAGGTTATCTATAGTGCCTACATCACACTGAAGATGATAAGATGTCAAAAAGTAATAGAGTTGATTAATTATTTTCCAACTAAAATAGAAAAAAAAAGAAAAAAAAAAGCCATACATAACTTCTGTTATATTCCTACACTATTTTCTAGGGAATTTTGTTTAATGGTTGAATCCAATCACTCAATAACCTTGAGCTATAAATTTTTCAATCACAATCAAATGTTATAATGAAATAATGAATGATAAGATTAGAAAGAGCTTACTTGTTTTTTAATTTTTTTGCTTTTTGATGATGACTTGACAGATTTTGGAAAGTCATGCTTTTCATTGATGCTTTCAATATCAGAGTCATCACTTTCACTCTTCAACCTCTTTCTTTTAGTCTGTGACTTTTTCATCGATTTGTTAGAACTTTTAAAATCAGAAAGCTTCTTTTCATAACTAGTCTTCTTCCTTCCAGGGCCAATATCATCTTCAGATTCATCAGAACTCTCAGATAGTTGCCATCTTTTTTTGGTGTTATGTTCATGTTTGGACTGAGTATTTACCTTCTGCTTTCTCTCTTCATCACTATCAGAGGTGTCAACTGTTTTCTTAAGCCTTATCTTCTTACTGAACTTGTCTTCACAATGTTTCTTCTCAGCACCTTTCAAATTGTCTTTCACTTTATCCTCTCTGTGACTGCTTTTACCAGACAATTTTTCACAAGTTTTGTCTGGCTGTTTCTGTCCATCATGTTTCCTCTTCATCTCTCTCTCTTTTGGGCTTCCATGTTTTTCCTTCACAACTTCCTTCTTTTTACCCACTTCTTTTCTCTCACTTTTTCCTTCATATCTAATTTCTTTTTTATAATCTTTTCTTTCCTCTAATCTCGATACACTGTTGGACTTCTCATATATCAACTCTGGGGACAATTCTTCATTTGATTTTGGATCATCTCTCTTAATCTCTGGTTCTTTCTTCAGAAGCGTATTATTGTTATTATTATTCTTCTCAATAATCAGTTGAGACTGCGGGATATCATTTAGGTCTTTTGAATTGGTTTTTGACACTGTTTTGTTAACAGCAGATGCTGCATTTTTGGCAACCTTAGATCCTGTTGAATTGAAATATTTTCTAATATCCTGTGAAGAAAAGAAAAAAAAATATTGGAACAGTGATTTGTATGATTTGATGAGAATAATTCTGAAGTAATATCAAGTAAGAAATTTCAATCAAGATTGAATGGACTATTCGGTGTATTGTGTTGAAATCTGATTGGCTAATAAGTCATCAATCGTTGTTTGCAAGTTAACTGTTTGAACATTAACTAAATTAAGGTTAGAAATATTAGAAAATCTATATCTAAGAAAATGTACCAAATTATCAGCTCTATCGGATAATCATTAATAATAATTAGTGGAGGGGTGATTCCAGGACATATCACATAATGATTTTGCTCATACTTGGCATAGTGGGAATAGATTTGTGGTAAAAGTCGTAATTCTCTAATTTTTAGCTAAATCCAACCAACAGTTTGAAAGTTACAAGCAAAGTCATTTTGAGGTCAAGCACTGACCTTACATTTTTCAAATTGACATAACTTTTTTCCAATTAGTTGTAGCTACATAAAAGGATTCATAATTCATAAATGGAATCAGATTTGTCATCCTACATGAAGAGACAAAGAGGGAAAAAAAAAAAAGAGATTTCACAAGTAAATGTATGCTTCAGGTCATCATTTGACCTCTCTGTTACAGGATTTCAGAAAAGTTCTTTGTTCTCCCATCATTTATAATGATGATCATTCACCAAATGTTTGTCCATGATGGCAAAACTCAAGTATGGCCAGAGCTATGGTATTATTTTCAAATTTCATCAGGTACTTTGTCCTGGAATCACTCACAGTTGTTAGGAACAAAAGAAATCTAAAAAAAAAAAAAAATCCCAGCAAAACATAATACATTCATTTGAAAAGAAAATACATTTTGTGTGATAATTAAACACAATTATAGGACAGAAGGAAAGTGTATAAAAATCATGTACCAAGATGAACAGAGCTGGTTGCTCATTTGCTTAAATGTATGGACAAAGAAACCGGCAAAAATCTCATTTAGAAAACATTGAACAGAGTTTAATCTTACACTGATTGTATTAAACTTTAGATTTTAAAAGATTGAGGAGTCAATTTAAGATAAAGTAATACACTATGTTAATTATTATATGAGAAATGATGCAAATTCAAAAGTTTACATTTTTTAATTGATTCCTAAATTTCGACTTGAAATTTTTTTTTTTGCATTTTAATGATTCATTTATCAATATATGTAAGAATTTTCCTCTAATTGATCCAACATGTATCTTCATTAAACGCTGACCTTAAATCAGAGAGTCAGATAAAATAGACGAAGGACAGACTACATCTGAGAAATTGTTTTTCAGCAGCTGCTGTTCACAAGACATTAGGAAGTGGTACAAAGAGATTTTTAATAGTGAAAATCAGATGAAGTAGTGCGCAGCATGAGTGAGTAATGGAGTAATGTAACCTAATCCATACCTTCCTCCACAAAAATAAAAGAGCATTTTTCTTAGGATTGCAATAATAAAAAGAACACCTTATAAGTATCTTTGCATTTGTTCCAAGTCTTCAATGATTCTTTGTTCTTTGGGGTAGCCTTATTGTATCTCTAAGGACTGCAAACCACACAATCAAGTCATTAACAAATGAGACCTGCCCCCATGATGCCTCCAAAATGGAAGGAGAATATCATTATGTCAAAAATGAGTTCCGAGCCATCTCACTAAAATTGGTTGCTTACGTCAACAATAGCATAAATTTCAGACTGAGACTGTAGATCAACAGAAGGAAAGCAGTGTTGGGGAAAATAGCACAAGACTCAGGATACTTTTGTTTGTCAGAACATGCTATCAGTTTGGAAAATGAAGAAGTCATTTAGAGATTGGATAATATAGAACACCATCCCAAATTTCCAGCTGAATATTACTTGTTCAGTGGCTTCGTATTGTCATCTGGTCTGTTGGAAGAAATCTCACATCATAAAATTCTCTTTATTGTATTGATACCTTGTTCCCTCTTAGAAGTTATTTTAAAAAAATCAGATAATAAAATATTTTATAGAAAGAACTATCTTGCAACCTTATTTGAAACGAGATTATAACATTAATATTTTTTCTTCAGTAAAATGTCAGCTTTCATTAGGCTGTCATTTGTCTAAATATTTTATAAAAACATTTTAAAAGTAGTAAATTGCAGATTCTAACGTTTTTTGCAAATCCATTTTGAATCATTAGTTAATGAAGAAAATCTAATTTTTTAGTAGAAAATTCAGTATTTTGAAAATGTTAAATTACTTGATACATTTAAAATACACAATGTATCTCTCATAAACTATATGTATATTGAATTTTATGATACAAGATAGTCCAGTTACATGTGTAAGAAGAGAAAAATGATAGCAAAAGCGTTGACCTCCTTGAGGCTAACAGTTGTCTTTAAAAGAGAATTTTCAGTGTCAAGGTAGAGCTGTTTTCCTCCTTTCCACATACTTTTCTTCAAAATGCTTCATTATTCATCCTAGACAAATTTTTTCAACCGTTTTTTTCATAGTATCTGGTGTGAGCAAGAACATATGAGAAGTCTAAGACAGTAGCACTCAGAGCAAAAGGGAGATGGTGTCATTTCAAGGAGAAACGTTACTCACCTTGATTTCCCAGTGCACAGTAAAATTCCAATCATCGAACATCACTTTGCCAAAGTGTGTTTAAACTACACATAGTATTGATCAAATGTGATATGACAATTGATGAATGGCAGGGAATGATCCCATTTTAAGACTCGATCATGTACTAGAACAGGAAATTCGTCTCTTAAAAGGCATTGGTGTAATACTGCTATCACACAAAATAATAATGCATTAATTTGGTACCTTTTGACTGCACCAGAATTATCGAGATTGATCAACAAATTTTTGAAAAGGGACAGATCAAATGAATAGAAGCATTACCAACTGTAGCAGGTCATCTTCAAAAGAATGTACGGAAAATTAAAGGCATTTTGAATCATGCTGAAAATCTTTTTAGGCAAGAATTCTGTGCTTTGGCTAATATGTATTCCAGCACTGTAATACACGGTGATAATGAAATTGACGCACCTAAGCGTTAGCCAAAAGGACAAGGGAGGTATACAGAATTCATTAGAGAAAGGTTAATCACGAATTCAGGAAAGAAAAAAAAAAAAAAAAAAAATCTTTTTTGATCTTTACATAAAAGTTTTCCTTGGAGAGCAAATCTGGAAAAAGAGAGCCAAGGGCATTGATCTTATAAAGTTTCATAGGACAGAATCAATGAATGTAGGAGGAAATAGCATAAGGACTCTTCTATCAGAGAGCAATACTGAACAACAACTGATGATTCTCTTTCAAAGATGCTCTGTTGAAAAGAAAATAATGTGAAGATTGTTGAGTGACACGTGAGCACATGATCACAAAGAGGCCAACACTTTAACACCCTTTCATTGTTTGGATTCAGCAATGTCTGTTCCTGATTGAGGATTAGTTGTCCATTCAGTTGATGCAGATGTTTATATTCTATTGCTCGATATATGATTCACTGTGTACATCAAAGTTTCATATGATAGCAGGAAAAGGGGGAGAAAAGAAAAAGCAAAACAAAAAACAAACAAAAAAAATCGACATTTTATTGAAATTGGGAACCTAGCATTGCTAAAAACAAAAAAACTCTGCTTAGATTACATGAATTTACAGGAGGAGACTAGGGAGAAAAATTCACAGGAATATTCAAATGTAAGTGATACAGAGTTCCTTACTTGGAAAGATTCTGATCCAATTCTTACAATGCTCATTGATCTTTCTCTTGAATCCCTGTAGTGCCAAGATATTGATCGTGATGATAAGTAGGGACACAAAAGTCACAAAATCTCTTTTCTTCCTTCATCAAAATCACATGGACTGACTACCAGGAGTGAAAAAAAAAAAATTAATAGCTATTTTTCCATTGGAACTGAGCTGTAGGCGAGATCACTCCTATCAAATGTGTTGGTCAAAGAACTTTCAAATATCTCAGAAACTATAGAATCACCATTCAATAACGTGTTTTTTAAAGATTCATTCAGATTTGTAAGAACGACCCAACTGGTTTATCACATTTTCAAGCTAATAAAAATAGAAATGTCCAATATATTAAATTGAAACATGTAATGGTATTTAATGAAAGCAATTAATGTTTCAAACTTATCCGAGTTCCAGAGGTCCGTCTATTTATCTTTCATTGAAAAGTTCTTCATCACAACACTTACAGTTCTGTAGCAGCAGAGCTCAGCTCGACATTTGTTATGTACAGCACATTGTCCTTCAAGAACAAAGCATCTCACTAACTGGATGAGGAATTCCAGTGCACAAGGAGAGATACACAAAACTGGATCTTAGTCGTGCTGTTATCTTCCATCCGAAATGTGATGGATATGGCAAATTTGTATGTAGTTAATCAGCATGTATATACTCCACAACCAGGTAATGAGCTCTTGAAATGTATAGTTTAAGAGTTGTTCCTGCAGGGGGGGGTTCTGCTTCTAGAGTCTTTTTTGGTGAAAATGTACCAAAGGAGCTGATCGATGTTAGAAATCTTTGTTCCGGGTAGGCTAACTTGACAAACAAACCATTCAATCAAATTGTTCATCCCTCATAAATTCTTCTAGGCATCCAAGTTTGCCAAAGAATCCAGGATATCTTCATGTGAAGTCTTGAAGGCTCTCCAGAAATTAGCCAAACATCCTGAAAGAGCACGGACATAATGACCGCACCTTTTCTAAACTCACATAGGAACACATGTAGTTGAGATCTATCATTCCTCAATTTGGTCAAACACCAGTCACAAACATAGTATCAGATGAGAACAATGTTGACCAGAGTGAAAGCACAAAAATATCTACATCAGATGAGAAAATAAGAAGGGTAATAGCATCATGACGTGAGGTGTAAAGACAGTGAAGTATCTTTTTATATCTGTCTCTTTGTGTGTACTCTGCAGGTCTTTCACATCCTTTCTTTCCAAAGACCTTGCCTCATTTCTCTAACTAATCACTAGATATCTTTCCATCCTCTGTGCTGAAAGTATAGCCTTATCTGAAAGATGTTAACTTTGGTTTTAGAATGAAATACAAGGGTTCTTGTGCTAATGTTAGCAATAATAATACTGTCAGTGATTTTGAACACAACAGGTGTTATTTTTCCAGCTCTTTTCTTTTGCATGGACTTCTCCAGTTAATTTTCAAGGTAGGTATCAAAGAATGAACGAGTTTCATCATACTTCAATGACCTTAATTATATATATATATATATATATATATATATATATATATATATATATATACACATAGAAAAATTGTGTGATTTCTTTTGACGCTTCTTCAAGCAAAAATTCTATTATTTGAATATACTTTTGTCTTTTGTGAACTATAAAAACAGTTTTCTTTATCAACAGAAGAAAGATAGCAGAAAATTATCACATTACCCAATTTACTAGTAGAAATATAATGTGAGAATTTCAGCCTGATTTTAACACATATTTTTAAATTCCACCAGAAATATGCTGATGGGCTGATTCCAATAAATTTATGGATTTATTCAATTTATGAATAATTTTCTCATGGATTTTTCAAAGTCTAAAATTTTTGTTATTTACTCAAAAATATATCTAAATGATTAATCAATCTTCCCAGTGAAAGAAGCACAAAGAAAGAAAAAAAAAAGAAAAAGAAAAAAAAGGGTAAATACATAAATTGAATTATATTGAAAGGTCATTAATAAAATACACCTGCTGGCAGACATCCTAACCACTCCTTAGCAACAACAGATCCCATGAAGTCAAAAAAACACATTGGCAAATTCAAGACCTCTATCCCCCATTCAATAAAAATCATTGTTTATGAATTGGATACATGAACACCCTATGACCACAAAGAAATAATTTACGAACAATTTCTTCACTTATCAAGTTTACCTATCCAGAGCAAAGATTTCTAACATCAGTCAGCTCCATTGGTACATGTTCACTAGAAAAGACGCTCAAAGAGAAATTTTTTCCCCACAGGATCAGCTCTTAAACCATACATTTGAAGAGCTCATTACCAGGTTGTGGAGTAGATACATGCTGATTAACTACACAAATTTGCCAGATATTCCGGATGGAAGATGACAGAGCACAACTATGATTCAGTTATATATATCCTTCCCTGTGCACCAGAATTCCTCATCCATACAAACAATGAAATTAAGTGCATGTCAGTTTACACACCATGAACTCACAAGGTGTGATAGAAACAGTGAATCAAATGTTTCAATTCCTTAGTGTGCAATCTAATAAAACCGTGTCTAATTTCATCATTATGTTAATTTCTCATGAATTATACTTTTCAATGAAAAAATTATACTTTGTGGAGCCTTTGTATGACTTTTGGAGCCTATTTTTCTAAGTTAAAAACAACAGCAACATGTTTCGAAACAAAGATTACTTTTTAAATTGTGACAGGAAGAGACAAATATAGATTTTGCATTGAAATATTTTGTAGCAATCACAATGCAATAAGAAAAACTATATACAAGAGAAAATTTCATTAAAATAGAAATGTAACCTCGTTTAACATACAACTCATCCATAAACAAATGTTCACAATCAGGGGTGAACATTCATCTGTTTTTCTGAAGTTCAGCCTCTGCATGAATGGTTGAATAATGCTCTCGACTGTTCATACTATGTTTGCGTTATTTGTAAACACAAGAAGGTTTTTTTCCTCTACATATTTGGGTTGATTGCAAATTTGCAGTTAATGCGTTTAACCACGTGAATAATGTTTTTCAATAAACAATGCAAAATGACCATGACTGAAATGATATATGTACTGCAAAGATCCCACACAAATTGTCACAATAAAAGATTTATAAACAAAAAACCAATCACTTATTTTGCATTAGCACAAACATCAAATGAACAGTGGCTTAATTGAATGTAATAATTAATAATACACCCTTTATACAAATAAAACAACCTTGCTGAAATTTCAGCGCAAATCAAATTTTAAACACCGCAATTCATTCACACCCCCACACAGGAAACAAATGTTTAGCAAACCTATTATTCACATATCAAGAACAGATAGTCAGCAACAGATTAACACATGCACAATACAAAGACAACTAGCTGGAAAGAAGATCCACCACACTAAAATTGCTTAGAGAAATTTTTTTAATGAATTCAAATGAAAAATCATCAAAATAAAAATCCCTGCTGCCATGAGGTAAATAAAAAGCTTATACATTAATTCATGGTAAAAAAAAAAATGTATTAAAGCATTAAAAAAATAACAAGTTTACAGAGAAACATTTACCAGGCACATTCATTTTATCAGCACTTCTGACACACCACATGGTCCCAACTCAAATTTTTTTCACAGCCAATTTCTATGCTTTAGATCTATAAGACCACCCTCTCCCAATGGTATTTGTTGGAGCTAATTTTTAAGGTTTTAGAAGAGGTCCTATATATAAATATAATGTGCAAACAAGCCCTAACTTTGCACCCTTTTCATCAGTTATATACACAATATATTGAAAAATACATTTTCTCCTCTTGTGAAGGGATTTCTTTTTTTACAAACTAATTTTTTAAAATAAGTAAGGATTACTGTTGTAACATATGTTCTCGTAAAAAGGTGAGCATTTGAAAATCTAAATAAGGAAAGCGTATCATACATGTTGAATGTAATTCAGTTTTGTACTTAATAATCCAAATAAGAAAAAATATGGATTCCTGGATTATTCAGCCCGCTTGCTCGACCAGAAAATTAATTATCCAAATATCATTTTTTTTTATAAGAAATATTAAAAATCATTGTTTTATCTATAATTTTGCAAATATTCAGAAAAGTTAATGAACAGGATATTTTCCAAGTGAAGTTTGTCCTCATCTTGGTTCATATTTTTAACAAAAAGTTCATCCGTTGTACCCTACAGCCATCTTCAGGTGATAAATGGGTGTACTCTTACCATCAGGATGGAAAAACGCCCATCTAGTCGGTCTAATATTGGATGTGGTGTTGATATATCGTTCCTGCAGTTTTTAGCTGTAATTCATCTCAAAAATCTGTGGTGGTCTTAGGTTGATGGCGGGGGGGGGGCAAAACTATCTTCATCGGAGTCAGTGGTACTAGCTGCCATACGCATTTTGTTTATGTTTGGAACCAGTGTCAAAATTCAAACAGAAATAGTAATGGGAAATGACCTTATGAAGGCCACAGTCTTCTCTGGCCAATGTGGTGCAAGGGAAGCAACTTTTGAATCCTTTCATTGATCTGACCTAACTTAATTTTACATTGTGTAAGGTCACACACAATTTTTTCAAAAATCTTATTACTGATGCAATGAATGTTCTTTCAGGATGAGGGGCTCCAATAGGGTCTAGCTCCACATTCAGTCTGCTAAGATGATTGTCTGAACCAATGTGTCATTTCCTTTAGGCACCTCACCTTCAATGCTTTGTTTCTTCCCATAGTAGTTGATGACTCCCTTTTCCCCTTCCAAACGTGATCCATGAAGCCCAACAGTTGTCTCTCCACAAGTGACAGCTTTTTGATGCTCTTATAGTCTTCTTCCTGGCAATATATGTCTGATTCAAATGTGAAATATGTGGTTTTCACACAGAAAGTCAGTACCTCCATTAGGCTGGCTATCAAGATGCTGGTTCATTCTTTTAGGGAAGGGTTGGATTTTAGATTCTCCAGGACTACTAAAAGGGCTTCATCTGTAGGGATTTTAGTGAACAGGCTAACCATGTCAAAACTCACCATCTGGTTGGAATGAATGGGAGCATCTATTTTCTCCACTAAGTGTGTCAAGTTTTTCCACATAGGATGGGGATATTTTTGTCAGAAAAGTTCTTAAAAATTTATTCAACTATTTTGTATTAACTTTGCAAATGTTCAGCGAATTTTCAAAACAGTATTTTGTGAATAACTTTTGAACATGATGTTATTTGTTGGAAAAATAACACTGACAACCTCCACCCACTTGACAAATTGAATAAAACTTTGGATTGTTGATAGATTCTATTAAATCTAAGGATTGCCGGACTAAAAATCATTTCTGCAGACATAATATATTCAAAAACTATAATGCTTAAACTAGTTTTATGTTTTACTTGGCCAATTGCAAGTAACTGTAGTTATAGCATAAATTTTTACTGAAAGACAGGAATAAATTAGATCAAACATTTAAGACGAGAACAACATTGGATGTATTCGTTAATCTAACATAGATTTATTTATAAATAAATGGATAAATTAAAAGATGTATAAGAAGAAATCTTCCATTTTTTCCTAACGAATCCACCATGCCAAATAAAACAGTGAATACGGAATTATCATTTGATATTGACAACCAACAAATAGGGAAATTTCAGAGTTGATAAATTGATTACGTTGGAAAGCATACAATACAGAAAATATCAAAAACACAGTAGCAACGCAATTGAATGCAACATCAAAACTAAATATTCGGGCAGGGGTTCTATTTACAATGTAACTAAAATATTAAGGTGTTTATTGGGCTTTTATGTGGATATTCGTGAGAAATTTTTAAAAAATATCGGGGAAACTTCGACGAAATATAAAATCGTACAAATGATTAAAAATTTTTACAAGATAAATATTTTAAAAAATGGTGTAATCTCATGTCTAATATTTCATTGGTCAATTCCAGTCTTCCATGGCTGCTTTTATGGAGTGTTGGCATCGCTGGCGACTGTTTCCGAAAGGTACGAGACACCAAAGTTTTCAAAGGAACTAATTTGGACGATCACCGCTAGAAGCTACAACGAATTTAATTTGACAAACACTTTAAAATAAATGAACATTTAAAAATAATTGAATAAATCCTAATAGGCTAGGCGATGTTTTAAGTGGTGGGCTGAAATAGCCCGTTACCAAAATATATATTCTAAATTAAAGGTTACATTAGTTTAAAAAATCAGTTGAAGTTACGGTAGCGAACCGAAAAGTTTCTAATTAATTCGTTTAACAGATTTTTTTTTCTTTTAAACCGAACAAATTCTAGCGTATAAGTTAGTCGTAAGAATTATTAATAAATTGTATTTTTATTCATCCCACATGGATTAATTGAAGTTTCTTCTTCTTGCAAACTTTCCCTACATTTAAACATGGCTCATTCCTCCTTCAGACTGTGTTGTGACAAAACCAATGCGTAGGAGCAGTTAAATGAAATTGTTTTTTAGTTAATCGAAAGGTTAAGAAAATTTTTTTTACTATTTTGATTTAAGATAAGGGACATAATTTGTTCAAAACTTATCGACATAGGGTGTCGAAGATTTTTCATTTAATTCTCTTCGATAGAAGTATTCAAGATCATTTATCTTATGATTCGTAGGCATAACTCGATGGGTATTTTTTTGAACGGTGTACTGAATAAAAGTTATTATGTAAACACGTTAGGCAAGGACGATTTCATTCCCCCCCCCCCCCATTTTGAAAGAAAAAGAATTTCTATTTATGTCTTCTGTGTATAAAAACATTTCCTTAAATAGATTTCCAAAGCTTTATACTGGCAGATGAGAAAAACAAGTGAATAAGTCAGTGGAAGGGAATTCTTATCGTAACTTTTATTTAGGCCGGTTAAGATATTTTTAAAAGATTTAAAGCAATTAAAGCTGAAGGTACAAAAAAAATGAAAGACGAAGTCACATTTTGCGAAATTATGTGAGATCAAAATACGCTTGAAAATGAAGAAAACTAAATGAGTTCTAAAGCTTTCGGGAATTATTCTGACAATGAAAACTAAAATCAAATTTTAAACTTTTTTTTGAACTCATTCAAGCTTTTACTGTGCATCAGCTAATAACAGCAATCTTGAAATAATTGTCCGATTAAATTTATCTGAGTAACTCACAACTTTAGTCGAGTGAAAATGGGAAAAAGAATTCATTTCCTGGTGTCGTTCTAGTAATTTTTTTTTAATAAATTTTATGGGGAAGTTGGCGAGGGTCAATTAACAATATACATACAATGTAAAGTTGGACCCTGATTTTGTGTTCATTTTTTCATTTCAAGGAGTTTAGAGCCCCACCAGGAAGGCTCATGCGATGGCTCTGGATACAGAAGATCAAGAATTCCTTCGACAAGTTCTTGCCCCTACCATCCAGGCCTTTATAAACACAAGGCACAACTTGTATGTTTCCAGCAGGTGTAAGTGAACAGAGATGCATTACGGAACTTTAAGTTTTGAATTTTGAAAATCTGTTAGCAAACAAAATTCATATCTAGTGATGATCAATTTTTGGCCTTGATATTTCGTAATCCAAGCTAATTGCTGCAAATTATTGAATGAAATATGCTCTAAACGCCTCTGGCAATCAGATTTTCGAATTCGTCATAAGAAAATTACGAAACCATGAGCGTTTCAATTTATTTTTATCAAAAAATTGTCCGAATATTCATGAACGATGTCTGTTTTTCACAAGTATTTTTGCTGTATGTCTTAGTGATTGGAACTAACGAAAATTGCCATCAGTTTGTGATACTCATTTTAGCCTAACTTTTTTGTTTAACCAATTTGCTGAATGCAAAAAGCTCTTAGTATTGGTTTGCATGATCTATACAACAGCTGGTGGTGGCATATCTGGAATTCAACATTTTTGAATAGCATGGCTACATAGTGAAGTTACGAGAGAACTTTGTCGTTTATTCGTCTGTGATTTGCCTCTAGTCGACAAGTCCTCCAACTACCTACTTAGATGAATCATTTCAGCCATGCTCTCTCCTGGGTAGTAAGAAGCTCGCGCCTAATTTTATCACTGAGAACCTTCTGATACTGTGTAATAATTCTTATCTTAATGAAGACAACAACAATAATAAAAATTAGTAACCTCCACAACTTCATTTTACGAGTGTCTGTGAAAGTTTGAAGACCACTGATTTATACTCATTCATTCTAAACAACCGAGTAATTGGTCCCACAGACGATGTCAAGGATAAGATTTTTAGCGAGATGATACTGTGAAGAAAAAAGTGCGAAAATAATAGAATTCCCATTTGAATGCAATTTCAAAATTCATCTTGTCAATAGACTTAGTTCAAAGTAAAGAATAGGTTATGACCTAAAAGGATGAAAATGAACCGTCGAATTACTCATTTAAAAAAAAAAAAAAGGTAAATAAATGGGAAAACGTTATGTTAGTATTTTGTTTGATATTGGGGAGATTCTTCCAAAGAAAAAAAGAGACAGAACACTCAATTTCAAGTTCTTAATGACAAATTCAAATGAGGAAAGAAAGTTATGACGCTTACGAAGCATGGACATCATCTACATTTATAGAAAGTTAACTTGACACGTTTCTTTATAGAAAGTGCATAGTTTGAAACTCAATTCATGAAAAAAAAGAGATTTTAGACAAGAGGCTCTGAAAAAAATACAAATCCATACATAAGAGGAAAGATTACCTTGCATTAAAGTATAAATATATTGGAGGAAACAACAAGTAATACATCTTAAGGAATTCTTATTAAATTAAGTGAATTTATCACCCCTATTGCCGAAGATATGGAACTTACCATTTATCCGTGAAAACCGGCGAAAAAAGTCAGCAATGATTTACTTTTCACACATGAGCCATTCGCGCCAAAATTGTAATGCGTATATAATATATATACGAATGATCAATATATATATATATATATGTATACTTAAATAAAACTATTTTTAAAGAGAAAACATTCCAGTAAAATCACTTGACAGTTAAAATGTTGATTGCAAATACTAAATGCTTATAATTATTATTATTCTAATGAAATAAAAAAGAAAAGTCTGGTAACACGAAGAACTAACAACATCCATTCGAGTGAAGAAAGGGAATTAACTCAGATAAGTAAAAATTAAGTAAGGTAATTTCATATCTCTCCTTTGCTAATACACTGCTGGAAAATCATAATTTATGATATAATTTTCCTTTATAAATTGAAAAATTAAAAGAAATAAAATAAGGGCAATAGAAACACACTTTTATTTTTAATATTTTATTTTTCATATTTTATATGCAAAATTCATTTTTCATGATTAAAACATGCCTCCAAATTATTCAAGGGTGTTCACTACATTTCAGAATTAAAATCTTATTATAATTCAGCGAATGAAAGCCTGTCTCTTCATTCGTCCTTATGAAAAATGTATATTTCTCTGTGTATCAACGTCACCCCAGGAAAGGTTTTCACCAAATTGGCTTTCGAAAATTACCATCAATTATTTTCTTTCTCATTGTTTTTAGTTTGTTTCAGTTTTTTTTTTCGGGGTGGGGGTATTTGCATTGCATGTGCAAACTTAGAATCCTTCATTGACGTGGGGGTAAAAATGAGAATAGTATATACAGTGGTATCGTTCGTATTCTTTTTATGTTGAGTGCACATACAAACGTCATTCATACATGCACAATTTTTTAAAAAGATCACATCGCCCATTAGAGCGGATATTCAGTCTAGTTACGTCAGCTAAAATCAAAGAATCCTTACTCAAAAAAATTCTGTCTTTCATATTTGTTTAAAGTTTTGTGACTCAACTGGATACTTCAGACACGTTGGTTTGTAAGATGTTTGCTTGATGTCAAACTCAAACAAACCATTTTTTTTTAAATCTTAAATCAGAATTATCATCCTTGGTGCAGAATTTTATGCTTGGGGTGCAACAAACTCGGAAAACCCAGAGTTCAAACAGCGTGCCCAAATCTTCTTCTTTCTCGATGTAGACGTTTGACAAGAGGCAAGAGGTTGCAGGTAGCAATCTCAAGTCCAAGGCCTTGCGTTTCCGAGTTCTCAGTGTTTTTTTTTTTTTTTTTTTTTTTTTGTAAACTTTGAATTTCTCTCATGAAAAATATTATTTTCATATAATTACAAGTATATTTTAATACATACATATTTATTTTTCTTTCCGGTGAAAATTACTTCGCTTGTAAGGATATCATTAAAACAATTAATATAATAATTGGACCATTACACAGTATAAAAACATAAGAATTTTAAAAAGTTAGTAGATATCTGTCCATGATTTTGAGGTATTCGTCCGACCGTATTATGTATAATTATAAACGAATTACAATTTTCGGTAGTGTATCCATAGCGCAGTCGTCTACGGTATTTTACCAGGCATCAGGAGATAACAATCAAATCCAACCGGGGGCAAAACATTTTTTTCTCCTTTTCCTTGCTTTTGCAGTCAGTAGCGAATTAACTATTAGGCTGAATGGGCCTTTCCTTTCTTTCTACTCTAATGGCGGATTTATCATGAAGTCGAGAGACTTTTTTCTTTTTATCAAACTGTTACTATTGAGTTTTGACTTCGTTTTCGTGTGTAACAATGATGGAAGAAAAAAACAAGTGATGTTATGCACAAATAACAGTAACATTGTGATGTATGCAAAAACTGATGACGAATTTGCTCCCACTTCCTAAGCCCAACTCTGGTCAACTTGTTATGCTTAACAAATTCCATTTACAGGAACTATCAGTGAAGGAGTTGAAATGAGATATGTAATCTGGAATGATATTGTATGGAGAAATGAATACTGTTTTGTTTACTTTTTAGACTTTAAGGAAGATAGGGAGTTCCACCCTAGCTCAATCAAACTTATTAAGCATCAATTTTCACTGATCATGAATTATATATTGTTCATGTAAGTATCACCTCATGAAATCAAACATATTCAACATCTGATCATTGTACACTATAGTATGAAATCACAATTTGTATACAAAATACACAAGATTTGTCAACTGTAGATTCACATTATCAATGGTTTCAGTTCACTAACTTGTACACTCCTTGTGAGGGGGGGAACTTCCTGGGTATTGCCAATAGGTTGGCTGGGAGTTCCTTTCGCTGCTATTTTTGATTTTAGTATTAGTGGTTGTGGGAGATGGGGCTGTGTATGTTAAGAATGAAGAATTACTTTTGGAACTAGCATAATGAAAGATGTCTGGATCATGGGGAGGGAGTCAATGGATCCACTGTTTCTCAAGTCATCTGTTTCATTGAAATGTACCTCCATTTTGGTATTTTACGAGATATGACTTTACATGAAATCTGAGTGTGTTTTTCCAGAGGTTGCCATCTTGTTGGAAACAATTATTTTTTACTATATTGTATATTGTACTTGTCTTGTGGAGGGTCTTATATATATGACTAAACCTATTATAGCCTTTGGACAGTTTGTCCTTTACCTACATTTGTGACTTGGCACTTCCATGATTTATTGGTACAGGTGATATTGACCATAACTGAACCTTGCTTTTCGGTAGAGAAGTGACCAGAACTATTAATTAGGGTGTTTCAGTACTCAAGCATTTTGCACTGTTCATTCCGCTGGGTCATTGGATTGGGGATAATTGGGACGTGATGTGATGTGCAAGGTCATACTTTGTAGAAAATTTAGTATAGTCAGAGACAATTTTCTCTGGTATACCAAATTTAGAAAATACTGACTTCATTTGGTTCGCAATAGACTTGCTGGTAGTACTATTCATTAGTGACACTTCAATGTATCAACTATTATTGTCAACCATTACCATTGATATGTCTTTGGTGACTATTTGTTAATGGTAGTCAGGTAGATTGAGTTGCAAAGGCTCTCCTTGGTTTGAATTCCTAAATACCATGCATTCAGGACAACTCTATACTAAATCATTTACATCAGCAGAGTCCATGTGAAAATAAGGTAGCATGGACTCTTATCAAGGTTATTTCAATACCAGCGTGTCCAAGGTATAAGCATCTGAACATCTGGGCTCTGAATGACCTTGGGATCAAAATTTTCCAACCTTCAAGTATCAAACCTCCAATATAGGTCAAATCATTCCTGTGGTTTCAGTATTCTATAACAGAATGGGTGGCCTTTCTTTGTTTAGGCCATCCATTTTGAATAACCTTGATGAGGGTCTGAAAGTCAAGGTTATTCGCTGTAGTGGTTTAAATTTCATTCTCAGTCAGTGATGGGAAGTTGGTTGAGGATGCTGTGGACATGAGCATCCATACCTTTGGAGTATTTGGGAAGTTTGTGTGACTGGATATTCAACAATTTCCTTTCAACCATTCTGATAGTTATTTGTATCGTTCATATGACCAAGACCAGACAGACGCAGATGTGGTCCCATGGCCAATTGAGGTTTAGCCCCATGAGGCCTAGTATTGCTTTGTGCAGTCAAGTCAAAGGGCTCAGGATTTGACCAATGCTTTTTTGCTGAACAATCAAGTTGAAGTTGACTCAGAAATTCTTACGAAATCCATTTCTCCACACATGATGTACATCTTTGATGATAGAATTCTTCTTGCCTACATTGCTCCAAAATAACCAACTAATGGTATAATATGATATTCATTGAAGACATAGAGTCTAAGAAAATTTTTAATCTTTTTACATTTGACAAAATAAACCTGAAAGCTAAGATTCTATCATCATTCACCACTGCAGTGCTCCCTATACTTTTAGTTAGGAATTAAATACAAAACCCTTCTTTTAGCAAAATATTGAAAATGTCACTTCCAACAACAACCCTCATAAAAGCCCTGGATACACACGGTCCAATGCTCATTGGCGCCAGCACTCCTAGCTGCTTACACCTCTGGTCCAAATACTTGTTGCCAGCTACACATTCTCTCCCTTTCCTTCTCCCTAAGATTGTTATCATTTTGCAGAACATCCAGCCAATCCGATCTTAACCATTTTTCCACCATGACCTATCTCTGTACTAACTTTGCCTATTTCATTTAACTGATGTCGAGGCATCACACGTACACACAGTTACACAGCTACACAGCTACGTCACCATGTCTTCACCACATGCTCCAAACACGGAGATACCTCTCACTCTTTTGAATGAAATGTCAATGCTTTTTACTATCCAATAGTCACGATAATCTTTCCTAATTTCTCTTTACCTCGGGAAACATGCATGGATAAAACGCTGTGTTCTTTGTCTTTCATGGTCTGTCCATCGAGTGTCTATCAGCATCAGAGAATAGCCCCCAAGTTGCACGTACAGCTTGGCAGTTCGGCTCACACACTGAACCTAATTTTCATGTATTCCTTGGTACAATTCAAACCATATGGATCCATGAGCAGTTCAGGCAACTCTGCTTTGACTCCAAAGATTGTACTATCAACGACAACAAAGCTTCCACCTTTCGCTGTCTCTTTTCATCTCTTTACGCGATCAATCAGATTCATGTTATCATTATATTAGTACTTCATTTTCATTTGTCATTTGTCATCAATTGTATTAAATGCATGTCTTATTTGTCCGGCCACATGTTCTTTTTACTTTGTTTCATCTCTGCATTTCTGCATCTACTTGGTGTGCATTCTATTCATACATCTCCTTTTCCTCTTTCAAATATCCAGTGACGTTGCCACCAATATCAAACCACAAGGAAACAAAATCCTTTGTTTCCAACATTCTTCACGCTATTCATTTCCCAACTAATGAACTTATCTATACTACCATCAGTTCGTCTGATTTTGAACAGCTCTTTTTTTCAAATCAACCTTTTGATTCTCTGGAAAGAGTTCATAGTAGAGAATTCCTTTCCATCATATGAACACTTTCTTTGGATGAAGACAAGCCTTTGGTATGAATAGGTGGTTCTTTTCACTTGTCCCACAAGTTTACACACTCTAAATCATCCACTTTTCATCACCAATACCACTTTGATTCAGAAATGAAAAATGTCTATTACATTTAAGTAGTGAATTGCGTATGAAAAAATTTGGTCCAGTTGGGGGTTTTTATTCATTCATATGGAAGCCGCACAAAAAGTAACTAACAAAACCAATTGGTGCAAATGATTTTCATCACTTGATTTGGATGTTTATCTCCCACATAACATTCATTACTCTCAAGTAATATGTTGATTTGACTGCAAATCAACCTAAAATGATCTATGTGGCTGTGGAGTTGTGTTCTGCAAGAAATCTCTTGCACAAAACTGCTTATATGTTCAAACATTCACAATAAACTGCACAATTTTTTATATTCTATCAGCATTTTTACTTTTCCTAAAGTTACATGTCAAAAATGTTACTCATGTTTTCCCAATCTCAATGCTACAAACAAAATGACTCAAATTATGATGATTTTTAAAAAATGCATACTGCTATAGTGCAATCAGAAGCAATATTTTTGGATGAAGTTAGCTAAAACTAAATGCTTCTCATGCCATCTAATGACTAAAACAACAAATGCTTTATGCTACCAATATGAAAAATCATCAAATGAGGTCAATAAATGGAGAATCTTCGTAAGAATTCCACTGATCATCAGTATGGCTCAAGTCAGGAAAAGTTTCTGCTTCTAAAGATACTGCATAGAATGATAACGATATTAAAATTGTAGAACAGTATTTACAGTTGAACGTTTGTAAAGTATTTCACTTGGTACTGCATTATTATGGCCCAGTGCCAGACTAATCTAAGCTTAGCAATAACACATGAACATTTGTTCAAAATTGCAAAATTATTGTGCAACATATTTTTTCTTCTAAAGTAAAGACATTTCATAAGTAAACTAAAAAGTACTCACATAGCAAATAGCTCAGCCAATGTCATTGTCACTAAAAACTGAATGAAAATTAATTCATACATGGCTACAATGCAGGGGAGGTAACAGTAAAATATTCCTGGGTCAAACCCCAGAATTCAATCAGCTCTTTTTCAGTCCATGGCCTATCCTTCCACAAAATGTGATTGAAATTTATTGAGAACTTTTGGAGATATCATGTAGACAAAGATAAGTGAATACATAAATGAATGAAAAAATTTCTGTCAATAGAAAAGATATTCCTGGATCTGCCCACAAGTTCAACCAATTCTTCCTTATCTCATGACATACTTTTCTTGAAAATTTCAATGAAATTTAGTGAGAGCTTTTGGAGATATTGTGTGGACATAAAACTATGATACAAGGTAGGTGACTGTAAAAAATATTCTTGGATCTGCCCCCCAAACTTACTCAATGCTTCTTTAGTTCATAGCCCACCCTTCCACAAAATATTATTGAAATTAATGAAGAATTTTGGGACGTATTATGTGGAAAAAACAGACAGAGAGACATGAGTGAACATAGACACTTATTTCAATTTTTTAATGTATTTCAAAGGTTTCATTTTAAAGTTATAAGACTTGATTTTCTTCAATTCAGTTAATTGATAAATTATTTACTTGTATCTAAAGAAATAAATGAAAGGGAAGCCTTATTCAATAACAGCAATTGATATAAGCCTAATTGTAATCTCTTCTCATGTTTTTTCAACTGTTTAAAGTGCTTTTTTTGTAAAGTCATCAGTAATATTCTTACCTTTCATTTTGAACATGTTTCCAATACGGAAAACACGCATATCATCAAAAATTCAATTCTATCAGTGGCTTGAATTTTAAAAAAAGCATTTTTGTTCAAAAAATCTTTGTTGTAAATGTAGAAGTGTTGTGTTATGACTATTTACTTGTGTTTCAGTTAAGAGTTGTCGTGAATATGGATATTCTGGTATTTCAAGTGTTGGTTAAAAAAGGAGTTAAGTAGGAACAGAAGGAGATTGAGTTTAAAGAACAATGAATAGATAGGCTTATTATCCTTTTAAGGTATCGTTATGCATTGATCTATGGTAACTTTTTGGTGAAGGGGGCAGCGGGTTCAATTTGCCCGAAGATTTACACAGTTTTGCCAAAATTACATAAGGCTAGAAGTGATGAGGGAGTGTTACCATCCAACATGGCAACTTATCGGACACCTCTTAACTTTAGATTGAAGCCTGATGTAATCACTGTCAAAGCATTTTGGTGAAGATCTTGAGGGAAGCAAACTCGTTACCACTTGAGACATAATTCTGTACAAATTCATTGACAGCTTCAAAGTCCATTTGGTTATTTAAAGCTTGTTCACCGTCTTCCTTGGGCATCACTGCACAAACCTCATTCAAAGACTCTTATTTGGTGCATACCCTCATATAATCTCTCTAATTTTGGATGTATCTCAAATTTGAGATTGGGGAGCACCCCCCCCCCAGCTTGTATACCTATATTGTTATAAGTTCACTACATTAGTGAGAGTCCATCATAGGTCAGTTTGTTTGGTTTAGTAGAGTTAATGAGAGTTCAACCAGAGGTCACCAGATTGTGGTAAATTAGGAAGTTAGTACAGATCCTAATGAAATAAATTCAGTAACCAAATCTAACAAAAACTTTGCAGTTTGATTCTTCTGAGAAAAAGACTGGCAAAAAAAAGTATTTTCATAGAACAAAGTGGTGTAACGATTTTCAGACACTTTTTGGAAGGGAAAAGTAAATCCCAAAGAAAGGCGTGCAAAGTTATGAAAAGAATAAACAAATGAACTTTCTGTTCACTTTTCAATAAGCTCTTGTGACTGTTGGTGAACGGTTTTATTGTCGATCTCTTCAGACAGTTTGTAATATTAAACTTTTAGAAATCAGAAGTTTCTAACAAGAACAACGTTAGTTTTTAGAAAATTCTCTTGTTAGAAAGACTAGAGGCAAAGCAGGACACATAGAAACTTACTGGAAAATAGGAATTTGGATAACCTTGGAACTTATTGTAGGCAGCTTTGCTAAAAATGTGGTTCAGTTTTTATTTTTTGTAATCTATGTTATAAATTGGGAAAGTGATTACATGTGTACTCTTATAACTTGAGAACTATAATTCACTGAGAGGAAACAAAGGCATCTTCAAAATCAAGTCTCAATTTACCTGCCGCACACATTCTTAGGTTGAGTTTTTCAAATAAAGACCATCAGTTTGTATGGGGTCTGCGTTCGCACTCACTTAAGAAAAGTCTATCTAAAAATGTTTTTTTTTCTTTTGGGATTTTCCCCAAACTATAAAGCCCATGAAACCATATGAACATCATCCGAGGAAGGATTTTTGTGCCATTTATTTGAACCTATATGCATGTGAGGGGGTCAAATGTTCTTTCCATTTCTTTTTGTAAGCTTCTATTTAAAGATCCATTTCTTCTTTCAACATCATGGTAGCTTCAGTTAGACGTGCAGAAAATATAATCCGTGGACAAAGTTCAAGCTGTGAGAGAGAAATTTTTTTTCTTTTGATTTCATATGCTCGCTATCATATCTTCAAACCTTTCGGAAATTCATCCGTCTAGAGAAGAAAAAATGTAAGGTTTTAAAGTCAATTTCTATTGATAATGTAACTACAATGCTAAATTGGAAACTTACTTTCTGTCTGTTGTAGAGAACCACTGATATGAATTTCTTTCTGTCAGTGCTTATGCCAGTTTGACACAATTTTTCAAGGAATCTGACCCAAACCTGACTATAAGGCATGTTTTTCTTAGAGCAAAAACCCTAACCTTAACCCTAACTCCAAAACAAAGATAAAATGAGGATACAATTTAAATCCAATGGTCGCATAGAATAACCGATAACTTAGCCTTCTACAATTAAAACCTATACTGTGGCAGTATATGTCCCAAGAATTAATTTGTTCTTTTTAAAGCTAAAACTACACCGCTTGTTTTCCTGAAACAAAATTATCAAGAGAAAAGTTATGGCCTTTGCACTGATCACAAAAGTAAGCATTATTCAAAGGAATTGGTTGGAGAAAAAATAATATCAAGTCAGGGTTCGGTAAAATGAAAAAGTAACGTTTATAGTAAGAGAACAAAATAAGAATACATCATGAGGAAATGTAGCTTCAGTTCTAATTGAAAGTTCTTGGAGGAAACAAAACTCTAGTGTATTTAATTAATCTTCGTTTGTATATTATCAAGGATGTAATTGTAAAGAGGGGAAATCAAAGCATTAGTTCATCATACAGCAGTAGCAGTAGCGGTCTGGCAGCCTCAGTAGGGTCGAAATAACCAGGAGGAATTTGCCAAGGGCAAATAACTTGTCTGCCTACTAACATCTAAATTTGATACAATATGAAGTGTCAGTGATCCCTTCAATCCTCATTTTATGGATTCAAGAGTGTATGTGTTACCTAAGCATGGATCTACCAGGCAGTGGTGTGCATGACTGCACCTCCCCCCTTTTAATTTCATGAAATCTCTGCAAAACATAATTTGCATTCCTGCATTGCTAGATCTGGAGTTTCAATTTTCCAGGCGTGTGAGGTATCCCAGCTAGTGTTTAACATCTTTTAATTACCTATAGCTCTTTTGAAGTGTTTAATAATAAGACTTAGATAATTGTAATTATCTAAACCTTTTGTACCTTCTTATTAGATTGTCTTGATTATAAAATCACAGTTATATAAGCATAAGGAAAATTCATAAAACAGATTTTTAATAAAAAATATAAATCCCCGAAAAGTTTTAAAGATGGAATTACTAATGAATCGTTATTATGTGAAAACAATTTGTATGAATTAATTTTTTATTCTATTGGAAAATGCCTTGTTTAAGTCGTAATATGTTGATACTATGCTGGTGAATTGTTAGTGTGGGTTTAAGCCAATGGAAATTGAGCATACATATCAAAAGGAAGACCTTGAAAGGATCAACCAATTATATTGTCTATTATAATCAAGATTCAACAACTGCTCTTACTGAGACGATTTAGTGAACTATGATGGCGATGGTTCTGTCGTACGGGTCCTCTACTGTTTCGAACTCACATAGGCAAGGGACTAAGGATTACTTTTCTATATTTATCCATCATTTATGATAGAGTGTAATTAGGCTTCCTAACTCAGGTTTCGCATCGTGTAGTATGTCTAAAGTTGCCAGTGCGGCTACTGCTATAGCAGTAATGGATGCTTCTTCTAACGTAACATCAAAAGTGGCCGGACAGAACTCTAGCGCTAGTAACAACAACGGCAGCATTAATAATATCAACAGTAACAGTCGATTACTTGGTGGGTTGTCCACTTCAAGTCCCAAGACCACAGAGGCAGGACCTTTGTTGAAATGGAGAGACATGGAGCATCTTGTAGCCGGTGTTAGCGGTGGTGTCTTGTCTACTCTGGTATTGCATCCATTAGACTTGATAAAAATAAGGTTCCAAGGTAAGCATTCTAAGGTTATAATTTATTTATTTTCTTATAACATAGAATTAGATTAAAGTTCTGCTCGCGAGGAGTCAAACTCTTTCACACTCACACTGATGACTTTGGATTTTATCCTTCGTACTGTGCGCACTATAAGCTTCGTGTCAATGTTTTTTGGAATTTTAAACAATTCCTGTTTATTTTTGTGATTTATGAATGCTCAATTGTAAGATTCTGTATTGTTTTATTATTGAAAAAGAAAGATCAGAAGTAGTTGTATCATATGATAAGGGAACATGGAAAATCTGTGCATTATTTTCATCTTTCATTAAATGGGCTCTAATTCAATTGAAAACATTATGTCCTCTATTCCTCCTGTGTGTGATCGAAGGGAGACTATAAAATCTAAAATCTGCCCGAACCGCCCGGTGAGTCCTAAATTCACACGTCCGAAACCCAGAGGGTGATATATTCTCACGCCCTTGAATCCCTTGCAGCTCACCTAGACGGACACAAGCGCCCCGTATGCATCTTCACAAAACAAAAACAAACTAACAATTGTTAGGATTTGGTAAGAATGAACTATGTCGATTTTTTGTAGGGGAGCTAATCGGGATAGACGCTATACATGAGCTGCTACTTCTGTTGAACTATTAAAAGCGAATATTTTAATTGGCAATTTTTGAATGGCTAAAAGTGGCTAGATTTAACATATCACGGAAAGAATGAAAGTAGGAAACTAAGAACATTTTGAACTGTTTTATTAAATATAACGAAAGGATATGGGTTATGGTTGCAGTTTCCAACAAAAGATTATTAATTAATAATTCATCCCAAAACCCCGACTCCAAAGCTATCTTACTAACCCTATCGAAAATAACGTCATTTTAACATTGATAAAAATCTAGCCACTTTCAGCCGTTCGCAGTGGCCAATGAAAACATTTTGCTCCGTTATAGTTTGACAATGGTAACGGTTATAGCATTTATATTGATTACCTCCTCTGCAAAATATCAGAATACTGTTCAATTTCACCTATTACAAACAATTGCCAAAACTTCATGAAAAGCACAAGAAAATAGTCATTAAAATATCAAAGTAGTCTGAAGAGTAACCGAATATTTCTAAGCCCCAGTTTCATTCAACAGACATAATTAACTGTCTCATTTACCATTAGTTACATTGTAAATAGCATCCCATAGTGATTCTGCAAATGGATTAAAAGCATAAAAAAACTACTGGCACTGAAAATTCTTTTTCAATTTTTTTTTTTTTTTTTTCTAACCTGGTTAAAGTACATGAATCTCAACATGAGTAGAGTCAAATATCAAGGATTCGTGACTGTTGTCTGGGAACTAGGTTGGTAAGCATTTTCTAGCTCTGTATAACATCCGATCAAAATCAGCTGGGTCAACCCTCTCAAAAATTAAGACACCCCACTGGGCGCCTTTTCATAATTTCATAATCCTTGGTCTGACAGATGTAAAATAAGGTTGTCAAACACAGCATACAAGGACTCTAAAAACTAAACAGTCATACAAAGCCTCCAAAAAGTATAACTAAATAAAAAAAAAATCAATGGCCTCTAATTTCATTATTGTATTAATATCTAATCGATATGCTGTATTTTTTTGCTATACATCTTATGGGCTGTTCAATTACCATGTTTTACAACCATCAGACCAAGAATTACTACAATTTTCACACAATGTCTTCCATTATTCTAACATTCCAAAGCATAGAAAAATGTCATTTGCTTCAAACGTGGTAGAAAGTTAGAAATTAACGACTACAATAAAACGGAATAAATTTTACTCTATCCTATTTTTAGAACTTACATGACCTTATTTGTAAGTTTTGTCGAATGCAACAAATATACAAAACAACTTCCACCAAAGCATAAAGGTTACCATAAAAAGTTTTTTTACTCTAACAATCCAAAAAAACACATCTTACAAACTCTTAAAACCTGAACATTTTATTCTAAGAACAAAACAGAACTAAAATGTTAATTTTCTGACAGAATGTTTTACCCTGCATCTTAACACTGTATTTCTTCATGTTCACTCTCACTGTCTTCATTGCCTGTTATTGATTCATCACTTACAGTTGAATCTATAGGGTTATGCTTTTTTCTTATTCTTAGCTCTGCAGGATGAGCTGCAGATCTATACTGTATTGGAATGCATTTGCCAGCTGTATTATGGAGGAGAAATAGTGGAGTATTATGCATGTCAAAGTGAAGCCACACACCTGCTTTATATGCAATATGTAGAACTTTGAGATAATTGGATTCTTCATCTAGCAGAAGCTTAGTTGTGGATTTTCCTTCCGTTGTAGACAATTTCTTTGCATGTGCTTTGCTCAAGCTTTTATTTATATTGTCGTTGTACACACGTTTGATTGTGAGGCACTTCTAAACTTTTCACTGTCCTCTTGGACTAGAAGTATCTTTCCAACATATGAAAGAAGAGATTCAAAGTTATTCAATTTTGTTTCTCTATCAAATATGGCTTACTTTTCTCGAGCAAGTAGATTGAAATAGCATCTATTCCATTGTTAGCATGAAGAAAAATGATGACTTGAGGCCATTTTTCATATGACGTTCCCTGATGTCTTAGATAGACTTGTTGTTTTAACCCAAGAGCGATCATCAAATGTGTTAATTGCCAGTTCTTAGCTTAGTGGTATTTTCTGGATAGGGTTTTATGTTAAATCCTCTCCTCCAGACCCTTGTAATCATTCTAGATTTTTCACATGACTTCCAAATGTTTATTGTGGACTTGATGTATAGAATCTCCTGTTTATCTCAATATTCATCAAGCCTATTTTTTAGGGAATTCATATTTTTGGAACACATTATTCCATATCTACACTATGTAGACATTGAAACTATGTTTTTGTATAACTAGCCTGGCTCTTTATTGGTTTTCCTATTGGTACAATGTAAAGTTGTTCAACAAGTTTGATCATTATCTGAAATCGTCATCAGTCACGATTCGTGTAGTTGGATATCCCTCTGTTTCATCCCCCCCTTTTTTCTTTTTTTTTTAATTCATGTTTCCTTAATGCTTCATAAAGATTGTAGACCTCCAAAGTTCAAAAAGTGCAACAAGTCTATTATCTGTTTACTTCTTGTCACACCATGCATTTTTACCAATAACTGAGTTTGGAAAGATGTTCTCTTTGTTATTGAAGTTTCTTGGCTAGAACATCAACTTTTTTTTTTTAGCTGGGTTGTCAAAGTTTTAATACCACTGCCATCAAGTCCAAAATTTTGAAGCAATTTCATATAATTTTTTAGCAATCCTTTCAAAGTTCTTGGTTTCCCATTCTCAAAGATAGCTGTCTTGACGTGTTCTGTGAACACAAGTTTGACTACCTGTAGTTGAACATGTTCAGATGACGGGTTGCCAGTACAGGCTTCATATAATTTTTCCAGCGAGTCAGATGATATCAGATTTTCTGATGCGAGTCGGGAGTAGCATCTCTTTCATTGTGTGGCTTTTCATCTGGAGATCTTCAAGGTAAATAGTGTGCAATGTTTAGTCGATCAGCATCATACACCAAATGCATAAGTGTTTTATTTCAGGTAGAGATAATGTCACCTTTTCTGCTTTGTATCTCCTCTGTTACTTCAGCCTCACTTGGCATTTCAAATGATTCTTTCCCTTTTCATTTTCCAGCTTGTTGCAGTTTATGGAACAAGCAAATTTTCTTCTGCATGCAATGTCTATGCCACAGTTAACCATTCGGTCCTGAAATCCAATCTACAAAAATCGTGAAGATTGTGAACCTTATCCAAACCCTTACACTACAGTTCCAGATCCTGTCATTCGGACCATAACGTGGCAGAATGATCTGTATGTTTTTCATCACAATATTGCTTGCAAAAAATGCAATTCATCCTTCCCCAGTAGATGAATTGGTCACATCTTGGAGTTTTCTCTTCTAGGCACCAATCAGTGGTTTTGACATGGTTCCATACCAACAGAAGGTATAAAGAACTAATCGATAAGGGAATTGGCACAAATTGAAATCTGCTTTGCTTATGAGGTTTGAAAGTCACTATAGATTAGTTTCAGATTGCAGATACAATTTATTTGATACTCAGCATAAAATCCTAGACCTTACAAAGTTCATAGCAACTTTGGGATTATTTTAGTTTGATAACAGCCAACTAAAGAGCAAGATAATTAAAAAGTTTCCTTTAGTTTCATCTTGAAGTTACACATGACATCTATAATGATCTTCTGTACTGTCTGGTGTTTTTTTATTGTTGGTTCAACCCTATTGTTCACATAATCACATACTTGATGTACACTACAACCACAAACGTTTTTTTGAAGGTGCTGCTGCTACTGGTCAGAGGGGATTACTTGGATAAATGATCAGTTGAGAAGAAGTTTGTATTTGGAAGAAAAACAAGCTAGAACTGTGCCAAAAACAGAGGGATCAATTTAGCATAAACTTAAATTGCAAATTGATCCCTACCCCACAAAAACCTATTGTGGCGGGGGTGTATTCTAAAAACAAGTTTTTTTTTTTGTTTTTTTGTCTTTATTCTCTAGATTCTGAAATTTTCGGCCCTCTATCTCCATTGGTAGTATCTGTATGTGCCACACACTCATAGATAGCCAGCCAGACTGACTTAAAGACTGAAGAAACTTATGCTGACAGTTTCTTATATTATCATTTACGTGTTTTAAATTTCAAGAGACCTCTTCAAATCTGCTTTAAAATGATCAGTGCCTGAGGAGGGGAATTTAGTATCTTCCAGTGAGATCTTGTAAGGTTTTTGATTGAGTGGAGCACTGGATGACAGCTTTGTTGCAATGTGCTATTACCTTGGATATCTCTAAGGCTCTCGACAAGGTGTGGCATTAGGGATTGCTCGGCAAGATCACCAATTATGGCATCTCTGGCAGAATTCATTCAAGCGTAAGGTCCTTTTTGAATAAGATAACCATGTAGTTGGCTGTTGATGGTCAGTCCTCAGATGTTCATGGTATCAATGTTGGTGTACCTCAAGGCTCTGTCCTTGGATATACTCTCTTCCTGATATTAATAAATATCATCAGGTCTTCTGTTTATATCTTTGCTAAAAACTCAACGCTCTTTAAGCGTTCTTCTAGGGACATTAATCACCAGGACATGGCATCTATTCTATCCTTGACAGTTAATCAGGGGGGAAAAAATGGCTTGAACCATTCAATAAAACTAAAACCAAGCTTCTATCTTTTCATCATCATCATAACACCTCTCAATTTTCCCCCATTCAAATGGGTGGAACTACTCACTAGGGATGCCCCCATGCTTTGATAAACTTCTTGGCTTTGAATTCACACCAGACTATATCTAGTGAATCCCATCCACACTTTCTGACCATTCCACATACCGGTTGCAATTTTCACTCAAACAGCTTTTTCCCTTGCATGGCAGTTTTGTTGAACAAACTTCCCATGAGAATACTTTTCTGCTGGATTTAATATCCATCTTTTCAAATCCAGAGTCAATTGAAATTACTTCAACTTAGAGCAGCCACTGGGCTTTGTATAGGGTGATTCTGAGTGGGGGAAAAAAATTCAATTAGTATCCTGCTCATTGCTTTACATAGGGACTATGTATTATATCATCCATTATAGTCATTAAGTCAAATTTTAAATTTTCCTGTTTTTTTTGGGTTTTTTTAAAAATCTTTTTGAAAAAAATTTTTTTTTTTTTTAAATATTATAAATGTCTGACACAAGAAGGTTTGGGACCCCTACATTATTCTATGATCAATTAGTCATCATTTCTAAGCAAGTGAAAGATGATTTCATAGATAAGTCATAAGTTTCTGTCTACCTCTTTGTCAGGTCACTTTTTGGTACCTTTCTATCACTCCCCTGTCGCTTCTGCATACATTTGATCTTTTTCTATGTTCCCACTTAAGTCTGTGTATGTCTTTTTATCCTTTCCTTATTTCTTTCCTTCTCTACTTTTGTTTTCTTTCTCACAATGAACGAATATCCTTATCTTCTAAATAACTTATAAATGTCTTTGTCTAGTATCTTGGGGGTAACTTCTAGGTTACTTCGAGGATTGCTGTGCCCACTTCACCTGTGAGCTGGCAGCTCATGTTAAATTTTTTTTTTTTGTATGAAAAATGTACACACCAGTGAATGCTTACATTCACACACCAGCGTGTGTGTATGTGTAATATATATATATGTTATACCCACTTACACAATGTCTCTCTATCTATGAGTGAGAATTGAGTGTACACACACATTTATTCATACATATATATATTCGTATATAGACACTCCAGAATGTTTCCTCACCCATGCAAATACATACATAGAGATATAATCATATATACCTTCATACTTCTTGCTTCTACCACCTACATGAATACAAGCACACACATACATTCACATGTAGATTTGTTCACGTACACCTTTTTGCTTAGACTAAGATCTGTATTCAATATTTCATTCATTAAGATCAAACTAAAAAGTTTAAAAACTAAATTCTCGACCCTTTCTACCCCTCATAATGTTACACAAGCCATTTAAGAATTTAAGAGTTAAATGATATTGCCAACAAAATTTTGGTCCTAATGATTCAAACTCCAAAAATGAAATCACTCATAAAAAAAGGAAAAAATGACTTCTTTGCATCATTTTCCGAGCAGAATGCAGAATTTAAGTAGGTATTCTCAATAACATTTTACAGATGGCAGCTGACGATAAAGTTCCCTCATTTTATTGTAAGGCTGTCCAAACAGACATAAATTTACAGATTTCTGTCACCACTGAACTAGTCAAGAGACATCTTAACAGTCATGCAAGCTTTGGATGTCCAAATGGAAATGATCTGGTTATTGCGTAACAGAACCTCAATTAATACTTGAGTTTTAACTTCTGTTTAATGAAAAATGTTATTAAAATCAAAATGAATAATGATTATTGATAAATTCCTTTATTTCTCAATTGTTGATTTACTGCTATTATTGGATAATAATATTTTTGGTACAATCAAGGGTAGGAAGAATAGAGGGAGAATTATTGAAGAACCTTCAAGCATTTTTTAAATATAAAAATGCTTATGTGAATACTTTGAAAAATTTCTCCATAAAAGTGTATATAATTTGATTTAATCAATAAAACTGAAAAGTTACCAAACAAAGCAATATTTTGGATTTTGAATTTTCCAATTTCGATACCAGTGGTATTTTCTTATATATATATATATATATATATATATATATATATATTTATGTGTATATATTTATGTGTATATATTTATGTGTATATATTTATGTGTATATATTTATGTGTATATATTTATGTGTATATATTTATGTATATTTATATATATATATATTTATATATATATATATTTATATATATATATATATATATATTTATATTTATATTTATATATATATTTATATTTATATATATATTTATATTTATATATATTTATATTTATATATATATATATTTATATATATATATTTATATATATATATTTATATATATATATTTATATATATATATTTATATATATATATTTATATATATATATTTATATATATATATTTATATATATATATTTATATATATATATTTATATATATATATTTATATATATATATATTTATATATATATATATTTATATATATATATTTATATATATATATTTATATATATATATATTTATATTTATATATATATATTTATATATATATATATTTATATATATATATTTATATATTTATATTTATATTTATATATATATATTTATATATATATATTTATATTTATATATATATATTTATATATATATATTTATATTTATATATATATATTTATATATATATATTTATATATTTATATTTATATATATATAATTTATATATATATATATATATATATATATATATATATATATATAATTTATATATATAATTTATATATATATTTATATTTATATATATATTTATTTATTTATATATATATTCATATATATTTATTTATTTATTTATATATATATTCATATATATTTATATATTTATTTATATATATATTCATATATATTTATATATATATTTATATATATATTTATATATTCGGAATTATTTTTGTAATGTGTAAATCTCCTCTACAATCGAGGAACTTTTACCATCTGTAATTATCTCTCTCAATGAAGTTGGAGAGGTATATGTATTCAATGGCGTCTTTCTGACAGTCCAAGTACTATCTTTGAAAGTACTCAATAGATTTCAATGCAATGAAAAAGTGTAAGAAAGAAGTGGTTAAAATTTCATGCCAGATTCTTTCTCTCTCTCTCTATCGAGAGATATTTATGTCTGGTTACCTAATATCTCCAAAAGTTCTCAATGAATTTCAGTGAAATTTTGTGGAAGGTTATGTAACAATTGATTACATTTTGGGGCTGTATCTATATGCAATTTCCTCCTGTACGTCATATCTATATGACCACATCATGTAATATTGGTAAAATTTTATGCCTGTCTGCAATGTATCCCCAAAAGTTCTTAATAAAATATCATGGAAGGGCCCAAATGGGCCATAGATGAAGTGATTAAAATTTGGGGGCTGATTCATGCTCGATTACTTGTCCTGACAATTTTTTGAATTGTTCAGACTATTGAACTTAATATGTTGCTTTTGTTATCACAATATTTTGGCTGATCGATTGCACAGATTTCTATATACAATCGATAAGGAAAGATATTGTTACTGTTATACTCAGATTTGTTTAGACAAGTTTCCTTGTCTTTGTTGTTAACTAAATCAGTGTATAATAATCAAATACAGTAGTCCCTCCAATTTTGTGGATTTGATTATTCATAGATTTGTTTTTTATCAGTAAAAGGAAGTCACTCTCTCATACTTTTGAGAGAAAAGTTAAAAATATTTTGTTCTCAAGTTTTTTGCTAGAAAGAAGAATCCAAGTATTCATTCGGTGGGTGGGTGGGGGGTGGACAACAAAAAAAACAAGAGGCACCTCAGAATTGATTGAATTGAAATGGACACATTTTGCCTTGACACTTGATAACATCCGCTCGTACATCAGCAATCGTACGAACATAAACAAATTTGATTTGGTTTAACAAAATTCATTATGAAAGAATGAAATGCAAAATTGTTACATATTTTACTTCACCAACAGCAGTTTTAAAAACTTGGATTGGATTTTTAGAATTTCAAAACTCTGTAAAGTTCTGAAAACACCCAAATACAGTTTGGCTCTACAAAGATTTAGAATAAAATGCAAAGTTGGCATTATATATTTTACCTCATTGACAATTGTTTTCTAAACTTGAATTGGATTTTTTTCATTAATTTTATTTTATTCTTTATAAAGTTCCAAATCACGATAAAATAGAATACTAAGTTGTTAGGTATTTTACCTCACCAACTGTCTTATCAACTTCAAGTTTTTAAAGTTCCCAAAACATGAAAATACGATTTTAAAACAGTTGTCAGTGAGGGAGAATGTATATGTAACAACTTCGCATTTTATTCCAATTGTCAAAAGCATATAAGAAGAAAGATTGGAAAAATAAAATCTTAAATATAAGTTATCTATGTACACCTTATATAATCAGTGACATGTTTATAGAGTTAACTTCCATGTGATATGGGCATGTCTGAGCTGGCATTGTTTGAGTCACACTCTAACAAGAAACCTTGAAAACATGAGCTGTCAGCTATGATGTGCACAGTCAACTAATAGTGGTGTTGGCTGAGATGTGAGGTGACAGAAATGAAAGATTCCAGAAGAAACACTACAAGTCAGTTGCTATTATGGAGAGTGACGAGAGAGACTGAATCAGAAAGAAGATTATGTGCAT
This sequence comes from Thysanoteuthis rhombus, assembly GCA_963457665.1. Lineage (NCBI taxonomy): Eukaryota > Metazoa > Mollusca > Cephalopoda > Oegopsida > Thysanoteuthidae > Thysanoteuthis > Thysanoteuthis major. Next base: position 13,794,898 of record OY735215.1, read on the forward strand.
CCACCCTCTTGATCCTGATGAACATACAGAGTAGCTTTTCAGTTACTGAGCTTGATGTTGTTACTTCGGGGATACTGGAATATTGAAAACAGTTACAACTATCGCTGTGATGAGAGAAAGAGTTACTGCTGGCCCTGAAGTCATGTTGACACAGAACTGATCTTCTCGTGTATTAAGGGACTACAGGCATCTATGGAAATGCTGTTTTCAAAGATGTTCCACTAATGAGCTAGCATCCATCTTTAGATTTATAAAATTTTTAAAAAATTGTTCCCAAATTGGATGAAAAGAAATGCAATAAAACATGTATATATATATTTTTAAAAAAATTTTTTTTTTAAATTTTTTTATTTTATTTATTTATTTTTTTTTTTGAAAGATTTTCGTTTCTTTTTTGAAAAATTAAAATTCAGTGTATATTTCTTAGTTTTAGACTTTAAAAAAAATCATTATGAAATTGATAACATTTGTGTCGTGTGCATGCTTCTGAAACATTATTCAGAATGGATGGTAAAAACATTTTTACAAATTTTGATGAGATTATTTTTTGTAAAGAATTATTTTTCATTTACAATACATTTTATCATGTATGATTTATGGTGAAAAGGAAAAAAAGAAAAAAAAAATTTACATAATTTAATGGTTAATTGGCCGGATTTTAGTGAAATCTAAAATCCGGCCAATTAACCATTAAATTACGTAAAAAATTTTTTTTCTTTTTTTTTTTTCTTTTTTTTTTCTTTTTTTTTTTCTTTTTTTTTTAATTCTTTTTTTTTCTTTTTTTTTAATTCTTTTTTTTCTTTCTTTTTTTTTCTTTTAATTGAATTTTCATGAAATTATTCCTAATTTTGGAAGAATTTTAAAACTCAACTTCATAACTTCTGTTTTGTGTCTTCATTACTTTTATCCATTATTGAAATCGACTACAGATATACACGAGGGCAAAAATATTTTAGTGCCTGTAAATCAACAGACAGTAAAAGAGCTTTTTGGAACAATATGAGGTGGCCCCAAATGAAAATTATACAGTTTCTCACCCTTGTTCACTCCATGTTGAAATCAGTGCACAAATAAAAAGAAACATTTGGATTATGTAGTATTATCCGCTGTAACCATGATGTATATTAAATATTGATGTATCAATTGATACATATAAATAATTGACTAATGAATTAGAAATGATATTAATGAATTAAGTAGACACACAGGTGAACTGTTATTTGGAAGTGGCCATGTGAAATTAGTCTGTACTCTTTTGTGTCTTCGTAGTCAATTTCAACAATGGTTGAAAGTTATATTTATAGTAATATGGAAAAACCTAGTAAGTTGGATTTTTTTTGGCGGGGTCAAAATCAGCTTGACTCGTATTTAAGCTTTTTGCACCCTTTTATTTCTTCATGATTGCGAGGAAAACACTTCCATATTGAGAGATTTTGCTCTAGAGGAACCTAGTTAGTCTATCATTCTCAAACGAATCACAATTCTTCATCTGGAAAAAAATCTAGTAAGTCTGAAGAGCCAATCGTGGTTGGCCCTTGTGGTCATATGATCTGGTAATCGTATTGTAAGGCAGCCATCATGAAAATGTATCTATTGTGATTACATCTCCAGTTTTTTTTCTGATAAAAGTATGGCTTTTCTTGGAAAATTGATGCTAGACCTTGCAGTTAAGAAACTCATTGCTGCTGGAAGTAATAATGATGGTGGCCATATTGTATAAAACCCTTTTGAAGATGATCAAGATCAAAACTCAGCTGATAGAAACGGAAATACTCTGCAGACAGACCTTTTAGATGTCCAAATAAGGCCAAAGTAAGTACAGTTTCATGGCTTTATTGGATTTTTTAGCAAAATAATTATAGAAATAAAGAAACTGTTATGTATTTTAATTCCACCATGTAGCTGACTATAACAAGAAAAAACACCTTCGTCTACATCATCAATTGTTGATACCTATATTGTGCTGTAGGCCCCTGTGGTTGCTGTAACCTGCCTACATTTTTTTTTTCCTATCAATAAATTCCTTGTCAAAATTTCAAAATTTATGCAATAAAAAGTTGGAATTTTTCAAGCTCCTCTGAATGCATGTTAAATGGTGGATGTGTTTGGGATTCAATATAATTCTAGGTAGCTGCCATTATTTAATTAATATTAAATCATCCTTATTTAAAGAGAAATAATTTGGATGTAGGTTTCTTACAAGCCAATTTCTAATATAAAAAAAACGTGTACCATTTCAGACTGTATTTTTCATTTCAGGGAAAGAAGTTGCACTAATGAAGAGCAGAAAGGTGATCACAAAGCTAAATATCCCCTCCTTGAAGGGTGGATAAAAACATGCTGGAAGAAGTGCTATATTTAATTCATAAATGAACAGCAGCAGAAAATCATCAATGACAGTTACTGGAATCTATCCTTTTCCAAGAGGAAATCATGGCTTGATAGCCTTGTCCTTTTTACTTATGTAAAAAGCCAGAAACATTCCCAAGCTAATCATTCCTGTAGCCATACCATAATATGTTCACTGCCCAGTGCGACTGTGAAAGTATCCATCTGTAAATATGTTCCTTGGTACATAGGAGCAAAAACAGATGGTGTGGTTACTGAATTTGTACGATGCACAGTCTGCTTGTGATGGACTGCGGAGCATCATGGCTGACAACTGTAGAAAGGCAGTTCCGAAAAACAAGTGTAACAAAGACCTCATTAGGGAGCATATCATGTTCTTCCATCCACAGATTAGCTATTGCAGGCTTGCCACTTATACTCACAAGAGATACCTTGAATCCAGTATCACTATAACAGCTATGTGGAAGGACCGCAAGTCTCAGCATGGAGACATAAGCTATACAGTGTATCAACATGTCCTCAAATATGTGAATATTGGGTTAAAAAAAACATTTCGTGCAAAATGTAAAGCGAGTTGCAATGAAGATGAAGGCTATGATAGCCATTCTTGTGAACTATGCCAAATAGGCCAAGGTTGAAGCAGGAAAACACCAGGAATTACTGGTATATTCCCTATGGAGGATCAGTCTCCTTCAAAAATGACCTTGAAGGAATTCTTCTTTACAAGCCAAGTGTTCATTGTGATTTCAGGAGGGCTTTGATGAAGACTACATGGAAGTCGATTTTCTGAAACCAGTTCAGACTGGATATTAATTCAGCAATCAAAACGCATCCACCCAGAGTGAAGCTTCAGAATATCCTCAAGCTGATCAAATCATTCCTACCTGCCAAAAGGAAATTCTAGCTGGAAATACCAGTGAATGATTAAAATGTTGAGTTTGAGTAGTGCCAATCATAATTGCTGAAATTCTGTAATCCAGCTTTCATTTGTTTATTCTAGGTTAATGTTTCTAAATAATAAAGTTGAGTATTGCTGACACACTTGTTTTTGTTGATGAATATATTTGGCATCTTGATGAATTTGGATCAGGAAAAACCAAGCAATTCATATAACTGGATTATTTTGGTGTCACAAAAAAACAAACAAGATAGCACTTGAAAAGCAGCATGTTCTGTTCATGTAAATAGCCAATTTTAGTTTTATCCCTTTTTCTGGAACTTGTTTTCTCAAAATTGACATCAGTGTACTTGCTAGTTTTCCATAATGCAATATATGTGGACTCAAAACAATGCCTTTTTTCAGCAAACGATGTTTATTCAGTTTTATTATGATGATTGATTTTTTTGGGGGGGGGGGGGTGTCATTTAAAAAAAATTTCTCAGAAGATTTGGATTAGAGGATAAAGCCGAAAATTGTATTGAGAATTTTTGTCTTCCCTCTTATCCGGGGGGGGGGGGGGATCTATGTGTTGATGGTTTTAATAAGTATATCACTTGACTGAATGCTACTCCTACTATTAGCACCAATACATGAATGAGTGAGCATTATAACATTGCCTTTCATAACCAATAAGCTTATTAATTTGTGAGCGTAATAAGAAAACTAACTCTGCTGATTAAATAAGACTAGATAGTCTGATATTGACAGCAAAATCACTTGTGCACAATTTACTACCATTTACTGACATTGAATGATAATCAAATGGCTGATAAGCATTCAGGTAATAAAATGACAACTGCTGATAAATGTTTGACTTTGAATATTTGCCAACTATAAACAAGTGATTGCAGTGAAGAAAAAATCTGGCGATATTGACATTACTGACTTAGATCCTTCTAACAGGAATTTGTTGGTCAACTGATGAAAATCTGTAAGAGCTAATGGATTTTATGATGAGATATTCTTACTTCTGTCATTTTATAATGTGCTGTCAATCTTTTATGTAAAAATTAAACATGGCTTTATTGGCTTTCTCTCTCCATTTATGTGGATATCTTGCTGTCCAGTACATCGCTTTAGTTCCAGTACTAAACTGGACTGACACTCTTACTCAATTCTGAAAAGATTAGTGAACTAGAGAAATTGGAGATAAAACCTGATTTTAGCACTCAGTGGCCTATTGATTTAATCTTATAAAATCCATGATATATATAAATTATCTTGTATTCTAACTTGCTAAATTCATGGATAATGGTTGTAGCTCTGATTTCTTTATCGTGATGCAAAACTAGCATTTGGAGATATATTCTGAAACTAGCCAGAATATCCAGCAATACCTAGGGAGGAAAAATAACTGCAAATATAATAACCTAGCAAAAATATGTTCTTCAATATATTTCTTTTTACATAGGAAATAGAAAAGGATGATTTATTCTTGCTCAAAAAGATGCTGTTGCTGGCCTTTAAGCTCGATGGCAAGTCACTTCCTTGGTATCAAATCAATATTATCATTTGCAAATAAAGGAAGCTACTTTATGATTAGCATTTTTCCCTAAAATGGAAAAAAAGTTTCCCCTTCACTATTGAATTTATTGGGTGGGGGGGAGTGGCTGTTACACCTGAAAATACCACCATTTGAGGAGATTGGATTTTTTGCCAATCCACTGTTCATATCAACAAAACCTAATTAGAAGGCTTTTCAAGATAATGGATACCTATTTATAGGCTGTGGATACCATTCATGAAAATAGCGAACAAATAGGAAACAAAGGTAATGACTTCAGCATCTCATATGGAAAATTAATCTTTCCCTAAAAAGGAAAAGTTTCTCGTCATTTTTGACCACCAAAAGGGGAGAAGAATGTATCCTCTCACTTTTGTGGTGAACTCAAAGTAATTAGTTACATCATAAATAGAACCTCCCCCCCACCCCCAACAATACTCTGACTACAATGCACTGTTTTTGCTGTCTTATGGTGATTTGATTACATGCTAATCCTATTGCTATGTAAAAGTAGTTATTGAGAAAATATTCTGATGCTCTTTTTTCAGGGTTGCCAATGATTTACAAATAGAACTGAAAAAAAAATTTCAGCTATTCAAGTTCCTCCTTTTGGCTCTTAAAAGATATTTTAATCTGAAATTGAACTCTAATGACCTTCGGTTACCTTAGAGGTCAGCACCGCCTATCTCAACTTTTTTTGCCCAAGTTAACCCCATGTACCCAATTTACCTCCCAGAAAGTGATTGTTTCGCTGCAATACAGCACATGAAGGCTACAAACTAATTCTACCTTTCCATGATCAAGTTTGACCTTATCTGCCCTATCATTTGTGAGGTCAAAACATTTCTGTACTTCATAGCAAACTTGATTTTTCACTCCATTTTGCAAGAAATTGCTTTGATCTGGTTGTCTGATGACCTGATGTCAAGCTCATATAATGTCAAACCTGGATGCCCAAAATTAGGTCACTGAGCCTTGATGGTGGTACAGACACACAAATGGACACAAGTGAAGAAAAACCTTCAATATTATTCTTGTATAGATTTATTTTCCTTTACATTTTTATGTTACTTAGTTGTTTCTGTAAAGATCAACCAGTTGTAGGTTTGTTAATTTTTTATCTGTTAATAATTGCAGGCCTTTTTATAGCAAGCTTTTAGATATTTATCAACCTGAAAATTATGAAAGTGTACAGACATGCTGTTCATAAACTTTATAGAAACCTTTTTATTTATAAATTTAGTTATGCATATTCTCAACTTCTATACATCTACAATGCACCATATTTTATAGACATATATATCCCTTATACCTAAATGCATTAACCATTTGATCTTTTTTTTTTTAATGTTTCACTCAATTTTTAGAACTATTAATGAGTTTATAGAATATACTACTTATCAAAATCTGGTACCATTGAAACCAATTTTTGCATTCTAAACTGAAGAGCCAACTAATTTTTCCTTTGCTCTTTTAAGGAAATATTTCTTTATTTTGTATAATTCTGTTTCTTTTGTTAGTTTGGTTTTTCTGTTCATTAGGGATGTGTTCATCAAGATTTTTGCTATTGATTGTATGCTGTAAACAACAGAATGAAATGAAATATGAGCAGAATTGAACTAACACTCAACCCAATGCCAATATATAACTCGGGTGTAGCAAAAAAAAAATCAGCATTCAAAATCTTGGCTTTTTATCTGGCGTCTAACACTGACCACTGGCACTTATGGGAAATACACAATAATCTCAACCACAAAGTTGAATTATAATAAACTTGGACAATGGGAAATTTTGGAGTTTGGTAAACCACTTCTCTTGATGGTTATCTTCTTACAATTACAAAAATTTGCCTAAAGTGGTTTAATCCTAATTTCTTCCAGACAACTGTTTTACCCCAAGAAAATGTTCCTATGCAAAAGATAATTCACTCAGGCAGGGTTCAAACCACATTTCCCAAAAGTTTGTCTGGCTGAAAACTAACATCTATAATTTAAGCATTTTGTTTTTTTTCTTGCCTACTTGAAACCATCCGAAATTGATATTCATGAATGTTTGTTTTAGTTTTTTTGTTTTTTCTTTGTCGCTCATCTATCTTTCAATAAGACAGTAACATTAATTTTCATTTCTTTGACAATCTTCAAAAATATCCATATGAATTTACTGAAATGTTTTTTATATTATAAATTCATCATCATAAATACTGAATCTGCTTTCCTAATCAGACTAATTTTAGAAAATGAAATAAACCAAGCAAATGGGTAGTATGTAGTGGAGTTTTTTTTTTTTTTTTTTTTTTTTTTTTTTTCACTTAATATAGTAGGTGAGAAAATACTTGATATGTGTAATATGACCGGGGTTAAAGAGAGAGAACTTGTGGAGTAATTTAAATTCAGGACCCCCTTTCCACAATTGTACCATTTTATCTCTCCAGATTGGATCCTGAAATGCTGCATTGATACCTATCGATCTACTTATCATGGGTATTAATAGTTAATCTATTTTAGAGAAATTTTTAATGCAACTATAGTAGTAGAAACTCCTCAATCAAGCTCAATGCTTGCAGAACTGTGGTAAGAGAATGAATGGGTTCAACCTGGCTTGTCTTTTCCACTCTTTAGTTTGATGTAAACTCTGCAAAATTTCTTGTAAATAGCACATATTCTTTGTCCAGGAAAATATCAAGCATACCTACCTAGTCCATTTAGCACGTTCAGCATTAACTCCAGAAAAATTTTGGTGGCATTAAGTAATTAGGTGCACATGATTGAATTTTTATATGAAGTGACAATTTTAATTTTGTAATAACTTTTGTAAAACACAACCAATTTTAATAAAATCTTTATTGTCTTTAAGGGACTTTTATCATGTCCAACTTTTATTAGTTGGAAAGATTGCTCTGAAAAAATGGTAGAATCAAAGTTTTAAAATGTTTTTGCTAAAAAATTGACCATATTAAAGTTAATGCATGCCTAAACTGCAGAACTGAATTATATGAAACTTTGCAGGCGTATGTAACCTGACTCTGTGAAGATTTTAGGCTATAAAAACAAAAACAAAAAAAACTCCTATTTTGCAAACCTATAACAAGGGTTTTATTGGTGAAGAGAATGAAAATATTTCGAAAGTCAGGCATGTGTGATTTGTAATCCGTTATAAATTGCTCCTCAGATACTTGCCTTTGTGGTGCTGTGGTTTAGGTATTCAGCTGTTAACCAATTGGTTGGTGGTTCAAATCCATCTGGGGCAATATTTTTTGTTCTAAAATGAGTAGTTGAGGACAAAGTTTTTTGGATCTTGTGTATATATACCTAATTACAATTGAGGAAATTTGTATGTGAACCACGATTACTCAACGACTGCATAGTGGCCTGAAATATTGATTTCAGGGACATTTAGTGATTACTTTAGAAGTACCAATGCTATGATGGTGATTGATACCTCATTAGAAGCATATTGATCCATTTGATGAAACGAAAATATTCAAATTTCAGGAGTCTGAAACCTAATTTCTTTATATTTAGGGCCAAAAACAGTTTGTTTTTTTTTTTTTGTTTTTGTTTTTTTTGTCATCTCCAGCAATGAAGAAGCTAAGATAGTGATTGATGGTCTTTTAAGAAGTATAAGCTGAGTTATGAAATGAAACCATGTGAACATTTTTCAGATTATAAGGGATCTGATTTGTTTATTTTGGAACCTAATTTCTTCATGAAAACCTAAAACACATTTCTAGTCATATCTTGAATAAAATCTATGGCAGTGATTGGTAGACTGTTAGAAGTGTATTAACACTATTACAAGGAAAGAAGAAAGTTCAAGATTTTTTTAAATTTCAGGGTTCTAGCATCTGATATCTTCATATGGATATTTGATTCAGGAACTCATTTTCAGTCATATCCTGAAGTAGTAGCATTAATATTATGGTAAATGGTTCTTTGAAAGCATCCTGCTTATCAATGAATGTAATAAAATGAAAATCGTTAAAATTATAGAGTTTGGGGCCCAATTCTCCAATCTGGGAACTTTATTCCATTATTGAGGAATCATGGGCCAAAACACCATATTTTGAGGAATAAATGTGTACAATACAATGAATCTTGTTAATTTTTACCAGACCAAAGTTGAAACTTAGTACAGCATCATTATCATGAAGATATAATCAATTATCTTTATTAACATTCTATGCCCACTCTGGTTACAAGATTTTTTACAAAAAAAGGTTTTGTTTCAATTATTTCATTTCAAATAAAGACATCTGAATCTACCCACAATAGTGTCAGATGAAATGTCATGTTGAAGTTTTTCTAGAGAGGTTTTATTCTTCTTTTGAAGATTGTGGCATCCTTCCACATGTGCTCCAGCTAATCAGAGTAGCCTTTCACTGTTATTATTCATAAGAACCCAAGAGTAAGCAAGAAATTTATGTATGCTGAGTTTGATACTGATCCATGGACCCTTTAACATACGTGCTGAATCTCATCCGGAGACGGAATTCCACTTTTGACAAATAAAAATTTGGCAGTGTTGAAATGCATAAAGATTTGGAAATTTTAGCCTTTTATTTTTTCTTTCTTTTCTTTTCCACCTTTAAGGTATAACTCGCGCTGATGCATTGGTTATAGAATATCATCTGCTTTGTGATAAAATAACTCGATAATTTTGTAATTTTCTATAATTATTGATATTATGCAGGGGGGATACTTAGCATGCATCCACCTAGGGCAATACGTACAAAAATTCATATCCTGATATTGTCACGTTGAATAACAATACATGATGTGAAATCTCACATGGCTTTGACAACTCTTATTAAAACAGACATAAAAATTACAATCAATGAAAAATAGTCTCTGAGATTGCTGCTTTTTCAACTTGAACAAAAACACAAAATACTCTTACTATAGGAAACCAAAGGGAAAAACAAATGCAGGGAGTCCATAGGTTATGAAAGAGTCCTGTTGATCATTCAGAACAGTTACATATGGTGTGTATCTAGCGTCAAGTAGTTGTCTTAGTATATAGTACCTCTCTTTTATCATAACTTTGACTCTTACTGTCATTCTGCAGCATCGAATGAACAGCACCAATGGAAATAAAGAGGAATAAGAATGTTTACTGATTGCCATGATGATAAATAAACAGTTCATATTGCAAAAAATAAATAAACTTGAACGTATGTAAATTTTGTTATTTTAAAATTCTACCATGGTCTTCTTTTGCGGATCCAACACCTATTTTTAAAATGTAATTAAAATTTTAAGAAAAAGTCCAAACTGTCTATAGAAATGAAAAATGAATTTATCAAATAGAATGGGACATTTCAAAGTCAAGGTTCAAGGCTTTTAAATTATTGGCAAGATATCAATATAGTCTGTAGACAATAATTGACGGTTATTTGAAACTTATATACAAGCAAATATTTAGATGTATTTCTTTTCCTTATAAGGATTAAGATTGGTTTGGGTTTTCTTTCTTTTTTTTTTCTTTAGGTGCTTTCAATCATCAGACCCACTAAAACCATCTAGAAATTTGTTAATTTTTAGAAAAAGAAAGCTTGTAACTACTGCTATTGTTAGCAAAGATCATTTTTCTGAAAGATTAAAAATTATCTCGATGGTCCTAGGGTCTAATGAATTGAAAGCATCTAAAATTAGAACTGTGTATGTAGAAAAACTAATCTTAACTTCCGTTTTTCATTCATTTAAACAAATATTTGGGTTTTTTTTTCTTTCTAGCAAAGCCAAGAAAAACTTATGAACAAAATTTTGAAATTTTAATTGTGTTTTAAAGATTTTGTCCACATGACAAAACAGTTGCCAGCTAATAGTTGGAGGAATGTTATCCAGGGCAAAAGTCTAAGAGCTTATCAACCATTACATAAAACTAAACTGTAACTATACAATGAATTGGTAGATGTTTTTCAAAGCTAACTTCAAGTTTTTCTGTGTTATTACAAAATATAATAATGATAATAATGTAACCAAACAGGCTGTGCATGTTCATGAAGAAACAAAGAACAAGAGTCTTTTCATGAGGTTGATAGTTGAAGGAAATGCAAAGGGTGGGTTTGGCATGCATGCACAGAGGGGAAAGTAGAGGGTGATTGCACAACTTGAAATGGAGACAAGCTCAAGAGAAAAAAAGAGCTATATCTAGCTCCCAAAAAGCTGAATTAGGATCATTGTGTTTATTATTGCTGTAAACAATATTGCTCAATCATATATCTTGAAAATATACTGGCATCTCTTGTAGAGTCAATATACTGCCCAGTTATATTTGAAATCCCCCATATGGTGCTTGGTATCCATGCCAAGTTTGGTTCAGATCAACCGTATAGTTTCTAAGGCTTGAATTTTTGGAGCAAAAATAGCTACCATGTAGGATGTGTCAATCCAAAAATTTATATTTGAGATACGTGCATGATGACAGTTGGTATCTGTGTCAAGTTTGGTTATGAATTTTGGAACGAATAGCTATGATGTAAGGGAGGTAACTGTATAGATTGGCCATCCAGAAATATATATATATATATATATATAATATATATATATATATATATGTATGAGATGCCTGCATGGTCCTTTGTACTCATGTCAAGTTTGGTTCAGATTGGCTGAATAGTTCCTTAGTTACTGATTTTGTGGACAAATAGATGTGTAGGGATGATAATTATGCATGAAAGAGCCTCCAAATTCATATATGAAATACTCATACTTTGATATCTGCATTTTATTGGATTTGACTTATAGTAGAATGTATTAATTTAAGCATGATAAGCATAAAATTGGAAGGTTTATAGAAATATAAGGACTTGCTTCATTATTATATCAACTAGAAAATTATGAAAAAACAGCACCTCAGATGTTTTTGTAATTTGCCTAATCTAACATCATAAAATGTACTTCTAAGAACATATATGGGTTAACTATGATACTACAACTGTTCTGGGAGTAATTAGGGTCAAAGAATGATATACTCTTGGGAAATTTAGTGAAAATTGAATATTCAAATCAAATTTTTAGATCCACTCCAAAATTAATCAATTTTTCCTTACAATGGGGCATTTCTATGAAATCTTCATATTTCCATAAAATTTAATTGGAATTTGCATCCTTCAAGAGATATTGTAAAACATCATATATGACTTACTCATAATTGGAAGTCATCCATTTTGAATTTCAAAATGCTTGTTCATCAAGCATTTTTGGCCAAAGTTTGATGAAGACTTATAAGTCATTTTAGTACCTCTTTTTGTACCAATATTGCCCATGAACTAATGAAATACTTATTGTTACTTTCTCTGATATTCAAGAGGTAAAAGTTGCAGCAACTACTTTTAATCATTTACTGCTTTTTTATGCATAATCAGTGATAATAGAGCTGAATCACCATATTAGACTATTTTTTTGGTCAATTAACTGAAAACAATTAGTCCCAATATTCAAATAGTTAAAACTTTGAAAAGATGAAGCCCAAGACTTCACATTTTTGTTCTAGTTTTCATTCACCAAATATATTAGCACACTGCAGTGTTGAGTTTTTTGGGTCAGCGTTTCTTGAGAAATCTATTATTAATCAATAAATAATAACAGAAACTCTACAGTTTTGAGAATGGTCGCTAACATTCAAAGAGTTTTTTGGACAATTGAACTTCTTGTGTGTTGTAAACTGAATGTTTTGGCGGATCCATTCTACAACCTTATTCAGGTGTACTATCCGAATGTGATTCTTGGATTTGAGTGATATCTTTTCCTTTCCTCATTAGGCCTGAATTTTCATACATTGTCTCTGTTGATTAGCAGAAGCCATAACAGGTTGAAGTCTGCACTCAGTTGACCTGTTTATGGGTGCTGCTGCTTCAACATTTTTTTCTCAGTTGCCAACAGCATTCCCTGTCTTTAATCTGGACTTTTTCCCCGAGAGGATAGTGTATGCCTTTCTCTCTTCCAATATGGTCAACTATCCTAGACCTTTCAATTTTGCCTTTTGATTATGCTCTTTTTATGCTCCTCCTGACACACCTGAACAAGAATATTTGAAGTTTTCATGATGTATCACAATGCGCTTCAATGTTGTCCAGAGAAGAAATAACTGCACATTTTACAATAAAACATGTTCTTTGATTATATGAATATCATTTTTGGCATAAGGACATTAACACTATTCAAATTTGCAATTTTTTTTATCTATTTTGCTTAGGTTTCCACAATAAATCCATATCTTTTTTTTCATTTTGTGTTGTCCCCCCCCCCTTCAAGTGAATTTGATAGAGTTTAAGAGTCAGTCAAAAGTAACCCCACGAATTTCCCAGTGTGGTTGGGGTGCTGACCTCTCAAAATTGAAGTTCCATGAATAATTTTTGCCCCCTCCCCCCCCAAATCAACACCTTACAAAAAAAAAAGTCAAAATTTTAATTTTATCTTTGGAATCTTTATCATTAGTAAGAAAGAAGATTGTCAAAAAAATATGAGATAAAAATTATCTGTTTACACTTCATGGTACTCGTAATATATTTGAGTATAGATTGTGACATATGTATTCAAACATTCGCAGAAGAAATTTTTTTCAAATAATTCAATTTTTTATTTAGAAAATTTTTTTTTAAAATTTCATTTTTATTTATTTTCTTCATCTTTTTTCATTTTATTTTATTTTATTTTATTTTTTTTTTTGCAAAAATTCTTGATTTATTCTTTCACTTTGCCCCGACACTGATATTTTGTTAATTATAATCATTAATCTGATATAATCAGTGAAAAAATGAATAATGTGCCAGAAGTGTTTTGGAGAGTCAATGAGAGTAGCTTCCCATTATTGAAAAAAAACTTGATAACCAAATACAAAAATGTCAAGTCCACATAATTGAAGGGACCCCTGTTAGTTCTAATTTTAGGGAGTGCATGAACCTTTTGAAATATTAGTGCAGTAGATTAGTACAAATTCTAAATAATAGAGGAAAAAAAATGATAGCTTTTCCTCATAAATTGAAAAATAGATGTTTTTTTTTTTTAATTCTTATATATACAAAAGTTTAGTCAGTCAGGTTCATCAACTCTTGAAAATAACAGTAAGTCTTTTGTAGCTATGCTATTTTTTTTTCTATTTTTATCTGCAGTGTTTGTTTTTGTTTTTATCTGTTTGTAAAAACTTTTTTCTTTCTCTTAGCATTCGAAAGAGCTGTTTTCTTTTGGTTCACAAGTCTATTGCAATGGAAAACTGAATCACTTTAAACGTTGCCAATATGTTGTATCATAGATCCAACATTATAAAGTAAAGTTCAACAAGTTCTATTGGGATGTAATCCTAATCTTGGTATATCTGAACTTTTTTCAGACTCATTTAGCAGTTTCTTTTACTGACAACAAGGCAATCTCACTGGATATGCCCAAGGCAGTTGTAACAAGCTCTACTCTTGATTTCCTTCTCACAGTGATGAGCAGTATAACCATTCCGGTTGCATATGTAGCAGCATTTCATCATAGTATAACAGTAATGTGCTGAGGGCCAACTTTATTGCACTTGTAGCAACGGATTTGTCTAGTGTAGCAATCATGTGCCAAGTGACTCATAAATGCAACATTTGTTACAAAGACCAGAGGGTTCCACTTGCCTAATATTTTTCAACAAAATTCATCTGGTCTAGGAAACTTTACCATATTTTCTATTATTCTCTCCACATCCTTAGGGGGATATCCTCTTTCTTTAGAAAAATGTAACCTAACATTTCCTTCCATTTCATCTCCAAATTCATATCCCAAACTTCTGGATTCTTTCACTCTCTTTAACTTATTTGTAATCTCAAAATTACATTCAAAGAGATTTTCTTCTGTTGCAACTTGGCTTATTTTTGATTTAGTAAGCTTTTGACTTAGCCATTTCACTGTGTAACTGAATTGCTTTTATCACTAATACCCTTCAGCTGTTACCAAAGCCAAATCTTCCCTTTTAGAAGAGCAGCGTCTTGTTATAGTTGACTTTATATTTTAATCCTCCAAAAATTTCAGAATATTTACTTTCCAAAGTCTGCTAAGAGGTTTCCTATTCATTTATCTGATTCTGCTCAATCTTTTATCATTTATGTAGGCATTTTTCTTACTGGTCTTGATTTATCAATATATTAAAGTGAAATAGCCCATAATGGCAAATAATTATAGTTTTCCTCTTCACATTTTCAGTGACTGATTAGCAAATATTCAGACTATTGCTTTTCCTAGATTAGTAATTATGTTGTCCATGGTTAGAAGTAGATTTAGTTGATATCTTCTGACATTATATGTCTCTGGATTCACCCATCCTGAGCATTCATAAATAAAAACTTGAAATTTGGAGCACATACTCTCCACAATAAATAATAAAAAAAAAGTTTTTTAAAAGTTTTTATGTCCAAAACTAGTGCAAAATTATCTAAAATTATATCTAAATTTTCAAGAAAATTATCTGAAAATATGCTACATATTATTAAGCCTTCATTCTCTGTATACTGTATCATAAGATAAATAACACTGAAAATGTAACCAAATAATAATTATGTTGAATTGATTATGCTACTTAGTTTTCTTTGGGCTAATCAGCAAATATATCCTCGGCAGTTGCTGGGTTGAGCAAATGTTACTTGGTGTGCTTTCTTGCTTTACAAACGTCCATGGCACAGGAAGCAACTGAGTCCTGCAAAGTGAGTTTCTTCTAACAAGTTCCATAAAATTTGTCATTATACAAGAGTATACTATGGTTGTTGATAAGAAATAAGAATTGATGCTTTTGTGTCTGTAACTGTTAAGGGGAACATAAAAAAATCAGCTGTTAGAATTATTATTAGTGGATGATTTGGAGGGGTGTCAAATGCCTTTGCCCTGCTTGACACTGGTAGTGCTCAGGCATTTGTCTCTAAGAAATTAGCTAATACATCTAATTTGGGCCTTCCTTCATGACTGCCTATTGAGTTCATTTGAAAACTATAACTCTCATTGGATAAGCATTTCTCTACTTCACCTTGAGTAATCACACATAACAAGGATATCCCTTTGTGAGTGATGTTGAAGTTTTGCAGCAATACCCTTCTTGGAAGTGATTTTTTTTTTTTTTCATCAAGGTTGTCAGCTTTAATTTTGATGAAAATGATGAACCATGGCATATCAACAGTGTTGCTGAAATGGAGAATTACTTATTGCAGTAAAAAACCATTTGTAAATCTTATCCAAACAATTCCATGGCTACACCATCCAGATGTTTAAACAAAGCAGGACAATAGTCTATAATGATGGAAGCGTAGTCATGGCTTTATAAATGGATAATGAAGGAATCAAACCAAGTGCATACCTAGGAAGAGATGTTTAGTTGTTGACTACCAATGAACAATGAATTGATTTAATCTTTTGGATGCATATCCACTAAACTGCAAGGATGATATTATAAACAAGCTGAGTGCCTGTTTTTTTTTTTTGGTTTTCTTTCCACCACTATTCTATTCTATTCAATGTTTCATATAGCATAGCTGTCTTTTGGCGACAGAATTATAAGCTATACCAATTTACCAGATACTTTAGCATATGTTGACAATTGGTGGACTGACTAAAGATGAGCATGGTGCAAACTCAACAAAATCTTGCAATGTAAATACCAAGTTGAACATTCGGCTTGATCATAATAAATGTGATTATAACCAAAAAAAGTATCTCCTTATTTGTTTATCAAATAAGAGCCTGGTAAATTTCATTCTGATCCAGAGCTCATCTGATCCTTATTAGAAATGAAGACTAACAAAAACTGACCTATTGAGAAGTGGATTGGGACTGTTTGCATTCTACTCAACTTGGATTAATTCTAACCCCACTAAAATCCAAATCTTGACAAAAACCTTCCTTTTGAGCATTTAAAGAAGGGTTGCCTTCCAATCATTGAAGGCTGATCTGTTGACTGCAATCCTAGCAGGATATGAGGACAATGATCCATTTGTAATTCATACTGACATATCTGAGACAGCAATAGATGCAACACTGTACTTTGGCATTATCATCTGGCTGATAAATAATTTAGTATTTGCACAGATCAAAACACAGTGAACCCAGAGGTGGAAATAGCTAAAAAGTCCAGTTTTCTCATGCATCATGTGATTGGTCTATATTTAGTCTGTATAAAATTTGTAAACGGACTAAAAAAATTTTTTTTTATGAAAAATTACAGAAAATTTTGATACAAAAGATATCATGAAAAGTGCCAAGAGTATCATACCTATATTTTTTGAAAAATACAGAAAGAGATGGACTGGAAATTATTCATTTCAGTGTGATACTCTCAGCACTTTTCATTAGAGTGTAATTTGAATTTTGAGACTCATTTTCCTTGGGTCAAGTTGAATCATACTTTACACTGTACAATACATCACAGTTGTATTGATTACTTTGAATGATAGTTGTGGTCTGAGTGTTAGAGGCCAACAATATGGACATGAAAAACTTGAAATTTCTGTGCCAAAGATCTTCTCCAATTGAACAATTGACTGATGTTATTCTTCGATTGTTGAGGTGTTCAGACCTTGGCATTAAGAATCAAATCGGACAAATACAACCCACAAAATTTTATAGAAAATGTTAAGTGATCACGCTATTTGTTCACACTGTCACTTACTTGATCATCCCACAAAATATAATACATTTGCTGAAACAATTTTGTAAATTGAATTGGATGTATTGTATCACATATTGTTGAATTTTTAAAAAAATGGCCCCTTATATTCATCTTGAGAATATGTTTCCAACAAAACAACAATCTATCTCCAAAACTTTACATTCTGGGCTCATTGTACAAAATATGTCATTTATGTTTGATTACAGAAACTCTCGGAGAAAAATCAATTAAGAATTAAATATGGAGGTGAAAGCTTGAATTTTTCGTAAAAACCTTGAGAAAGTATTGCTGTAGCTGACACTGTCTCGTTCAGCCCCTATTTCCTTAGTAAATGTAGTCAGACATACTTTAAAATTTATGCATAAACAATTGGGACAAACTGTAATACAAGTTTCAACACTTCAACATATACTGGATCTACACCTTGCCGACTGATGGCCTCCATGACCTTAGGGATTTCTACTGAGTCAAACGCCTTTTTGAAGTCGATAAATGCTACGGCAAGTGGTAGTTTATACTCTGCTGCTTTTTCTTTCAGTTGATTTATCGAGTGCAGGTGGTCCATGGTCGAGTAGCTTCTTCTAAAGCCAGCCTGTTCACGTGGCTGGTTTTCATCGAGTGTTTTTGTGATTTGTGATTTTGTGATTCGGTTGGTGATGATCTTTGTGAAAAGTTTGTATACACAGTTGAGTAGGCTTACAGGCCTATAGTTGTTGAGGTCTTTCGGGTTTCCTTTTTTATATAAAAGTATTATGATAGCAGTGTTCCAATCGTCTGGGACTTTACTGTGTTTTAGACACAAGTTGAAGAGGACGGCCAGTTTCCTAGTGATGATTTTAATCACGGCAGCTCATTTATCAGGCTACATAAAGACTCGGACCCCTTCCAGCTCCAGAAAGGAGTAAGACAAGGTGATACCAGCTCACCTAAACTCTTCACAGCCTGCCTCGAGATGATCTTCAGAAGGCTAGACTGGGAGAGTAAAGGAATTAAAATAGACGGCGAGTATCTGAGCAACCTCAGATTTGCAGACGACATAGCCCTTTTTGCAGAGAACCTACATGACCTCCATCTAATGATAGATGAACTAAATGAAGAGAGCAAGAAAGTCGGCCTACACATGAACTTCAGCAAGACGAAGATCATGTGCAACAACCACATTGGAGATAAAAACACTAAGATTGAAATCGGGGACACAGAACTCGAGAAAGTAGACCACTACATCTACCTCGGGCAACGAATCTCCATGAGACCCTCAAAAGAAGAAGAAATCAAGCGAAGAATCACACTAGGGTGGCAAGCCTTTGGCAGAGCTAGCTCAATCTTCAAAAATAATAAGATCCCATTAATCCTAAAGAGAAGGGTGTATAACCAATGCATCCTCCCAATAGTCACTTATGGAGCTGAAACATGGAACTTAACCAAGAGACAGACCCGTAAGCTGAGAACCATGCAACGTGCACATGAAAGAATAATGCTGGGCCTCACATGGAGAGACCACAAAACAGCACAGTACATCCAGGAAAAGACAAGAGTTAGAGACATCATAGAATCCATAAAAAATCTCAAATGGCAGTGGGACATGGATTCCCCGAGACCACATGCGCAACCGAGGCTGGCAAAATGTTAAATGGAGAGACGAGCTAGGCAAGTTCAGGAAGTACTGGCTCCGTGACGCCCATGATAGAGAGGTGTGGCAGATCCTGGGGAAGGTCTATGTCCAACGACGGACGCTAAAAAACTGATGATGATGATGTAATACAAGTTTACAGGTAAAACTAAAATTCTTCAAGCCTCCTCCATGCTACCTTAATTCAAGTCGACCTATGGAAAGGTTAAACATTGATTTCAAAGAACTATTACCTGATGTCCCTTTCTATCTTACTGCCGTTGACAAATAATCCCAAGATTAATGGATAATGCAAAGGCATTAATGGCTATTACCTGCTATACTGTACACCTAATTGCAGAACTTGAAATATACCCCCCAATTTGATAGAGGTACTTGATTCAGTGGGCTTGCTCTTGTGTACCTCTACAGAATATACACCACATAGGATTTTTTTTTTTTTTTGCTTTTTTCTTCAAAATATGGTCCTCTATCACAGATGGCTTCATTAATGGATGCATCAGGGCCTTGTTTATGTCGAGAACTTCTATAGTGGAAACAAAATACCACCCCCATTATTAAAGCTTAACATTTGGACTTGAACTTCAAGAAGGAAAATGACAATCAACACTTTATTTTTGGCATTATTTTCCATGTTCCTTGAACCATTCCTGTATAGCACGTGAAGTATGGAAGGGTAGATTGTCCTCCTGAAAGATTCTACTACTATTGTTCAAGACTTACTATGAAGGGGTGTACCTAGTTTTCAATGATATTTAGGTGGACACAACTAAGTACCTTCTGTATGAATGATATGGCCTCAGTGTTCCTCATTAGAACTTTGCCCAAACCATCACACTGCATCTATTGGCTTGTTGCTTTTCCACAGTGCATCTTAGTCATTTCTCTGGGATAACAAGCACATGCCCTTCTGTCCATCTTATTCAGGAGAAAGCAAGACTCATCCAACCAGGTGACCTCCTTCCATTGCTACAAGGTCCAGTTCTAGTGCCAATTGAAAACACTTAGCAATGGACATTAGTTACTCTGAATGGCTTGTGGTTATACAGTTCCATATGCTACAAGGATCACTGTACTGTCTATTATGATGCATCCCTTCTTTCACCTTAGTTGAAACTATCTGCAATTTATGCCATAGTAGCCCTTCTGTTGGCTTGTACATGACGAGAAAGTCTCCGTTCACTTCTTGCATTGATAAGTCTTCACTACACAATGTCTTGTGGTTCAAGGAGGGAAAAAAAATCACTGACCAACACAGTAAATTTTTTTTCCCTCCTTAGCTTGTGGGGTACTCACATTCCTTGTCTTGTTCTTTTGTCCTTCTTGTCCATGACTGTGGCATTCAACTTATCAAAATGAAATAATCAAGGCTGGCTTACAGATTTAGATACCACTGTCATGTATAGTTGTTACAAGACAGTAGCTGTCATTCTCACCATACTTGTTAGTCATAATGTTTTGGCTCATCAGTGTACTCTGATTGATTTGAACTGTTGTCTTCATCTGAGTGTTATTGTCACAACATAAGGGCCATTGTACCCTCTTGATTTCTTCAAATACCTGTTGTACTCAGTAATGTACTTGTTATTACAAACTTCAATCCACAGGGGTAGACTATTCTCATTCAGCTATCATTGCTTGCATTAATTTTAATTTAGAGTCAACAATATTTTTTATTTTACTTTTTTTTTTCAAATTGCAGAATTTAAAGGTTTCTGTATCAGGTTACATTTAATTGTGCATAAGGGAACACAGAGCTCTCTTACTTCCGAAACCCTTGCTTCAAATATTGGCTTTTATGATATTGGAGTTTTGAAAATTCTTTTCCAAAATTTTGTTCTGGAATTTGTTTCTGAAAATTTGAAAATTTTCTTTTTTTCTCTTCTTTTCACTCTAATGCATTGCCGAATGTTTACTTTGAGTCAAACTTCATAACCAGAATTAAAAAACGCTTTTCCATCAAAATTCTAACATTGTCATTTTTTCTTTCAGTAAATGAAGGCACTGGAGTAACTGCCCGTCCAAACTATACCTCTTTTCTCCATGCTATTCGCTCAATTGTCTGCTCCCAAGGATTCTCTGGACTCTACCAAGGAGTTTCTGCTAATTGTGTTGGTGCAGGAATGGCCTGGGGTATTTATTTTTTTGTGTAAGTATTCTCTTTGAATTAGAGTTCAGAGTGAGGAATTTCATAGTCTCTAAGATCATCAACCTGCCAACACATCACTCTATGCTTTCCACTAACCAGCAAGCAGCACACTATGCTCTTCAGTGGACACAGTCGATGAATGCAATTTCTACACTGACCTACGCAGGCCTTTTTTCTGATGTTACAGCAAATGATGGTCATCATCAGTTGCATTCCTAGGGTTGCTGTCACCTGGGGCTGTAACCCAGGGTATCAACCCCAGTGTTGCCTTTTTGTGGACATTTTTATAGTAGAAAATGGCCAGATAAATCTAAAATTGATGAAAAATAGCACCTAATATTGAATTTTTGTGCTGCCAAAACAAGAAACATACTAAATTTAGTATGAAAAGTGCTAAATTGATAACCTCTTTTTGTACTAGAGGTATACGTACCTCAAGATACTAAAAATTTCCTTTCTGCATGGAACTAAGGGGATTCTTTTTTTTATTTTTTTTTTATGCATGCTTCTGCCTAGTAAAATTTCTTGCTAAGGGAGGGGGATTAAATGTTATAAGACAAAACTATTGCTTCTATATATATTTTTTTTTTTTTGCTTTTCATTGCACCACATGAATAGTTTCATTAACACTGTAAAAATCAAAGGTTTTCAGTTAATAGTAGAGATATAATCTTATATTGATAAATTTTCTGCTTGCCTCAAAAGAAACGAAGACAGCACTTTTAGTACCTGTTAGTTTACCATTAAATTATTTGGTTCTGTGTAGATTTTCTGTTTAAAGTAGGAAGGATGGGATATTTACTTACTGAACCTCTAGAGAACTTGAATAATTCAGAGATGCAAGGGTCATCATTTTTAATGCCAAAGTAGGTTGGGGCTTTGACCCTTGGAAAGGTGTTTTCAGGAAGCATGATAAGGAACCGGCATTTAGTTTTGTGCAGAACAGAAATTGTGTATCACCAACTTGTTATTTCATGGGATGTGATACTTTGATAATTTTGATTTGCAGTTCAGTCATGAATAATTCATTGGGAATATTTGGGGGAGTTTTGAGGTGCACTGCAAAAAACTGCATCATAGGAAATACATTGTGTATTATAAACAAAATGTAAAAAAAATAAATGCATATATAACATAGCAACTGTCACAGACTTTTTATTAAAAGTGATATGTGTCGATAAAAACATCTGGAGCTTGTGACTCATTAATTTTATCATAATGATATTTGTGTTATCAATAAGAAAGATTGTAGAAAATTATCAACTAAAAGTTATTTATGCAGATCATATAAAACCAGAGAGTTATGGTTGAAAAATTTGGACGTCATACCTGATGAAGACAGAATAAAGATCTAGTGCTACATTAGTTATATCGTAAATTGACCCCCCTCCTAAAATAAATTGAAAAACTACTCTATATCAGTATACATACATACATATATAAATACAAACAGGAAAACTATCCCATTAAAATGTATAACCACCTACTCCTTTATCATATCATGGTGAACATACATGCTATAGAGAGGATGGAAAGAAAGAAAGATACAACTGTTGAGTCTTAGAAACAAACATTTAAAAGAGAGAGAAAAACAGTGCAAAAGTATGAAAAGTATTGTTTTGTTTTATTTATAAATTGTCTTTATTTATTATTTATTAAGTATTTGTATTATTCATGGAAGATGACAGTAAATTTTTAATTAGGGTTGCAAAATACTGATCTGTAATCTTTGGTGTGTTTTTTTTAATTCTTTCAAAGAAATGATTTTCAATATCTATTTTTATTCATTTATACAAATATATGTATATAAAGATTTTTTTTATTGTGTCAAATTATCAGGGCATTAGTCAACTAATTAGATTAGATTAGTCAAGTTGTAAAAAATTTCTCTCAACTTTTCTGAAAAAGCTATTGTTTGTTTTCAACCCAAATTAAGAATTTTCTGTCTTTGCGTATAATATAAACTCTTTTCTCCGTCTCCATTCATAAACTAAGCAATAAGCAGAGAACTAAATATGTACCTAAGTATTGTATATATTATTTAATCTTTATTACTCATAAACCATTATAAATGTCAAATTGATCTTTTAATACTTGGTTGTTTCTGATTAAACATGGAATTTCCACTATATCCTATGACGGATGCTAGAAGGCTAAGTAAAAAGTGAAGTAAAAATTTCTAGATAAAATTTTCATTTAAAAAAGAGCCACTGTCAGGTTACTGCTAGCTATCATTATATTAATGATATTAATATAGATAAATTACTTGAAATTCATGCACAACTGGTTAACAACAAAAAGGTAAAACATTCAGTAACTTTATGGTGCTGTTAATTATTAATGCTTGTGTTGAACACTTATTATCAAGGACAGAAAAAAATAACTTAGATGATGAAAATAATTGTTTGTGTTACTGAAGGTGCATTTTCTCATTACATTCATAAAGATTTTCTCATTACATTTATATACACTTATTTCTGTCTATCAATATTATGATTTAATAAAAATAATCTTGAAAGAAATTTCTTTCAGATATAATTATGTAAAGAACCAGATGCAAGCTGGTGACCAGAAAGTTAAACTCCCTCCAACCAGTCATGTGATTGCAGCTGGCCAGGCTGGTAGGTAATTTGCTAAATATCATTGCAACATGAAATTTAAAAAATAAAAAAAAAAGAAAAAAGTTTTTTATTCTATGTATGCATTTTTTGCTCTTAAACTTATCCTAATTTGTTAATTTCAATCTGTGCAAATCAATATCATGAGTAAAATTGTTTGCTGTCAAGATATATCCAAAATATTTTAAAAAAATAGAAATGGCGAATTTTACTCCCATGTTCATGTCATTGAAGAAACTTAATCTAAACGCACTACCGTTCACTCCACACAAACAAATGTCCTGCATGCTCCCAGCAATGAATGTTTGGCAAAGAGAGTTCGTGGAATTAGATGCCCCTTCTGATATTGGAATAGATAATGTGGTATCTGTCAAGCTGTTTTGACTCTATAAATTCCAGAGATTCAAAAGTGCCACACATGATCAAGTCCTGACTGTCAAAAAGACTCCTAAATTTGTCAAATGAACCAAGGTCTCTACACAGGAACAAACTTCTTTCTTTAATGTGCCCAGTGGAAGCTGCTCACAACCATCCTGATACTTATGAGTGGAGATTTATTCATGACAATCACACCCCATCCAGCCATACCTCACCCACCCACTCACACACACGCACTATTCAGTTTACTGACTCTTATTCTGATTTTGTACAAAATGGCCTGATAGTACACAAATTGTGGACTAAATCTATGGATTTATTGTGAAATTACAATAAAGTATTTACTCTCACCATCAATTCAGGGGGCTCCTTGAAGGCTGTCATTAATATGAGACCTGTAAAACTTCCCCAAAGGAAGGAATGCCTGCCACGATATGCCCATAGTAAGCTTGTGGAATTACAAAAACAATTTGACATGCTTGAATCTTTAGGAGATTTCAAATATCTCAAAGATCTAGGTGTGAAAGTTAAATACTTGAACCCTTCTTTCTTAATCAAGAAGGCCAACGAAGGATCCCTTCTTGTAATTGCATTTATAAAAGTCTTCACTGATGCCTGACGTAGAATCAATGTTACAAAACAGTCAGGTGGAGTTATAGTGTTGGACTTGACAAAAGCATTTTCCTAGATTCCCCTGAGCAGAAACTCGATGAAATACTGTTGTCACTCCATTTCATGGGGTCTGAGTCAATACACAGTCAGCAATGGGAATGCCAGGATCTGAGACCACACTGAAGGAACTAATATGTTACATATTGGGTGATCAACTCCAGCTTTGAACATTCAGCCAGGCTTTTAGCAGTTTTAACTGTTTGAATACAGTCCTTTCTGTTACTTTTCCAATTAAGTTATTTTGGTTTCTTTTTTTTGTTTTTATTCCTCATTACTAATGTCATATATTACTACAATCATTATTTCTGCAATAAACTTGTAAAAAAATATTTTTGCATGTTTTAAAACTTACAAATCAGTAACAAAATCATTCAAATCGGCCAACTAAAGATATTTCTATGAGAAAAATCAACTTCAGCTGACTTGGTGACCAACTGGCCTATTGCTCAGCATTGATCAAAAACATTGGGAGGACAAACACATTAAATTTCATGCTTGTATCATGATATGCACAATTTTTCTGTTAAGCACTCTACTGATAACAGAAAATGTTTTATGAACATTAAACTTATGTTTGTATCCATTTGAAATCCATATATGTTTTTGATTTTGATTTTCAAATCTATGAGTAAGTCTGAAATGAGATAACTTTTTTATTTCATTTGATTACTCTCATCTCGTGTATTTAATGCTATTATTTATGAATAATTGACTTTTTTTAACTCTCCTCAGGGGTTTTATCTCTACTAATTGTGAATCCAGTTTTTGTTGCCAAGACACGTCTTTGTTTACAGTATGAAGAATCAAAAGATATTTCAAAAGATGTATCCAAAAACATTAAGTATCGTGGATTGGGTGATGCTTTAGTTAAAATTTTCCAGCAAGAAGGTTTACGAGGATTTTACAAAGTAAGTTTTTGCTTTCATTCTCTTTCCTCATTTTATTTAAATGAAAGTAAAAAATTCCAAGTTATGTAATCACTAAAACTGAACATAAGTTGATGAAGCTGAAAAAGGTAAAATTTCAATTATTGGCTATTGTAAATATTTGCTAAAATTATTTGAAGTGATTGATCTAACTTCAGACAAAAACTGATTGCTACAATTTCAAATGGATTTGAGTTGGATGTGCTTGGTGGGCATTTTCAAAATTTCTACTAATTTCAGGCCTTGGGATAGGCTTTTTAGACCAAATGACAATGTTTTTCTACAAGCTATCTAACATTAAATTATTTCATCTAAGCAAAAATATTGAGCTTTTTGTATTCTATTTATTACTAGATGTACAGATGATGAAGTACTTGATTTGAACTTGGTAAGATTTGATGGGAGAGGAAAATATAAATATCAGTTCAAAAAAATTGATATGTAGAAGTTTTGCCAAAGAATATTTTTCTTTTGATATTGCTTTCATTGTTGGAGAAATATCATTGTGCCTTGAAAATGTGACTTCCAAAATTTGTGCTGTTAAGTTATTTTTACATGATTGTAAATAAAGTTTTGTTATAGACATAGGTAAATTAATCTATACTTAGCAGATTAGATACTAACAAGAATTCATGGTGCATTGACTGTTGACCCTCAAATACAATGGTTAATGTGTTTTCCACTCAAACTTTGAATGCTTTCTTAAGTGAATTATAAAAATCTATCCTCTTAAAACGGTTTAGTGCATAACCTCATTATTGATAATTGTTTTCTTTTCTTCTTTGAATCAGGGTTTTGTACCGGGTGTTTTTGGTGTTTCTCATGGCGTCATTCAATTTGTAACCTATGAAGAAATGAAGTCTCTATACAACAGATATTACAATAGATCAAATGAGCAAACCTTGGTGAGTACATTTTTAATTATTATTCTATATTCCATCAATTTTTCAGACTAATATAATTTTTTTTTTTTTTTTTTTTTAGTACTATGTAGTTCATTCAATAAATGCTCTGTCTTCATTCAGGTGTATGTTGCATCTAGCATCTTTGTATTTGATGCTCCTCCTTTTGTTATAAGAAAATACTGCCACCATTTCAGTTAGATCAATTTAGGTTGGTGCTGTAGTAGAAATGTTTGGTGAATCTGAAAAAAATTTTGACCAGTATGTGCACTAATTTTCACTGTTGCATCATCTACTTTTTATATCAGTAAAATAGTTTCTGCTTTCTATATTAGCAAAGAAGCTACATAATTTCCTTTTGATGAAAATTCTTTGAAAGATTATCATTAATCCGTTATTATTCCTAATTTGTAACTAGCTTATAACGAATTCTTCAGCTTATTATATAATGATTCATCCAGGTGTATGTTATGTGTTATGAACAATGAAAATCAGAGGGAAACATTGTATATCATTGATGTTCTCCAATTACACTCTTCATTTTTCAAAGTTTGTGGACAAAAAATATAAAAATTTAAAAAAATCTTTTAGCTATGACGTATCTTTTCTTTACATTGCAATTGACATTTTTGCATTGTTTCTTGAGCAAAGATTGTGAAAAGTGGGTATTAGAACAATTTTGTAATACATCTAATTTTTGGGAATTTACTTTCTCTAATTATCAAGTCAAGAGTAAAGTTTGTTTTTGTTTGTTGTTTTTTTGTTTTTTTTCCCCTCCAGAAATCAATTGAATACATAGCATTTGCTGCTGTATCTAAGATGATTGCAGCATCTTTCACATATCCTTACCAAGTGGTAAGATCAAGACTTCAAGACCAACACACTAGTTATGCCAATTGCAGAGATGTAATTGTAAGGATATGGAGGTAAGATTCTTCATCATATACTTTACCTACCACCATGAAACTATTTTGATGTTAAAATCTTTTAAAATGTTTAATTCCAATCTCCTATTGGATGATTTTTAGTTCTCACAAATGCGAAACATTTGTTTGATAATTAGAATAAATTTACTGATAGCCTAATTCTAAGCAATTAACAAAAACATGTTAACCTGGTAAAAAAACTCCTTCATTCAAAATAACTTAATAGCTGTAAAGAAAAAAATTCCTATTTGACATGATGATTAGGAATTTCAAAAATAAATTGCTCTTACTATCTGAGAGTAAAGTAAGGCATGAAATTTAAAGAAGCCAAGATTTCTTTTTGTATATCTGAGTTTGATAAAACTTTATAGAATAGATTTGTGTGTATGCTTGTATTAAACAATATATTTTGGCAGATAAGGCGATCTTCAGATAAGACAACCCTGATTTCAGTGTAAATTTTTGTGGTCTTAGCTCACTGTTTAAACAGTGTTTCTGCATCTGGCCTACAGGATGACACCATTTTTCTTTTTTTTGGGGGGGGTATGGTTTTTGGATGCTTCGTCTTATCCACTGAAATATATTGTACTTTAAAATTGAAAGTTTTGTAATTTGATCACTAATTGATATGATTTTATTTTGTGCTGATTTCGGGATATCTAAAAATTGCTTTCATTAACTTATTTGGTTGTAATACTATTATAATTTGCAAGAGAAGAATCACTGCATATTAATCTTGAGATATAAAAATGCATGAAGATTAATTTTGTTCTTACACTCCCCATAAGCAATTTATGTCAAAGTGTCAGGTTTTGTTCCTCTCCTCTCCTCTATTTATCCATAGTGTTGATTTCAAATGACTATCCGAATTTGCTGCTCTATTATGCTTGCTTTTTGATATTAGTTTCTTGTGAAAGTTTTTTATTAGTAATCTTAGAATCCAACATTCTTCTCTGTAATGGCATGTTGTTTTAGCATTATTGATTGAAATTAAAAAGTAGAATTATGGAGAACTTGAGAATTTCAATCTTTTCTTGAAATGATATTGATTGAATTGAGATAATTTCATTAAAATTTCTAGGTTTTCTAAATTCAAATAATTGGAAACCTTGAGATTCTTTCTTTCCATCTTATATTTTTCATTAATTCAATATAGTCTGTTAGACTCTTATTGTAGAATACTTAAGCTTTGTGTGTATTTGTTTATTTCATTTTTAGAATCAGCACTTCAATTTTGTATGTTGTTTATCCAAGAAAAGCTTGGATGTATTGCCCCTAAGTTAAACTTTCATGTTCAATTTTGTCATCTCTTAGTAGCTAATTCGCGCCTAAATTAAAACCAAATTAGGCAAAACCTTGCTGACATAATGAACGTGACCCCTGAATCCTGTTGGCTATAGAAAAACTAAGATTTACCTCATTTTGTTTACATATAACCAGATTCCAGTTTTGCATTATGAATACACTGTAAATCGATCCTCTATTTTGGGGCCCAATCATTATCTCTTTAAAATTCTAAATGAATTTTAATGAATTTTGACAGAAGACTTTGAGATGGGTTATGAAAAAAGTGATTAAATTTTGGTCTTGTCTATTTACTGTTACCTCTCCAAAATTCAAAGACTACTTGGCTGATATGAACCAACCTTAGCAGGAATACCAAGATCATATAGGGTCCCTAATATGAATTTTAGGTTGAATCCATGTTCAGTTACCTTCCCTGCATCGTAGCTATATATCCACATTATATAATATCTCCAAAAGTTGAGAATGAATCTCAATGAAATTTTGTGGTAAATGAGTGATCAAATTTTGTGGCGGGCCAATGAAATTTATAGTTACTGGCCCTCTATCATAGCTATATGTCCACAATATCCCTAGAGGTTCATAATGAATTCCAATTGAATTTTCTTAAAGTTTGTGCCATGGGGTGAGAAAGAAGTGGTCATAGTTTGGAAAAATTAATCATATTTTGGGGAGGGATCCAGGAATTTCAAGTTATTTGTGAAACTCACTTCAACCAGTTTTTATATGAATAATGATTTGTTTTAATTCTTCTCTGCTATTTTCACATCATGTCATAAAAGATTGTTGATTGAGATGAATATATATTGTACTACTGAAAATAAATCTTAACATTTAATAAGTTTTTCATATCAAGATACTTTGTAAACTAGCTGAGCGACACCAGTTGATTTTTTAACTGCTCATCTCCTTAATTTCAAAATTAGGATTTGAAAAAAAATGTAACTTGATTTGATTTGATGCAAATGAAAAGTTTCTCTAGGATGAGCCCCTAATTGGATAAGCTTTTTTATCTTACTTTAAAATTTATCTGAAATTGCTCAAAACAAACTGTTACCTTAATTTTTTCAGCTTGTAAGATACGTTTTTTCCATTTGTACTCAAGTTAACTACTCCAAACCGATAGTGGTTCCTGTGAAGAATAAGAATTCATCATGTTTTATTGTAGTATTAGTTTGCATATACTTTGCCGTTCTAAGTCTATTGAGGATAACCAATGTAGCATCTGTATTCCACAAATTTTCATCTTGCGTAAATTCAGTAAAAGAATTCACTTTTTATTCAAATGAAAATGTACTTGCATGCAATATTTGCAGTTATCATAAAATGATGGTGGAGTTTGGGAAGAGTTGCCTTTTATTTCAATATATCTCATTTCAATATGTACATTTTATTAACTAGTCATGTCTAGAATGAAAATAGTAACTGTACCCTATTTATCTTTGAGCTTTATTTGAAATAATCAGATGAAACCCAAAGGAATAAATTGTTTTGTTTTTTTTAAATTATTTTTTTACAATAAAAAAAATAATTATCTCACTTTCTAAGTTGAAGCGTTTATCAGATGTATGGATTAATACTAGCTTTTTAGCTAAATAATGAAATATATTATCTCCAGGTGGATTGTTTTGGTGTTGCAGTGAAAAATGAAAATTAATCTCAGTAAAACTTATAATGGAATGTAATGTGATGTCTTTTGATCAGTTACTTCTGTGTTTCTGTATGAAAAAAGTCAGACGTGTGTGGATGTAACAAATTTTATCACCTTTCATTCTCTTACTATGTTTGGGCAAATTGACAGGATACTCTTCAAGAGAGCTGATAGAATACTCTTTTCAACTAATATATATATATATAGAGAGCTGATAGAATACTCTTTTCAACTAATATATATATATATATATACACACTCCCCTTCCCTGCATACAATTTTTCATTTCACCAGATTGTTTTGCTGGTTCAATTGAATGAGAATCAAAAATGTTCCCATGAAAAAACTCAATTAGGCAAGGTGTAATTTAACTGTTTCAATGACATCTATGCACTTCTAACAATAGACATGCAGGCCATTTTCAACCATATCTCAGTCAATTTTAGTGATAAAAGAACAAAAATAGTACCAAAAATTGCTTTCCATTTCTAAATATCTTCAAGTTAATTAGTGTTTGTTTATCATAAATATCAACAGAATCTTAATTGTTAAATTTTGATATGCTTATCCTTGCTCTTACTTGTTTAGAGCAACCACCTAGCTCAGTGTAGAATCACATTCTATTTATAGAATTTAGATTTCCTTCTCATTCTAGAGTTGTACAGACCTTTCATCTGTATCTTTTTGGATCCTCTCCATTTTGCCATTTTCCTCTCTCCTCATCAGTCTCTTTTCCTCTCTTTTTTGGAAGACGCTCATCTTCCTCATCAGTCTCTTTTCATCTTCTCCATCTTGTCATTTCTACTGGTCTTTTTGCATTATTTCATGCTTACATTCGATTGACATAAAATAAGGGTCCAGTTCAGCAGTCTTGTAATATCATAAATAGAACCTTCCCCTCCAAAAGAGAATTTGTTATGGAAAGATTTTCTTCAAGTAAAGTGAAGTAACTGAGGTACATCAAAGCCGTAGTTCCATGTAAATAATTGGAAGTAAGAGTCAAGTTAAGTGGTATAGTTACATCATGTATAGACCCCCCCCCATTCCCTTTTGACCACCTTAAAGAGAGAAAAAGAATTTCCAGAAATGAACCTGAAATGAAAAAGTTACCCATCACTCTTAACTCTGAAAAATAATTGGAGGGGAAAAAGTTTCCTTTACTTTTGATCCATTGAAAGGGGAAAAAAGTTTACCTTCACTCCTTTCCCTTGAAAGGGGAAAAAAGTTTACCTTCACTCCTTTCCCTTGAAAGGGGAAAAAAGTTCACTCGGGGTAGAAAAACAAATTAAAAAATTGTGTACTGAATGTTCTTTCATGATGTCACAACATTTTCTTTAGATGACACTGTAGTTGTACACAAACTAATAGTCTAGTTCAACATTATCGGTAATTTTTTCATAAATAGAACACCCTACTTCCTGGAGCATTTTTATGCATCAGTTGCAAAGTTCCCGCATCATCTAAACAGAAATCCTATAATTATAACTCTGTGAATTCAGTTGTAACAGACAGGAAATTGCTGTAAACAAAAAAGAATAAAATAGATTGATGAATGATGATCGGATAGTGTTTAATTTGTTTTTAGGAAATTGATATTTGTGATTTGTTTTTCAACCATTGTGGAAAATATTTCATGATTAGCAGAAAATAAAGATTCTTCCTCTTACTTTCAGCCCATGTCTATACACCATACTAAAGTACCTGTTCTTAGTAAGATAAAGCATTTCCAATCAGCAGCTGATATCTCCCTCTTACTGTCCCTTTCTCTTGGTGAACAATATGAAGCACACATTTGCTGTGATCAAGCAGTTTTTCATCAATAACAAGAGGATTCAGCGGAAAAAGTAGGCCTGAAAAAATGTATCATTTTAGCCTGAATTTACAAGTATTTTTTCGTATTTACTTACCCTTCTATGTGTGTAAAGAGATACACAAAAACATAATGGAATGAGTGCGTATATTTTTTGACCATACTATAATATCTCTGATGTTATTTCAAAATTCTAAAAACATGCTGTCCGTATGTTTATATCAACCTTGTAGTGTACATAATCAACTCATGGGTACTTATTAAAGAGATGAGTAATAAATATTTTACGTAGAATTCACAAAAATGTGTTATTACTGTGAAACCTGGCAGTTTATGATTACAACTGCAAATTATTTTTTGTATTTTCGCTCTTTTTTTGTATTTCTTAAAATTCATTTTTTTAAAAATATCCTTTAATAACCTTCTCAACTATTTCAGGCTGTCTATTTTAGATAAATTCATTCAGGCTGATATTTTTTATCTTGAATTTTACCTTGTAAAGGATTCATAAATAGTATTAAAAAAATGGATATTACTTTTATTGCTTCATTATAATATTTTCATATTGTATGGAAAACTTATCTGGTTTCAAAAATTGACATTTTGCATTCTGTAAATGTAACCAACCCTTTTGCACAGCAATGTATTATTGCAATAAAATCTATGAAATTCAATAAACTGCTCCATACTCGAGATTTGAGAATCTAAAATAACATGTTTTCGTAATCACACTGCTTTTCATCATGTTTTTAGCCAATACGTTTGCAGTTGGCGTTTAGAGTAATTAGTTCAAATCACTTGGATTGGATTGTGACAGCTGTCAAAAATATAAAATGAAATTATTTTCATTTCTGCTTGAAAAAAAAAAATAGAAAGAACCTTGTGGGCATTCAATAACTTTGAATGAGACTCAAACTTACGTCATACCTTCATTCAGATTTAATGTTGTTAAAAATTGTGATAAAAAGCAGTAAAAATATGCTCTCTGCTCATTGTCAAACCTATAATAAAAATCAATTATTGATAAATGTAATTTTTAACTCTCAAGATCATACAGGAAAATGGTTAAAATTTGGTTGAAAATGGGTTTCTTTTGATATTGATTTCTCTCTTGATTATCATCATATTGTAATGAAACTTTCAGATAATATTGACATATAAATGGTAGTGTTGTTTATTTACATATTGATTTTTTATACTGATATCTTTCATCTGTTGTTGCATGTGGATTATTTTGTCATTTTGAAGTTAAATAAAATAAAACAAAAGAATAATGTAAAAATATAATATATTATTATTAGAAAATAGTAATGAATAAAAAAGAGCATAATATGTCCCTGCTGGAATCACTTATGGCCATTTTGAAAGAGAAAAATAGAAAAAACCCTAGAAAATGATGTCCAAACACTTTTAGTTGTTATAAACATAAAAAATGATTGATAAATGATATAATATAATTAATATTTGTTGCTATCATAATTGCTGGCAGCCTTTTCCAAAAGAAAAATGCAAAAATCAATTAAACAAAACAAACTAAATTCAGGAAAAAATATAAATACTTTTTTCAACAGCACACTGGAAGGGCTCTACCAGAAATATATATAGATCATTGTTTTCAGTACAGAAGATTTCCTGGTCTCTTTACTGTCTATTTAAAGGGTTATATTTTCTAGCAGTAGGGAACAGATTATGAATATGTAACTCGAGCATTCATCTGCAGTTCATGATTTTACGAGTTAATTAAAGAAGCAAC
Source organism: Thysanoteuthis rhombus (assembly GCA_963457665.1). NCBI lineage: Eukaryota > Metazoa > Mollusca > Cephalopoda > Oegopsida > Thysanoteuthidae > Thysanoteuthis > Thysanoteuthis major. The sequence goes on from OY735215.1 coordinate 13,829,032, forward strand.
ATTAATTTTCAAGTCATTGAGCTACTCTTCTAGAAGCCAGAAAACTACCTATAGTGCTGTAATATTCTTTTATTGGAGAACTGTTGAAAACATCAAATTCTGCACTTATGACACATGCTAAACATTTTAAGTCCAATCATATTGAGTACAGTTCATTTGCCATTTGCTTATTCTTGGAATCCATCACAATCTTATAAGACCATAGATTTTGTGTATTTACAGTGACTCCTGTAATAGCCTGACATGCTTACAATTTAGTAGCTGACTTTTTTTCTGATCTGTGTCCATAATCTATCATCTGTTATGGTCTGCCGCTATTTCTTTCCAAGATTGCTGGAGTTATATTAATAAATATCGTTTGAAATTCTGAAATGAGATATTATCATAAGTTCAAGCATACTACTATTTTCATAGTTGTTATATCAATAACTTTCATGTGCTTGGAGACCTATTTATAATGAAGGATCAATCTTCCATCTATCTTCATTAGTTGTTCATGCAGGATATCTATTTGTTTTAGTTTTTCCTTCATTCTGTGTTGCTGCTATCATGACTAATGTTAGAGTAAGTTTGTTGTTGATAGAGCTTCTTTTTAGATATGCATTCATGATATTTTCTATTTTTACTTCCTATAATGAAATGGTCATTATCTAAATTGTATGCTCATTATAATAAAGTTTGAAATAACATTTCAAATGGTCAGTCTTTCTTATACAAAGCTCATTAATGCATGTCATTGCTTGTAGATACAAAAGGTTTGTGGATTGGAAATTGATGACCTTTCACTTCACTTAGAATTTCTGAACAATCATATCTTACAATGGTTCATCTCACTACCTTTCAAAAACCTTGAAGGCAAATTAACATACAATTTGAAGATCTTATTTTTTGTGCATAATTTTGAAAACATTTTTGTACTATCCAAATTTCCCTTACATTCTAACTCGTGATGAGGTAGTTCAGTGCAAGTCCACACCAGGTCCAACAAAACCAAAATTATTTGGGGCAATTTACTTTTCCTGTTCAATTTGACAACATATAGTTTGCTGAAACGACCTATGGATTTACTTCAAAAAAGTTTAATAGCTTGATATTTCCATAGTTGTTCACTTCTTTATTGCTGAATGAATTTGAAAAACTATGGAGTTAGAATGATTTATTAAAAAAATTAAAATTATTTTTTGTGTTTGCAGATACTAACTAGTCTAGATTATACATATTTGGCAACTCTAGAATTGTATTGTTTTCTTTTTAAGTTGTTATGGAATCGTTTCATATCAATAAATCTTAGTAGCTTCGAGCTCAAAAATTTCAATTTCAACTCCATAGTTAGTTTTTATACTTGTTCAGCAATAAAAAAGTTATGGAAATATTGAGTGAATAAACTATAGTTGGTTCCTGTGAACTCCAAAAATAGTTCAAATTTTTGTGATCTATCATTTTAGTTCAGTAGTTTGTTCTTCCAAAGTTATCAAATTGAATTATTGAAGTAAATTAGTTTCCAAAAATAATTCAATTCTAAAAATGAATTAAATTCTTGTATCTCAATGAATTGTTTAAATTCCATCGTCAGTTTTCGTTGGTTCCTTGCATGGATTTGTTGATACAAATTTATCTTGCGTGGAAATGTGGGTAAACCAGTCTTTTAGATATTCTAAAGACATTTTTCATCTCTGTCAGATAAAAAAAAAACAAAGAAAAAAAGTATATATATAAAAAGACCAATCTATGATAATATCTTAATTTTCTGGCAAAGATTTGTTTTTTGGTGCAACTCAGTTTTCCTAGAATAAATTTCTTTTTCTTTCAATTTTAGCTGCTTTCAATCCATTAGACCTTCGAACCATCCTGAAACTTTAGGAAAGAAAATTCAAAGGACTTAAAAGAGGAGACGGGTTTTATTTACTATGTAACTCTAATGCTAAAAATTGGGTGCTTATTTTCCAGCACATTACTTTCTCCTATGACTGCGTTGCACAAAAAACAAATTTCACCTTCCCTCCCCCCCCATCATTTTCTTATAACCACATTCTTAGTTTTTGTGTAATCTTAATTCAGGATATGATTTTTAACTTAGTCAATAAATTTTGCTATTATGTGAAGTTTTGTGTGGACATTTGTCATTTTCTTGGTTCATTTTTTGGAACACAATGTTTCGGCAGTTGTACCTTACAGCCATCTTCAGGGCATGTGGGTGTATTTTTCACCTTTGAAACAGGGGCCACCTCGCCAATCATCCGGAAATATTCACATTCCATAGTCCAATATTGGGTGTGGTTGATTTTTTTTGTTTCCACAGTTGTTGGCTGTAATTGGTATCAAAAATCATTGGTTGTCTGGAGTTGATGCCATGAACATTGTGTCCAGACATACACGATGGAATGTGAACATATCCAGACCCTCCCCATCTTGATGGTCAAAAATACACCCTTTCATCACCTGAAGAAGGCTGTAGGGTACAATGCTGAAATGTTGTGTTTGAAAAATGAACCAAAATGAGGTCAAGTGTCCACACCAACATAACATAATGATATTATCTAAAAGAATTTGGACAGAAATTTTGCTATCAGTAGAAAAATTTTCTACATAAACTCTAATATAAAATTTCAGTGAAATGTATTCAGTAAGAAACGACTAAAAATTGAAAATATTAAAAAAGAAATAATTACTGCTTGCCATCACTGTCAATAATTGAACAAGCATAATGTCCAAATTTGAAGTCATTCAAGAAAATTCCATTGAAAAGTATGGCCAGATTAAATTCTATTTGACACCTAGAAATTTTTAGTACCTTTAGAATATAGATGCTATCAATAAACTTGTCGAAATAAGTTCCAAAAAGGTCAAAAAGAGTTTTTTTGCCCAAAATATTGGGGGGGGGGTAATGGACTGATGGCAACTTTCATGTCTGTAGACAAAATGGCATCACCAGGAGTGTTGGATCGCTTAAACAAACACATACATTTATAAAAAAGCATAGAACCCTTACCATCTTTGATGGTTACTGTTGTAAAAAATTTCTTCTGTGAAAATTTTTCCTTGATCTCCATACGCTATCAATAAACAAGAAATTATGCTTTACATAATCTGCTAATTGTATGTTCCTTATGCTAAAACTGCCAACATCAAATTCAAATTCAAAAGCATGCAACTTGTCATTATTATAGAAATTGTTATATTAAGGTATCTTTATGTTTAGTACAGGAGCATTAGTATTTGCAGATGTGCTGATTTTTTTTCAGAATCGTTCTTTGATATATTGGGAAAGAACATATCGGAAATTCACAGGTTTCCTCTTTGTACTTCAATATGGCATGCAAAATAGCCGTCAAAAAAATGCCCATTACTCATTCATCATTTATCCTAGACAAGGTTTTTAGTAGTATCAGGTGTGCTTGATAACATGAAAAGTTTCCCGTGATCTGACTTCTAGAAAGGCCACCAACAAAATCCTTAAAAAGGCCCATTCTTTGTACATTATCCTTCTATAAGTTAACTCAATGATATTTTGTAGTATCGAATGTGCTTAATAACAAACTAAAAGTCTCCCACAGTCTGACCACTTGAAAGGTTCTATATCCAAAACGAAGCCAAAGATACACGGTAAACCCTCGCTACAACAAATTTTGAATTTACCAAACTAGGTTTGATAAATGTGGCCAAAACATGGACCATGTAGATTCACTCTATAAGAATGCTGCCTAGCTGCTGCAGTGGTTTTTGGAAGATTAGCCAATGTTCTAACCACTGATTGTTGTCAGTTGTCAAGACTACTAAAGAAATGCTGTTCACGTGCTGGAAGACTAGCCAATGTTTTAGCCATTGATTGTTGTCCGTTGTCAAGACTACTAAAGAAATGCTGTTCACGTGCTGGAAGACTAGCCAATGTTTTAGCCACTGATTGTTGTCAGTTGTCAAGACTACTAAAGAAATGCTGTTCACGTGCTGGAAGACTAGCCAATGTTTTAGCCACTGATTGTTGTCAGTTGTCAAGACTACTAAAGAAATGCTGTTCACGTGATGGAAGACTAGCCAATGTTTTAGCCACTGATTGTTGTCAGTTGTCAAGACTACTAAAGAAATGATGTTAATGTGCTTGAAGACTAGCCAATGTTTTAGCCACTGATTGTTGTCAGTTGTCAAGACTACTAAAGAAATGCTGTTCACGTGCTGGAAGACTAGCCAATGTTTTAGCCACTGATTGTTTGTATGCCTCATATCTGTATTTGTTGAGTGTGGCAAATTTTTTTGCTTCATACAGTTTGAATAAATACCGTCCCCTGGCAGTGGCTACATTTTCATGAGTCCTGTAGGTTAGTGCAAATAACATCCATGTAAGAATGTAATTTTTCATCTTTTTTCTAGGCAAGTTTTAATGCTTTTACTTTCACTTGTCCGTAAAGTATTATACCTAGATATATCATGTAGAAACAAGATTTGCTATTTTGTACTCGCTAGTGCTTACTGAAGCTGCTAAATGCAGTTGAGAATTTCATGATTGCTAATGCTTGGCCTATACCGATTCATCGATGATGTTGCTCTTACTACCAACATGGCCAAGAAATCAGTATCTGTTTCAACAATTCCACTGATTGTTATCAGATCTGGTTGTATCCAGTGCCGTGAAACTATTAATACATCAACATTTGACCATGCTTATTTCACAGTGATGCCATTGAATCTTAGATCTGGGACCAATGTCTGAATTAGGCGCAATTTTTTACAGTTATTCCCAACAAATGCACTTTGAGTTTTTTGGGCAAACGACAATAGAAAAGAAGAAAGCTTAAGCCAACAACAACAATAAAAAAAGATCAAAGCCACAGAGCAGAGCAAAACCATCCAAAAGAAATGAAGAAAAAAAGATGCACGACAGCCGTTTTTGGAAGCATTCTTGAAAAATGTAGGGGATTCAAAACTATTGGAAAATCTCTTAAATAACTAATGTAGCAAATTGGACACCTGACTATAGATAGGGACTGAATTTTGGAACCTGCTCAGGAATTTTACAAAAACTTATTCCACCCAACAAAGGATGCAGAAAAAAGAACAGGAAACACAAACTGAGAGTGATCTTTTGAGGTTTTCCCAGAAGTTACACTTCAGGAAGTGAAGCAAGCCATCAAAGGAAGAAAGAAAAAGCCCCTGGACCAAATGACATCACCATCGACCTATCCATAAAAAGTGGAAAAAGTCATCCCCTGGAAACTTTACAGACAACATTGTCCCCTTTGCTAAGAACCCTCACGACCTCCAAGTATTGCTAGACTAACAAAATGAAGCAAACAAGAAAGTTGGCTACTGCATTAACTTCAGGTATTCAAATGTTATGTACAACAAACATGTTACGTACCAGGACACAACAATTAAAATCGAAAACGCAGAGCTGGAGAAAGTAGATCACTACATCTATCTCAGCGAGTCTCCATGAAGTCCTCAAAAGAAGAAATAAAGTGAAGAATCATACTAGGTTGGCAAGCTTTCAGTAGAGCAGACTCGACTAACAAGAACACACAAATCCCGCTAGTCATAAAAATAATGGTATACAGCTAATGCATCCTACTCATAGTCACCTATGGAGTTGAAACATGGAACCTGACCAAAACATTGACCCTCAAACTGAGAACCCTGCTCAACCTCACATTGAGGGATCATAAGACAACACAGTATATTAGAAAAAAGACTGCAGTCCAAGATACCATAGAAACAGAATACTTAGATAGCAATGGGCTGAACATGTTGCAAGAATGACAGACAACCACTGGACATTATGACACAGAGCATGGATCCCCAGAGATAATATGCGAAATTGTGGCTGACATAAAGTAAAATGACTTGACAAGCTAGATAAATTCTGAAAGTATTGGCTCCGTATTACCCATGATAGAAAGGTCTGGCGGAGCTTGGGGAAGGTCAATATCCAACAACGGACACATAAAGGCTGATGATGAGTTGTAACTACAGTATTGGCAGAAGTCCTGTACTTTGCACTTTAGTTTTGCTTTGCTGTTGCACCAATATGATAATGTTTGATGAGGTATGATATGTAAGCATTACACACATCCTGATAAATTGCTGGTTTGAGCCAAAACATAGCATGAATTTAATGTCTTTCATCTACAACAGACAGCATCATCAGAAACTGTACTGTGGATTTCAGCATGGTTTTAGCACTCTTGGCTGCTTTCCTGATTTGTCCCTCTACAAAGAGAGAAGGGACTGTTGAGCTTATTCATACTTTTTGGAAGGTTTCCATTCGATTGCTTATGTTCAGGATGCAAGTAATTCTGTTGGAACATCAACAATGGATTGATAACTGTATCCACCCCACATACTTTGATTGCATAGTAGTTAGTGACTAGACTTTGTCTTTCCAATATAGACTCTTTTCTGCATAGGTCTTACCTGTCATTCTTCATGGAACATTGACTAATATAAAAGACATCATTACAGTTCACTGATTTGTCTCTCATAATCCCGGTGCTCAAGGAAAACAAGATGTCAGGGTCATGTGTAGCAAATGGTGAATGTTTCGAGATGTAGTGGCTGGATGTAGGTCTCTGTGTTGCTCTGATGTTCCTGAATGTACTGATGTGAAAGACTGTAGTGCATTACTGATAGTTACTGACTTTGAAAGTGCACGAATTCACCTAGCTCATGTGCTAGCTGTGATTCCAAGGCTGTGTGTCATACTCCCTTCATTAGCCTCATTGGAAAATGTTCAGTTGTTTGGTCAGAGAATACTCCATTTTGCTTGATTATCAAATGGTAAAGTATCCATCTTCTGAGAACTGTTTATGTTCATTCTCAGGCATTATGTGGTAAAGCTCAATCCTTTTTTGAATGTACAGATGAACCGATACTGGCATTGTTCAGATTCCCAGCAGCATGAAAGTAAGAGAGTATCTGTTCCACTTAGTGAATATGAAGGCACCAGTTTTCTCAACATTTATGAAGAGATGCAGACATTTGCCTAAAATAATTTATCCATAGAGTTTCTTTCCTTTCCTTTTCAGAAGCTTGATCATATAGAGGTTCAATGTTATTCTTTTTCTTGACACACATCTTGTATTACATGATCAGGAACTTTATTCCAAACAAGATTTTTATAAAATGTTTTCAAGTGCTCAGTGTCTGTTTCCTCCAAACAATTTGATGTCTTTTGATGAACTAGCGAAAGTATTGCCTCTGTGAAAAAGTGAGACTGCAATACATGAGAATAGACGTGCCAATTTATCATATGTACTTGTGAACTCTTGGCATATGCTGACTACCTCAGTTCTCTAAGACCACTTCCTTCCTTGATGGCTCCTCGCTATGACTCCTTAAAAGAGATGGGTAGATAAAAGCCATTGAGTCGTACAATCAGCTTCTTCAGGTCATCTGATGCAGACAACATCTACTGCTTTTATGCAAAGGGTCTGATCAAAGGTCACTGTGCATACAGAAATAACATTTCTTATACAAATCCTGTGTAAAGTGTAAGGCACTCTAGTGGTGATGTTGTTTGGATCTAGTTTAATGAATGGCAGTACTATCACTCAACTGGTATCATGTGCCACCTTTCAAGGTTTCCTGTATGAAATCCCTGCAACATGGATATGGTAAAACCTTGATGTGATAGCATATTTACTCATTTTTCCTTGACAACCATGTTTGTTTACTTCCCTGACTGACTTCTTCACAAATGAGCCCATGTGCCTGAAGCAAATTTCAGCATCTCTTGTTGTAGAACATGAAAACATCAATGGGCTGCTAATAAATTGCTATCTCTAATAATTTTCAATGTACACTTGGCAAATTTTCTGTGATTATTCTCAATGCATCACTTCATGTGAAATAAAACCATGAAAAGGTTATCCATTGATTGACATGTAAATTTGTCTATGATTTCAGCCTCATTTAGTTCAATTATTTTCATGTTTATCATTGACATGAAATGATTTTTTGTTTTCTTTCTTCAATAGATGACTTTTTTGTTTTAAATTTAAAACAATTTTGAGTATTTTTCCTTGTGGTATGGCTTGAAACAAATGATGCACAAGTTCACACCCAGATTTTTCTTTGCGCATTGCTTATGTGTGTGTTTTCTGTCAGAACTCTAGTTGAGCCCTTACTATGGTTGGTTTTGGTTTTGATTCCATTTATTGATTCCTTTATAAGTATAAATGCATTGCAGATAGAGACATTCACAAATGGGTATTTCTTTCATTTGGATGCCTTTCTGCATATGCTCTAAGTGGAATGTTGCATCTCATCATTTCAAGCAGATTTGCATTTGTTGCAAGACACGTGATGGTCTTTTTGTCATCCTGTTCTGACCATGTTTCTTCCTAATGCTGCACAACATTGTCCTACTTTTTGAGTTTTGCTTTCTCAACCTCAGGTGGAATACCTTTACACTTGGTCTGGATAGTCCCACATGCATAAGTGCCATGTGCAAAAATCCTCAAAAAGCTGCACTAAGATGGAGTATTTGTCACAGTATATGTGGTAGTGCATTAACCATATTTCCTGTGTCAAGTTCTTCACTTCTTGGTCTGCGAGACCTCTCTGTGACACCTCTCCTTATTTACTGGTATAGACTTGGAAATCATTCATGTATCCATTTTGTGGATCCCCTCATATCTAGGCTTTGATACCTCATCTAGTCAGTTTCAGGGGAACATATTGCTCGAAGCCCAAGCAACCAGTCTAGGTGATCATTACTTCATCAATGGATAGTTCCTTGTAGGGAATGTATCAAGATTTAACGTTTTGGATTATCACATCCATGATTGGCCTTCTATGGACAATCCAATCATGTTTGACCAGTCTCTTGGATGGATAGTTTGAGGTGTCAGCCTCATGATTTAATTTATCCAGTCTATCGCCTAATATCCTCTCATGAATTCCAGTGTGATGGATAAAATTGTCTTCAGAAAAATACTTATCCTGATTTGAGACTGGCACTACATCCATCATAATATTGACAGCAATGTATGCCTGTATTTCTTCAGCAGTATTAGCTCACCATTTTGGATCCTTGCTTTGTTTTTTTTCCCTGCTCCCTCTCTGCATATTTGTTGCTTTCAATGGCTATTTTTTCATATAATCCGACTAGAAACATTAAATTAAAATCCATTTCTTTCACAGTATGGTCCAGGGTTGTCTCTGAACACTTCAACATTTCTGATTCCTTGTCAGAGGGAATCATAACTTCTTTCATAGTGATACATTGGAGACCTTGGACTGCTGGCACATTGTGGGTTTGGATTGATACTTCACTATAGCTTTCAATAGTAGCAGCCGAGGGGATGTTACAAATCAGAGCACTACTACAGTGGGACTACAGTGACTCAGGCAATTCTCTCTATTCTATGAAACATGTTGTGTCCAAGTGAGTGAACATTAGAGTCAGCATTGTCAAAGATAAATTCAGCTGATCCATTATAATCACGGTCCATCGAAGGATACTCCTACCTGGGTGTTTCTGTGTAAGTGGGTGCAGAACTTTCATGGGAAGAATACTTACAATGAAGGTAGTTATCACCAACAGTACAGAGGTGATAAATGACCATAACTTACAGGCTACTAATTGGTCATATGCTTTAGCAGGGCACATTCTGATTTTATTATATTTTTCATGAAATATTTCAAAGGGGCTGTCAGATGTTCCTCTTGGGTGAGAATATATATTATAATCATTCACATTAAGCATAATATTAATATATATACAAGAATGCTGCCATCAGAAATTACATATTTTTTGTCTTTCATTGAGTTATCACAATTCTGATTGTACCTGCTGGGGTACAAATTATGATAACATGGACCTTAGCATTATCCGTGATTACATTTTCCGAATATACTTGGTCTGCTTATTTTATTTACATTTTGTTTTCATAGATTTGACTGCGACGTTGTAGAAAAAAGGAATTCTCCATTAAAGTGTGAATATGAGGGTATCTATATATGTACACGTATATCCATCTATATCTATATATTTATATATATGTATATGACGTGGGTACACCTGAATATATATATATATGTATGCATCTATATATGTATGGATCTATATATGTATATATGTATGGATCTATATATGTATATATGTATGGATCTATATATGTATATATGTATGGATCTATATATGTATGGATCTATATATGTATATATGTATGGATCTATATATGTATATATATATGTATGGATCTATATATGTATATATATATGTATGGATCTATATATGTATATATATATGTATGGATCTATATATGTATATATATACGTATGGATCTATATATGTATATATATATGTATGGATCTATATATGTATATATATACGTATGGATCTATATATGTATATATATACGTATGGATCTATATATGTATATATATATGTATGGATCTATATATGTATATATATATGTATGGATCTATATATATATAGGTATGGATCTATATATATATATGTATGGATCTATATATATATATATATGTATGGATCTATATATATATATATATGTATGGATCTATATATGTATATATATATATGTATGCATCTATATATGTATAAATATATATGTATGGATCTATATATGTATATATATATATGTATGGATCTATATATGTATATATATATATGTATGGATCTATATATGTATATATATATATGTATGGATCTATATATGTATATATATATATGTATGGATCTATATATGTATATATATATATGTATGGATCTATATATGTATATATATATATGTATGGATCTATATATGTATATATATATATGGATCTATATATGTATATATATATATGTATAGATCTATATATGTATATATATATATATGTATGGATCTATATATGTATGGATCTATATATGTATATATATGTATGGATCTATATATGTATATATATATATGTATGGATCTATATATGTATGGATCTATATATGTATATATATGTATGGATCTATATATGTATATATATGTATGGATCTATATATGTATATATATGTATGGATCTATATATGTATATATATATGTATGGATCTATATATGTATATATATATGTATGGATCTATATATGTATATATATATGTATGGATCTATATATGTATATATATATGTATGGATCTATATATGTATATATATATGTATGGATCTATATATGTATATATATATGTATGGATCTATATATGTATATATATATGTATGGATCTATATATGTATATATGTATGGATCTATATATGTATATATGTATGGATCTATATATGTATGGATCTATATATGTATATATGTATGGATCTATATATGTATATATGTATGGATCTATATATGTATGGATCTATATATGTATATATATATATGTATGGATCTATATATGTATATATATATGTATGGATCTATATATGTATACATATATGTATGGATCTATATATGTATATATATATGTATGGATCTATATATGTATATATATATGTATGGATCTATATATGTATATATGTATGGATCTATATATGTATATATGTATGGATCTATATATGTATATATGTATGGATCTATATATGTATATATGTATGGATCTATATATGTATATATGTATATGTATGGATCTATATATGTATATATATATATATATGTATGGATCTATATATGTGTATATATATGTATGGATCTATATATGTATATATATATATGTATGGATCTATATATGTATATATATATATGTATAGATCTATATATGTATAATATATATGTATAGATCTATATATGTATATATATATATGTATGGATCTATATATGTATGGATCTATATATGTATATATATGTATGGATCTATATATGTATATATATGTATGGATCTATATATGTATATATATATGTATGGATCTATATATGTATATATATATGTATGGATCTATATATGTATATATATATGTATGGATCTATATATGTATATATATATGTATGGATCTATATATGTATATATATATATGTATATATATATGTATGGATCTATATATGTATATATATATATGTATGGATCTATATATGTATATATATATATGTATGGATCTATATATGTATATATATATATGTATGGATCTATATATGTATATATATATGTATGGATCTATATATGTATATATATATGTATGGATCTATATATGTATATATATATGTATGGATCTATATATGTATATATATATGTATGGATCTATATATGTATATATATATGTATGGATCTATATATGTATATATATATGTATGGATCTATATATGTATATATATATATATGTATGGATCTATATATGTATATATATATATATATGTATGGATCTATATATGTATATATATATATATATGTATGGATCTATATATGTATATATATGTATGGATCTATATATGTATATATATGTATGGATCTATATATGTATATATATGTATGCATCTATATATGTATATATATATGTATGCATCTATATATGTATATATGTATGGATCTATATATGTATATATGTATGGATCTATATATGTATATATGTATGGATCTATATATGTATATATGTATGGATCTATATATGTATATATGTATGGATCTATATATGTATATATGTATGGATCTATATATGTATATATATGTATGGATCTATATATGTATATATATTTGTGGATCTATATATGTATGGATCTATATATGTATATATATTTATGGATCTATATATGTATATATATTTATGGATCTATATATGTATATATATTTATGGATCTATATATGTATATTTGTATGGATCTATATATGTATATATGTATGGATCTATATATGTATATATATATATGTATGGATCTATATATGTATATATATATGTATGGATCTATATATATATATATGTATGGATTTATATATGTATATATATATGTATGGATCTATATATGTATATATATATGTATGGATCTATATATGTATGGATCTATATATGTATATATATATGTATGGATCTATATATGTATATATATATGTATGGATCTATATATGTATATATATATGTATGGATCTATATATGTATATATATATGTATGGATCTATATATGTATATATATATGTATGGATCTATATATGTATATATATATGTATGGATCTATATATGTATATATATATGTATGGATCTATATATGTATGGATCTATATATGTATATATATATATGTATGGATCTATATATGTATATATATATATGTATGGATCTATATATGTATATATATATATGTATGGATCTATATATGTATATATATATATGTATGGATCTATATATGTATATATATATATGTATGGATCTATATATGTATATATATATATGTATGGATCTATATATGTATATATATATATGTATGGATCTATATATGTATATATATATATGTATGGATCTATATATGTATATATATATATGTATGGATCTATATATGTATATATATATATGTATGGATCTATATATGTATATATATATATGTATGGATCTATATATGTATATATATATATGTATGGATCTATATGTATGGATCTATATATGTATATATATATATGTATGGATCTATATATGTATATATATATATGTATAGATCTATATATGTATATATATATGTATGGATCTATATATGTATGGATGTATATATGTATATATATATGTATGGATCTATATATATATATATATATGTATGGATCTATATATGTATATATATATGTATGGATCTATATATGTATATATATATGTATGGATCTATATATGTATATATATATATGTATATATATATATGTATGGATCTATATATGTATATATATATATGTATGGATCTATATATGTATATATATATATATGTATGGATCTATATATGTATATACATATATATATGTATGCATCTATATATGTATATATATATATGTATGGATCTATATATGTATATATATATATGTATGGATCTATATATGTATATACATATATATATGTATGCATCTATATATGTATATATATATATGTATGCATCTATATATGTATATATATATATGTATGGATCTATATATGTATATATATATATGTATGGATCTATATATGTATATATATATATGTATGGATCTATATATGTATATATATATGTATGGATCTATATATGTATATATATATGTATGGATCTATATATGTATATATGTATGGATCTATATATGTATATATATATATGTATGGATCTATATATGTATATATATATATGTATGGATCTATATATGTATATATATATATGTATGGATCTATATATGTATATATATATATGTATGGATCTATATATGTATATATATATATGTATGGATCTATATATGTATATATATATGGATCTATATATGTATATATATATGTATGGATCTATATATGTATATATATATGTATGGATCTATATATGTATATATATATGTATGGATCTATATATGTATATATATATGTATGGATCTATATATGTATATATATATGCATGGATCTATATATGTATATATATATATATGGATCTATATATTTATATATATATGTATGGATCTATATATTTATATATATATGTATGGATCTATATATGTATATATATATATGTATGGATCTATATATGTATATATATATATGTATGGATTTATATATGTATATATATATATGTATGGATCTATATATGTATATATATATATGTATGGATCTATATATGTATATATATATATGTATGGATCTATATATGTATATATATATATGTATGGATCTATATATGTATGGATCTATATATGTATATATATGTATGGATCTATATATGTATATATATATATGTATGGATCTATATATGTATGGATCTATATATGTATATATATGTATGGATCTATATATGTATATATATGTATGGATCTATATATGTATATATATGTATGGATCTATATATGTATATATATATGTATGGATCTATATATGTATATATATATGTATGGATCTATATATGTATATATATATGTATGGATCTATTTATGTATATATATATGTATGGATCTATATATGTATATATATATGTATGGATCTATATATGTATATATATATGTATGGATCTATATATGTATATATATATGTATGGATCTATATATGTATATATGTATGGATCTATATATGTATATATGTATGGATCTATATATGTATATATGTATGGATCTATATATGTATATATGTATGGATCTATATATGTATGGATCTATATATGTATATATGTATGGATCTATATATGTATATATGTATGGATCTATATATGTATGGATCTATATATGTATATATATATATGTATGGATCTATATATGTATATATATATGTATGGATCTATATATGTATACATATATGTATGGATCTATATATGTATATATATATGTATGGATCTATATATGTATATATGTATGGATCTATATATGTATATATGTATGGATCTATATATGTATATATGTATGGATCTATATATGTATATATGTATGGATCTATATATGTATATATGTATATGTATGGATCTATATATGTATATATATATATATATGTATGGATCTATATATGTGTATATATATGTATGGATCTATATATGTATATATATATATGTATGGATCTATATATGTATATATATATATGTATAGATCTATATATGTATATATATATATATGTATAGATCTATATATGTATATATATATATGTATGGATCTATATATGTATGGATCTATATATGTATATATATGTATGGATCTATATATGTATATATATGTATGGATCTATATATGTATATATATATGTATGGATCTATATATGTATATATATATGTATGGATCTATATATGTATATATATATATGTATATATATATGTATGGATCTATATATGTATATATATATATGTATATATATATGTATGGATCTATATATGTATATATATATATGTATGGATCTATATATGTATATATATATATGTATGGATCTATATATGTATATATATATATGTATGGATCTATATATGTATATATATATGTATGGATCTATATATGTATATATATATGTATGGATCTATATATGTATATATATATGTATGGATCTATATATGTATATATATATGTATGGATCTATATATGTATATATATATGTATGGATCTATATATGTATATATATATGTATGGATCTATATATGTATATATATATGTATGGATCTATATATGTATATATATATGTATGGATCTATATATGTATATATATATATATGTATGGATCTATATATGTATATATATATATATATGTATGGATCTATATATGTATATATATATATATATGTATGGATCTATATATGTATATATATGTATGGATCTATATATGTATATATATGTATGGATCTATATATGTATATATATGTATGCATCTATATATGTATATATATATGTATGCATCTATATATGTATATATGTATGGATCTATATATGTATATATGTATGGATCTATATATGTATATATGTATGGATCTATATATGTATATATGTATGGATCTATATATGTATATATGTATGGATCTATATATGTATATATGTATGGATCTATATATGTATATATATGTATGGATCTATATATGTATATATATTTGTGGATCTATATATGTATGGATCTATATATGTATATATATTTATGGATCTATATATGTATATATATTTATGGATCTATATATGTATATATATTTATGGATCTATATATGTATATTTGTATGGATCTATATATGTATATATGTATGGATCTATATATGTATATATATATATGTATGGATCTATATATGTATATATATATGTATGGATCTATATATATATATATGTATGGATTTATATATGTATATATATATGTATGGATCTATATATGTATATATATATGTATGGATCTATATATGTATATATATATGTATGGATCTATATATGTATGGATCTATATATGTATATATATATGTATGGATCTATATATGTATATATATATGTATGGATCTATATATGTATATATATATGTATGGATCTATATATGTATATATATATGTATGGATCTATATATGTATATATATATGTATGGA
>OY735215.1:13860390-14102890 GCA_963457665.1 Thysanoteuthis rhombus
TTAAATGTTATCATAGTAGCTTTTCAATTGCTTTTTACATTAATTTTAATACTTTTTCAAATGACAAACACAAAAGTTATGAATTTTATTGATTGTTGTCACTGAGAACCATGTGACTCAACATTCCCATTTTAATGTTTACCTCACTCATGTGAAAAAAAGCCAAGTGAGAAGAAGAAGAAGAAGAGGACAAAGAAGAAGAAGAAGAGGAAGAAGAGGAGGAAGAGGAAGAAGAAAAGGAAGAAGAAGAGGAAGAAGAAGAGGAAGAAGAAGAGGAAGAAGAAGAGGAAGAAGAAGAGGAAGAAGAAGAGGAAGAAGAAGAGGAAGAAGAAAAGGAAGAAGAAGAGGAAGAAGAAAAGGAAGAAGAAGAGGAAGAAGAAAAGGAAGAAGAAGAGGAAGAAGAAAAGGAAGAAGAAGAGGAAGAAGAAAAGGAAGAAGAAGAGGAAGAAAAGGAAGAAGAGGAAGAAAAGGAAGAATAAGAGGAAGAAGAAGAAGAAAAGGAAGAAGAAGAAGAAAAGGAAGAAGAAGAAGAAAAGGAAGAGGAAGAAGAAAAGGAAGAGGAAGAAGAAAAGGAAGAGGAAGAAGAAAAGGAAGAGGAAGAAGAAAAGGAAGAAGAAGAAGAAAAGGAAGAGGAAGAAGAAAAGGAAGAAGAAGAAGAAAAGGAAGAGGAAGAAGAAAAGGAGGAGGAAGAAGAAAAGGAAGAAGAAGAAGATCAACAATAACAACAGTTTGATTTCCTGAATGATGTTTGATAATTACAGTAAAGTAACAGACTAAAGTACCAATATGGCTACATGTAAAAGTTTTGGAGAATCCACAAAACCTTAAATGAAAGATCTCTGGAGGATAAAACGAATTATGGCACATCACTTCAGAATTAACAAAGCAAAGTAAATTTCAATTCATTAAATTACCAAATGTATTAACAGACATGAAAAAATTTAGCCAGCCATTACAGGTGTCACCCCTCAGTGACGCCAATGAGTGAGGGGTTCAATCTGCAATGAAACTTTGATTGTGCCTGGCAATTTGGAACATCTACAGGCGGCACCAATCAGCCTGAAAGGTTGAAAATTGGCATCAGTATTTTACTAGATTCTACTGAATACATTTTTTTGTTTTTTGAGAAAAAGAGCTAAAACTCAACATTCGTTTTGAAAGTGAAAGCAATACTTTCATACTAGTCTTGGAAATTTGCATTAGTAGTCTATTACATACCACCTAAAAACGTTTTCTCTTTTCAAAACTGACACTATGATGAGGATGATTATAATAATAAAAAAACTTAATCATATAACAAATGGTACAAAATATATAACAACACTATAACCTACCTCCTTTATATAGATGATTTGAAACTATGGAAAGAATGATGAGCAAGCATAAAGCCTGTTGACTGGTGAGAGACTTAGTGATGGTATTGGGATAGATTTTGGACTTGCTAAGGGTGCAAAAGCTACTTTTCAAAGGGGAAAATTGACCACTTCATCATCCATTAATATACTAAGATCAAGGAATTAGACCAAGAAGAAAGGTAAACATATACAACACAATAACATGAAAGAAAAAATAAGAAAAGAATACAATAGAAGAATAAGACTAATAATGAAAGCGGAATTAAACTCTAGAACTAGAATGCAGGCCATTAACTCACTGGTCATAGATAGATCTAATATCAACTGGAACTTATCGGAAGGGAGGAGGAGGAGGATGAAAACAACAACAATATATTAACAAATAAATTTCATTAATAAACATGACAAATCACAAACACACACACACACACACATATATATATATATATATATACACATACAATTTTTGTTCATCATTGAGGCGCAGGGTGCAAATTAGGCTTATTGCCTCACAAGTAGTTCCTATCTTGGTTCATAATGGGCGGGGGGAACAAATTAGTCTTATTGCCTCAAAAGTAGTACCTATCTTTGCGGTTTCTCATAAATTGATATCTTCTGTTATATATATATATATATATATATATATATATATATATATATATATATATGAATATATATATATATATTAGCAAGTCCAGATGATATTCACAGAGCAGACAAAAATCGAAATAAGTGGACAGTAATTCCAGAATGAGATTCCATGAAATATTTCTTGATGGTTATTTTCAGACCACTTTTGCTTATGTTCATTGGATGTTTTTTGAAAAAACCTTTCATTTAGAGTGTTTGTCTGCTACACAAGAAAAATAATTATCAAAATCATTTGAGATTTTAGTACGATCATTAATTGGTTCACCATTTTCATCTTTTATACATATTGGATAGTTATAGGATTTAGATTCAACATTTACGATTCGATTAAAACCTTTTCAAAGATTTTTTATGCTATTTGAATTTTTCTAAAAGTAGTTTTTAAAGTAATAAGATTTGCTTTTCCTGATAAGATCTATAATTATATCACAGAGTTCTTTGTATTCGCTATGTAAAGAGGTCTTGTTGGCTTCATTTTTCACTCTCATATATTTTCCTAAGATTATATCTCTCCTTCTAATTTCCTGAGTAATCCATTGTTTATATCTACATTTAAATTCTCTATTTTTTTTTGTTTTTTTGAGTTGCATATATTTATTTAGGAATGTCAAAAGAGAAATTTACATATTTTTTTTCACATTGCAGGAGTTTACCCGAGGGGAGTTCAATCTGTACTCAAAGTTTGCGCTAAATTGGTCACTTGTTCAAGCCCTCGTTTTCTGAAAATCCTGACATTTTTACTAGATATTGCTGCCCAACAACAGGAGAGAGAAGTATCTTATTCATTGATGACCTCTTTTTTCTACTTTTCCAATAGATGACCCCCAACACAGCATGTTACCAAAAGACAATGGTCACATGAAGGTTTTTATTGAGAAATTAACCTAACCCGTTTTAGATGTACAAAACATAATTTAAGACAGAACTAAAAAGCAAACAATTTACTTTAATATAGAACTATTAACAATTTTTAATTTATTGTTTACTTTTATAACTTCCATTATCAAAAAGACATCAATATGTCAGAGGTTTACATCCAAAAATGATATAAAAAAGAACCAGATTTTCCTGAAAATAATGTAAAAATATAAAAATAGGCATAATTAATCAATAAACCATTATTTAGTAATAGAGTAGTAGTGTTGTGGTTAATTAAGTAATAAGTATCTGACTACAATAACCAACTTCTATCAAATTATAGAATTTTACTTTCTGTATTAACTGCAAAATTAGTATCATAGAAAATCAATTCTTTTATGGCCAGCTGCTGACGATTCTAGCTGATCAGGAAATGAAGGTGAGAAAAAAGATTAGACTTTTTCCTCTCCCTTTTGACTGTAGGTACAAAATATGGTGTCACATGACCATAATAAGAGAAAAAAATGGCTATAATTTAATTGAAATTTTATTTGAAATAAGGGTAACTACATTGAAATAGTAAGAAGAGCGTTAATCAGATAATTAATTCTATACAAAGAATACAGTTTTATTTCGATTTAACATTATAAACCTGTCTGTTACCATCATATTTTGTTTAGTATACTCAACATAGGTTTTTATATAGTTACCCTTGTTTTAAATAAAATTTCAATTAAATTGTAACTATCTTTTTTTCCATTAACTATGGCTATGTGACAAACTTTTCTGCAGTGATTCAAGTTTAAGTGACATGAGGATTAAAAATACAAATTGACAACACATCCCAAAAATCTACCGGAGTTCAACTTAAGGTTCAGCCAGCAATAATTTGATCAGAACATAGCTTTATATACACTTATGTGATCTTTCAGTCCAAGTTATATTGCTGAGTTTAGATTTTCAAACTTTAGGAATAAAACATGGAGTACTGGTGCCAATTTTTAAGTCTGTAGAGAAAACGGTACAGTCAGGAGCACTGGAACACACAAATACATGCACATGTAAAAAAAAAAAAAAAAAAAAGGATAGAAACTTTCAGCACCTTTGGTGGATACTGTTGTTCAATACATAAATTATATTGTTATTGCTTTGAATAAATTAAATTGTCAAATGGTTTTTATTGTTTGCCGTTCTTAACATCAAGTAAAGGATGATTCTGCACAGATGGAACCTACCAGGGGGTGATGCAGACCTATCCAGACCCTCAAATATTTGGTGACTCAAACAGACGCCTAATCACACCTAACCCTGTCCAATGAGTATGTGCAAAAACTGCCCGAGGGTTACACAGGAATAACATGTTCTAAATTTAACCTCTTGGACACTAGGAGATGCTATATTTCCATGTCTCAGTGCTGGAAGGTGCTATATTCCAATGCCTGAACCCTGGAAAATGCTATATTCTAATGTCCTGACCCATGGAGATGCAAAGTCCCTTGCTTGGTGCTAAAAAGACAAAATTTCAATATCTGATCATCTTATACCATATTTAAATGGCCGTATGAAATTTGATGTATGTTTCCCAGAAAATTAAGTGATAAGTTTTTATTTTTATTTTTTTTATTTTTAATTGTCACAGTTATTGCACTTATTATTTTTTCAGATAAGGAGATAATGCTGTAAACCTTTTTTTTTAGTTCCTTATCAATAGAATTTCTTATTTTCAAATAATGGGGGGGGGGCTGTTGATAGCAAGACCAGATCCTTGAATATCTAGGAATATTACCTAGTTTGGGATTTTTTCTTACAATTAAAAAGTATTTATTAGAATTTTCTTTCAAGTTACATTATGGAAAGGGGAAGTTGTTATAATCTTAATCTCAAGAACAAACCTTCATAGGCATAAAGGTTTTTTTCTCAAGAACAGGATTATCTCATCTTTTAAACATGCTCAAAGGTCAGATTTTATTATTTTTAGAGCTGAAAACAAATACTCCATACTGACATAACTACAGGGTACCTTTCTATTGCTTCTTTGAGAGACCATTTTTGTGCACAATCATATTTTGGTTGCAAAGTCAGCAAAACAGATAAAAGCATCACTCTTGACCACAGATACTTGACAGCAGCAATGATGACAAAGCACTTTTTCAAAATGTTAAAAAATTGGTGAATTTTTTGCAATGTCTGCACCCCAAGAATATTTTACAGTCATAAGATACAAATGAGGTTTTCCCTTATAGGCCACCAAACTATGCCTTTTTGAGAGATCTGCTTAACCTGAAAAGACAGGAAGGGAAGACCAACAAACATTTGGGTCAGTGATGGCAATGTCTCACTGGAAATACTGACACAGAAAGTCAGAAGACAGAAGTGGCTGCCATATTACAGAAAAAAAATTCTGAACTTCAGCCATTTGCACATCGACCTAGAGGGAGGGAGGGAGCTGTACAAATGATTTCCTGTGATCACCTTTTGAATACTCCATTGCTACTACTTGAACTACTAGTGCTAGTATCACAGTGCCACCACCTTCAACTGAGATGGGCTTAACCTTGAAATTAGCTGAAGCAGGGAATCAACTAGCAACTACCTAAAGAAAAAGAGGAAGAAGAGACAAAGGAAATTTCTGACCTCAAATTCACGCTGACAGTTGTATTGAAAATGACTAAGATTTTGACATCACAGACCCACTCTGATGATAACATTAAATACATAATTCAAAGTTGAGTGTAAGTTTAATATTAATATCGAAGAAAATTCAAAGTTACTAGCTCCAACTTCGACTAGATAAAAACTAGCAGCTCCAAGCCCACAACTCTGATAATATCAATGTAGTGTCTGGCTTTCCATAACATGCCATTTGCTCTTTTTCAATTTCTTGATTAAGATTTCACAATGGAATCTACTATGGATGAATAGAAAGCACATAGAAAATATTACAGAAATGAACACAATTGAATGCAACTGATCCAGCATTACAACATATTTATCTAAATCGATATGTAATAGTACATATGATTTATTCATAAAACTATATTCATTCATTTATTTAACTATATTATTCATATATCATTAATCATCATTATTTATAGATTTTTTTTTATATTATCAATAATAAATCTATTAATATATTGCTATTTATTTATCAATATTGAATATTCATTATCATGGTTACAGTGTACAATACGATGTAATCCAAAAATTTGAATTCATAAAAAAATGATCGGCAAAAACTTGATGAAAAACAAACTCATGTAAATATATATCAAACAACTCCTTCAACAGACCAATCATGTCTGCATTTGCTTTTAATGCGAGACCAGTTGCCTTCAATAGGGTTTGTATATACAATGACATCCTTCAGATCTGTGAAGATATCCAACAAAGGTTCCAAGAGAATAAAGAAAATAGTACAGGCTGATTTATAACCTTTTTATTGAGGCATGAAGTAAAATTTATTTGAATACTTAACATAAGTACTTTAGAGGAAGAAAAAAAACCCACCATTTTTTTTTCTATTGTGTATGATTTTCATGATGGCCTCCAAGATGCTCACCAAATACTTAAAATGCCTATTACTTGTCAATCATTAACAAGTTTTTTTTCAATGTTTATTATTCATATTTTTTTTTCAACATTTTTGTTGTATCAAGTGAGCTAGATAACATATCAAAATTCTAGTGCAGTCAGAGTATAATTTTCAAGATGGTGTCCAAATTGACAGCCAAATTAGTTGGCTTTATGAAACCTACTCACAAAAAAAAAATCACAGAAGGTATCTCAACATTGTTTCGTATCATCAGGTGTGCTCAATAACATACAAAAAATCTAACACAGTCTATTGGAAAGATATGATTTTCAAGATGGCATATAAAGGCCTTACTACAGATATACTTCATGAATTATAGAATAGTATAGGCTACATGAAGACTCTTAACCTTTCAAGCTTCAAAAAGGAGTAAGACAAGGTGATACTAGCACACCAAAACTCTTCACAGCCTGCAACAAGATGATCTTCCGAAACTTGGACCAGAATAGAGGAACCTCAGATTTGCAGACGACATCGTCCTTTTCATAGAGAACCAACACAACCTCCAACTAATGCTAGAAAAACTAAATGAAGAAAGCAAAAAAAAATCAGCCTACACATGAATTTCAGTAAAAGAAAAGTCACGTGCAACAATCAACACGAGAATATGAACATAACTATCAAAATCAAAGATGCAAAACTGGGAAAAGTAGACCACTACATCTACCTAGAACAACGAATCTCATTGAAATTCATAAAAGAAGAAGAAATCAAGCGAAGAATCACTCTGGGATGGCAAGCCTTCGGCAGAACTAACTCAACTTTCAAAAACCAGACGATGCCAATAATTCTAAAAAGAAGAGTATACAACCAATGCATTCTCCCAGTAGTCACTTATGGAGCTGAAACATGGAACCTAACCAAAAGACAGACCTACAAACTAAGAAGTATACAATGCGTGCATGAGAGAATCATGGAAAGATCACAAGACAGTACAGTATATCAGGGAGAAAACGGAAGTCTGAGACATCAGGGAATCTATTAAAAAAACTTAAATGGCAATGGGCAAGCCATGTTGCAAGAATAGTAGACAACCAATGGACATCATGACTCATAACATGGATCTCCAGAGATCACATGGGAAACTGAGGCCAGCAGAATACAATTGGAGAGATGAACTGGACAAATTCAGAAAATACTGGCTCTGCGATGCCCATGATATAGAATTGTGGCGGATCCTGGGGAAGGTCTATATCCAAAGACAGACGATAAAAGACTGATCATGATGACACACTATATTGACCAATTGCTAGACCCAACCCAAATTTTATTCACTTCTTTTTTACCCCAGAGACTGCCTTTCAAAATTTCATTGAAATTCATTGGAAACTTCAAGAGATATTTTGTGAACAGACATGATTGAATACTGAAATGTATGAGGAGAGAACAGAAAAAAAATGCAAAAATATCTCTCAATCACAAACAAATTCTTGGATCTACCTTAAAATTCAATGACATCTGTCTTGATAAGTACTTAACCCTGCACAAAAATCTCAACCAAAAACATACCTGGATCTACTGCCAAATTCAATCAATTCTTCCTTATAAAATGGCTTATCCAGCCCCAAAATCAATTGAAATTCATTGAAAATCTCGAGATATTGTGTAGACAGATATGTATAAAATATTTTTTTTTTAATGGAAAAATCTTTCTCAATCACAAATGATTATCTGGATCACCCTCAAAATTTAGTTACTTCCTTAGTACCATGTGCTTCACCCTTCTTTCAAAATTTTATTGAAATTTATAGAGAACTTTTGTAGATATCATATTGACAAACAGTAGTAAGTACAGAAAAAAAAAGTTTTTGCTTTTTTTTACTCAAACATTCCTGTACTCAAATATGAGTGTCAACTCATTTTTCTTTTAATGTGCGCATATAAAAATTTATGAAAATACTACATCGTGCTTCTAATAAAAATTTACCATGGGACCCCAGTACAGCTAAATAAATAAAATATAGGTTGTGTGCATCAAAAGTTTTTGAAATCAAAATAAAAATTCTCAAAGAATGAATAAAAGATATGTTGTGTGCTATGTTTGCGATCCAGTGGAAATGCACATATTTCCACAAAAAAAGGCCATTTCTAGAGACTATTTCAGTGAATGTGTATATCACGGCTTTAGTAGCCGCTATTACAATTCATGCATAGCCGTCCATCTATAGTTGCTTTACAACAATGGTTACATGCATGAGTGTGTATCCCAAGAGAATGCCCTGGAAACTTGTTAGTCTGGTGTAAATCATAAACAGTCTGCCCCCAAAATATATTCTATTTCTGTTATAGCTATCAATCTGAATTACAAGGTTGTTTTTTTTTTCAAAGGGCACTGCCAGGACCTGCAATTTGACACAGATTGTAAAATCATACATGTGATTTATTACACAGTACTGGCATTGTATTTCACATTGTAGGTGGCATGTTACATTCCTTGTTTTGAATTACAATATGTGCATTGAAATATAGACTCTGAGTAAAAATGAAAAGCTTTTGAAGATCAATAGCAACAGATGAATTTCATCAAGAATCCAATGTTAAAGACTCTGCATTAGGTGGTAAGAAATGTACATGAATCCAAGCCTCATTTACATAAAAAAATCATATGAAACCAAGTTTCACATTTTCAGAAGAAATTCTTGTCCTGAACTTTTGGTTTATGGTGAAAGCCATTAGAATTAAGGGCTTCAAAATCAATTATCAAGCAATTTGAATTATTCACCAAGAAAACCAAAGTATAAGGAAAAGCTCAAGTGATAAGATACTTGGTTGATAGAGAGATTATCGCCCAAAACAAGGAGATACATACAATTGCAGAAACCATTAGAGTCAAGTATGTTTGTGGTTTGCCCCTCAAAAAATTGCTACAAAACTGTTTTTCAATGTTTTTTGTAGTATCAATATGTTCAATAACATATCAAAAGTCTAACACTGGAAAGACATCATTTTCAAGATGGCATCCACAATGGCTACCAAATCCTCAAAATGAATATTATTCATTATCCATTCTAGACAAGTAATTCTAGTGCCTAATCTCATATTTTAGAGATCTAAGAATCCATTCAGCATACCTAATCTATAGCAAAATGATTTAAATAAAGTGATTTCACATAGCATATCCATTTCTAAAAAGTTCCAGATTTAATAATAGTCATTGTTACACTCTTCATTCTGTAAAGGTTGATGTGGATTTTCACTATTTCCAGCTTGACATGGTCCACAAGCAACGATTTTCTTGGTCATAATTGTTACAAACCGAATGTTCCCCAGTTTCGATCCCCTATTTACGTCACACTCCTTTCTAATCCAGGCCTCTCTGGCAATGTATTTAGTCGGTAGGAGGGAGACATTCTGGGATAACAAATGACTTAGAGAAAAATTATTTGCTTGCTGAAAAGGTTTTAGCGCAAAGGAGCATATAAATTGGTACTATTGCAACCAAATATATCAGCTATAACCTCGCTCCCAAAGTCTTCTATGACATTGATTCGGCTACAGGGATACATTTGTACAGGTCTGGACATTTGAGTCACCATTTGCAAGTCTCTGGAACACTGACCTTTTGCCAACACTGTTGTATCATACCCTGGGAAAGTATGAATATACAGCAGCTGAGAACAAATCCAACCAGGACTTGTTTTATCTTGCTGATGTCTTGAGAAATAAGGATTTGTCTGGATGGAAATACAGACCACTTTTGTTGGTCTAAGCATAGTCGAGAAGAATGAATAAGTCTGTATCCTTCGCTATCAAGGTTGTCAGCTGATATCAGGATGCCTTGATTCCAGCTTTAACTTATGTCTATGTTTGCATCCCCTGATGCATTGTTAACCTTTTTCTGCAATTCTTCTGTCACTAAATCAGTAAGTCTGTTACAAGGTCTGGAAAGGAAATCACCCTATGTACCCAGACAGTTTTTGCATTCAAACAGCTAATCAATTGGGCATTTCACTGATGTGTATTGTCTTTGATGGAAAGACCTCCACTATGACCATCAAAAACTACAGTTGCATCACTATAAGGGCATATATGAAGTCAGCAAGTGTATGATGGCACCATAAACTGTAACTTCTTTTCCATTGCAAGCGCTGAACCAGGGAGCCACCATCAAGGACACTATGTTCATTTAGTGAAATAAAATCTTTGACATTTTGTTGTATTTTTTGATTGAAAACTCAGCAATGACAGGTGATATTTAGGGCAAGTCAGCTTCACAAAAGATTTCTTTGGGTTCAAACAGGACTGTAAGGAATGCCTTTTCCAGTGAAACGTCATGTTTTCAACACAAGCAGATCAATGACAGATCTCAATTCATCCTCACTTCTGTTAATTCCTGGTGTTGCTCGCTGGTCATATAGGTCATGGCATCGTTGTAAACAGATGTGATGGGTGTGGACAGGGTCCACATTGCACACATTTCTTTGGTCATTCCACAACCAGGAGTCAAGCCTCCACAACTTTTCACGGACCGAATCACTGTTTACTCAATAACAAGGTCAGAGTTCAGGCCTTGTCACTATGGTGGATCACATATAAACCCTTAGAAAATCTGGGCGAACATGTAAAGCTGTCTGGTTTTGAGTGAGCACATTTCTTGGACATAGAAATATGCAGATTTTAGATATTGGAAAATGGTTATTGTGTGCAATCTGCTTTGATGATCACTTAGTTATCCACAGCTGACTGATTTTAGACCTTGTGCAAAGTTTTGCCTTTTTAGTGTCAATCTCCTTTTTGGTATGTGACAACATATCCGATGCTACAGCACTCTCCAAGGTCATTTCTTTTGCCATCAAAGATTGAGTATAGTTTTCTTGCCTGGTCCACCAATGACTTGATCTGTAGGTTATCATTCAGCAGATCAGACCAAACCAGGTGATCAAGACATCTATCCACCAGCAGATGTCTGCAGAAAGCTTTCTGTACTGATTTTCCAGTCATCATATGCTGGATGGCATTCTCACCAGAGACAACTTCCACCAGTGTGCCTATTGCACCAAGAGGTTTCATCGATGTGTGAAAACATCCAAGCATTAAGACAATGCATTACAAAAAGCTACTCTTTGATGTATCCATCTTTGCAGCTTCTCAATGCATGGGCTGATCAAACATAACAATGGTGTTCGATCACGAGATCACAGATAAAATTCAGCATAGATAAGATGCATGTTTTGTCCCAGAGAACAAGTCGATAAGCAAAAATAGAATTGATGATTAGCCTGGGTGTTCTAATCCTTGACATGCTTATTTTCCAGTTTGAAGCTTAGTAAGAGCTCTAAAAGTATATCAATTGTTCTAGCACAGTTGATCAGTACTGGGTATTGTTTGAACATGTTTTGCATTTTTTTTCAAAACATAATACTTCTTAATGAGAAGAACTAAATACTATTACATGAAGAAGGAATCATGACTGATACAAATGAGGTGCCTGCACTGCAAGCTCGACTTTTATTGAATAATAATTTCAGTGTCTACAAAAAGATTCATTTCTACAATTCTGTACATAATTCCAGATAAAATCCTATGACAAGTATTTCACCAGCAACAATCCTCAAAACAATTCCATGCATAAAATCCACACCTACCCTGATGTCACATATGTAAGTAAACGTATACTTTTTCATTCTTTATAGCCCACTCCCTCTTTATATATGATTGTCAATCTCAGATATAAACCTGTAAAAGCAGTGACCAAGTGGAGGAGGGGTGGTGCACGGCACAAAGACCTCAATCCAAAGCAGAGTTGCCATTTTGCAAATTTGGGACTTTTCAAAAACCTTTTGGCCATGAATTTTTTGGTTTGGCTATATTAATTTCTCCCATAGTTTTTAGTAAAAAAAGAGAAAAGAAAAAAAAGAGACAAAACCGTGTCTAAAACTGCAAATCTACTTTATTATTATCATGAGTAGTGGTAGTATTTTTTGAATATGCCTAATTATCAATGAGTGATAAAGAATTGCATGATGAAGGCCAAGGGTTTAAAAATGAAAGATAGCTAACTTTTTGTTGAAGAATCTTTAACCAGTAAAGAAAATGCATACATGCACAATGAGTATAAAAAATATTAATTCAGCGGCAAAATTAAAGAATCTCATTTTACAAAATGTGATTTTGCTTCTGCATTATTATATTTTCATCTATTCTATAGTCACAAAAAGAAATTTTGCCACTACATTAACAAAGTTTCGTCTATTTTATGTTAAAATATCCTGAAAAAGACGGAAAAAATATTGAAGCAGTGATATTTACTAAGTTATTATGGTGGCATGTACCCAAACATAACAGAATTTTGTAAAATAAAACTTTTTAATTTTGTCACTGTATCAATATCTTTTCATGTATTTTACGTTAAAATATACTTGCTTTGTGTTTTACAAATTTTTACAATGAACACATTGTGCATGTGAGCAATTTTCTTACTGGTCCTGTTTTCTTTAAAAAATTTTTAGATGCCATTTAAAGCTTTTAAGTAGACAATCAGATCATACTAATTTTATCTTAGTGATCTCTGTTGATAATTACATAAAAACAAAATTGACTGTAAATCAGTCATCCAGAAACACCTGCTTCACATGACATATCCATGGTTTGAGGCACTATCTAGAAAGAAAAAAAATTTCCCTAAAATTGTGCAAGAGTACAACCGACTATTGCAACACCTGAAAGTTCCATCCCCCTTCAGTGAACCATTTCTCATATACATTGCATTGAGAATATGAGGTATACTTTAGTGACCATTTTGTCACTGATGTCCACCCATGTTTCATTTGGCACTTTTGAACATATGTACTGGCCTGAATAAAGTGTCTCCAGCATATGTATCACAGCTGCAACCAGGTCAAAATTATTCCCATCTATATCGTTTCTTAATGCTGAAATTTCTGATTATCAAATCTTTAGATAAAAGCTATGTAATATTATATAAAATCAGGTATGATGTACTGGATTGTGTCCAGCTATTCTGTACAGACTCTTCATATAATGCAATTTAAATCAACATTCTGTATTATTTGTTGAAACAGACTTTGGATATGTTGCTTGCCTTTCAAAGGGAAAAATATTGAGTGATGTTTGATTTCATGCTCTTTGTCATTTTTCCTCCGCATGGTGGCTGAGTGGCGCAGTCACAGTGTTCAATATTTCTGAATAAAAACGCAGGATCCCTCATGCTCTGTTGAGCATTTAGTAGAGATACTTGATCTGAAATTGCAATTTTGAGCTTCGACAGGGTATAATCCAAATAGATGGTCATAAAACTCCTAAGCCACTTGCTGTTGCATATTGGCATTACATCTCATATAGGCCATCCAGTTGATCAGATTTTTGAAAAGTTTACAATGGTCATAATAAAATTAAAGTTATCAGTTTGTGTGATTATTTTCATCAAAATTGGACATGGATACACCAAAAATTATTGTAATTCAGAGAGAAAAGATATATAAAATCAGTGTGTGTGTCTGTGTATGTCTTTGTGTGTTTGTGTTCGCATGATCATTGTAGAAGAATTTTTTATTTAAAAGAATATTTCAGATATCAAGCCTAAAGATTTTTTCACTTAAAATGATGCTGCAAAAGAACTAAGAAATAAAAAATTCATGAAATAAATAGGACAGAAAAATAATTCATGTAAGCCATGCTTCTGCATGAATGACAAAAAAAAAAAATATCCAACTTAGCATTATAGTTACAAGGAGGATGTTTATTTTTTTAAATTTGAATAATATACATATGGCTAAAAATGTCCAAAGCATAGGCCAGTGAATCCTGCATTCAAGCTAACAATAAGTTGTCCACCACTGCTATGGAAACGAAAACAATCTTTATTTTTTATTTTTGAATATGAATTATGTGTCTGACTTTCAAAATTTTTCTTATTTCCAACATTAAAACACATGCTACATGTTTATAAAATGGAGAATCCTTATTTCTATTTAGGAAATACAATTACATAGTTAATCTTAGAGTACATGGAAATTTTGGGGTAATTCAACTCAAAAGTTTAGGTGTGCATCGTGTTATATCAAATTCAAAGTAAAAATTCCCCTCGAAATTTGCATGTACCATTTCTGAAATCAATGAGAGTTATTTTCAAAAAATACTTACAATAAAGGTCTCTACAAGATGACATGAATTTTATTAAAATTTGCTCAGTTTTACAAAAGTTATTACAAAATTAAAGTCATCAATTTGTGTTATAATTTTAATCATAAGAGCAGAGTGTTAAACTTGAGTGCCTCATGAATAATTTTCTTTTTAGTGTAGTGCAGTATTGCAAGGTTTTATTTTATGCCATTTGGGGGGGGGGGATGCTTTTAGTCAGAAACATCTCCAACTATCTGGCAAGTCTGGTTCGAAGACTGAGAATGAAACACAGAATTTTAATTTTCCAACTTTTATTATGCTACAAGCAACTATAGATAATGCTTACAAAGTAAAGAAAAAATGAAACACACGGGGCTAAAAAGTGTCCAAAGCATAATCAAGTGACTACCACATTCAAATTAGTAACAAGTTGTCCATGATTGCTATAGAAACAAAACAATTTCAATTTCTTATTTTTGAGTATATATTATTTGTGCCTGTCTTTCAAAAATGTTAATTGTACTTCAATTTTGCCACTAACAACTATAGATTATAATAACAAAGTAAAGAAAAAACATATTGATTCTGGGATGGTTTACATTCCCTTCAGAAAAGATAAAATTGTTCTCCAGGACGGTGGGGAAAAAAGTTAGTTTTGAGCCCTAGTCAGGAACAAACCATAAGGGCAGAATCAAACTTGAGCAACTAATCATTTGGATAGGTATTTGTGAGGGATGGGATATTGAACCTGATATCATTTTTAATAAGTTACACAGCTGTTTCAATGAATACCTGTATCTGTGATTTTTTTTCCTTTTTGGGGTTGAAATAAGATCCCAAAATTTATTACTAAAGAAAGGAGTAAGACAAGGTGATACCAGCTCACTGAAACTCTTCACAGCCTACCTCGAGATGATCTTCAGAAGACTAGACTGGGAGAGTAAAGGAATTAGAATAGACGGTGAGTATCTAAGCAACCTCAGATTTGCAGACGACATAGCCCTGTTTGCAGAGAACCTACACAACCTCCAACTAATGATAGATGAACTAATTGTAGAGAGCAAGAAAGGCGGCCTACACATGAACTTCAGCAAGATGAAGATTATGTGCAACAACCACATTGGAGATAAAAACACTAAAATCAAAATCGAGGACACAGAACTGGAGAAAGTAGATCACTACATCTACCTAGGACAACGAATCTCCATGAGACCCTCAAAAGAAGAAATCAAGCAAAGAATCATACTAGGATAGCAAGCTTTTGGCAGAGCAAGCTCAACCTTCAAAAACAAGAAGATCCCAGTAATCCTAAAAAGAAGGGTGTATAACCAATGCATCCTCCCAATAGTCACTTATGGAGCTGAAACATGGAACCTAACCAAGATACAAACCTGCAAACTGAGAAGCACGCAACGGGCACATGGGAGAATCATGATCAACCTCACATGGAGAGATCGCAAGACAGCACAGTATATCAGGGAGAAAACGGAAGTCTGAGACATCAGGGAATCTATTAAAAAAACTTAAATGGCAATGGGCAGGCCATGTTGCAAGAATAGTAGACAACTGATGGACATCACAACTCTCAAATGGATCCCCAGAGATCACATGCAAAACCAAGGCCAACAATATACAAGATGGAGAGATGAACAGGACAAATTTAGAAAATACTGGCTCTGCGATGCCCATGATAGAGAATTGTGGCTAATCCTGGGGAAGGTCTATATCCAATGATGTGATGATGATGATGAATTTTAATATGCTAATAGAATACCTATATCCATGAAACGAGGGATTATGCACCAAAATTACTTGTCTTAGAATAGATAATGAATGAGTAATGATTTTCTCACCATTTTGAAAATTATATCTTTTCAGTGATCAGAATGTGGTAGACTTTTGGTATGTTATGAAATATACTTAATACTAGAAATAAAAAAACATTAGAAAAACTTGTTCAGGTTCAATAATCAATGAATAATGGGTATTTTAAGGATTTGGCGTCCATTTTGGAAAATATACCTTTCCTGAGGTAAATTTTTTATATATAATTGAACACAACTGATACTACAGAGATAGGATTGCAAATGATAACAAGATGCTTGCATAGCAACTAGAGGAGTCAACAGATGTGAGTGGATCAATGCAACTATTGGTTTTTATACATTTTATAAACAGAATTATGGAGCAATTCTTGTGCTATCAAAACGTTCCCTTAAAGAAAGATGAAGATATATTAAAAAATGTTCACAATTTTTTGAAAGAAAACAATTTGCAATGGATAAATTGCATAAGACTACGTACAGATGGTGCACCTTTAATGACTGGTTAATCAAAAAACATTAAAGCTCAGGCAAAAAAAGAAAGGAACTATTCTAACATATCGTTTTTTACATTGTGAAGTATTAGTAGTGCAAACAATTGGAAGTAAATTGGAATTAGTTATGGAACAATTTTTTTTTTAATGGTCAGTTATACTAAAAGTAGACCTCTCAAAATCAAGATTATTTGTTCACATTTGTGAAGACATGGGAGTATGGTTTCAAACCCTATTTGGTAGACTGAAGTTGGTTGGCTCTCAAGAAGTTGACCACTTTGTCATGTATACAAATTGAGAAAAATTATGTTTACACTTTTCAAGAGAATCAACAAACTGAATAATGCGATTTACTTCCAAATGAGCTTTGACATATTTGAATACTTAGATGAAATGAATACCAACATGCAAAAGAGGGAGGAAAAGATCTTGACATAAAAATTGTAAAAAGAGAGACAAAATCTGTTATAACATATGGATATATTTTATCTAATAAATAAAAATAAAACTATCAATGAAGCAATTGTAGTTCAAGATTTATGATTGAATTAGTTTTTCTCAAAACTGACAAATTTCCGGTTGTAAATAAGTCTTAAGGGTTGAAAGCACAAAAAATAACTTGTGAAAGATTTTTTCTCTTTTTTGAATATTTCACTCTTTTTGATAAGAGTGAACAGAAAATTTTTTTAAAAAAATAAGAAGCTTTTTCACCAATGATATTAGCAATTAACAGACAACTGCCCACCATATTAGTCTGCTTAATTGAGGGTTTACAGTAATTGGATCATATATCCATTAGTTTCAGTTGCAGTAAAACAATTTTTCACAGATCGAAGAAGAATTGGCTCATATCTTAGAAATAATTTGAGTTTATTAATGATATATAAAGAGTGAATTAGATTTTCATTTCAGAGAAGCATCAAAACATAGCTAAAAAAGCACTAAAATACTTCTACAGTTTTCAATTAGATACACTTGTGAGGTTTTTCTACTATGACAAATTTTAAGACATTGAAATGTGAAAGTTTAAGATTGCTAGATGACAAAATGCAAATGTGTCTACGTCCACTAAATATTCAAGAACTGTGTTCATCATATCAAGCACAAATATCCCATTAAAAGGTTATGCTTACATCTTTTTTGAAATTCAATTCAATCTGGCTGGCTGTTTCACTCAGCATAAAGTCAGGCCTTTTTACTGCATTGGTACTAATAATTTACAAAGATTGGGCCAGGATATGGTATATAGAAAAAATATCCAATAAAATTGATTATGACAATATATTCAACGAATTTATTTTACCAAATTTGAATTTCATAGCTTATTGCCCATCTTTCCATAAAATCTGACCTGAAAATTTCATACTTTTTTTCCTGTCTATCTCTCCACATGATATCTCAAAAAGTTCATTAAATTTCAATGAAATTTAGTGCAAAGGGGGTAATGAGCTACAAAAGAAGGCAGAGAATTTCAGAAGAGATCCATGCACAATTATCTCCCCTAATACCTAGCTAACTGTCCACAACAATAAAATATCTTTCAAAGTTCTGTCTGTCTACATAACACCTCTTTCAAAAAGTTCTCAATGAATTCCAATGAAATTCAGTGAAATTCAGTGGGCAATAGATAAGAAGAGGAGTAATTGAATGTTAGAGTGTATCCATGCACTATTACCTCCCTGTGTCTTGGTTAACTGTCCGTACCACACAACAGCTCCATAAGTTCACAATTTCAATGACATTTTGTAGAAGGGTGGGCAATAGGCTACAGAAGAAGTGATTGAATTCTGAAGCCATTTATCAATGATTACCTCCTCATATTTTTTCCTTCTAAAACAAGGGATTAAGACATTCGATTGTAGATAGCTCAAAATAACTTGCTCTGAAGCATATGGTTTTTCCACAAACTCAGCATGATATTTCCTTTCCAACTATATACAATAACCTAGAAGACCCTACTAACTGCTTTATGGTAAGGATGATGCTCAGCTGAAGAGGCTACCTATCGATCATAGGTTCAATCCCTACAGCAGCCCCATTTTCTTTAACTGTCTATTCTATTTGTGCTGCCTACACCCAAATGATACATTCACAGTGTAATCACGAGGTCATTTTATATTACTTATGAATTGATATAACACATTCATAATTGTTTGTCGCATAATATCCATTTCTTAACAATCAAAGTGCCCACAGTGAGAAACAAATTGAGCAGATATGGACAGTGAATGAACGAAAATGAGAATTTGGAGATGAAGCACACACACACCCACTCACACACATGTATCTTTCATCATTAGCCACAGACGTACCAAGTCTCTTGCATTTTGAAACCAAGTGATGTCTCTGCAATGCACGTAATAAATTTATACAAATCTTCTGCATTGAAAAAATGTGTCTGTAAAATATTTTCATTGCATTTTCATACCAGCCAAGCATTTTGCGGTTTCAAATTATGTTGAGACAGGTTTTCAATACACTAAATTAGCTTTTAGAGATTCTAGAGTTGATAATTTTTTCAATCCAACCAAGTTGTTGATGGGGGATTGTTTGGGGGTTTTTTTTACAGAAATCTCACACCTGATAATTTCTAAACCTAGGCAGGTCTGCAACCATTTCAAGTCCACTGTTTGCCAAAGGCCTTCCTTATCTCCTTACATATAAGTATCTATATTTTCATACTGTTTGAATTGTTTACATTGGATGAGTGTGTTGTGTTGCTAAGCCACTAAAACATTATTTAACAATGCACAGGTGAACTGCTTCAATTACACTAAATAAAGCAAGCAATTAATTATACTTTTAAAATCTGCCAAGTTCTTGGCTATTGTGGATTTTTATTGGTTAAATTTAAGAGAAAAAAAAATCAGCCAAATATAGCCCCAAAATGGCTAATGGATGATTTTTTGCTGTGAAGACCAAGCTGCATTCTGACTGGTTTATAATCACAGGTCTCAACTGACTAGTTGATTTGAACATTTTGCCAAATTATTTGGGGACGTCTGATCTTCACATTTTCTTTTTCTGATGTAAAATTTAATAAGCTCAATGATAGAATATTTCCATTCTGTGCAGAGCTCTGGAGATTTTCCATATATGTGATTCTCATCAAATCCCATGAAGGTTGCAATTTCTTCGATCAAATAAAGACAACATAGCTCTAGTCAAAAAGAGTCTGCGCTATGACTCGGGTCTATTAAAATTAGATAAGAAATACATTACATTAGTAAGAAATAGATATATTATCTGACAAAAGTAATTATAAAAGAATAATATTAATTTCAAACTATATGAAATGACCTCCTGTTAATACATGGTGAATGTTTACTTTGGCCTAGACAGAGTAAATAAATTGAACAATTAAAGAAAATTGGCTAGTGCAGGAATCAAACATAATAATAACAACAATATTATTAACATATATGAAATATAGCCTTAGTCTATGAGCCATATTGTGGAAAGTAGGCAACATGGAAAAAGGAAAACAACTACGGACTACTTAGTACATCTCAAATTTATTAAAGAGTGTATAAGCTTATGTACAATTCACCAATAAGCCCCGAATTTTGTCAGAGCTTGTTATGAGAGAAATGGTCAAAATCACAGAAATGCTAGGATGTCAGTTGGGGTAGAGAAATTGTTAGGTTCGGGTGAACAAGCATTCTTTTCTTATTACTCTGTATTAGAGAGGAAAGTTTTTTCTGATAAATGTAATTTGGGTCTCTAGACAAGTGGATGTCCTTTTCAGTAGATAAGGTTGTTTTGTGGAGGGAAAATGAGTGTGTTCTAGTGATATGGAAGTGTGGGAAAAAATGATAAGGGTTTTTAAGGGGGGGGATTATTTGTTAAAGGAGTAACGTAAAAATGTATGTACAAGAGGATGTAGAAAAAAATCATACCTTTAGCCAGCATCCAATTTTTCCAGCATCATTTTCCCTTCCTACATGATTTTCTTCAGGTATGATTATACACAAGTGATCAAATTTAATTATGCCAAGTAATATCTCTTGGTCAAAAAAGGTTGAATATGATTTTGAAAAATTATTTCATATATATAACACAATAATCGTAGAATGAAATGATGTTATAAGGAATATTTTACAAACAGATTAACAGGTGGCATAATACATTTGTTGTTAAGGCTGCTAAAACATTGTATAACAATACACAGTGCAGGTGAACAACTCAAATTACACTAAATTGAGCGAACGACTGGTTTCTAAAATATTTATACCTCTTTTCTGATGTAAGCAGTAAGATTTAATAAAGAGTTTAATGATAACAAGAATATTTCCACTCTGTGAGGAGACATTTTACACCAGAACAGGATAATATAGGGAGGGAAAACAATGCTGGGAAAATTGGATGCAGGTATGATGTTTTTCTAAATCCTATGGCCAAGAATCTCATGATTTCTCGTTTTGTTCACAATTTCTCTGGTCAGAATAGAAGGATAACATAGCTCTAGTCATAAAGAACTTCTGCTATAGCTTGCAATGTTGTGATTTTTTCGGAAAGTATTGTACGAAAACATACTTTTAGTCATGGAGAGCCTCCGCTGTAGCAATTTCATTTGGTATATTTTGATGGCATGAATGCAAAGCTTTGGTATATGAGGAAAAACTAAAGTGAGAATGTGGTAAACATTGGAGTAAAATTGAGAAACCAGAGTTTGCAAATTTTACAATGTTCATGATTAGAACAACTGCTCCCTGACTAGTAAAACATATTGATCAGATATCGTGAAATACAGGCTTGGCTATTAAAACTGCTCAGCGCTAAAACATAGTGTGCAACTAAAATGCTAAATTCAATCAAAAGATTTACACAAGTAATTTTATAAACTTACTAATCATTGTTTTTGAATAGGCCAGATCTTCAACATGGATTTTTATCAACTAAATTGGAAGAAAATCAGCCAGATCTAGCTGAAGAATGGCCAAAGCAGCGACTCTAGTGCAATTCTTCAAAGGGAAGACCAAGCTGCATTTTGATTGGTTTATGATAGTAGCCATTTTCATCTGACAACTTCTAAAACAAGTTCTTTTGAACTTTGTGAAATTTTTGACTATGTTTAATTGTCACATTATTATTTTCAGGTGTGAGCAGTGAGATTTAATAAGGAGTTTAATAATACCAAGAATATTTTCATTCTGTGCAAAGCTCTGGAGATCCTCCATGTTCGAGATTCTTATCATATCTTGTAAGTGTTGTGATTTCTTTGATCACTCTAGTTGGAAAACATAGCTCTATTTGAAGAGTTTCTGCTATTACTCATCTCTAAAATGGAATATAAGCTTAGCATAAATAAATACACACACATATATATATATATATATATATATATATATATATATATATATATATATATATATATATATATAATGATATTTTAAGGAATATTTTATACACTGGGTAATATGTGGCAAGATGCACACATTGTTGAGGTAGCAAAAACATTGTGTAACTACGCACAGCGCAGATGAACAACTTCAAATACATGAATAAATTAGGCAAGTGATCAGTTGCTAAAATATATGTTTATATCTGAAAGTTACATTAAGCAGTAAAAATTAATAAGGACTTCAATGATAGCAAGAATATATCTATTTGGTGTGGAGCTCCAATGATTATCCATGGCCTAAAATCTGGCCATTTCTTTGGTCATAAGGAAAACATCACAGCTCTACTTAAAGGGTGGTCAAATTAGCCATTTTTCGGCTAGATCTAGCCGACACCCCACACCCCAAAAAATCAGCGATAGCAGAAAACCGAAAATCTGGCCATTAAAATAATTAGCTGATTTTATTTTAAAGTCAAACATTTCTTATTTTTAGCCATAGAAGGCGAAAAATATGAAAATGGGGTAACTTCTGCTGATTTCAGTCATTTTTTGAAGGTCAGTCAAAGCTATATACGAAAAATTTTTTTTTTTGATTTTCATTCTTATTACTTGAGATCGATAAACCGAATTTTCACCGACACTTATGCTTTGAGAATATTTTTGGAGTCGAATATTAAAACTTTTGGCAAATAATCCACTACAAATCTGAAAGTTTATTGAAAATTAAATGAAATATTTGCCATATTTTTTATCTGGAGTCGTCCTCTTGGTATATGGTTATTTTATTTTTTCAACTGAACTTTAAATGAGTATAAAACATTCGGACATGAAGTTAGTCGAAAGTGAAAAAGATTAGGGAGATTTTAGCAAATTTTTAAAGCAGTTTTAGCCGAAAAGATCTAATTTGAGTTGGCGACATTGTCTAGTCATAAAGGGCTTCTGCTGGCGCTTGGCTCTATTAGCGCAATAATGAAAATAAAAGCAGTTATTAATTTGTTTGTTTTAGGGTTAGTGTTAGTGTTCGGTTAATGTTACAGAAGTCAAATTACGGAACAAATGAATGCCACGAACTTGTAATTATCGTAGTTTCGCCCCTGAGAAAAGTTTACGTCGTCCATATTTGTTTAATTCAACACGGAAAAGATGACAATCACCTAGTTTATGGCGACAGGTGGCAGTGGCACCTACCACGGAATTCAAAATATGAACGACCACATCAATAAACATTTCCATATAAACTTAATGAACGGTATTTAGATTGAGAGCAACGAGTCATTTATTTTAAATCTAGCTACTTTTAGCCATACAAATAGCATATTCAAAATGGCCGTAATTAGGAAATGCAAGTATCCCAAGATTGTCCATTATCATAATTAAATGCTGTAACGGATCCATGAAAAATAAAAACTGGATTGGTTTTAGATTAGGCTCAGCACCCAAGTTGGTGCAGTTAGAAACGATACCGCGAATTCCAAAATACAAGATTAAGAAAAAACACCGA
Source organism: Thysanoteuthis rhombus (assembly GCA_963457665.1). Classification (NCBI taxonomy): domain Eukaryota; kingdom Metazoa; phylum Mollusca; class Cephalopoda; order Oegopsida; family Thysanoteuthidae; genus Thysanoteuthis; species Thysanoteuthis major. The sequence goes on from OY735215.1 coordinate 13,884,091, forward strand.
GTCAATTTCTCACGAACAAATTTAAAAATATTTTCCAATTCACTTGGATGACTGGCTTTGTTGCAATCTTATCTCTGAAAAGAAGAGTTCCTTTCAACACCAATACAAACTAAACCTTAATTGTGATCTTATCTTTAGAAAAATAAAGATTAAGGAGATAATTATATCTTTTAATTTCTGTTGTGTTTTTTCTTCTCTAATGTAGGATTTTTAATGCCTGTGTCGTGTGTAGAGAACAAATGTATTAAGAAGTTATTTGAAGAGTATTTCAACTACTACAACTACCCATATGTGAGTACTGTTGTTGCGTTTGTCATTTACAGAGACAGAGAGACGCTGAAGCTTCCGGGACCTTTTCCTCAAAAAAGTATGTCAAAATATCGACCAAAGTTATAAAATAATTATCAGCTAACCATGACTTTATTTCATATTTTACAATAATTTTGTATAACTAATTTCACAATCAAACCAATGTTTAAGATGACGCCCACAAAATTGAGGGGCACTTTTCTATGTTATTCATGTTGGACAGGTGCATTATAGTATACAATCCAGAAACAAGTGAATAATTTTCGGAAATTTCTTACTTTGAAGGAGAAGAGAAATGATCCGAGGTATCTACATCAATAATTGTAGGTCACTGTTGTATTGTTGACATTCAACAAGCAAATAATGGCCAGCTTTTGAACCACTGTAAAAATCGATCTCGGTTATTTGGAAGCGGTTCTGGACATCCATAAGTAGTAATTGTAAAATATTTGACTGTGATGGGGCATAGAGATTTAAAAAGCGCAATAAAATTGGTTAATACAAGTGTATAATTGTTGAGTTTAATCCAAGCATACATACCGTTTTTCCACGGATTACATGGCTCTGAAAACCCAGTAACGATACAATTATCCTCTGGAAAGCTGACATTACGTTTAGTTCCGATCCATTTGGAATTATTGTTAGAATTGTTGTTTTTCGCCACAAGATTCGTACTGTAATCTGGATTGTTGATTATGTGATTGTTGTTATTACTAACAACAGAATTACTGGTGGAAATATTCGTACTGATAATCGAACTATTATTACCAGGGTTAGTGAGTTCGCCAACCCCAAGAATCAACTCGGGTGATTTTTGTAATTGTAATTGTTGGGGAGGTAAGGCTGTAGGAGCACTGACTACAGTATCCTCATCGTTATTGTTATTGTTGATGCCATTGCATCCAGTGATGTAATGGTTTTTAGGGAAAGGGCCATGGTCAAATGGGAGTGACTGAGTCTGTTGTTGTGTTATGGGATCATGATAGAGGCTTATGTTCTGTTTAAGCAACTGCTGTTCAGATTCGTTAGTCGTTATTTTACAGCTTGAATCATCTCCCAGATGTTGTGTTTGTCCATTCTTTTCAGCTTCAACACTTGTTCGGATGGCATTATTAGCCGTATTCAATAGATTTTCCATATCCTGAATGCTAACCGTGGATATTAAGGTTGTTGTTGTTCTTCTTGTTGATGATGATGATGATGATGATGATGATGTTGATGTTGATGATCTGGGCAGCAGCTGCGGCAGTGATGCCGCTTTTCCTCCTTGATTTGCTTTCTAGATTTTGCTTTTCCTTTCTCTCTCTCTCTCTCTCTCTATATATATATATATTATATGTATGTATGTATGTAGTTGTTGGTTCTTTCCTTACGCTCGAACACTCCAACACACCACTATCAACTTCTTCACGGGATAGTATTTTCTCCTTGTTAATAAAATCGTTGCTTTTCGGCCTTATGCTTGTTGCTGGACAGTGGACACCAACTTCAGCTTCAGCTTCTACTGTCGGCCTTAGGATGAGAAAAGTGCAATTTTGTCCGAGTCCGTCTGCTCTCTGCGTTTACGAACTTGACATCATCGATAATGAGAGCGGAAACGTGAGTAGTAAAATTTAACAGTATAACTCACAAAAGGTCGAATTGTCGTTAGCAATGTAAATCGTGCTGATACTTAGAGGCGGCAGTAAGAGAAGAAAGCACAGGTGCAATATTAATTGTAGTAGCAGTGGCGGAAGGAGTAGTATTTGCTGCACTAGATGACAAAACTTGTTCTTAATTTATAAGGTAGATGTTTCTGAATCAGTAAATAATGAAGTTGAAGCACAAGATAGAAAACCTGGCTCACTTAAAACGTCCGATAACATATTTCCACAGATGTTCATTCAAATATTACAGATAGTAAGTATTATACTAGTAAAACTATGAGTAGTAATAAGCATCTTCTCCTGTGGCCTCTTCCTTCTTGCTTAAGCCTGACGTTGACTCCGGTATTGTGTTAATGGCAGCTCTTTAATGTTTTTCCAACGTTTTTGTGGTACACCTGGGAATAATAATCCCGGTTGAAAGTAAATTCCTCTTCATGACTTCGATGCAAAATTATTATGACAGAGATTTTGATTTCTGCTCTTTTTCTGTCTTTCTCTCTCTCTCTCTCTCTCTCACACAAACAATACATGAGCTAGAGAAGCGAACGGCACAAACATCAGGTGTCCGCCATGTCTATTATTACACAGCCTCTACGTCATAAGATATTTGTGAGGAAAGAGGAGAGAAAAAAGGGTAATACTGAAGGTTAGCGGAATAGAAAGGAAGAAAGAGTGTTGGAGGAGGAGTAAATACTAAAATGATGATAGTGGGTAAAGGCATAAAACCAGTTGAGAAGGGGAATAATAATGTCATAGGTTACATAGCAATAGCAATAATGGCGACATGGTCTTTTTATTACTAAAATGTATGTAATTTGATAAAATATTTATTTTCTTGTCTTAGTACGATGTAGTCAAGTTGATCCTGATTGTGAAGTTTCACACCCTCAAACTCTCTATGTTGACGATGCAAAAATAGGAAGAAATTAGAAAATTCATGATAGTAAAGCGATGTAACAAAATTATATTGTTATTGCTTTGAATAAATTGAATAGTTGAATTGTTTTTTACTTGTGCGCCGTTTTTAACATCGAGTGTGCGAAACTTTGCATTCGGGACTACCTTCTATCATTGTACCATTTTTTGTTACTGTTTGCTTCATTAGCTGCAATCTCAAATGCAGTAGAACAATGTTTCAAGAAAACGACCGTTTGATTGATAATATAGTCATCGTAACTTTTGATACTGATTTGCTATAAATATAAAAGTGGTTAGTTGTCAAAGCTACACAGAATTCTTAACATTACCAACATGTTCAATAACAAACTCGAGCCTATAAATAAATCTTGAAGCAAGTCAATCAGTCATGGGAGATTTTTAATTGGTCTTACTTTGACTGAACCTAAAAATTATGTGTTTGTTTATTGACAGTGGTTCACATCAATATTCATCTTTCTCCACTTCAATCAATTTGTAATGTTATCTAAAATTATTGTTACTGTACATAATATACATTAACCCTCTCAGGGCAATGAATAGATCATGAGCATTTGAAACTTTTTAAATTTTCGACACCCTATTTTAAAAACGTGATTAAAATTAGAAAAAAGTTTTTCTTGTTGCCAGGAAGTCTAAATTATAGTAAAAAAAAAAATGAAGAACAAATTCCCACAAATTACAATGTAGAATTGAACTTTTAAAATCAATGTTTTAATGTTTATCTTTTAATCAATAAGTTTTGACGCTATTTTGTTGACAGGTCTTGAAAGTTCGAAAATTGAAATTCTGTAATAAAAAAAATCTACTAAAAAATTACTCTCACTATGGTTATAATGTTATTTGCAACAGTTAGTTTAATCATTACTCAGCCGATTTCTGAAAAAAATCGTAACATGCTACGAAAGAAAACGATGAAATGGTTCTGGTCATCACACAATAGAAACCTTCTGGCAACCAACGTCGTATCAAGGGTCGAGTGATCAGTTAGAAAAATTGGAAAAGAATGCGATCAATGAATAAGTTACTTCCCTCGCCTTTTGTTGGTTTGGGATCACTAAAAAGGTCTTGATTAAAAAAAACAACAACAAGCAGACTCAACTAAGGAATGAATTTAGCATGAACTTACATTGCAAACTGAACCCCCTCTAAAAAAAAAAGTATTTAGGGAGAGGAATTTCAAAGAACAAAAAAAAACTCCACTCATAATAAGTAAATGCTTCTATTCTCAGCTCTCTATCTCCATTGGTATGGTCTGAAAGTGATACGCTACATAGCCGGTCATTGCCAGGCAGCCAGACCAACTTGGAAATTGGAAGAAACCGATTTTAATAGTTGCGATGGAATTTTGATTTGCAGTTTCTGATGAGGCTTTTTTCAACAGTAGACGTTGGTATAATCCGTCATCAGAGATCGATATAAGTGATTAACAGGTTATATCAAAAATAGCAGACGACATGCATGGGGGGGGGGCGGCGAGTTGAGCGTTGAAAGGCAAATGTGGGGTCGACTCGGTTTCTTCCTGATCACCGGAAGTCACGTGATTTGCAAGACTTTATCAGGTACGGACATCCGTGAAAAAGAACAAAAACTGAGAAAAAAATATGAAAAATTCCTGCATCAGTATTTTTTTCTTTAAAGTTTATTTAAAAATTACCTTTCGTTCGTTAAAATGACATAGATCTTGTTTTTAGCTCTTAGAGAACAAAATAACAAAAGATTGAAAAAATACAATTAATTGAAATCATTATATAGGAAAAATTTAATGATATATTTGTTTCTTCTTACAGAATACAGCCATAAAACATAAATCTGCAAATTTAAAAACTTGTAAAGAAGAGCAATATTTTACTTTGTTTATTAGTTTTTTTTTAATTCCTAATAAAAAGGCTCTCGTGCTCGTTTCCTGCATCAGATTTTTCATAAAAAGTAAACAATTTATTTTGCCATGAACCTGTCATTGATATCTGTAAAACTCATTATTGAGCTGATTTTATAAGTAAAAAAAATCATCCATAGGGGTGGGGGTCATCGCAATGAAAAAATGTTCCGAATGGAAACTTGTTTTTTTTTTCAAAAATCTGATCTTTTGGAAAATTTTAAAATCTGTTTTTTTGTTCGGTAAATGTCTGGAAGATTTTAAATTGCATGTTATCAAATGTAATTGTTTACATTTCCATTGCATTTTTGTACAATCTGCTTTATAAATATCTCTGCTTCTATAAAGTACACACAGATATTTTTTATCTCATTTTTTGCAATCAGTTTAATGAATAAATAAATTTTATACGATTTTGACTTTTTTCGTAAGTATTTTAGTGAAGTCCGCGGATAAATACAACCTATCTTTTATCCAAACTTTTTGCCTTTTCTATCTTTTTCTTCTTCTATTTCACTAACCCTGCTATTCCCCAAAATCTTGAACTATGTTAATTTTCATACCCAACTTCTCTATTTTCGATAGTTAGGTCCAATACATATATTTCAAATTTTGAACAAATTAAACAATAATACAGCAATCCTTTGTGGATAACCCAGTTCGGTGGTATGGGTAAAAAAATTATCATTAGTGTCATTCCATATCAAATCACCTAATATTCCTCAAGTCCCCATTCGCACCATTTTAAATTTTAATGAAATTTCATTTTAGGGAAAATTTAACTCTGAAAATTTCAACTAGATTGAACACATGGTTCAGAAGTTATGATAAATTAGAATTTGTTTAGATTTACAGCCACAAGCCACAAGCATGATTTTGCCATATTTGACATTTCATAACTATGCTATTGATGGAGATATCTCGCAGAAATGTACCGCTGTAGTTTTCCACCGAAATTTCTGGCTTTATTTTACCACGATTTTATATAGTTTGGAAGTTATGGGTCTTTCAAAATGGAAAAAATGGCTCTTAAGGAGAAGTTGATTAATCTTTGACCAACCACAGATACTAAACTAATGGTGTTAAAACGAAGATTCCACTGTGTTATTTTTATTTGATATATTGCCTTGTGTAAAACATTGAAACTGGGTTTTAAAGCATTAAATACTTTCCTGATCTAAACAGAACCATTACAGTTAAAACCCAAAATCTCATATGCTCTTTGAAAGCATGAAAAGTGACGTGGACAAATGAAAAAAAATTGCCGAATTCTTGTTCATCATCAGTCTTTTAACGTCCGTCGTTGGACATAGACCTTCCCCAGGATTCGCCACAATTCTCTATCATGGGCGTCACTGAGCCAGTATTTTCTAAATTTGTCCAGATCATCTCTCCATCTTGTATTTTGTTGGCCTTGGTTTCGCATGTGATCTCTAGAGAGTTGTTGTGATGTTCATCGGTTGTCTTTCATTCTTGCAACATAGCCTGCCAATTGCCACTTGCGTTTTTCAATTGTTTTTATGATGTCTCTGACTCCTGTTTTCTTCCTTATATACTGTGCTGTCTTGTGATCTCTCTGTGTAAGGTTGAGCATGATTCTTTAGTGTACACGTTGCGTGCTTCTCAGTTTGCAGGTCTGTCTCTTTATTAGGTTCCATGTTTCAGTTCCATAAGTGACTATCGGGAGAATGCATTGGTAGTATACTCTTCTTTTTAGGATTATTGGGATCGTCTGGTTTTGGAAATTCTGCGCTTGCTCTGCCAAAGGCTTGCCATCCTAGAGTGATTCGTCGCTGGATTTCCTCTTTTTGGGGGGATCTCATGGAGATTCGTTGTCCTAGGTAGATGTAGTGGTCTACCTTGCCGACTTTTGCATCTTCAATCTTGACAGTTATGTTCTTATTCTCAATATGATCATTGAACCTGATTTTCGTTTTACTGAAGTTCATGTGTAGGCTGACTTTTTTGCTTTCTTCGTTTAATTCATCTAGCATTAGTTAAAGGTTGTGTAGATTCTCTGCGAAAAAGGACGATGTCGTCTGCAAATCTGAGGTTGCTCAGATATTCGCTATCTATTTTGATTCCTTTATTTTCCCCAGTCCAGGTATCAAAAGATCGTCTCGAGGCAGGCTGTAAAAAGTTTGCGTGGCCTGATATCACCTTGTCTTACTCCTTTTTGGAGCTGGAACGGTTCAAAGTCGTTATGTAGCCCGATGAAGGAGTTGCTGTGATCGTATATATGTTGCAGTACTTTGACGTATACAGGGTCTACACTATGTAGGGTGATGGCCTTCATGACCATGGGAATTTCTATAAATGCAACAGCGAATGGCATTTTGTATTCTGCTGCTTTTTCTTTCGGCTCATTTAGTGAATGAAGATGGTCCATGGTCGAGTAACTTCTAAATCCACCCTGTTTTCGTGGTTTTCATCTAGTGTTTTAGTGATCCGGTTGGTGATGATTTTGTGAAAAGTTTATATATGCTGTTGAGTAGGCTTATAAGTCTGTAGTTGTTGAGGTCTTCGGAGTTTCTTTTTTTTGTAGAAGCATTATGATAGCAGTGTTCTAGTCTTTCGGGATTTTACTCTGTTTTAGACACAAGCTGAATAGAATAGCTAGCTTTTTGTTGACGCTTTTACCAGCTTTTTTGAATAGATTGATGGTGATGTTATCTGGTCCAGGGGCTTTTCCTTTTTTGTTGTTTGATGGCTTGCTTTACTTCCCATGGTGTAACTTCGGGGAAGTCCTCGAGCTGATTGTGGGCAGCTTGTGTATTCTAGTCGTTTTTATAATGACTGTGTTTTGAAGAATAAAGTTCTTGGTAAAATTTTTGGGCGCGTTCAACTAATCTCGGTCTATTGTTATGTCTCCGTTTGCTTCGAGTATGTATTTATTTGTTTCTGTCCTGTAAATGAGAGCTTTGTTTATTGCTTTAAATCCTCGACCTTTTTCGAGATTGGTCTCGATGATGGCTGCCGTATACCTTCTTTTGTCTTCTCTTAGTTTCTTCTTTATTGTTTTGTTTTGTTCGATTTCTATTTTCTTCCCTTGTGGTTGTTGGTGGTTCGAGGTTCTTACGATTTTCAATAAGTTTCCTGGTTTCATATGAGATTTTACTAATGGTCGCTGTATCGTCATATTGGCAACTTCTAATAGATTGTTATTTGGCTGTGGAGTTCATTGACGTTGGTGTAGTTTTCGTCGGTAAGGATATCAAATCTGTTTTTCAATTCTAGCTTGAAGGGTTGGGTGAGTTCATTTGGTACGTTTAGTGGCTGCAAACTGGTGTGGAAGATTTTCGTGCGTTCTTTATTGGTGTTTATTCGCATCTTACATCTTACCATTCTATGGTCGCTTCCTACATTTACTTGGTTTAGAATTTGAATGTCTTTGATGGTGTAGCTTTTGTCTGTTAAAATGTAGTCTCTTTCGTTTTTGGTTTTTCAATGTATCCTATTTCAATTCTAGAAATCTATTCTCATCTTAGTTCACTCACTTGAACTGACACAGTACGCGGTGCGCCGAATCATTTTCAACTAGTCACCATTCCACAACAGGGCCTTCTACTGGGCTGAAGATTGGTTTACATAAACCAATTTTTATGCAGATTTTTCAAATCTCATCAGCCATGCTCTGGAAATATTTTCTCAGATAAAGATTTCGAAGTCTGTTCTGTCCCAAACACTTACACTTTGCATTACATTTCAAGAAAAACATCGGTCGAAACTTTAATAGTTACAACGAACTTGTAAAATCCAAAATGACTTTCTTAAAATTAATTTATCAAGTTAAACCTCCCCTGACCAATTGTAGTATCACACAAAGGTCCGTTTGGATTTTGAATGGTATTTTTTCCTTAAAGATAATGAGATGTGTAGGTTGTTGGGACAGAACTAATTCATAGATAATACAAAAAGTCTTCTATCACCTAATAAGGAAAGGAATGTATCCTTTTTTTATGAAGATACATCGGTCACCGGCCAAATTGATAGGAAAAGCCAAGGTTTATTCCTCTGAACTCAAGTAAAGGCATTTGGGATTTCTGACCACAAAAATCGCATCCTAGGTCAATTGATAAGAAAATTACAACGATAATCTAGGTTGGATGAATTCCAAGAACACTTCGGAAAATCAAGAATAAATGAATTCCCAAGATTTGTTTCCATTTGATCCAAAGACCTACATCAGTCAGGTACCGCTTGAAGGTGAAACCACACTGATCACAGTCGGGTGAGATAATAAGAAAAATAAAACAATAATCTGGATTGTCAACCGGAGAAGTAATGGAGAGGCGCCAAGAACACATTGGAAAATTAGAAATAGATCATTTTTCACAATATTGGCTGAGGGCTAAGAAGAACGACTCTGAAAGAATAGCAATATAAAGGGAATCGGTTAAGCCTTAAGGTACTCGAGACTAGAAAGATGATGAATTCTGTTTGTTTGGAGCATGAGGTAATCGCGCCTGATAAGATACAAGGACCCTGCCGATTAATTACCGAATTGGAGACCGTAAGCTCCTTTCGATTGGTCAGTCATGTGATGTAAAGAAATGGAAACGCCCTTTTTAGTGGTGCTCTTAAGTCCTCAACCTACCAAATCATGTATCGGGGGTAAAAAAGAGTGGTTTCGTCGATTCTGCAGAATTGCGTAGGCGTTAGATTTTTTTAGTTATTCAGACTGGAGATTAAATATCTCCTCCACAACCCCCTTTGTTGTGGACCTTCTCTTGCTGGAAGGAGTTCTAGGGAGTTATTGGCCGGAAGTCGGCCTTGACAATACTTGCTGCCACTCCTACGATGACTTAACTTAGGAAGTTGGCTAATTCCCTGACAGAATTTCCAGGTAGCTTCTATGGCTAAGGCCAAACTAGACCAATCGTGGTACTCAACGAGAAGGGTTAACTTGGATCTGTAACACTATCAACAAAAAAACCTTTTCTTTTTTTCTCTTTTGTTCTTGTTACGTGGTACCATCATTTGGAATGCTCAATGTTCCACCTCCCTACACAATGAAGACGTTTCAATCAAACCCTTTGTCAGCGAATATCTGATGATCTTCAATTCACAACGTGGGCTCAGAGGTCGGGGGCCTGGTGGAAACGACCGAACGGCGGTAGGGTTGTAGCGTTACATGGGTTTTGATGAACAGAAAAGTATTTAATGTTGCATGTTTTACTCAAAGCAATATGAATATTATCCAGCAGAATTTTCATTTTGACAATATGATATATATCATAAATTTTATCATAAATCATATTTGCAAATGACCAGAGAAATAATACAGCAGATATCGAGATCATTTATTTTTAATAATCAAAATTGAAAAGTATTAGTTTTAGAATTTTTTATTGGCTTTGCTAGAATATAAATTATATTCAACTTAATAATTAATGAAAATTTGCTTTTTGTTTCTTTTGATTGAAATTTCAAGCAAGGAAAAATTCAAGAGCTTTTTTTTTTCAGTTTTAACAACTTTTTTTTCAAAATAGGGTGCTGGATAATGTTATTTCTCTAAGATGTAAAATAAAATTTTTTTTTTTAAATTTCATTATATTCTTTCCTTCGTTTTTAACGTCTAAACGGAATAACAAAAGTATTCGACGAAATGGCAGTTGGTGAAAAGCCAAGTCGACAAAACAATCACTTTGTAGTGCCCCCTATAATTTTAGTTATACGAAACTCTTCTTTTAGCTAGATATCCAAAACGTCACTTCCTCTGACGACCCCGATAAAACCCCTGGACGCACATGGTCCAGTGCTCACTAGCTCCAGCCCCCTTTTTCTGGCCTTTTCTTCGGGATCAAAGTGTAGTTACTGACACTTGCCCGTCGAATGGGCCGGAGATTGGGTGTTGTGGATTGTGTCAAGACCGAGTGCGCCGGTGCAGTGTGTCAGCCAATGAGGTTTTACTGAGGCTGCCACTGCTAAGCGCATTGGGGAGCCTTTGGACTCGTCTTTCGGCTCTCCTATAATTACTCAGCCCAGCTGTGGGGGTCAGTTTCCCCAGAGCAGCACTGCTCCATTGCACTTAAAGGAGCAGGTCCCCTGGTGGACGCTTTCGTGACAGAGGTTGCTTTAGCTTCTACGGTCGCTTGGCAATCGAAGTCGCGTCGGCTGGAGCCATTTTTGGAAGGGGTTACCTATTCTTCCCACGTTAAGCCCGACCTTGTGTCAAATTCCGCTGCGGTGGGACAGTAGATAAATAGATTCCCCGGAGCAGCACTGCTCCATTGCATTTAACGGAGCAGGTCCCCTGGTGGACACTTCCGCGGCAGAGGTTGCTTTGGTTGCTTAGCAAACCGAAGCTGCGTCGGCTGGAGCCATTCTTGGACGGATGGTTTCCCATTCTTCCCACGTTAAGCTCAACCTTGTGTCATATTTTGCTGCAGTGGGACCACGAATAAACACCTCCCCCTCACTAGCTCCAGCACCACTGGCTAGGTACACTTCTAGCCCCGGCCTCTACGGCCGGCCAATCTCTCTCTTTTTTTCTCTCTAAGATCGTTATCATATCGCCAACCTACTGGCCGGTCCGATCTTAACCACCATCCCCACTTCGGGAAACACGCATGGATAAAACTCCGTTCTATGTCTTTCATAGTCTGTTCGTCGAGAGTCTAACAGCGTCTGAGAATAGCCCCCAAATTAACTCACTTGGCAGTAAGGCTCACACACTGAACCCGGTTTCCACGTATCTGGGAGCAATCCAACCATACGGAATCCACGCGTTCAGACAACTCCGCTACAACTCCGACGCCAGCACTATCAAGACAAGAAAGCTCCCACCTTTACTATCTCTTCTCCTAAGATTCCTTCTCACGATCGATCGTATTAATGTTATCAGTACATGTACCTCATCTTTATTCTTGTATTAAACGTACATCTCTTGTTCGGACAAAATTCTTGTATGTGCTCATTCCTCTTTATTTCAATGTGCGTCCATCTTCATACTTGGCGCGCATTTCATTCCTTTCTCTCCGTACAGCTTCCTTCCTTCCACAGCTACCGGGTTGGCGCTCTACGCATCACCTACGAGGATACAAAATCCTCGTCTCTCAACAATCCATCGCTGTTCAGATTCAACAATAGATACTACGTGCTAAAACTTCGTCAAAAAGGTTTTTGTACGGATCGTATACCGAGACGAAACTGCTGTCGGCTGACTGTGTCAGCGATACGGCGTACGACGAAACGATCGGACACGGTTCATCGACTTTGCCTGATATGGAAAAAGACCGATATTTCATGGGAGGATATGATCCTTGCATGTCAGTTTCATAATATCAGCGTATGCTGTTATTACAACATAAGCATACTTCGCTGGTGAGAATTTCTCATGATAAAAATGAACAATAAAACACATCCCACTAAAATTTTACTATAGATAGCTAAAAAATATAGAATTAATTAAAATATAAAATGCTACTACAAATTGATAAAATAATGATATACCGTACTGGGAGCTAAATCCGATTTACTCTTTGTAGCTGCAATCTAAAGTTTTGGGTGTTGAAACATTTAATAGGATACATTTATTCAAGCTACCGGTCGAGAGGTCTTGTGATGTTAATGTTCACCAGGATTTACAGTGATTGCTTGCTTTGTGTCGCTCATCTCTAATCTCTACACGGTAATATTTACCCTCTTTAGAGGTTGCACAGCATTATGTGGTGATTATCTATGTTAAAATCACAACGAATTATCAATAGTGTCTTCTCAGTTAAAATTACTATGCAAGCCTGTAAGTAGTCCTAGTGACATCACTCCTCATGGGCCTGGAAAGTAGTCCCCTGACTATAAGCAGCAACGTTCAGACGTGCTATTACCATATCACTTTTTTCTGACGATTGATTCTACCTTGGACACACGCACACACACACACACACACACACACACACACACACACACACACACACAACATTAAGGCTTATAATACTTCTTATAAGCACGAAAACGTACGAACACATTCAACAAAATACGTATTTTTCTTTTAGTATGAATTTCGTTAGATCATTGATCATTATGTATGTTGTGGTTGGACTATCCTCATCTTTGTGCATATTTTTCACAACACTTCGGGCGTGTACCCTCAGGCCTTTGTCCAATGCACTTGGTTCTAGAATGTGGAATATCTTCTCAGAATGCATGCTCGATTGGATTGTGCATGTCATATTCGTTTTTGTTTTGTTTTTGCATAGCTAGGTTGTATTATCGGAGGAATTCAGAGTTTCCCCCTGTCATTGGGTAATCTGGTTTGCTTTGATAAGCTGTCTCTTATGATGAGAGGCTCTCAGATGCTACTGATATCAATGTGTACATACATAATGGTGTATTTTCTTGTTTGAATGAATAACGAATATATAAGTGATTTCCTTCAAATACGGACTCGCTCGTGTTTCCATCTTTATCAACATCCTCACAAGTCATCGCACATTATCAGCGCAGTACCCTAAATTATTTTTGGGATTTTTTTATGAATATCTGAGATCAGAACACCTTGGCTCGAAATAATTGAATAAAATAAAAACATGTTTTTTTTTTTCCAAATATCCCAAACTTGTATTTACAGTAGGAGGTGGAGAACAGAAAATAGTACAAAAGAGGAAAGTTGTATTGCAAATAAGTGTTCTTCAAAGGAAAAACTTACTTTATTGGAAAAGATATCCGATTAACGAGAGTTCATATTCAGAGTTTTTTGGACAACTTTTGGAAAGCACTGTTGGACAGCTGACTTATGTAGAAAAGTTGATTCTCTAGAACAACTAAGGGGACTAGGTGCTTCGTCTAGACCCAAAAAAGGCGTTTTAACACATCGCCTGTTGACAAAATAGTCAAGAAGATCAACTGCTTTGAGCAAACTCCTATACTATCAGTCCGATGAGAGGAAAAAGGAGAAAAGGGAACTGGCTGGGACCGAAGCCTGATCAACAACGACGTCTTAATCCGTTGACATCCTGATAAAATAATGAAGAGAACAGTTAGAGATTTTAGTCTTCCGACCCTTTTCTAGGCGTTAATATTTATTATTATCTCAAATTGGGAAAGCATTTTTCATAGAAGTATAATGCATTATCAATTGATTGATTGATGCTCAAATGACAAGTAACCGGATTTTTTAACGACAATCGGAATGATCCAGCCAGTTGAAAATTCAAAAAGTCTACGGAACTATGATTCAAATTTCAGGAAAATATTTTTCCTTTATGATTATACCCCTCTTTAATTCATTTGATGATTTATTTACTTATGATTTGTGTACCATCATGATTTTCACTCATATGAAAGATAAGTATACGGAAATATAAAATTACATGTTTGAAAAAGCATTATCAAATTTAGGGAGTTGAAAAAAACTTGGAAATAAAGTAAAATTTTGTTCTTCTTTCCACCTCTCAATTTTTACCAATATGATTTATGGCTATTTCCGATAAAAAGAAAAATCTTTTAAATGAATTTTATTTATAGAGATTTCTTAAAAGTTGAAAGATTTTTTTTCGGATTAATTAGATTATTTTTGAAAATTCTTGTTTTAATTTTTCATTGTCTGTTCAACAATGAAATTTTGTTATCCATAAAGTAACGGTATTTTCATTTTTTTCTAAGATTTATTCTTGGATGAAGTATTGCAACATGATAATAAGTTTTGTCTTGCTTTTGCCTTCATCTTGACTTTCAGTTGCTTTTTGTCACAACTTTGAATCGGACTATAATCCTACAGCGACGATTAAATATTCTTCCTGTTTTTGTTTTTTGTTTGTTTGTTTTTCTATACTAAAAGCTTTAGCAGCTACTGATGGCAAATTTAAAGTCGAAGGAAGTGGCATTTTTAGTTTTAGGAGCAGAAAGTAGATTTAGTGTCAGTTTGTTAAGTTAGCAGTTAAGTTTGGAGTTCGGAGGTTAATGCTCGTTTTAGGTTAGTGTTTCAACTCCCTAAACAATTTTCTCCGAGTGAATCAATAAAGATCGTAAATGGCCATTTTTAGCCTTTTTAAATGCAAAAATTCATTAATATGATATCATTAGTAAAAAATGATCGGAATATCGTTCGTTCGTTCCTTATGAGGACATCACACCTCTTCCTTCCCTCCTATATCTGTTGCTGAACACAACTGGGACTGGTCGACAAGCAGACCGACTGAAAAGCATCTAATACGATCGATCTCACTAATGTTAACGTCTTCTCTTTCCAGCTCCATGTGCTATTCACAAATATCTCATTAAATATGCATCTATACCTATTTGCTTCAACATTTGCATTTATTTCTATTTAGATCGTGAGCTGTGTCTAATCTCCGCGTCCATACTCAAACTAGGCGCGGACAATTCTCTTGATTAACTGAGAAACAAAAATGTCTACCGGATGTTTACATCTAAAATGATTACCACTTCTGTCTTTCCCAATTTTTATCGTGATGTCACAGCATGTGGTGATATACTCAAATACGTGAGGCAGATTCCTTTGTCTAGAATTTTCTCGCAAAACAGAACCAACTACTATTATCACTCTCCCTCATGATATAGGATTCCATTAACCATCCATTCTATAGGATAATGCAGATATCACTCAATCCTATTTCCTTGCGTTTAGCAAACCTTTCTCTGAGCAGATATTGTTTGGAGCTTGTTTTTGCCCCTGTGGGCGAGACAATAGAATAGGAAATTCTGGCTAAAAACTAGCCTTTTTTTTTTTGCTGGTTCAGAGATTATTCAAGCGAGTTTGGTCACTTCTTCAAATCACCTGATCAATTCTGATTCTAACGCATCCTAATTTCAAAGTCAGACAATGATGGACTCTTTTATCGTAAACATTATCTTGTCTCCCTCCGTGTTGGTAGATTGGTGGAATTAAGTATATTGAGTTCTTCCAAGATTATGCGATATTTTTTCAAAAAGATCAAATAAAATAAACTAGCATTCCCTGGGGTGGGGGACAATCAGGGTATCCCCATTCCTCCAAGATCAAGCCTTCTCACTTAAGGCGAGGGTATTGGAAACTTATAATCAATAAAGGATAATGGTGCTGTACAACTGTTTTGTGGCGGCTCATTTTTTTTAGTTGAAATTAAATGTGAAAATAATTATCTGCTTTAGCAACGAAACCCCGAATATAGCTAAATATACAAAAGGTCACCTCCTCCCTCGACTCACTATAAAAGCCCGGAATACACGTGTTCACTCACTCATTTGCACTGGCTCACTTAGCCGGTTACCTCTCCCAAGGATCGGTATCATTTCGCCTACCCTCCGGCCAATCCGAACTTCACCGTTTTTCCACCGTGACTAGTCACTGGTCTAAATATTGCCCATTTTATTTCACAGATATCTAAGTATATCTCATACGCTCAGCTATTCAATTGTGTCCTATTTCCTTGCTGAAAACGCGTATTCACTATCTCTCGTGAATGAAATGACAATGCATTTGCTATACAACAGTATGATCGTCAGTCTTCTAATCCTCCTTACTTTGGGAAGCATGTGTTTTTCAGCGTCTGATAATGGCTCCCATGTTGCTCATGTACGATTCCAAATTCATCGTCCATAACTTGGCACTTAGGTATACTATTGATACTCAGTTTCAATGATCATTCCTTGATATTCTTCAAACCTTATGGATTCAAAGCATGCCAGCCACCTCTACATGCCAGCAACTTCTACTACAACTACTTGGCACAGAGCACCTAACTTTCTCTCAGAAGCTATCTTTCTCTTCTACTTAGCTGCAAGTTTACACTGCCCTTACTATCACGGATCCAATCTCCAAAACTAACCAGGCTTCTTCACGGTCGATCGATCGTATTAATGTTTCCTTTACATATATCTCATTCCTGTTTTGTATTAATATGAATGTAACTTCATCAAATATACCTCCTATTTGTCTATCTAAAAACTCATAGATGTCTTCACAATCATTCGTAATCTATTTATTCTTCGCGTCCACACCGCTACTTGACGTGCATATTCTCCACTTCAACATTTCCAGTGACGTCGGCGTGCGGTGGGAAGAACCAAACACGAGGAGACAAAATGCTTTGCCCTCCTCAGTAATACGATTTCGTCGCTACGGAATTCAACAGCAATTACTACTCTCCCTCGCAAAATATAGTTCTATGTGATTCCAACTTGATGAACCCATGTGATGTTATTCGTCGCCGATTACAGGGATGTCGTTAAGTTGATATTCCGAATGTATCCTTCTGCGTCCCATTCTTAAAAAAGAAACAGCAAATGCCCGATATAATTCCCTTGATAATTAAATCAGTATTATTCTTATCTTATAGGAAAGAAACCCATGCTTCAAATAGGCAAATTCAAAAGGATCTTTGTCAACTTTTAACCCTTTTTCTACTTTGTTAAATTATACTGTAGACTTTTCATGTGTAAAAAATATAGTCTTTAATTTTTTTCGAAGATTCTAAAAAAATCAGTAAAATCTCAATTTTTTTCTTAAAAGCCTTGCCCATAATTACCAAATGATCTAAATGAAGTTACATTGCATTTTTAGAGATCAACTGGTTTAATATTTTTATTTTTCACAAAAGTTACATTTACTTTTTCTTTGTCTTTCGCTTTATTCACTTTTTCTATTCTTTGCCGTAGTCGTACTGGTAGAAGAGATAGGGAAAGGTGGGAGCTTTGTGGTCGTAGATAGTACAGTCGTTGGAGTCGAAGCAGAGATGTCTGAACTGCCTGTGAATCCGTATGGCTTGGATCATACCAAAGAATACGTGGGAACTGGGTTCAGTATGCGAGCTGGACTGTCAAGTTGTGCGTGAATTTGGAGGCTATTCTCTGATGCTGATCAACACTCGACGGACCGACCATGAAAGACAGAGAACATGAAGTTTTATCCATGCATGTTTCCCGAAGTAAAGGAAATTGGGAAAGATTATGATTTTGACTAAAAAACATTAATACCACCATTCTTGACCATGAAAAATTTCATCAGCTTTCTGACAGTATATCTTGAGTTTTGTAACTGTCATGCATGAAAAGTTGCAGTCAAAAAGTGGAGCAAGGAATTCAACATTTGACAGGGAACCTTCCATTGTGACTACAGTGTATGGATTATAAAATTATCTATATGTAGAGATAAAGGAATTTCATCAGCATTTTGACAGTATATCGTGTCAGTTTTGTATTTGTTGGGCATAAAAAGTTACTGCCAAAAAGTGGAGGTATATATTTGGCATTGCATAAGAGGAATAAAGTATACGTGTTGTCTTTAGATTGTACATTTAATCTGTGATGGAGATATTACGTATCGTTTTAAAGAACATTTTCTCAGCTTTTTAACAGTATATCTTGTCAATTTGTATCTGTTGCGAACAAAAAGATACAGTCAAAAACGTGGAACTACGTTTTTTGACATTTTACTAGTATTATTTAATCACTGTCCCACCGCAGCAATATCTGACACAGGGTCGGGCTTAATGTGGGAAGAAACAGTAACTTACCGCCAAAAAATGGCTCCAGCTGACGCAGTTACCTGCGAAAGCTGGGCCGAGTAATGATGGGAGAGCCTAAGGACGAGTCCAAAGGCCTCCCGTTGCGCTTAGCAAACGCAGCCTCGGTATAACCTCATTGGCCAACGTTTGCACCGGCGCACTCGGTCTTTGATACCCTGCACACAATCTCCGGCCCATTCAACGGACAAGCGTCAGTACCGACTCCTCGGTCTATGCCGTGGAGCAGATACTACACTTCCAAAGATTGGGCCAGAAACCGGTGCCAGGTAAGTATAGACATTTTAAGTATTGACATTTTACAAGTATAATACTATGGAATTGATGGGTTAATCAGAAAATTGACTCGATGTAAACGGGTTTCCGAGAGAATCCAAGTGGATAAGGTACAGATACAAATCTAAAACTGTAAAGTAGTCGATACTGAACCCTGAGTTGGGAAATACTTTTGCACCAAGTATCGGACGAGTGAGGCCTGGACAGAATACAGATGAATGATGAACAGCCTTCGTTTGAGAGGTTTAAAATCCATGAATTTGGAAAATATTTAGTGTCAGGCAAGCAAAGCCCTGGACAGATTACATCTGTCTAATCATAAATTGCCTCTGATGAGAAAATACCTCTTGTTTCTGGGCAGGTAAATTGATT
Organism: Thysanoteuthis rhombus; assembly: GCA_963457665.1. Lineage (NCBI taxonomy): Eukaryota > Metazoa > Mollusca > Cephalopoda > Oegopsida > Thysanoteuthidae > Thysanoteuthis > Thysanoteuthis major. Next base: position 13,902,975 of record OY735215.1, read on the forward strand.
GCCAGGGGATCTAGCCCCACCTGTCACCTACGCATATTTCCAAGGGGAAAATTATGGATTCCCAAATTCAGAAAGATCAAAATGAAGATTGCTTAGGCTGGTATGATTTCAATATTTTGCCTGCTGAGGAGGGAAGAAATCAATCATAAACTCTTCAGCCATCGGTTCCAACCACAAGGGAAAACGGCTATTATATAATAAAATATATAAAATTCCATGTTCCTTGTCCCCACGATATCCTGACCCTTAGAAGATTATATCTTTGGTGAAGCTATACAAATAGACATACCAAGAGACATCAAGTGGATTCCCCAAACGACTTATAATTTCGACACGAGAATTTCGTTGAAGTTTTTCCAATAGACATACCAATAAATATCAAGTAGATAACCCGAAAGACAGACTGATAATGTCCTCGCCCTCATCAGCGTATATTTTGACCTGTCAACCTGTATTAATACTGACATAAATCTTGTTGCATATTAACAACCTGTGTCGATTTTCACTTTTCAACTTGTGAGGCCTCCGGGGTCCTTGTCCCAGCGCCACAAAGTCTTTTAGTCGACAGCTGCACCCCCTCGGATCTGGACACAACGTGGGCGAGGTAGGGGCCATTTAAGGCAGAGATACAACAACCAGTCAACTACAGCCTGACGAGCATCGCAGTTCACAGACCGGCGGAGGGGGTGCAGACCAGCGAAGGGGGCGCAGACTGGCGAAGGGATGCTTGCTCATACAAATAAATTCAAGTATATGTATATTTCAAAGTCCACTGTGGATGGTGGATTTAATTCTTGATTGAGTATATATATATATATATATATATATATATATATATATATATATATATGATTGCAAAGAGAAATACATCAGCTTTTAAACAGTGTATCTTGTAAATTTGTATCTGTTAAGCATGAAAAGTTATAGTCAAATTCACGAATTCAATTCTTGAAATATATAGACATATATATATCACTGAAAAAACATATTCCCAGCTTCCCTACAGTGAATCTTTGAGTTTTGTATCTGTTGTGAATTTGGATAAATTCAAGAGCAGACCAGTTCACTCACACGAAACCTATCTAACATAATTTCCTTACGGGAAATCATATACAGTGGTCCCCAACCTGGAAGCCATGGATCTGTGAGGGTCCTCAAAGGTATTACTTGGGAATCGTCCGTGGACAAACTTTTCAAAAACCTAGAAATGTAAATTATTGAAATATATTTAAAAGGTTTAGCTAGTCACTCAATAGAAACCATCACTTGATTAACGTCTTTTGGCAGCATGACAAAAAATTAATGTTGTACAGTAGATTTGGAATCAGTAACATTGAACTATATCATATCAAGTGTAAGAAGAATTTTACTCTAAAATGCCTTGCTCTCTTCTAAAAGTGACAATTATCATTTTTGTATCTATGAATTGACCGAAAATTAGTTAAAATACACCCCTTCATGTTTTTTTATGTTACTTTTCATGTGCAAACTCTAACACACAGAACTGTGCCATATCCCAGAAACTAAGACGGAGGCATTCAGTTTTCACTATATGATAGCATTCGTGTAGGTTTTTGAGAAACATCCCATCATGACCCGGCCCGCTCTTCATGCTTTTTTAAGCATACGAATGCAGAAACTAATGAAGATGGAATTTTCATCAAATTTTGAACAGAGATTTATCAAGGGTTACTTGATATAAAAATAATATAAGCCATTTAGAAATCAACCTGTAGAGCCTTAGGCAAGTTCGCTCTTATCAAATGCATTGGTCAAAGAACTGCCCCGTATCTTGGAAATCTTTGGAGAGATAAATTTGCAGATCTCATCATTCAATAACGTTCATAAATTAATGAGGATAGAAACATGAGGTTCTTACCGATTGATAGTCCATTATTTCATATGACAGGGCATTAGAAAGATCAGCAAAACTAGGAGATGCTGTGAGCAAGTATGTTGAAGATGATGCAGTATACCGTCTTATCTTGGAAGAATGATTCGCAACAGCTGACACAGACAACTTTGACCATAACCCAACTTCCACAACAGCACAGACATCATTCTATGGGACAAGCTTTTCCGTTTTCCGATATCCCAGCTCGGGTAATAAGGGTCAGTTACACTCACCACTGAAAATTCAATATGTCAAGTTAAGAGCAATCTCAGAGCTTCCCCAGTCATTCGCTAATATCTCTCCTGCTAATTTCACTGAAGAGAATGCAAGACGCCCTGTTAGTATGTATCCAAATGTATCATCAACACTCACCTTATTCAAACCAATCTGGCACATGAATATGAATGTCTTAAAACGGTGAGAATCACTGAAGAAGTGAAGGACTCTGTAAATGTGGCAGTGCTCTACTATCATGAATCAATAAAGAGAGATTCACATTCGAAGTAAGAATAACATCATTGATGCCTTGACTCATTCTGTAACTATAGTGAAACGTGATGGCAAAATGAAGACAGTAGATTTCATTAACCCAGAACAAGTGCTTCATTGAACTTGGTTGCATCTAAAGGTACAGCGGATTCGTTCTTGATAGTCTCTAACTTCACAAAAGCATGTCAGGTACACCAGTATACTGTCTCTACGAGCCCTTGACAGCAGCTTATAAAGAATTTGTCCATTTCACTTTACCGATGTCGAGGCATCACACATACGCATTACTACGCAGCTATGCCACCGTATCCCCACCACGTGCTTCAAACGCATATACACCTCTCACTCTTGTGAATGAAATAGCAATGCTTTTTACGATCCGATAGTCACGATAATCTTTCCTAGTTTTCTTTACTTCGGGAATCACGTATGGATAAAACTCCGTGTTCTCTTTTTTTCATGGTTTATCCGTCGAGTGTCTCTCAGCGTCAGAGAATAGCCCCCAAATTCACGCATAACTTTACGGTACGGCTCGCACACTGAGCCCAGTTTCCACGTATTTTTTGGTACGATCCTAGCCATATGAATTCACAAACGGTTCAGACAACTCCACTTCGACTCCGACGACTGTACTATCAACGACCACAAATCTCCCACCTTTCGCTATCTCTTCTCTTCTAATCTATTCACGTGATCGATCACATTTATGTTATCCTTATATGTACTTCATTTCCATATGTCATTGATGTCCTTGTATCAAATGTACGTCTTATTTATCCATCCAAATCAATGTACGTGTTTTTTTACTTTGTTTCATCTCCGCGTCTAAGTTTATACTTGACGTGCATTCACTTCGTACATCTCCTTTCCTCCTTCCACATCTCCAATGACACCGCCGCCAACATCAAACAACGAGGAGACCAAAACCCTCGTCTCACCTACATTCTTCACGCTACCAACTTCTCAACCCTAACTACCAGAACCAAAGAAGTTACCTATAAATGCAATAAAGAAGCTGTTGAGAAGTCAGTTGATTCGTTGAAAGTGGAAGACTGATGTTGAATGCGTAAACAGCAAACCTCAGTTTCAGTTTTGGTACCAAGCGTGGACAGTGAAATTGTCCATTTTTCGCAAAAATTTGCTTATATGAAAAAACAAAATTGTCTCTCATATAAGCAAATTTTAGTCTCAACCGTGAAATCCTCATTATACCTTATTGCTTTGCCAACGATAATGTGACTTGTACTCTTTGGCATTCTATATATCGTAGACATGTTATCACTTGAAAACACCCTGATGTGGCAAATTTTTCTTGTCCACAAATCAAACAGACCATGGCAATAGATCGAGTCCATGAACAGGCAAATGCTGTTATAAAGGGTGACTGAGGAGCCATTGGCCTTACTGAAGATCGAACAGCACTCAGAAGATTGATGGTTGCTAGGCCTGAAGTGAGTTGGCTTGTTCAAGGGTATGATAAATTATTAGAGGCCAAGAATGACGTTGTGAACATCATGATCGGGCACAAAAGCCTAAAAAGGTATTCGTCGAGCGGGTAAATCAGCTGACCAATGTTATTCAGGAGATTGGTAATACTTTTCAAGATTAGTTGAATGATCTTCTCACACTTGACACAGGATATTGCTAATCCTGACAGTGCTGCATTCGTAGCCACGATGAGAAAGGTTGCACGTCAGTGTCATGCATTCATGGAAGCACTTGAATCTGAGGTTAAATGCATATCTTACTAGCCAATTAAAAAGAACAACGTTAACTCATTCAAAAGTGAAGTACATTCAAGCAGCTATACATAAAAGACACTGAAGGAAGACTTTCATCTTTTCTCCAAACTATTCATCATTTGTCAAAGAAGGGAGTATGACTTGATAGAATTCTTTCAGCGCGAAAGCAATCTATCCCCTGCCTCTCTGAGTGACAATAGACAGCTCTATATAGCCAAGAAATCTCAACTTAAATCCAAGTCAAGATGCCAGGCCTTGAACAAATGGCAGATGCTATTATCATTGATGACTCAGCGTTAATGAATGTCTTGGCACCATGAACATCAAAACTTTCAGTCAGTATATAATGCAAGATATTATTCATATTGTAAAGGCCTATGCCACTAAGTATAAGTGCTCAGAAATAATTTTTGATATTTTCATTCCATCTAGTCTGAGGTCAAGAAAAATGCAAGGACAGAAGATGAAAAGAACTGTGCCTGACTTCACCGAAACACCCAATAATTAGAACAGCTTTCTGTGAGGCAACAATGGAATGATTTTTTTTCATTTTGTTGCAGACAAAATTATTTGTCCTAACAATGAATGCAATCATTGTAACCGAAGGAGACGATACACAGACCATCAAGCAAATGACAAATGGAATGGAAGTACATATAAGAATAACATAAAGCTGATCGATCTCGTAAAAAGATGAGAAGAAAGCAAAAGGTGGGAGCTTCCTTGTCATCGACAGTACTGGCATCGGAGTGGAGTTGTCTGAACCGAATAACTTGGATCGTACCAAGGGATACGTGGAAACCGGGTTCATTGTGCGAGCCAAACTGCCAAGTTGTGTGCGTGTACTTGGGGACTATTCTTTGACGCTGATAGACACTTGACGGATAGACCATGAAAGACAGAGAACACAGAGTTTTATCCAAGTGTGTTTCCCGGAGTAAAGAAAACTAGGAAAGATTATCGTGACTATCGGATCGTGAAAATTATTGCTATTTCATCCATAATAGTATACGCGTTTGATGTGAAATGGGCAAAGTTAGTACAGAGATAGGTCACGGTGGAAAAATGGTCAAGATTGGATCAGCCGGTCGGTCAGCGGAATGATAACGATCTTAGAGAGGAAGAGAGAGAAAGAGAAGGAGAGTAGCTGGCAATAACTGCCGGGGCCAGAAGCTTAACCGGCTAGGGGTGCTGGCGCCAATGAACATTGGGCCACGTGCGTCTCGGAGTTTTATAGGGGTCGTCGGAGTAAGTGACGTTTAGAATAGAGATAAAGACAAACGCAGAGTTCCCAGACATCATCATCATCATCATCATCAGTCTTTTAACGTCCGTCGTTGGACATACACCTTCCCCAGGATTCGCCACAATTCCCTCTCATGCGCATCGCAGAGCCAGTATTTCCTGAATCTGTCAAGTTCATCTCTCCATCTTGTGTTCTGTCGGCCTCGGTTTCTTATGTGATCTCTGGCGATCCATGTTGTGAGACGTGATGTCCATCGGTCGTCTTTCATTCTTGCAACATGGTCTGCACATCGCCATTTGAGTTTTTTGATAGTTTCTATGATGTCACAAACACCTGTTTTCTTCCTTGTATACTGTTCTGTCTTGTGATCTCTCCATGTAAGGTTGAGCATGATTCTCTCATGTGCACGTTGCATACTTCTCAGTTTGCAGGCCTGTCTCTTTGTTAGGTTCCATGTTTCAGCTCCATAAGTGACTATTGGGAGGATGCATTAGTAGTATACTCTTCTTTTTAGGATTATTGGGATCATCTGGTTCTTTAAAGTTGAGCTTGCTCTGCCGAAGGCTTGCCATCCCAAAGTGATTCTTTGCTTGATTTCCTCCTCTTTTGAGGGTCTCATGGAGATTCGTTGTCCTAGGTAGGTGTCGTGGTGTACCTTGCCGAGTTTTGCATTTTCTATCTTGACAGTTATGTTCTTATTCTCAAGATGATTATTACACCTGATTTTCGTTTTACTGAAGTTCATGTGTAGGCTGACTTTTTTGCTTTCTTTGTTTAGATCGTCTAGCATTAGTTGGAGGTAGTGGAGGTTCTCCGCGAGACTCTCACCTGACCCATCTAGAGAACGAAATCAAATACATCAAATGGGACATCATAGGTTTTAGCGAATGAGAAGACCAGGAGAAGAACTAATAGAATTGAAAAGCAAACATCTTCTCTACAATTACGGAAGAGAGAAAGTGAAACAGAGTGGAGTAGGCTTTCTCATCAATAAAGACCTCAAAGACAACGTGGTAGGCTTCGATGCTATCTCAGATCGCATGGCTAGTGTCATCATACAACTGTTGACGTGTACAAGCTTCCAGACATAGAAACGTTTAATTACAGACACAAATAACGATTATAAACTGAGCATTTAAAACTTGAAATGGGGACTGGTAAAACACTTCAACATTTATGATGATAGATGCAGTGTACCTATTAGCTAGGTCTAGCTAGTTATTGTTGAGAAGTGAGACTTGGCAAATAATGTCTGAGCATGCGATATTATTGCTGACAGTAATTGGGCTAATATGCAAGAGCTTGGGAGGCGATTGTTGTCCTGACACAGAGAGACGTCATTGAGCTTTCGATGTTGTCAACAGCACTAAATATTACTTACCAAGTAGTCACGTAAATCGCAAATCTGAGTTACGAATTTGCTTTCAAGTGATCTCAACTAGGTAGAACGCGTAGGAGCTATTCTATATAATGCATTGAAGAAAAGTAAAGATACTGAATTGGTCCTATACTTGAATACCAAAATGTTATCTCGGATGAAGATTCAATGAAGAGACTAGACAAAGCTTTCGAGGCTATCATCATCATCATCAGTCTTTTTGCGTCCGTCGTTGGACATAGACCTTCCCCAGGATTTGCCACACTTCTCTATCATGGGCGTCACGGAGCCAGTACTTCCTGAACTTGTCTAGCTCGTCTCTCCATCTAACATTTTGCCGGCCTCGGTTGCGCATATGGTCTCGGGGAATCCATGTTGTGAGTCGTGATGTCCATCGATTGTCTACCATTCTTGCCCACCGCAATTTGAGATTTTTTATGGATTCTATGATGTCTCTAACTCTCGTCTCTTCCCGGATGTGCTGTGCTGTTTTGTGGTCTCTCCATGTGAGGCCCAGTATTATTCTTTCATGTGCACGTTGCATGGTTCTCAGCTTAGGGGTCTGTCTCTTGGTTAAGTTCCATGTTTAAGTTCCATAAGTGACTATTGGGAGGATGCATTGGTTATACACCCTTCTCTTTAGGATTAATGGGATCTTATTATTTTTTAAGGTTGAGCTAGCTCTGACAAAGGCTTGCCATCCTAGTGTGATTCTTCGCTTGATTTCTTCTTCTTTTGAGGGTCTCATGGAGATTCGTTGCCCTAGGTAGATGTAGTGGTCTACTTCCTCCAGTTCTATGTCCTCGATTTCGATCTTAGTGTTTTTATCTCCAATGTGGTTGTTGCACATGATCTTCGTCTTGCTGGAGTTCATGTGTAGGCCGACTTTCTTGCTCTCTTCATTTAGTTCATCTATCATTAGTTGGAGGTCGTGGAGGGAGATGGATGTTTGGAAGTGAATGGAATATGCACTAAGTATGAAGTTGGACACGCATTGAAATAAAGAGGAGGAGTAGACAGCTGCAAAGGCCGGGGCTAGGAAGAAGGAAAGAGAGAGAATGGCCGGCCGCAGAGGCTGGGGCTAGAAGCGTAACCAGCTAGGGGTGCTGAGGCTAGTGAGCATTGGACCTTGTGCGTCCAGGGGTTTTATAGGGGTCGTCGTCGGAAGTGACGCTTTGGATATCTAGCTAAAAGAAGAGTTTCGTATTTAGTTCTTAACTATAAGTATAGGGGGCACTACACTAAAATTGACACCCAGAGAGAGGCCCAACGCATGGATGAAAGTTTTATCGTGAAAATCCATGTGTAGAAAGAAATGATTTAATATTTCTTAGATAAAAATCTATAGAATTGGAGATTTACTGTAAAGTTACAGTGTGAAGAGCTGTCCATTTGTAAACATTAAAATGACGTATTCAAAAATATCATAAACTATAAAAATATTTTTATGCAATTACAGGGATTCACAAATGTGAAAACATCAGAATTAAAAGAATAATTCCAGTCAGCGTTTTTTCAATATCATCGCCCCTTGACACAAAGCATTGTCAAATTTTATTCACAAATGATACATGTATACAAAATATATAATTGATTTTGACGTTTTCACTGTTTTTATTTACCATTGAAGAATCATATCATACTTCTCTAAAAGTATGTCCGTCTGCAACAGCCTACCTCAAAAATCACACAACATAATCCCATGAATTTTTCTTCGAATACCAATGTGACCCCAGGAAAGGTTTTCAGCAAATTAGTCTTTGGGAGAGAATTGATAGATGCATGAAAGTCTGGTAGTGTGTGATTTAATTTGTTTTTAAAAAGCAATGTTTTTAAATCTTAGATTTTTTATGATCTCAGAATAACATTTAATGTGCATACACCTCGCTTAACCGGAAATAAACTGTGCCCACCAATTATTTCACATTTTGAATCGAATTCCCCTAAAACATTTCGGACGGTTAGATTTACAATCTAAAATTATGCTAAACTAGTGTTTTAGTGTTCATTTTTTTTAGCTGGATGTTCTAGATACTTATGAAAAACTGCTCAATCGCAAACCGAATGGGGACATTGTATCGTTCATGAAGAGGAAGGAGATAACAAGAGCAAGACATCGGCTGCCGATTAGAAATGCTTTATCTCACTAATAGTGGTTACTTTGATATCATTCACAGAGAGGGGCTGAGAGTAAGAAGAAGAATGATTATTCATTTTCTGTTGACCAGTGTTTTTGTATTCTTAACCATATCCTGAGATTGTAAAAAAAACCTTTAGAGTTTTTTTTTACAATCTTGGGAAATTCACAAACATCGCTTTTTAAAAATGAATTGAATTATCTGATATTCAACTATCTATCTATGGATTTTTCTATTAATTTCCATCTATCTATCAACATATCAGTTCTTTTCTTGGTAACAAGTTTTCAGCTAGTTTTGACTAGTATATGATTTAATGTGAAAAGACAATTTTATTATTTCCAATGTAACCTTTATCGAACAATGTTTTAAATGTTTTTTACCCTTTGAATAGGGATGTTCATTCTTCCTAATAAACATGACACGATTAAAAACATCTTTAAGAGTAGATTTCACAAAAAGAAATGATCAATACTAATTTGCTATCACTGGATCATAAATTTCAAAAGAAGTTGCCATCATCACTGAAATAAGGCTATGGAAACAGGCATAATATGGCTGATCAACCTTCATGCTGCATCTTAGAAACCTCTTTTGTGGACAGGATGTAATTCCTTGAATTTTCCAGACTCAACTAATGTACAGAAGATGTATTTACTACAGATCAATCTCTAACTATAGTTGTTGCGTGCACAGAATATAGTGTATGAATGCATTAAAAGTCTATGTACGTATCCTACGATTTAACTATCGCAAAAGCACCGATGAAGATTCAAGCTATTGAAAAGCCAAAATATGATAATGTCTCCACCAATCTTGGTGCATTTCAGGTGGATATGGCATTTTTTTCAAGTGATGGGAAAATGTATTGTTAAATCAGGTGGTCCGTATATTTCAGATGAATATGGTGTGTAGTAGAAAGGCTCATGAAGGACTTCTCACAGAGAAATAACAACAATTGTGCTATAAGAATACACCAGCTTTTGGCAACGCCATTAGAGATTCTTTACTTCATGTTGTAGCATCTTGATGAGCGTTTGAATTTTACTTTGAAATACGAGATCGCCCAAATGATTATGTATCATACATGTTTAATAATATGTCAAAAGAGACGCAGTAGTCTATAGAAGAGACCAGAGTGGAAAACATGGTCTGACAGCACAATACTGGATATCTTCTACTGATACGGTTCATTCATATCACGAATTTTCATGTAGAATCCGAACGAAGATCTGCAACTGTACATTCACTGTTAACTAAAGCTGAGAGATAATTTTTTCTCTTTCAATTATCCCAATCTATTATTAGGTTCCATGAAAATTCTATACAACTTGAAATATGCTGAATTTTCACAGGGTTGCTTTTCTTTGAAATGGACCACAAAGGCATTCTGACTCGAACAAACAATCAATGCAGATGCTGCAAGTCAGCTCACTGGTATACAGTCGATTACAAACTCGATTTCCGCTCGACGAAGATGGGTGGAGGATCATTTCTTACGAAAAAGTATTTTCTCAATAGGAATGGTATAAAAGGAAGACGTTGAAACTGACACACAGACAATTAAATCAAGGGAAACTGCTCAGATCTGAGTAAGATTATTTCTTCAATTTAAGAATCCATGAATCCATTTCCAGGAACTTGTACAACATTGGGTCAGAAAAATCAGTACCAAATGATACTACACAGTTTTTGGTTGAATATTGATAGTTTCGGTTCAAAGTTGAGAGAAACATTTATTGAAGAGTGTATTCCAGACTCGACTAGATTTGAACAGTGGATACGAAAAGAGATTTCCACTTTTGCTGCGAAAGATCAAATATTCAAAACACTCGGATAAGCAAGGATTACCAGTTTCAGAAAGTTTTCCCCAACTACAACAGATCATGACACTTGATGCATTCGTAATAGATTTTGAAATAATGGACTATCGATTGGTGAAACCCCCATATTTCTATCTTCATTAGTCTCTTATTTTATTAGATTTCAAAAAAAATGAATGAACATTATGAATTTTATTAGATTTTAAAAAACATGAATGAACATCAAAAAATCCAAATAGTTCTTCACAACACGTTAATGAATGGCCAAAACTAAATGCATTTAGCCTTGAGATTATTGTGACCTATGTATTTGATATGAGTAACATTGCCTACAGATCTGTCACATAAAAAAAATGGTACTAATCTTTTTTTATTCATTTTTTATGCCCCCAAAATTACTTCCTATGCAAATTCAAGAAATAATCAATCTAGTTATTGATGAAAGTTTGGGTCTCTATAGCATAACTACATTTTTTTAGAGGAGGGCAAGAGGACACTTAATTGAAAATTTCAAGATACTAAATGGCTTTACAAATCACAGAATTCCAATGTTTTTTTTTTCAAGGCGGATAGGACGGAAAATTTACTAGCTAGGTCAGTTACTAAAACATAGCCGCAAAAATAAATCGATCCTTTCTCACGAAGAATTTTGAAATACTGGAATGGTTTATCATCTCATGTAAAATAATAGTAGAGTAGGACAGCATAGCTAATCTAGTTTTCATTTGGTGATAAAAGTGCTTAATTTAGTACATGTATAGTAAAAAAAAAATGTTTCTCAATCAAAAAAAAATTTTGGGATCCACCTTAAATTTATTAACTTTTTCATTACGCCATGTCTTACCCATTTCATTGAAATTATTTGAGAACACTTGGAGTTATCGTGTAGAAAATTAGAAGTGTATACAGAAATGTATAAAACTAAATATACCTCTCAATCCAAAACGTCCTTACTAAGTGCTTTACCCTCCCATAAATTTCATTGAGGACTTTCGGAGATATCATATGGATAGACAGGAGCAGATATAGAAATTTATCTTTGAAATAACGCAATATATCTCTCAATCAAGAACAAATTTATGGTTTCAACCCAAAATTCAATCATTCGTTTTTTGTTTTGAAATTCATGGATAAACTTTGACGTCAGCGAATCCAGAAATGTATAAAATATTGAAATGGAAAAATCAACAACAAATTCTCGTATCCCCCCCCCCCACGGTTTAGTTATTTCGTTTTTACCTTCCGACGGAAATTTCTGTCAATGAAGTGAAGGCAAATAACCAAATTACTTCAAAGTAATTCGTACGATGGAGGGAAAATAAAGCTCCAATACAGTAAGATTGGAAGTATAAGGTAAAAGTTTAAAAAATTCCGTGTTTTCGAAAAAGGATTTATTAAATAGAATGTATTACAAGAACTTTAGGTTGAATGGAACAGTTTTAGTTGGTTTTGAAAATGACAAAATTGACCTGACCCCAAATCGACTGATAAAGGTACTCAGATTCGCAGTTAGAATCTAAAATGCCAGAATTGATCTGACCCCGAATTGGTCTTTTGAGGCCAATAAAGATCACCACATATCTCATTTTGATCTTCGAGTAAAATAACCTTTGTACACAAAATACCTGCCTCCAAATTTACCCCCAAATATAACCACCAATCATATGTTCATCTCGGGGACAAGTTAACCACTTATACAAATTTGCAGCCACTAAGGTGCAGCTGTCTTCATTAGATTTTAAAATGCCCAAATTAACCTGACATTAAATTGACTTTTAGAGGTCATTAAAGGCCAGCACCACCCAATTTTTCTCAATCACTTCCATGCAAATGATGGTCAGTGCAAATTGTTTCTCTTGCATGAATACAATGGCCTGTGGGACGAGTGGAATTTCCACGGTGGTGGGTAGTTCATTTTGATTATTGCCATGATTATGTCGAGCTGACATCGGGTTCAATGTGTTTCTCAAGGACACCAATTATAAGAGACAACTTGGTTCTTTCTACCAGATTTTTGTAATACAGAAGCCATCGTTGATTTGGAATACTGAGTGCATGCAAAGTTGGCTCATGCATCTTTCATATCCTGCGTTGGGCCGCTATCCTCTTTCAGTTTCATCAGTACTGTGATGGAGCTACTGCTAATCAGATCATCAATAAATCAGCCTCCTTATGGTTTTCATCTTCAAGCTTCTTATTGTGGTTGTTTTTTATGCAGCTCGATGCTGATGTGATGACTAATTTGGGGGAGTTCGCATTATTCTTGAATATTGCTTGTGTAAGGTCCTGGACTGAGAAACTAGAGGAATCAAAATAGATGGCGAATATCTGAGCAACATCAAATTTGCAGACGACATCATCTTTTCGCTGAGAACATACACGACCTCCAACTAATGCTGGATGAATGAAACGAAGAAAGCAAGAAAGTCGGTCTTCACATGAACTTCAGTAAAACGAAAATCATGTGCAACAATCACATCGAAGATAAGAACGAAACTGTTAAAATTGAAGATGCAAAACAGGAATAAGTAAATCACTACACCCACCTAGGACAACGAATTTCAATGAAACCCACAAAAGAAGAAATCAAGCGAAGAATCACTCTCGGATGGCAAGCCTTTGGTAGAGCAAGCTCAACCTTCAAGATCAAGACGATCCCAATAATCCTAAAAAGAAGAGTATACAACCAATACATCCTCCCGATAGTCACTTATGGAGCTGAAACATGGGACCTAACCAAGAGACAGACTCGCAAACTGAGAAGCATGCAACGCTCTTGAGAAAATCATGCTAAACCTCACATGAATAGATCACAATACAGTATAATGTATCAGGGAGAAAACTGGAGTCCGAGACATCATAGAATCTACAAGAAAACTCAAATGGCAACGGGCCGGTCATGTTGCAAGAAAGGCAGTCAACTGACGGACATCACGATTTACAACATGGATCCCAAGGAATAACATGCGAAACCGAGGCTGGTAGAATACAAGATGGAGAGTTGAACTGGACAAATTCAGAAAATACTGGCTGATGATGAAGGTATTCAGTTTGATTGTCTTCGGTCTTTTCATGAGGTACGAAGCGTCTCATTGGCATGCTAAATATTTGTGTCGTCAGTAATCTGTTACTGGATGAGATGCTTGCTTTGTTGTCGTTTCCCTCTCTTTTTAAAAAAATTCCAACACCAGCTTTATAGATGTCAAACACCAGAATAACATCGTCAAAATCAGCTGTCAACACCGGGTGCCAGTCATCGAAGTGCAAGCCCAGATCTTCGGCTGTGCTGATTGCCCCAGTTTGCTTTACTGTGTGTTAGGCGGACACCATCCTATCGACAATGACAATTTGGGGGCTTTCAGAGGGTGATTGATATGTTTCTAATCACCAACATGCCTAGTAGCTCAGTTTCAGGCCACTACATTGGTCTCTTAATATTATTATATTTGCTGGATCCCAGAAACAATTCGGATATGTAATACTGATACACAAAGCAGTGTTAGGAAGAGAGTATAACGTCCAGGACAATGACATTAGAAAAATGAAAAGTAAAAACTTTCAGAAAGAAGTAATATGTTATGTAATCCAAGTTTAGATAACATAGATAGATTAAATAATGAGAAAAGTCCACATTTTTTATCAAATACATGTAAAAATGCTAATGCTCGTGTATTTTAATGAATTTCATTGCTTTTCCAGCTTTTCCTGGCAACGCATGTGATTTGACTTGTCAGTACATTGGAGGATGGATCCATCTGGAGCACACAATGCCCTGGGAGTCCGAATAAACTCGTAGTAATCGACTTCTAATCGATGTACTAGTTCGATCTGTTTAGAACAATAAATCAACAATATAGTTCTTTTGTTTATTTCAGATCAACTGATTAGTCACGAAATTTGTTTCTCGTTTCCTGACAAGAGCCTGGCGTTTTTCTGATTCTTGACTGATGCCCACCAACTGACATCGCCATTGATACGTTTGGCAGCGTACTCTTCAAACAGTTTCAGGCCACTTTTATCATGAAGTTATAAAGCTGATCGCCTTTTGCATCATTGGGATTACCGTGACGCAGTATGCCAGCCTCGATCTTGTTGACTTATGGAACCCAGTTTCGAAACCATTGATAGGTAGATGAAATGATATGAAAAGTCTTCAATTTGCAATAAATGCAGATGCAATGGAATCATGTTCTAGAAAACTCAACTAAGTTTCTGATGATGTTTATGTACTAAAAAATTCAGTGTTCGGACTTCTCGTCGACACACAAACAGCTGACAGCAGTTTCACCACGCGGCCCACTCACAGACAACCTTTTCGACGAAGTATTGTTTCGCCAACTTGGCTTCTCGCTGACTGCCATTTCGTCGAGTCTTTTTTAAAAAACTGATTTGAAGTTAAAAAACGAAGAAAAACAGTGCAATTTCTGAAGATTAATTTTATCTTACTTCTTGAATAACAGCATTGGAAGAACCGGATGATAAACACGTATAAATTTTTGCAAATGATCATAGAAATAATCTAGTAGACTTCGACAACCAAAGGTTTAATAGTGCTAATAGCCTTGATGGAAACAAATAAAAAGAAGGTGGGTCCCTTAGTGGGCTGTTGGGAGTTAAACGGGTACGTTGACGCATTCACTGCCAATGCAGACGCGTGCACAGGGAAATTACAGCAGTGGAGGCAGAAATGTATCCATCATGGAAAGCCTACCTGCAAATAACCATCATCAGACTTTTATGTCCGTCGTAAGATAACGACCTTCCCCAAGATACGTCAAACCTCTTAATCATAGGTGTCATACTTTCTGAACTTGTCTAGTTCGTCTTGCCATCTTATATTTTGCCGACCTCGGTTTCGCATGTGATCTCTGGGGTCCCATTGCCTATGTCCATAAATTGTCTCCCAGGCTCTTTTCCCCTAATATTTTGATCTGTCATGTGATCTCTCCATGTGAGGTTGATGTGCACTTTGCACGGTCTCTTAGTTAGGTTCCATGTTTCAGCACCATAGGTAACTATCAAGAGAATGCATTGGTTATACACACTTCTTTTTCGCGACTCATGGAATTTTCTTGTTCCTAAAAGTTTAGCTTGCTGTACCGAAGGATAGCCATCCTAGAACGATTCTTCTTTTGATTTCTTCTTCTTTTAAGGATTTCCTAGGTGGATATAGAGGTATACTTTCTCAAGTTTAGCGTTTCCGATTTTGATCGTTGTGTGTTTATTCCCGACGTGATTGTTGCACATGACTTTTGTTCTATTTCATATGAAAGCCGATTTTTTTTTGCTTTCTTCGTTTAGTTCGTCGAACATTAGTTGGAGGTCATGAAGGATCTCTGCAAAAAGAAAGATGTCGTCTACAAATTTGAGGTTGTTTAGTCATTAGCAGACTATTCTGATCCCTCTACCTTCCCAGTCTACTTTTCGAAAGATACACATCCCGAAATCGTTGTGGCCATACCAGACAGTCGTGGTTAAAGGAAAAAGGTACTGTCTTGTACGGTTGGGATTACGTGGCACCTCAAAACTGAGTCCATCTGGAAAGTAACATATCGGCATACATATGTTAATGGAGATATGGTGTCCTCAGTGCCTGCGGAAGGACTTCTGGCGGATTTTGAGCTGATAATTGAGGATCCAGCACGACTACGAGTTTTGGCAGTTTAAGTCTGAAAGGAGTACGGTATGCTGCGGTGGCGGTGATGTTGCGATATAGTGGATGTTCCTTTTTTTCCGATTTTTTTTCATGTGGGGCACTTGGAAACCTGGAGCAGGATGGATATTGACAGTATGGTGGTAAACTTTTCCTAACACTGATCAACTGTGGTCCCATGTGATCTCTATGCGGTGACCGATGCTGCAGCAAGACGCCACAAGTATTATCCTCCAGCTGGAATCAATGTTATATGATTGAGGCCCACTGCTGATATAATGCTACTCTAAAAGACTCAACCTCAGCGGCACCAGCTAACATGGTACAAGCTTACTGAGTCCAGCTGAAAGGCTAAGTTACGTCCCCGCCTGAACGCGAAGAGGTACAAGGATGGTGAAGAATGGGAGACTTCGTTTGGGTGGAAAACTGACAGTGACGATGCAAAATGCCAAAATCGACCTGAACTTGAATTGTCCTTTAGAGAACATAAAAGCCATCCTCTTTTCATCCAATTATCAACTTTTCCTGGTATACAAATTCGCAGCCCGTAGGATTCAGTTGTTTTCGTTAGATTTGAAAATGCCAAAATTGACCTTCAATGTAACACTATGGAATTAAAGGGTTAATCAGAAAAATGACTCGATGAAAATGAAGGGTTAATTGGAAAAAGTCTGAGAGTGGAAATAAGATAACTTCACAAGGTTCATTGTACTTACAAATCAGAATGCTTATTTATAGGGACTTTCGAGAAAACCTAGGTGTATGAATAATTGCCTTTGTTTGAGAGTTTTAGAAATCACTGAGCAGAGGACATACATTTTCATTGAAGGGTCGAATGAGCGAGCCCTGGACAGAATACAGATTTATGATTAATCGCCTTTATTTGAGTGCTTTAAAAAAACCCCTGAGTTTGGGAAATATTTTTGCACAAAAGTGTCGGGCAAGAAAGGCCTGTACAGATTACAGATGTTTGATTAATAATTGCTTTTGTTAAGAAAATATCTCCAGTTTCCGGGCAGGTAAATTGATTGCCAGGGGATTTAGCTCCGCCGATTGCCTATGTATATTTCCAAAGCGAAAATTATGGATTTCCAAATTTGGAGAGATCAGAATGAAAATTGCTTAGGCTAGCATGATTTCAATATTTACCAGTTGAGAAAGGAAGAAATCAATCATAAAACCTTCAGCCATCGGCCCCAACCACAATGGGAACCGGCTATTATATAAACCACCCACTTTCGAGTAGTAGAGGACAATTGGGCGCAGAGAAGCTGCTGGGACACAGCATAGAATTCTATGCGCCTTGTCACCACGAATGTATTGACCCCAGAAGATTATATCTTTGATGAAGCTATACCAATAGATACATCAAGTGTGTTCCCCTAACGACTTATAATTTCGACTCGAGAACTTTGTTGAATCTATTCTAAGACATACCAAGAAATATCAAGTAGATAACTCGAAAGACAGACTGATAGTCATTCCATAGTATCGTCACCCGCATCAGCGTTTATTTTGACCAGTCAACCTGTAATGATACTGACATAGATCTTGTAGCATATCAACACCCAGTGTTGATTGTTTCTTTTCAACTTGCGACTCCTCTGGGAGTCTTTGTTTCAGCGCTGCAGAGTCTTTTAGTCGACAGTCGGATCGGAACACAACGTGGGCGAGGTTGGGGCGACTTGAGGTAGAGATACAACGACCAGTCAACTACGGCCTGACCTGCCCTAACCAACCGGCAAAGGGGGCAGAAACCAGCATTAAGAGGTAACCAGAATCCAGCTCCACCTATCCTATATTCATCCAGAGGTCAATTCTAGGGGTCAGAATCGAGGGAATTTTTTTTCCATTTTTAGGGGCCGGAATCCCCGGGAATATCTTTTTTAATCTTATTGGTCAAAATCTGGAGGGGGTCACTTTCAATGGTCAAAATTAGGGGGGGGGGATTTTTTTCCACATTTAGGGGCAAAATTTATGGGAAGATCTTTTTAGCACTTTTAGGGATCCAAATTGAGAAGTAATTTTGTTCTATTTTTAAGTAAGTCATAATTGAGAGGAAATTTTTACTTTTTGGTGTCAAAATAGGAGGGGATTTCTCTTTTTACTTTTAGGGGTTGTGGTTGTGTGAGACTAAGTTCAGTCTATGATGAAGTTTGTGGTGTCAGCAGCAGTAGAAGGTCTTGGAGAGGACATAGGGTATCCGGGTAGGAGGGAAGTGCTTTGGTGTTATATTGTGTGGATAGATTAGGGATAGTATTGATGGAGTGGTGATGAGGTTAAGGAACTTCATATGTATCAACCTTATAGGCTATCGAAAATATGTTGGCTCTGATTTGTTCAAGTGGGATGCCTTACCAAGGTGCTAGTTGTTATGGGTCCGAGTGACTTTGAAGTTCCCAATATTATATGTATCTGAGAAGGGGTAGATGTGGATGTGAAGTTATTGTTAGTGGGAGGATTATGATTTAGAGATCTGTATGATCAGGGTTTTTAAGTTTGGTGTTGAGTCCATTAGGGGAAAGAGCTTTGAGTTTGTTGATCCACATATCCTCATGTCTTTCTAGAATTTTAGTTATGTCAGTGGGAGTATTTTTTTCTATTTTTCCAAATGATAGTAAAGCTAGCGTCTTTGGCAAAATTATGACTGGGTGTGCGAAAGTGTACTTCTACGGGAAGTGGACTGGGATTGATTTGTGATTTAATTCTGTGTGCGTAGTTGTTGAGTCTAATGTTAAATTGCCACTCTGACTTGCCTATGCATTGTAAATTGCATTTCTTACATTCTAGAAGGTATATAATGTTTTTGCTTATGTTAGTGCTATGGTATATGTAGTAACTTTCTTTGGTGGTAGAGCTAGTGAAGGTGTTGGTGTACTTGAGGTGGTTGCAACGGAGACTATTTCTCTTGTCGCATGATTTTTAGAATTTAGTGGTTCTAGGGATATTGTTGTGAGAGACTTTGTTATTTATTATATTGTTGCTGCCAATTATGTCTTTGATGTTTTGGGGTCTGCGGTGAGCGATGACACATGGATCTGTGAATATTTCTCTGAGATCTATTTTAAGGGTGAGGATGTTCCATTTCCTATTGATAATGTGTGCTAAGGGTGGGAATGTGTTGTTGAAGGTGATTATAAGTGGCATGCAGTCAGGTTGATTATTGTTGGAGAGCGAAAGGGTTTCATCCTTGGGTATTCTAGTTGCTTTTTTTATTTGGCTTTTAGTATCATCTACTGAGTATCTTCGTTGAATGAAATATTGCACTTGGTTATGGTTATGTCTATTGAGTTCACTATCTGTACAGCAAATTTTTCTAATTCTAGGGGCTTGTGAAAATGGTAGGCTTCTTTTTAGGTGTTGGGGATGGGCTGTCTTAGAGTAGAGGTAATTGTGAGTGTCTGTGGGTTTAGTGTAGAGGGTAGTTTGGAGGTTTCTGTCACTATTTATGTGTATGCGGGTATCTAGGAAGACTATGGAGTCAGTGGATGTCATAAAGTCAAACAATTGAATCGTGTGCAGAGTTTATATGTGCAAAGAAATTCTCTAATTTGGCTTTATCTCCTGAGTATATGAAAAAATGTTATCTATATATCTACCATACGAGATGCAATCGTTGTATATCAACGGGTAAATGTGGGTTTCTTCGAATTTCCACGTGGAAATATTAGTACAGCCTTTCACTTAGAGGAAGTGTCTATGACTAAAGTTGAAGCTATTTAAAGTTAAAATGTGTTGCATAAGGGTGGTACTGTTTCAGTACAGGGTTCTTTAGTAGTTCTATTGTTTAGGGCTTGTTTAAGGGGTAGAATGCCTTCGTCATGTTTTTTATGTTGGAGTATATATATATATATATATATATATATATATATAAGTTCGTCTACAAAGGCTATGGCTGTGTGAATGTTGAAATTCAAAATGCTAATAGAAGATAAAAACCTTCAAGAAAATCAAGCAGATGACTCAATCACATATCTTTCCTGATAATTATGTTCCACTTCGTTGTGCAATGTGGCTTTTATCTAGTTATAGGATGCATGATGATTGAAAATTACCAAGAACAGGATCACGATAGATTAGAAAATAAAGACTTGGATGTCTTAAATAATATTCTCACAGAAAACGGAAACAGCTGCGCAAGTACTGGTTTACCACTTAGAAATGTAAACTTCATTAACTTGCAAGTACGACTTTTCCCCAATACTAATCAACTAACCAACGCTCAAACAGAACTAGTAACTGAAATTATAAATGCTGTCGCACGAGTTAGGAGGTATCCTGCAACCACGTTGTTGCTATGTTGCCGCTCCTGATGGCTCAAGTAAAACACTCAATTTCAATCTTTTTGCAACAATGCAGTTTCTTGTGCAGCCCGAACTGGAATTGCTGCCATTCTGCTTTGAAGGGACAAAACAGTACATTGTTTATTCAAACTGCCAGTTCTCCTAATTGAAACGAGTGCTTGCAACATATTCGCTACTTCAGATTACACGACTTCAATCAGAAATTAAACCCTTCTCATTATCGATGAATCGTCAATGGTTCTGGTACATGCTCTCAGTGTCATTGATCAAGGCCTAAGAGATGTTACCGTTGTAGAGGGAAAGTAATTTTACTTGGTGGAGATTTCCGTCAAATATTACCAGTGTGATCATGAGGTACTAAAAGTACAATAATTGAATCTCGTATAAAGAAATCTGTCCTCAGATTTCTATTCAAGCTGTATATACTTGTTCAAAATAGGTGCGCAACGGAAGACTAGCAAGAATTTTTCGCATTTCTAATTGAGCTTTGGAATGGAAGACTCGTAACAGAAGGCTACACTTCAAATTCTGAATAGATTGGTATTTCAAATCAGATATATTGTTTAAAATTTGATTGTGGATGAGGTGTTTCCCAATGCAACACTGGATAATTATGCGCCGCGTATCAGTCTAACGCCAAAAAAAAATGACATAAAAAACATTGACATTAATTATCAATGAAGCACTGGAGAATTTTCCAGGTGAAATAGTAACTTATCTAAGTCCTGATTTGATTAAAGAAAGAGGTGACGAAGATAACTATTCTCTTGAATTTTTACATTCACTTACTTAAACTGGAATGCCAACGCATAAATCATATTTAAAGCGTGGTGCAATAGTCATGCTGTTACGAAACATATTCTTTCAGCATGAATTATGCAACAGTGCAAGATAGGTAGTTACCAATCTTCACTATAACTGCAAAGAAGTAGAGTTGATAATGTACAATCGGGATTAAAGGTTTTAATTTCACTGCTCAAACTCTGTCCGACTGATGCCAATTTACTGTTCATTTTTTTGAAAGGGAACAATTTCCTAGAGGGTTATCATTTACAGTAACTATAAACAAGTCTAATGAATGAGTTGCTGTGGTCGTATATGTGTTGTAGTACTTTAACGTACTGATGGCCTTCATGGCCATGGGAATTTTGAGAATAAGAACATAACTGTCAAGATAGAAAATGCAAAACTTGGTAAGGTAGACCACTACATCTACCTAGGATAACGAATATCCATGAGACCCTCAAAGGGGGGGTGGGGATCAAGCAAAGAATCACTTTGGGATGGCAAGCTCAACTTTCAAGAACCAGATGATACCAATAATCCTAAAAAGAAGAGTATACTACCAATGCATTCTCCTGATAGTCACCTATGGAGCTGAAACATGGAACCTAACAAAGAGACAGGCCTGCAAACTGAGAAGTATGCAACGTGCACATGAGAGAATCATGCTCAACCTTACATGGAGAGATCACAAGACAGCACAGTATATAAGGAAGAAAACAGGTGTTTGTGACATCATAGAAACTATAAAAAAAACTCAAATGGCGATGTGCAGACCATGTTGCAAGAATGAAAGACAACTGATGGACATCACGTCTCACAACATGGATCCCCAGAGATCACATAAGAAACTGAGGCCGACAGAACACAAGATGGAGAGATGAACTTGACAGATTCAGGAAATACTGGCTCTGCGATGACCATGAGAGGGAATAGTGGTGAACCCTGGAGAAGGTCTATGTCTAACGACGGACGTTAAAAAATTGATGATGATGATGATGAACAAGTCCCAAGGACAAACATCCGAGAGCGTTGAATTATTTCTTCGTGAACCAGTATTTCATCATGGACAATTATATGTCCGCTTCTTGACCTAGAGATAAATATCATAGAATGACTCTCAATGTAAAATTGATGACAAGTGTAATACAAAGATTTTCAAATATGTCCTCTCCTAAATAAAAGGTTTTAACCTTTTATTTGATCATGCAATACTAATTAATGTTGCATTGGTGAACACCTAATCCGCTATCCATCTGACAAATAGCATATAAACTTCTAACTAGATTTCAAAATAACCGGAGATTTCCACGGGTACTGCGAATTAGTAATTATTGAGAGGCTGCTTATGGCGATTCTGAATGAATACTTTGCAGACTGTTTTGAAACGTGCAGTTTTTCCCAAATTTTCCACAGAGAAAATATAGACTCAGTTATATCAAATGAATTTAATTTTGCTAGTTCACGTGACTAACACGCAATTGATTTGTAGGTAGGCAAGCCCTTTCCACTTGAAAGGCACAACACAATTTTCCAAACCTTAATTTAGCTTTGCCTGACGAAGAAGAACGTGTCACAGGTCTCCTCGCTTAATCACCAGGTTTCATCCCGACAATCAGACCACCTTGTTTTAGAAATTGAAAATCCAATCTTCACCATCGTTTTTCTCGTGCTTTTCCAATTTAAATTGTTTCAAGTATTATCATAACTCTTAAAACATTTTAAGGTTACATATATGATAAACCTCTCCCATAAACCTGAGTTTTTCTTAATACATGTACCCTTGTGTGCGTACCTTTTTCATTTTTCAATAAATCTTTTTTATTTTTACATTTTTGTTCAATATTTTCCTTGGAACGAAACGATCTAATAATTGTTTTTTATAGGTCACCCGACAGCAAATCACTGATATTTATCGAGATGTAGCATCGAGGTACAATATACTGAGATATATAATTTACCAAGATATATAATTTTCTGAGATCTTTAAAATTACAAAAAGTTTAAAAATTAAAAACTAACTGCAACGAAAATGAAAGATGTAGCACTCGTTCGGCACAGGGCCAATTTCGTTAAAAAAATGAATGAAGCTGTGGCGACCCCTGTATTTTTAGTCAAGATACGAAACCTTTCTTTTAGCTGGATATGATACATCACTTCCTTCGACGACGACCCTCTATAAAAGCCCCGAACGCACATGATTGAAGGTCTCTTTGCCCCTGTCTTCGAACCGGTTAACTTCAACTTTTCTGACCCCAGCATCTCCAGCCAGTTATCTTCCTTCACCCTTCCCTCAACTCGCAGCCGGTGCAATCTCTATTCATTGACCGTGATTTGTATCGTCTTGTCACTTATCTTCATCGATGCGAGTATTTGCAAGAATTTCATCGTTATTTAATGCAAACACTGCAACTACTATTTTTGGTAACCACGCAAACGCTGCGTTCATTATTTCGCCTCTTTAGCTCCTTCTTGCACATATCCTGACAAACCGCCTTTTTATAATCTAACTTGGTCAGCTATGCCACTCATTATAACACTCATCATGATAGGCACTACTCACCAGGCTCCATTTGATAGATAGACGAAACGACATTAGACACTTTATGCCACGTATCCCTTAGATTCTCTTTCTTTTGCATATTTCGACTCTACGCCTAGGAATAACCTAAACCTAATAGGCCTCTTCTTTACACAATCGAATGTATAGATATTTCTATTCCATGTATTTCATTTACATTCTTCATTTGTGCATTAAACCTATTTCTCATTTTTCACATCTAAATATTTGTATGTGTCTTTTTACTCCATTTAATATCTGCGAACACGTTTGTGTACTTGGCGTACATATTCTTTATACATCTCCTTTCTTTCATCAACTTCTCCAGTGATGTCGGTGCTAACACAAAATCGCGTAAAAGTAAAATCCTTTGTCTAAGACTACGTCTTCTCGCCACATCTCAACAACAGCTATTATCTACTGTCTCCCACACAATATAAGGACGATAATCCTTATAAAGCATTTGGATGAATGTTTTATTCCATTCGTAAAAAGAATTAGAGTTGGAGAATTAGGATAAATGTTTTTGAATATCAAAAAAGTGACAAATATCTTATTGCTTGAAAATATTCATGTCCATTTTTATATCAAGTATACTTTTAAATTTACAATACCCAAAGGAAGAAAGAAAATTTGAACACGGTTTGCATTGATCAATACTTGACAGAATGGACATCATGTGCAGTTTGTCTAATGCCACTTAGTTTAGACAATCTGACATTAGACAAGGTATTAAATCTAATTTTGTCAACAATTTTATATAAAAATATCGGAAATTGCAAGAAATAATAATTTTTTTAAATACTGAAGGTATCATTATTTTTCATTCTTATACAGTATTTTAATGTCAGGACACTGGAAATCCCAGAATCAATGATATCAAATTATTTCTAAGCACTGTTATTATGTAAAAAAAAAAACAAACAATTTTCCAGGAAAGAAATATTAGTAATCTTCGAATGATATGCTATTTTAATGTTTACAAACATGGACAGCTTTTTCTACAAAAAAAAACTCCGGTTATATAACTAGACTAATTTTGACCCAAAAAAGTAAACAAAAATTCCTCACGACTTTGACTCCTAAAAGTGAACGAAAATTTTCCCCTCGATTTTCACGACAGAACTATTAGAAATCTTTGAATGATAAGCTAAAGTAGAAAAGATTCCGGTGAATTTCGAATCCTAAAAATAAAAAACAAATACCCGTCGTTTTTGACTTTTAATAGTGAAAAGAAAATCATCCCTTCGATTCTTATTGTAAAATAAGATTCCCCTCGATTTTGACCTCTAAAGTAGAAAAATTCCTGTTAATTTAGACCTCTAAAAGTAAAAAATAACCCCTCGATTTTATTTGCCTGAAAATGAGAAAAAACACTCGAAAAAGAGGGAATGGGAGAAAAATCTCTCCCCCCGAATTAGTCCTCTAGAAAAGAAAAAAATAAATTTCCCCTTGATTTTTTCGCATAAAAGTGAAAAATAAAAGTCCTCTCCATGTGATCGGCACAACCTCGATCGCTATATTTCGCCTTTTAGGAAAATGTACTTGGACCTTAATTAGTAAACGTAACATTCAAAACATCAGTGTTCAATGTATTCATTCATGTACAACCAAAAACATTGCGATATGTCAAAAAATGCTTTGTTTCTTTCTGAATAAAGAATTCAATCTACGTCACATTTTGATTCGGAGTATTAATTTGATAAAAAAGAATTTTTTAAAAAACAATTATTACGTCATTAAAAAGTAAGAGATCGTTTTTACTATTGATGAATAATCATATATATAACCCCCTGACTTGAACCCCTCTAAAAACATATTTTGGTGCTTGGGTTTAAAAAACTAATTTGCTAAAAACATTTCCGGGGGATCGAATCCATACCAACAGAAAATTTCATGGATTTATGTCAAGTTGTTTTTGTGGTAGGAGAATTCATTAATACAGACAATCAGACAGACAGACAGACAGACGGATGGACTTTTGGTGAACTGTAAGATTCTTCTCTGAAAAAGATTATATCAGTTTTTTTCAAACCATTTCTTTTAATGATAACAGAGATTTCAAGGATAAAATGAAATTTCGTTTTTTCCTCGCATGAAAGAAAAGAAGAAAAAAAACGATGAATTTTGCGGTGTGCAAAATAAATTGTAAAAATGAAATGTTTCAATTTCTTTATTGAAGAATGACTAATGAACTGATTTCAGTAGATATTTGTGTATTCATTCATTAATGAAGTTTTTGATGGATAGATCGATCCCTGGCGAAATTCAATCGTTTTTATTCATTTCAATAAAATACATTTTTTTAAGGATATTATTGTTTTTCAATTCCCATATTTTATATAAAGACACTGGAAATCGAAGAATCAATAAGATATTTCCCTGTTTTACAGAAGTTTATTGTAAAATACATTTTAACCCATAAGTATATATATATTTTTCACTTTGATTCCATCGATCTTGTGATTTTTCAATGTCTCAACAATAAAAGATGTAACAGAATCGGAAAAAATTAGCTCTGTGTATTTAGATAAATAAATTCTGCAATTTCCAATATTTTTACGCAAAATCGTTGACAAGGTTAGATTTGATTTCTCCATCACCTTCAGTACTCCCAACAACCAGGAGACAGAAAAGCCCCCCACCCCAAAAAAAATAAAAACTTAAAACTAAAATACAAGAAGTGCATATGTGTCATGTACATCTGGAGCTTATGGAATGGTGCGAATTGCAACACTAAGCAGCGAAGAAAAAAACAGGGTTCCTACACAACCACAAAAATGTGGAACCCAGAAGGAGAGATTCGGAGTGCCCGACAAATTTTCCGCTGGCTCCGTATCTACTGACAGTAGTGAACATTGGGAAGAACATACGGCTGGTGAGAAAGAGGCAAAGGAAACCCCTGACACATCGTCTCCACTGGCAGTCTGGGCATCATTCAGAACAGAAAAAATAATTTTGTTCGATGAGAGTCCCTGTATACACATATCACATTAAGTTGGATGATAATGACGCTCTCTCTAGCAAATTTGAATGTATGAGGACTGAAGAATGTGTCTAAAAAGGCTACACTCATTCATACCCATCAACACCTCAATGTGAGCATGAGTTGTAAGTAACGAACGCACTTTATTGAATATTCCTATAAAATAATCACTTGTTTTGATTTGTCTTATAGATGTTGCCATAAATGGTTACGCGTTTCGTTTAATTGGTGTATAAGCGCCCATTCGCCACGTCAGTGAGTCAATTTCATTCGGCGAATCTATTCCTTCGTGACATCATCAATGCAGGTAGTTTTAGCGGGTGATTATAATCCTATCCTTGATTGCTATGTAGATCGCAGGAAAATACGGGACCTAATATTAACAATGCAGACGTGATTCCATCCAGGGATTTGATGAATGGATTTTGTCGATAAATTCCAGAATGGACATCCCATCGAAGTTATATGGACCAAGTGGCAGTTTTGGACCGAGTATCAGTTAGCGAAGTCGAGGTAAGACTCATAGAGTGTCCAGGTTTTCATAACGTAGCTTATTCGGATCATAGACTAATTAGGGTCTGATTAGATATAGGTAAGGCTTAAACTGGGATAACTGGTTACTGGAAGTACAACACATCACATGTGAAGGATTTTCGGCGCCCGTTAACACTAATGATGATGCGAGAGTCAACGGGGGTCCTCCTTGAAAATAAGTGGTGGGGCAACCGAAATGACATAGGATTAGGTTGTTTCTCGCCAATTATAGTCGCCGACCCAACCTACGTAGATTAGCGACCTAGACGCCATTAGAATCTAAAATAGAGCGTATGCAGATAGTAGTCGAAGTAGCCATAGCTTGACAGGGGTTGCCCCCCACTGCTTAGCAAGAAAGATCAATCTCGGGTAGTTAGCTAGGCTGAGAAGAATATCTCCTGAGGCAACGACTATGGCTGTGTAGCACGGAGCACTTCAAACCTTGTCACTAATGTCACAGGCGATAGGTAACTACAAACGAAGGCATCAGTGAGGTATTTCTGAGGCCACCGAATCAGGTAGATGCAAGGGGGTCATTAAAAAAAACTTAGGAAGCGTTATAGCTAGCATCGATCTCCAAACACTGGTTAAAGCAATGACATATTGCTCAGCGCTTTACTAG
Organism: Thysanoteuthis rhombus; assembly: GCA_963457665.1. Taxonomy (NCBI): domain Eukaryota; kingdom Metazoa; phylum Mollusca; class Cephalopoda; order Oegopsida; family Thysanoteuthidae; genus Thysanoteuthis; species Thysanoteuthis major. Next base: position 13,931,127 of record OY735215.1, read on the forward strand.
GGATGTAGCGAAATTACTACGCAAAGACAAAGATGGAGGGGATAGAATAGATAATTTTAGGCCCGTAACTCTTAATAAGTTGAAAAATTGAGCCAAGATTTTGTCGAACCGCTTCGCAGGGCTGTAGTAGATAGTCTGAATGGCCTTGAGCAGACCTGTTCTGAGGTCAGGACTATTCAAGATAACCTGCATTTGGTACATACGGTCGTTGAGATGGTCGACAACGGTACCGCACGGATCAAATTAGATCACATCAAACCATTCGATAAATTGACCATAATTTCCTGGTTTCCATCTTGTCTGCAGCTACGACCTGGACTTTTGCTCCTGGGTTGGGAGTTGATGTCGAAAAAAAGCAAAAAGAAAAGTACGGTCCAACGACAAGTGGAGATTCTCTGAACAAATGGAACCCCTGCTCAATAGCAAACGATGTGACGGATTTTATAAAGCATTGCCTTAATTATGCCCACCCTGATAAAGTGGATTAAGGTTGATCTACCAAAATTCCATTTCAACTCGATTATCAACTCTTTGGACATCGATGGATTTTGAATCATATTTCAATTGATTTTTTTTAAAAATGATATGAATTGCTTTTAATTTGTCTTTTAACCATTGACCATTTAGAGGTTTTAAGATGAAAACAATACAATTTCTAAAATATAACGTTATTTTAAATCTTAAATAACAACATTGGGAAAAACAGGTTGATGAAATAAATATCTTCTTATATATCCATGTGCATCTATGTGTATTTGTCTGTAATGCTACAAAATCTGTCCATCAGTCCAACCAAATTTGACGTGTAATGAAACTAGGGAAATTAAAAAACAATGTATGCTTAAAAAAAAAGGTTTCAACAAACTTGTTTATAATGCGATTTGTATACTTAGTTTCATTAAAAAATTGAACAACCTCGCCAAATGTGATCAATAGAGTACAAATAATGTAAAAATTCCAGATTCTCATATACATAAGGCAGTTTTTTAAATCTTTCATCAACAATTCGATAAGAATTTTTAAAGTATTCCCTGGCAAAATATCAGCTAAGGCCTATTCAAATTTTGATTCCCAGCTATTTTGTTCATTTCTCAATTTGCCCACCCAGTTACATAGGTTGGTGAGGCAGATACCGACACCCTGTTTGAATTACGATGCCAACATCCTTGTTTTTCCTGAGTAACCAAGCCACTGTCCTATCAGCTATGTTCAACATTACAATAATTTGCAGAGACCCACTTCTCCCTCCACCCTTTTGAATGGCATCTAACCGTGATGTTTCAAAATAAACGAGAATATTGCCCGAAAATTCATCGTCGAATGACGCCATCAGTTCGTTCAACTTGTCGATGGGGCTGGGAGCAAGGTTTATGCTTGGATTTGGAAGTATAAAGTTTTTTTTTTAAACATCTAAAAACAATATCTGCAGGTTGTATTTTAAAACTAAATCGTATGTGATTTTTTAGTAAGTCTTACCCTACCCCATCCAAACCCCCACTTATCCTAACCAATATGTCGTCAAAAAAAAAAAAAAACGTAAAAAAATGCTTTTTCTCAATTTAAATTACTATTTAAAATAGGGTGTCGATGTCTATTGGATTATTCCTGTTCATTCGCAAAGATACATTTTATGATAAAGTATGTTGTTTTATCATCCTGTTCTTTCAATGTTATCATTCAATTGAAATTTTCAGAAATTTCTGTTTTTTCAACCTTCACTTGACTAATTTTTTCAAAAAGTGTTTTTAAAAAGAATAAGGGTAAAAGCTCTTTTGGAAAAATATGATTATGATTACAGTACATGGTTGTTGGCACTTTCGCAGACTTTTTGACGCTCTTCTAAAAAAAAAAAATAGCGAAATGTGAATATCTTCTTCGAAGTTGTAATTTTGGTAATAGTTGCAAGAATATAGTATAAAGTCAGTCGTAAAGGAAAGAAAAACAATTTTGCGATTTCACGCTCTGGTTGCGTAATTAATTTGACTGAAATTTCTACATTTTCGAAGTTCTGGTTGATGTAACAATGGGGATAAGAAACTATGTTAAAAAATCTTTCAAAAGTAAAATTCACTACAGAGAAATTGGAATTAGTTGATTTAATGATTAATTGGCTGGATTATGCAAAAAAATTGCATACCTCTTTGCCTGATCACAATCAGGAAAAGAAAGATAGCCAGTTACCGTCTACCATACACAAATAATGGTAACGTCTGTAATGAACACAAAGAATCAAAATTCTGTAAAAAATATCAGGATCCTCAGAATCAGTAAAACTTTATATTTATCGATAAAAAGGTCCCTATTATTTCTTATATCAAAATCTCATATTTTTTCATTTTCCAAAGTATTAATAATTTAGTGACAAGTTTTGATAATTCGTTGACAAATTTATTAATCTGTTGACAAATTTGTTGTTGAGTTTTTAAATGACCATAACCGGAGAAAATTAGCAGATCTTTCTTTTTTACCCCAAAAATTACAATCCGAGTGCACGCTTCTCAAAGCTGGGAAGGCTTTCTGAAAGGCACACATCGTGTAGGAGATTTAACCTTAAGGTGTATTACCGAAAATGTTTGGCACGCATTGGCCAACAGAAGGAGGCTGCTGACATACCTTGCGTGTATGCGACCCCAAAGTAGTCTGAACAAGGCATGCTCTAACCGAATTAGGACTGCAGACGGAAGTGGAGAAGTGCAAACCTCTGTCTTCCTCTATAAAGATCCTTACTTTATTGCAGTGTCCATTTCAGTATTTATCGACAAAGTCTACCCCGTTGATGAAATCCCCAAATGGAATCACGTCCGAGTTGTCAACATGTTACTCTCTTCTTTCCCTGCAATTTATATCGAGATCAAGGACGGCATTACAATCATCTGCTAAAACTACCCGTATTGACATGTGCAACAACCACATTGGAGATAAAAACACTAAGATCGAAATCGAGGACACTGAACTCGAGAAAGTAGACCACTACATCTACCTAGGACAACAAATCTCCATGAGACCCTCAAAAAAAGAAGAAATCAAGTGAAGAATCACACTAGGATGGTAAGCCTTTGGCAGAGCTAGCTCAACCTTCAAAAATAAGAAGATCCCATTAATCCTAAAGAGAAGGGTGTACAACCAATGCATCCTCCCAATAGTCACTTATGGAACTGAAACATGGAACCTAACAAAGAGACAGACCCGTAAAAGGACCATGCAACGTGCACATGAAAGAATAATACTGGGCCTCACATGGAGAGGCCACAAAACAGTACAGTACATCCGAGAAAAGACAAGAGTCAGGGACATCATAGAATCCATAAAAAATCTCAAATGGCGGTGGGCTGGCCATGTTGGAAGTGTGGCAGACAATCGATGGACATCACGACTCATAACATGGATCCCCCGAGACCACATGCGCAACCGAGGCCGGCAAAATGTTAGATGGAGAGACGAGCTAGACAAGTTCAGGAAGTACTGGCTCCGTGACGCCCATGATAGGAAAGTGGGTAGGTCTATGTCCAACGACGGACGCTAAAAGAATGATGATGATGATGATGATGATGATGATGATGAACACCGGAAAGATTAATCCAGTCTGAAGCAGTCTTGTGGGTGAGGTAGTTTTCGGGAAGAAGTGGGGGCAGTTGTAACCCTCCCCGCTGCCTGTCTGTCCTTGTTCTTCAGTGTGATGATGTGATTTGGCCTTTTCGAAATTTTCCTTTCCCATACTTAAGACCTCTGATTCTATAGGGAATCTTGAGTCTTGACGATGGGTTCTTAACCTTTATAAACTGCCGAGGGATGACCAATTTCTCTGCACAGCCAGAACAAAGGATAATCTTCCTGTCATCAATGCCAAAAGAATTGAGAATGGAGTTAAAATGGAGTTTCAGTAAATCTACCTTAATCCCATCCTCTTTAACAAGGTGGGCGTAATTCTTTGTTTGACGAGCAAAATTTCAGCTGGCAATAAAATGGCCATTTGCGGTAACTTTGACTATAAATGTTAGACTAACAAAACCGAGTGTAGCACCCCCGATACTTTTAGTTGAGAAATTAAATACGAAACTCTTCTTTTAGCTAGATATCGAAAATGTCACTTCCAACGACGACCCATATAATAGTTCTGGATGCATATGGTCCAATGCTAGCTGGTTATGCTTTTGGTCCCAGCACTTGTTACCGGCTATTCTCTCTCTATCCTTCTCCCTGGGATCGTTATCATTTTATTATCCAATAGTCACGATGATCTTTCCTAAATTTCTTTACTTCGGGAAACACGCATGGATAAAACTCTGTTCTCTGTCTTTCGTGGTCTGTCCGTCGAGGGTCTCTCAACGTCAGAGAATAGCCCCCAAGATCACGACAGTCCAGCTCGCATACTGAACCCGATTTCGACGTATTCCTTGGTACGATCCAAAGCATACAGATTCACAAGCAGTTCAGACAACTCTGCTTCGACTCCGAAGACTGTACTATCAAGGACCACTAAGTTCCCACTTTTCGCTTTCTCTTATCTTCTCATCTCTTTACGTGATCGATCAGATTTATGTTATTCTTGTGCTCCATTTTCATTCGTCATTTCTCATTTATGCCCTTGTATTAAATGTACGTCTTATTACTCCATCCAGATACTTGTATGTGTTCTTTTTACTTTGTTTCATCTCCGCATCTAAGTTCATACTTGGCGCGCATTTCCTTCGTTCATCTCCCTTTCTCCTTCCACATCTCTAGTGACGCCGCCACCAGCATCAAACTGCGAGGACACAAATCCCTCCGTCTCCCAACAATCTTACAATCAGACTAAAAAAGTTACTTATACAAGCAGACGAAATTTTCTTTTATATTTTTCCACGGAGGGTTAGGTCGCTTTTAAAAATCAAATGTTATCTGAATTTTAAAAAATCAGTCCTATAACATCCTACCCAAACTAACCCTAACTTATATGTCGGCACGCTTTTGTAACCCCAATCGAAGCCCTCCTCGCTCTTGCCCGCCAAAATATAAAAACAATACGTTGTCTACTGGATTTAGATTGAGTCTGTTATTTCCTCTTAATAACACAAAGATTTGAAAGATAATATAATGGTTTGTTTTTTGCTTTTTTTGTTTTATTTTTGTTTTTTCATCTCGGGTGTCGAGTTTCCGGTGAAACATTTAGAAATGTTGGTAAATAAATAATTGAATTAGAATGTCTCTTTTTTCTCGTTTTTTTTTTAAAGAAAAATCAAATATGATATGATATGACAGCACGTACTAGAAAGGACACTAAAACAGCCAGACGATCGCTTTTTTAAAATCATGATTCATAATTACAATAGGCACCATTACACAATTATAAGCAAGGTAATACAAGATATATATACATTTTCTCAAAATAGTGAAATTTATTTTGGCGCTTACACACCTTTCGTCGTTTACCTGGTGCCCTGTCAGCTCTAAGGTCGGGTGACAAATGTTAAGCATGTGCGGTTGAACACAGCATCAATTTAGGAAAAATGACCTGAAAAAGGCTACTGGAGCAGAGAATGGAAAGGAGAAGAATCGGCGAAGTGACGATGGTGCATCTCTTGCGGGTATGTTGACTGAGGAAAGATTCACTCAACACATAGGCTCTCGGGTCATTCGTTTTCACCTGTCACGTTGTACTTCTTGGTCATGATCATTTCTAGCCAATTTTCAAAGCTGTGGGCCACAATTTTGCACCAAAAATACTGAAATTTAGTAGATGTGTACAAAGATGCAGTTAAGATCGTAATGTTGACTTCTGAGTTCATTCAAGGTTGGAGGAGAACATTTCTGGTCATTTTAAAACAATTTTCCAAGTTTTTGACCGCAATTTAGAACATACGAAACTGAGATTGGACATAGAGGTACTTTTTTGACATGGCAAATGTCATATGCAATGCACAGTTGATTTCTGAAGTCAATTGAGGTCATCAGAGATTTTCATTTCTAGCTTATTTTCAGAGTTATGAGCCACAATTTTGCACGAAGGATGCTGAAGTTGAGCATATTGGTATATTTTTTATGGGGTTATAGGCTGAGTGAAGTTGACCTTAGAGGTCATCCAAGGTCACTGGAGGTCATTTCTACTCAATTCTTCAAGGTTTTGACAATAATTTGGCACCTGTGTAACTGAAATTTGGCATAAGGGTAAATTTTTTCGTGGCAGAGGTGGTAGACAATTGACCTCAAAAGTTCTTTAAGATCGCCTGAGGTAATTTTGGGCCATTCTAGCCAACTAGTCAGCCACACTTTTGAAAATATGAAACTGAAATTTGTTATAGAGGTAAATTGTTCCACGGCCAAATTATATAGAAATGCTATTTTCACATCCCATTTATGTGTATTTCTTGAGAAGGGGGCGGGGGCATCATATAGGAATTATGCTTTCGTCCCTGAACTCAATAATAAGCTTAACCATTTATTTTGCCAATCCAAACACTCTCCAGAAAATCGTTCAGAAGGACAGATTTATGTTGCAAGAATGGCGGACAACCGATGGACATCACGACTCACGACATGGATCCCCAGAGATCACATGCGCAACCGAGGCCAGCAGAATATTAGCTAGACGAGCTAGACAAGTTTAGCAAGTACTGGCTCCACGACGCCCATGATAGAGAAGTGTGGCAAATCCAGGGGAAGGTCTATGTCCAACGACGGACGTTAAAAGAATGATGATGATGATGATGATGATGATGATGATGATGATTTGAAATGGAAAGAAACTGGAATTGTTGTTAACTCTTCCTAAGTTAAAACTTAAATAAGTAAAGGGGGTTGTATGCTCAGACCTAAACCTCACTCCTATCTTCTGGTGGATCCAGTTTAGCCCAGGAGGGAAAAAGCGCGAGAAGAGAGATCACTTTTCAGTTTTAAAACAGGGACAAAGCCTTTTCGGCGTGTTAATCATTCTGGAGAAGAATCGTCCCTAATAATGAATCCAAATTCACTTGTGTAATTAGATAGAAATACAAAATTTCTGTTCTATCACTGTTTCAATACGTTGGCAGGGAAGAAGGAAACATAGCTGCATATTAAAAGTAACATAGTACTGCTAGTAAAATGAAGAATACCCGGTCACAATTTGCCTACACCCTTGTCCTCCCACATCAAGGGAGACTACAATGGGCGGTAAGAACTGATGGAGCTCTGAGATTACTCTGATTAAAATACCAATCTGGTCCTACCAACACGTTGTGGGCCATCGTGGCAGGGCATGGCCTAACGCTCCCCGTTGTTCTCACGATCAAGTATCTACCAGTCTTGTTGATTTTGCAATAGCGAACGAGCTTAAAATCATGAACATCTTTTTCAAAAAGAAATCAAACAGAAAATGGACTCGGAGGAGCCTCAACCTTGAAAAGAACGAAATCGACTACATCTTGTCAGACAAAAGCGAAATGGTCAAAGATATCAACGTCCTGGATCAAATGAGTGCAGGAAGCGATCACAGAATTATAAGATGCAAAATCAAAATTGATACCAGGAGAAAACGCAGGAAAATATTCCGCACCAAACTGCTCAGCGTACTGCTCGAATTGAAGAACAGATATGAACTCCTCACCGAATAAGAAGAGAATATCAGCTTAGTCAACAACAGAATAACAACCTCTCTGATAGAAGCTGCCAATATGTATAAGCCAAAGAGCAAACAAACCATCAGTAAACTCTATAAAGAAACCAAGAATATCATGGAAAAATGGAGACATCTTAAGCCACCGACAACAACAAAAGATAAGATTGAAGCATTAAACAAAACCATCCAAAATAACCGAAGAGAAGATGAAAGGATATACAAAACAACAGTCATTGAAAACGTTCTCGAAAATTGTAGGGGTTTCAAAGCTATCAAAAAGCTCTTGGTTCAAGAAGAATGCAAATAACCAATGTGCTCGAAGAAAACAGACTGGAATCGAATCGTCGAATGAGCCCAAGAATTCTATAAAAACTTTTACTTCTCTGACCAAGCGACAAAAAACAACGGACAGAATGTTCAGGTCATGAGTTATTAGTTAAACTTATGCCTAAAACTGAGTATTGTCCAAGAAGATCGAAACACTGCGATCATAATACCACTATTAAGGTGAACCTGGAATATCTAAACAAGTACAAGCCAATAAGCTCAACTACATCTACAAACTTTTCACTGATGAGGTCACCAACCAAATCACCAAAACACTAAGGGAACCCCAACCAAAGGAACGGGCTGGCTTCAGAAGAAGCTATTATATCGTAAATCTATCACCATTCGGTAAATCAACTAAAAGAGAAAGCAGTAAAACATAAAATACCACTCACTGTAGCATTTGTTGTGTTCAAGAAGGACTTCGATTCAGTAGATATCCTCGAGGTCGTTGATGCTATCACACAACAAGGTGCAGCACATTTACCGACACAGCATTTCCTTTGTCAGGGTACATTAAGATTTTGAACTCAAGCAGCTTGGAACAGACAAACCTATTCTGACTTATTCGAATTCGTCACAGTCTGCCGTGAGATGATCTTCCGGAATCTAGATTGGGAAAACAAAGGAATCAGAATAGGCAGCGGACTTGCCGACGTCATCGTCCTTTTACCAAGAACCTACATGATCTCCAAAGAATGATAGAACGAAGAAAGCGAACTTCAGTAAAACAAATGCCATGTACGACAAAAGCGCAGAGGAAGAAGACACAACGACCAGAATAGAAAATAGAGCTGAAGAGAGTTGACAACTACATCAACCTCGGACAATGGATATCCATGTAATCCTCAAAAGGAAAAATCAAGCGAAAAATCACTCTAGGTTGGCAAGCTTTCGATAGAGCCAGCTCAACCATCAAGAACAAGAAAATTCCATGATCCCTAAAAGAAGGGTAAACGACAAATGAATCATCCTGAAATCAAGTATGGAACTGAAATCTGGAACCTAACCAAAAGATTGATCCTCGAGCAGAGAACCGTTCCACGTGTACGAGAAAGAATCATGCAAAATTCAAATTAATACCGGGAAAACGCAGGAAGATGTTCTGTACCAAATCGCCTAGCTCGAACTAAAAAACAGATATGACCTCTCGTGGAGAGATCACAAGATAGCACGGTATATCAGAGAAAGATTAACCCTATCAGAAAAGAATTGAGTACATTAATCACTTAAAAGTAACTTATAATTGACTTTTTTTGTGGTCGTAAACATCCCCCGTCATAAAAACGGTCACAAACAATTATTTTCTAACTCAAGCCCTATGACTATATATCCGAAATTCTATAAACTAAACTCGAATCGTCAAATTAAACAAAAAAAGTAAACAAAGACAGAATAGAAGCAAAAAAGAATATTTTTCATTTCACAAGAAATTTTGACAGTCGACTTTCAACAGGAACTTAAAGGAAAGGTTTTTCACGCTTGTGTTGCTCAACTTGAATCGAATTTGAGAGCTGCAAGAGATGCGCAGGTGTCATTTTGCCATTTCTTCTTCTTCCTGTCCCCGATTCCTGGTTGCCTTTTTCGGGACATTTTTCCTGAACTTTCTACTGCATGTGTTATGTTCGAATCGACCTACCTTAGAGCAAGTAGGCTGAATTTCGCAGTTAGCACAGACAGAGCAAAGAAAGGGCACCAAGTACGCGATGAAAGGGAATGAATCATTTTATTATTTCGATGAATTACGTATATCTTGTATTTCCTTATGATTGTTTAATGGTGCCAATTGAAACTATGAATCATGATTTTTTAAAAAAACAACAATTGTTAGGCTGCTTTGGTATACCTTCCAGAACGTAGTGCCCTACGCACAGCGCGTGGTGCTCGTGTGCCTAGCGGGAGCCCTGATATACATCAGAATATTGACTTACATTTTTATAGGTGAATAATATAGATAATCCATTTTGAGTTGTGTAAGAATAAATATATATATTAAATGATACTTTCCTTTTTTGTTAGATTTGCAGTTATTTTTCCTGAATAACGCTGGGTGTCGATGTAAGTATACGCAGGTTATGTATCCCTCACTCAAAATCCCTGTTTCGGGTTTCAGATTTTGGAGTATCTGCATATACAGTAGTACTTGCTTTACGACTATCGCTGTTGACAAACAAAACCCGTCACAAACAAAATGGTTTCAAAATAGAGGAGCATGACTAGTATTGCCAACTCAAATTTTTTCACGATAATCTTTCCTAAATTTCTTTACTTGGGAAAACATGCATGGATAAAACTCCATGTTCCATGTCTTTCATGGTCGGTCTGTCGAGAGTCTATCAGCGTCAGAGAATAGCCCCCAAATTAACGCACACAACTTAGCAGTATGGCTAGTACACTAAACCCAGATCCACGTATTACCTTGGAGCGTTCCAAGCAATATAGAAATCCAAGCGTTCACACAAATCTGCTCCAACTCCGACGCGAGTACTATCAATGACAAGAAAGCTCCCTTTTTGCTATCTCTTCTTTTCTCATCACCTCACACAATTGATCGGATGTATGTTATCCTTATATGTACTTCATCTTCATTCTTCATTTGAAATTTATGTCCTTGCATTAAATGAACGTTATTCGTCCATCCCAAAATATTTGTATGTGTTCTTTTCACTTCGTTTCATCCCTACGCATACTTGGTGCGCATCGTTCTTTCCTCCTACACATCTACAGGACCGCACGCGTGCTACATAACAAATCACGAGGATCCAAATTCCTCGTCTCACCAACATTCATCCTGCTCATCGTTTCGCAACTAAGAAGTCGTCTCTGTAATGCAACTGGTTGTTTTAAAGCCCCAAATATTCATTGTAAACAGTTATTCATTGTAAACCTTATGAAATTTACTTGGCTTAGCCAAGATAAGGTATCAATGTTCCTTTTGGAACATGTAAAGTCATGCTACTTGATCTGGTAAATTATTTGGCTAAATTCATTTTAAAGGAGATATCGAACGATAGATTTTTAAAAGAAATACCAAAAAAGGGTTATAAAGAAAAAAAGTTGAGAAACCCTAGATTGCATCAAACCCATTTAGAGACTAAGCATTTTGTACCTGACTCTGGAGATCCACAGAGATTATATCCCTGGATCCAGCGACCCACAGAAAATCCCCAGGCAGTGTTAATTTTTATTAATTTTTGACTATTTTTCTTTCATTGGATTTTTGTAGTGATTGAAAATAAATAAAGTTAAAATAAAACCAAAACTAGTATTGCTATAAAAATCAATAAAAGATGAAAACAAAAAATAATTAAAATTGATGACAAGAAGTTTAGTCAACTGTGAAAAAGGGCAAATAAAATGATAGTCTTAGGACTACTATTTCATTGGCCCTTTTTCACAATTGATTCGATCCAATTAGACATAAGATTAACTATTTTTCTAGTGCTCGACAAGCAAACTTTTCCTAACCTACTTCACATCACTCTTGTCTTACTCTATGGCTCTGCTTGTCAATTGCCTGGTTCGTTGATTGTCTATCTATTGCATGGCTTGTCATTTGTCTTGCTTATCTATTTGTTAATTCATTGCCTTTACCTATTGTTTGTTTTCAAGTCTGTCGGCTGGTCCACACAATATCTCCAATAGTTTTCGATGAGTTTTAATATCATTGGGGTGGACTTCCCAAACATCAATCACTTCAGGCTTGTACCTGTGTAATTTGGCGGATATTTCCCAATGACAGAGATGTCAGAAACTCATCTATTCAGCTCGTAACATCTATTCAAACTCCTTATGCACAAACGTTAACAACTACAATGATAATAATGAATGATCAATAACTCGTTACTCTATAATATTTACGAAACATCTCCTCTACTTTTAAATTGAAAGTTATTTTTATATTTACAAAAAGGTAGCATATATATATATATATATATATATATATATATATATATATATATATATATATATATATATATATTGTCCATCTTTCTTAGATGAATTACTTTTTGTTGTAACGTATCCCTTTTAGTAGCTACTCTTATCTGCTCCAGTTTTCGACCGATAGCCGATCTTGTTTCCATTATACTGTCAACTGTATCTTTCTTCAGTAGCTCTATCATATTAAACTGGCAAGATCTGTCAAGAATCTCCCCTGATATTGTATCATATGTCTAAAATTCGCTTCAATTCCGTTACTGTGGGAACTGGTTATTTCTTTATGGCTTTTACTGTAGACTGTAATTTCGAAATTATGTGTCCAAATTATTTTCTTTTATTCTTTTCACTGCTTCATATAGCCTAGTATCATGTGTCTGAATATTCTTCCAGCGGACCAAAATATCGTCTATTTTGACAGGTATTCCTTCTACATCTTCAAAGAGTTCAGTATCTCTGGAGCAGATGGAATTCCAAAGGGCAATCTTTTGAAATAGTACCTCTTAAATGGGGTTATAAATGTTGTTGTGGTGACCCCTATTTTTCAATTAAGAATTAAATACGAAATTGTTTTCTCAGCTAGGTATCTAAAAAATCTCTTCCTTTGATGACTCCCTATAAAAGCCCTGAACGCACTTGCTCAATCGCATATCAGTGCTGGCACTTCTAGCCGATTACCTTATCTTTCTTCCCCTCTCACAAAACTCGCGACCAGCGTAGTTTCTATTCTTTGACTGTGACTATATATATATTGTCTTGTCACGTATCTTCCCCGAAGTGAGAATTCGCAAGAATTTTATAGCTGTTATAGGGGTTATTGTCCATATATTGTATTGGATAGAGTAGATAATAGCTGTTGGTGAGATGTGGCGAGAAGACGTAGTCTTAGACAAAGGATTTTACTTTCACGTGATTTAGTGTTAGCACCGACGTCACTAGAAACGTTGATGAAGGGAGATAATGAAGTAAAAATATTTCTTATATCGTTAATGAACAACTGCTCTGGTCTAATGTAAGTTGATGAAATCTGCTGGCCGCGTCTAACTTTGTAAAATCGGTTGATCTCGTCAAGATATTTCCCATAAAGTGCTGCCCTTTCAATGTTAAATTCGATTTTTCTTTGAACACCTTAATATCTTTTCCTGTTTTACTACTGGTACACTTGGGGCACTACTATCTGTTAAGTTATTTTTCGTATTCTTTCTTCTTCCAAACGTTCTTTTTCTTTATCCACTCTACGAAGCCGTCTCCACAGCATTCGTCGGTCAGTGAACGACGCTAGTCAGGCTGCAGTTGACTAGTCGCTAATATCTCTACCTCAAGTCGCCCCAACCTCGCCCACGTTGTGTCCAGATCCGACTGTCGACTAAAAGACTCTGCAGCGCTGAAACAAAGACCCACGGAGGCGTCACAAGTTGAAAAGTAACAATCAACACTGGGTGTTAATATGCAACAAGATCCATGTCAGTATTAATACAGGTTGACTGGTCAAAATATACGCTGATGTGGGCGAGGACACTATGAATTGACTATCAGTTTGTCTTTCGGGTAATCTATTTCATATCTCTTAGTATGTCTGTTGATTTAACTTCAACGAAATTCTCGTGCCGAAATAAGTTGCTTGAGGAATCCACTGAATGTCTCTTAGTATATCTATTGGTATAGCTTCATCAAAGATATAATCTTCTAAGGAAGGGCCAGGATCGTGGTTACAAAGAACGTGGAATTCTATGAAATGTCCCGGCGACTTCTCTACACCCTACCTCGGCCACTAAAAAATAGTATTATAGCCAGACCCTCTTGTGGTTGGGGTCAATGGTTGAAGGGTTTATGATTGATTTCTTCCCTTCTCAGCTGGCAAAATATTGAAATCATACTAGCCGAAGCAATGTTCATTCTGATCTCTCCAAATTAGGGAATTCATAATTTTCCCTTGGGAAATATGCGTAGACGATGGACGGGGCCAGATCTCCTGGCAATCAATTTATCTGCCCGGAAACAAGGGATATTTTCTCAACGAAAGCAATTGATTATCAAACATGTTATCTGTCCAGGGTTTTGCTCGCCTGTGCAAAAAATATTATCCCAACTCATGGATTTTAAAGCTCTCAAAGGAAGGTTATCTATTATACATCATATTCTGTCAAGGCCTCGCTCGTCCGACACTGCAAAAGTCTCAGGGTTCAACAGTAACTGCTTTACAGTTTTCGATTATTATCTGTTCCTTATCCACCCGGTTCCTCTCGCTAACCCGTTTTGTTAAACTTTTTTTTTTTTGTGAGTACACTTTAGGTTATCTCATTTCTACTTTCAGATTTTTCCAATTAACCTTTCATTTTCATCGAGTCATTTTTCCAATTAACCCTTCATTTTCATCGTGTCATTTTTCCGATTAACCTTTCATTTTTATCGTGTCATTTTCCTAATTAACCCTTCATTTTCATCGTGTCATTTTTCCAATTAACCCTTCATTTTCATCGTGTCATTTTTCCAATTAACCCTTCATTTTCATCGAGTCATTTTTCCTAATTAACCCTTCATTTTCATCGTGTCATTTTTCCAATTAACCCTTCATTTTCATCGTGTCATTTTCCTAATTAACCCTTCATTTTCATCGAGTCATTTTTCCAATTAACCCTTCATTTTCATCGAGTCATTTTTCCTAATTAACCCTTCATTTTCATCGAGTCATTTTCCCAATTAACCTTTCAATTCCATAGTGTAACAGTTGTGCAATACGGTATGTAATCATCCTTGAGGGTAATTTTGACTGGGTCACGCGTCATTCTTCCTGCTCATTCCGCCTCGTGTTTCAACAGTCCCACGACTATTACAAAACCCGTGTGATGCACTGCGCCTCTTGACGATAAATTATTCGAGTTGTGTCCGTTTATCACGTAAACTCCAATCTCTTACTACCTGTTTCCATATTTTGTTAACGTAGTAAATTTTCCTCCGCAATATAATTTTCTACCAGGACTCTGAAAGACTCCCTCTGCAGGTTGACGGACTTGTTACTTGCTCAAATTCAAAAAACGTTCATGTCCACCTATATCAATTTTTAATTACCATAGTGGTATGGAAGAGTCTATCGGTTTTCCCAGTCAGCCTCTGGGTATAGACCCCCAAAAGTGTGTTTTCGCCTTGGAAGAGTCTATCTCACGCAAGCAGTGATATTTTGTTCTACAGTGATATTTTGTTCTATTCTGCTACGTAGTGATTCAATTTTCCCCCTCTCGCTGGACACATTCTTGTTTTGTGTATTTTATTTTATTTAGTACAGGAGGGGGTAATTTTCTCATTTCTGTTGGTAGTTTCGCCTTTTTCCTTTCACTGCTTCGACATTTTTAGTTTGAATTTCTGCCATCTGCTTTCTGACCTGTTCGAACGTTTCAGCTGTTTCTATTGTCTTAACCAGGCCTAGGTTTGGTATTAAGTGCATTTTTTTTTACGGTTCCTTACTTTGCTGACCAATTACCTCATTGTCACTGATTTATTCTTCTTTATTCTGGAAATTTGTCCGGTCTGATGACACGTTCAATTTTTGTTTTGACAACGATTCTTTTAGCAAGTTATTTCTTCTCACCTGTTCATATTATAAGTTTGATTGTAGATTGGTAAATCAAACTATTTTTTTTCTATGTATTTTTGTTTGATGAGTTCGATTTTGGCGCCGCTTCTCTTCCTATAGTTTAGTGAAATTTTGTGGAAGGATGGGCTATAGCAGAAGTGTTTAGATTTTAGAGCGGATCCTAGTATTTTTACAGTTACCTCCCTTGGATTATTGCTCTATGTAGACATTACAACATCTGGAAGATTTCTCAATGATTTTCAGTGAAGTGAATACATTTTGGCTCGGATCCAATAAAGCATTTATGCACTTTAAGATAAACTCAGCGACTGTTTGCATACAAAAAAAATCGGGTTAGGGGAACATGAATGCATTCAACCGACACTTCTCTATTTTACACCTAATTACCTCCCTTTCACCCGTCAGATAGAAAGAAAAGAAAGACATAAAGTGGAGAAATTCTATTTTCAGAGTAAATGTTAATTCGCTTCCTCATGCGGGTCAATCCTATTTTAGAATTTACACGACGGACTACAAGTAGCTACGCTATCTTCTTTTTCACCCTGTGTAGGCTAATTCTACTTTTTGTGTTTACACTGACCTCGACCAAGATCGTCTATTGCGTCCGATTACGGACATTGGGTCTGTTTTTAGGCTTTATACGTCCGATCAACATTTAAATAAATCAAACACAAAATCGTTCACCTTATGTCAGATTTAAGGCTTCGCATAGATTCTGATTGATATTTCCGAAACCAGAAGTTCTGCATTAAAACCTACATTAGAATGCGGGAGAACTGATGAAATTTTGGGCGCACCCATGCATAATTACCTCCCCTATTACGTGCTAACTACATATCATAGCCAAATGTCATGTCTGTCCCTGAAAGTAATGAATGAATTTGAGGGTGGATCCATGCACAATTACCCCCCCCCCCCACATCAGCGTTGATAGAGAGGTATGCACTCTGGTTTTACTTTCTAGTTTTACTTGATGCAATCATGTTTTCGTTGAGTTTTACAAAATTTATAGATAAAACTTGAGAAAAATGAGTTTTGTTTACCTTTAAAAACGGTATTGATGGCTTACTTTTGAATTTTGAATTAACTGGAATATTAAATAACACTTTGATCTTCCTGAAAACTTTGGGTTTTATTTGATTCTATGTAAAGAAAAAAATCATTTTTTCATCTGATATTTCCATAAATTTGATTGCTTATTTAATTATTTGGAGTAATTTGATGGACTATTCCTCTTTCCTGGGTTGACTAAAATTATCTTATTTATAATTTAGCAATATTGAATACCTTAATACACTGATATAATGAAAAAATATGTGCCAGAGTATGTTTTTACTATATTTTCATTTTTTATTGCCAATTGAAAGTCATGCATTGAAACCTTTAAGCATCAGAGTAATTTTGTGTAATTATCACCGTGATTATTCTACACATATAGTAATCGTCAAATGGAGACTGCTCTGTTTATCAGACTTGGTTCTGGTAATTTCCAAAATCAATCATAGGACTGAAAAATTACAGAAAAAACCTTCAGAACATTGGATCTAAAGGTAAAAATGTTCTGTGTGACTTATAGCATTTATACAGCAATAATATAGCATTGAAAATTACAAAGACCCTTGAAAACATTTGTTTCATACCTAAAAGTGCTTTTTTCTTTAACCTATAAGGTCTGGTCTTGATATTTTGCAAAATCCTTTATACTGCAATGCTATAGATGAGAAAATTATGTAAAACTCTTGGGGACATTCATTCAAGAGCTAAGGTTGTTCTCTCTCATTCCTTTTGACACTTTGGAAAATCCATGATACATGATGTGCTGAATATTATATTATATATATATAATATTATAAAAACCATAGAAACTTTTAGTGCTGAAAATGTTCTATGTATTTGAGGTTTGGTTTTGAAACTCTACAAAATTCATAATAGTCTGCAAATTAAAAAAGATTATTGGAAAAATTGGTTTCAAAGCTATGGTTTGGTTTTGTTACTTTGCAAAATACGGCAATGCTAAGATTGAAAGCTAAAAGTGCTCTGTTAGTGCTTTTTATCCTTCGTTTTGGGACTGAAAATTACAAAAACCCTTAAAAAACAATCCATCCTGAGCTAAAAATGTTCTGATTATGGAAATTTAAAGAAAAAAAAAATGTTTGAAAATATTGGTTTTGAAACAATAAATTCTCTGTTTATACCTATTTGGTTTGGTTTACAAAACCATTGAAATATTGGTTTCAAAGCTAAGTTTGTTCTCTTTATGCCTATAAGGTTAGGTTTTGATACTCATGTACTGAAGAACATTGATTTTCATAGATTATACAGCAATGATATAGGCCTGAAAATTACACCTGAAAACTTTCGCTCAAATGTTGAGTTTCTGGCTCGTAGGTGTGGTTTCGAAATTCTGTAAAAACAATTATACAGCAGTGATATATATCATTGGAAGAACAAAACCATTGAGAACATTGGTTTCAAAGATGAAAATGAACTTTCTGTGCCTACTAAGTTTTGTTTTGATACTTTGCAAAATCCATTATACAGCAATGATATAGCACTGAGAATGAGAAAAAAAACAGTTGAGAACATTTGTTATATGTGATATAGCATTAAAATTGAAGAAAAAACAAACTTCAGACCATTAGTTTCAAAGCAAAAATCTTCTCTCTATGACATTTAGGTCTGGTTTTGGCACTTTGCGAAATCCATTATATAGCAATGCTATATCCTGAAAAATATTACCAAAACACCTGAAAACATTAGTTATGAGCTACACCCACTCTTTACCTACTATTAGGCTTGATTTTGAAACTTTAAAAAATCCATTATACAACAATGTGAGATGACCTTCTACTTAGACTGAAATTAGGTACAAAACCATACTTTTAGCTAAATATCCCAAAGGTCACCTCCGATGATGACTCTCTATAAAAGCCCTGAACGCATATGTTCACTTGCTCATTTGTGCTGGCACTTCAAGCCAGTTACTCTTTCTCTCTCTTTTCTCCTCTTTTGGATCGGTGTCATTTCACTGGCCACCAAGCTGATCCAAACTTCACCATTTATTCAACCATGAAGAATCACCATGCCCATTTTATTTCACAGATGTGGAAACATCTCTCATAAGTCAGCTACTCAACTGTGTTCTCCCCGCTAGCTCAAAAAACTTAATAGATGAAATGGCAATGAATTTACTACACAATAGTCATGATTATCTGTTTTCTCATTCTCCTTCAGGAAATACCATGAGTTCTCTGTGAATTAAATAGTCTGTCTGTTGTGTGTTTTTCTGCGTTTGAGAAAAGACCCCAAGTTACTCATTTGCTTTCCCAAATTCATTGCCCATAACTTGGCAGTTAGTCTCCATAACTATTCCTTGGACTTATTATGGATTCATAGCATTTCAGTCACCTTTGTTTCATTTACACACGATCACCACTATTACTCTGCACAGACCTCCTCTTTTGTGTAGAAGCTATCTCCAATCTTTCTCTTCTCTTCACAATCATATCAATGTTTTCTTGTAAGTATTCCATTTCCAGTCCTGTATTGTAATAAACATCCACGTAAATTTTATTTGCTCATCAAAATATTTGTATGTGTCCTCTCCATGTCCACAATCATATTTGACCAGCTTACTCTCCTTGATGTCATGGCAAGCATACATCTCCCTCCCTCCTCCAACAACAACACTGAGGTCCCTACGTGGGCATCATAAAAAAAACCTATCAACTCAATGGAAACTACAAATACCATTGAAAACATTGGTTTCAAAGTAAAAAAATTAGGTTTGATTTTGTTACTTTGCAAATTCCATTACACAGCAATGCTATAGCACTGAATATATTCTTTTTAAAAACTCAAAAACATTTCTTGGTTTTTGCAATAGGCCGAAAATTTGAAAAATCCTTGAGGAAATGAGTTCAAAGCTAAAAATACCTTGTTTTTGCTTGTTAGGTTTGCTTTGGATGCATTATTAAATCCATTATACAACAATGATATAGCATTAAAATTGAAATAAACCCGTCAGAACATTAGTTTCAAAGATAAAAACGTTCTCTGTATAACATTTGGTCTTGGTTTTGACACTTTGCAAAAAAACATTATATGGCAATTCAATATCCTTGAAAACTTTTGTTTCAGTACTAAATATCAACTGTTTATGCATATTGGTTGGTTTGACATTTTGTAAAATCCATTATACCAGCAATGCTATATTATCATCATCATTCATCATCATTAGTCTTTTAACGTCCGTCGTTGGACATAGACCTTCCCTAGGATTTGCCACACTCCTCTATCATGGGCGTCGCGGAGCCAGTACTTCCTGAACTTGTCTAGCTCGTCTCGCCATCTAATATTCTGCCGGCCTCAGTTGTGCATGTGATTTTCGGGGATCCATGTCGTGAGTCATGATGTCCATCGGTTGTCTGCTACTCTTGCAACATTGCCAGCCCACCGCCATTTGAGATTTCTAATGGATTCTATGATGTCCCTGACTCTTGTCTTTTCTCGGATGTACTGTGCTGTCTTGTTGTCTCTCCAGCATTATTCTTTCGTGTGCACATTGTATGGTTCTCAATTTACGGGTCTGTCTCCTGGTTAGGTTCCATGTTTTGGCTCCATAAGTGACTATTGGGAGGATGCATTGGTTATACATCCTTCTCTTTAGGAATAATGGGATCTTCTTATTTTTGAAGGTTGAGCTAGCTCTGACAAAGGCTTGCCATCCTAGTGTGATTCTTCACTTGATTTCTTCTTCTTTTGAGGGTCTCATGGAGATTTGTTGTCCTAGGTAGATGTAGTGGTCTACTTCCTCCAGTTCTGTGTCCTCGATTTTGATCTTAGTGTTTTTATCCCCAATGTGGTTGTCATCAGTTGGAGGTCATGTAGGTTCTCTGCGAAAAGGGCAATGTCATCTGCAAATCTGAGGTTGCTCAGATACTCACCGTCCATTTTAATTCCTTTACTCTCCCAGTCTAGTTTTCTGAAGATCATCTCGAGGTAGGCTGTGAAGAGTTTAGGTGACCTGGTATCACCTTGTCTTACTCCTTTCTGGAGCTGAAAGGGGTCTAAGTCTTTATGTAACCTGATAAAGGAGCTACTGTGGTTGTATAGATGTTTCAACACTTCAACATATACTGGATCTACACCTTGCCGACTGATGGCCTCCATGACCTTAGGGATTTCTACTGAGTCAAACACCTTTTTGAAGTCGATAAATGCTACGGCGAGTGGTAGAGCAAAACACACACTTTAAAACACTGTTTTTAAGGCAAAAAATTCTTTGTTTATGTATTTTAGGTTTGGTTTTGAATCATTACAAAATGTATTACACATTAATGCTATAGAGCTGAAACATGGAAAAAACATTGGGAACACAGGTTACAGAGCTAAAAAGCTGTCTGTACTATAGTGTTAGTATTGGTTTTCACACTTTGCAAATTCAATAAGATAAAATGCTGAAGAAAATTGTAAGCTATTGTACAGGAATGCTATATTGCAAAAATATGAAAAAGCCTTGAAAAGAAAGGTTCCAAAGACAAAAAAGCTGTATTTGTTTATATTAGGGTTGGTTTTCGCACTTCGCAAATTCAATAAGAAAGAATGCTAAACAAGATCGTAATTCAAATACACTTTTTAATATTCATATAGAAAAAGAAAGCACTCTTTCCTTGTAAGTGATTCTTGGTTTTGACCTTTGCAAAATTTGTTATACATGCATTGATATACACCTGATATTAAAACACACAACAGAAAACATAGTTTTTCAAGAAAAAAATGCTCTGTTTCTGAATTCCATGTTTGGTTTTGACACTTGGTAGAATTTATCATACCAGCACTTTCTTAGAGCTGAAATATGGGAAAGGCTTGAAAAAAAAGACATCAAAGCTGGAAATACTGTTTTTACCCTTTGCAAATTCAATAAGAGAGAATGCTGAAGAAAAATGTGAAACGATAAAGTATTTCAAAATATGTCTTGAAAAATGAAAATCATATGTTAGGTCCGGTTTTAACATTTGCAAAATCCGTTATACTGCATTGTTATGCACCCGATATTAGAAGCACAGGAGAGAACATGGGTTTAAAAGCAAAAATGCTGTTTCACATTTCATGTTTGGTTGTGTCACTTTGTAAAAAATATTTCACAGCTCTGCTATAGGGCTGAAATATAAAAAAGCCTTGAAAAGAAAGGTATCAAAGCTGAAATTGCTGTTTTTTGTAATATAAGGATTGATTTTCACCCTTTGTAAATTCAGTAAGAGAGACTGCTGAAGAAAAATGAGAATCAAAAAAACTTTTCAAAATATTTGTTTAAAAATGAAAATGCCCTTTTCCAAAATGTAAGTTTCTGATTTTGAAATTTGCAAAATCCTATGTACCTGCACTATTATACACCTAATATTAGAAGCACAAAAATGCTCTATTTTCGCATTTCATATTTGTAAAATCTTTTGTACAGCACTGCTTTATCGCTGAAATATGAAAAAGCCTTGGAAAAATTAAATTAAAGCTGAAAAGGCAGTATTTACCAAAATTAGGATTGGTTTTCACACTTAGTAAATTCAATGAGATAGAATGCAGAAAGAAATTGTGATTCAAAAAAGCTCTCAGATATTTGTTTAAAAAAAGGTATACCTTTTTTTTCATATGTATTTCTTGGTTTTGACATTTGCAAAATCCATTATACCTTGAGCCTTATATACCTGATATTAGAATAACAACAGGAAATGGAGGTTTGAAAACCAAAAATACTCTATTTCTGCATTTCATGTTTGGTTTTAACACTTTGTAAAATCTATTGGACAGCACTGTTATATAGCTGAAGTATGGAAAAGCATTCAAAAGGGAGGTTTAAATCTAAAAAGACTGTACTTAACAATATTACGATTAGTTTCCAAAATTAGAAATGCTAAAAAAATTTTAATTCAAAAATACTTTCAAATAATTGTTTAAAAATGGGAAATTGTTTAAAAAAGGGAATGTTTTCATACATATCTATTGGTTTTGACGTTTGAAAAATCCATTATACATGAAGCCTTATACACCTGATATAAGCAGGTTTGAAGCTAAAACGGCCTATATTTACCAGTATTAAGATTGATTTCCACACTGTAAATTAAATAAAAAATCCTAAAATAGACTTTGTTTCAAAAATGCTTTCAAATATTTGTTTGAGAAGGGGAAATACCTTGTTTTCATACATTATAATTGGTTTTGACTTTTGCAAAATCCATAATACATGAAGCCTTATATACCTGATATTAGAATTAGACAGAGAATATAGGTTTGAAAACCAAAATTACTCTGGTCCTGCATTTCAAGTTTGGTTTTGACACTCTATAAAATCTATTGGACACCACTATTATATAGATGAAATGCTGAAATGCATTGAAAAAGAATGTTTAAAGCTAAAACAGCTGTATTTACTAATATCAAGATTGATTTCTACACAGTAAATTCAATAGGAAATGTTAAAACAGACTGTATTTCAAAAATGCTTTCAAATATTTGTTTAAATATTTGTTTTCATAAATATTTATTGGTTTTGACATTTGCAAAATCCATTATACATGAAGCCTTATATGCTTTATATTAGAATCATGACAGAGAATATAGGTTTGAAAACCCAAAATGCCCTGCTTTTTCCTTTCATGTTTGGTTTTGACACTTTGTAAAATCTATTGGACAACACTGTGATATGGCTAAAATATAGAAAAGCATTGAAAAGGAAGGCTCAAAGTTAAAAAGGTTGTATTTACCAATATTAAGATTCATTTACACTCAGTAAATTCACTAAGAAAAGCTAAAGTAGACTGAAAATCAAAAATGCTTTCAAATATTTTTTGAAAAAAGGAAAATACCCTGTTTTCATACGTATTTGCAAAATCCATAATACACCTTATACACCTGATATGAGAGTTACAACAGAGAATATAGGTTTGAAAACCAAAAATGCTCCGTTCCTGCATTTTATGTTTAGTTTTGACTTTTTTAAAAAATCTATTGCACAGCACTGTTATATGGAAAAACCTTGAAAAGTAAAGTTTTTTTAAAAAAAATCCTAAAAAATATTGTGATTCAAAAACACTCTCAAATATTTGTTTAAAAACAGTAAATGCCCTGTTTTCATACTTATTTATTGGTTTTGATGTTTGCAAATTCAATTATACCTGAGGCCTTATACACCTGATATTAGAATCACAACAAAGAATATAGGTTTGAAAACCGAGAATGCTATGTTACTGCATTTCATGTTTGGTTTTGACACTTTGTAAAATCTATTGGAAAGCGCGTTTATATAGCTGATATGTGGAGAAGTCTTGAAAAAGAAGGTTTAAAGATGAGGAGGCTGTATTTGCCAATATTAACATTGATTTCTACTCTATAAATTCAATAATAGATTGTCAAAAGAAATTATGAATCAAGAGTGCTTTCAAATATTTGGTTAAAAACAAGAAACACCGTGTTTCCAAAAGTATTCATTGATTTTGACGTTTACAAAATCGATTACACTTGAAGCTTTATAGACCTAATATGAGAATCACAATAAAAAATAGAGGTTAAAATGCCAAAAAAGCTCTGTTTCTGCATTTCATGTTTGGTTTTGACACTTTGTGAAATCTACTGGACAGCGCTGTTATACAGCTGATATATGGAGAAGCCTTGAAAAAGAAAGTTCAAAGTTGGGGAGGCTGTATTAACTAATATTAAGATTGATTTCTACACATGAAATTCAATAAGAGTTTATTAAAGGAAATTATAATGAAAAAACGTTTTCAAGTATTTGTTTAAAAAAAGTAAATACCCTTTTTTCATATGTATTTATTGGTTTTGACACTTACAAAATCCATAATACATGAAGCCTCATAAATCTGACGCTTTATACATCTGATATGAGGATCACAACAGGAAATATAAGCTTGAAATCAAAAAGGCTCTGCTTTTTCATTTCATGTTTGGTTTTGACACTTGGTGAAATCTATTGAACAGCACTGTTATACAGCTGAAATATGGAAAAAGATTGAAAAGAAAAGTTTAAAACTAAAAGATCAGTATTTACCAATATAAAGATAGATTTCTACACGGTGAATACAAGAAGATAGAAAGTTAAAGGAAATTGTAATTCAAAAATGCTTTCAAATATTTGTTTTAATAAGTATTTGTTGGTTTTTATGTTTGTAAAATCCATTATACCTGAAGCTTTATACTTCTGATATTAGAATTACAACGAGGACATAGGTTTGAAAACCAAAAATGCTCAATTTCGGCATTACATGTTTGGTTTGTCAAATTTATTTCACATCACTGTCATATAATTGAAATGAGGAAAAGCTTGGAAAGTTTAAAATGGTGTATTTACCAATATTTTGATTAGTTTTCACAATTTGTTAGTTCAATAAGAGAGAACATTAGAAGAAAAGTGTTGTTCAAAAACGCTTTCAAATATTTGTTTAAAAACAGCTAATGCCCTGTTTTGATATGTATTTGTTAGTTTTTATGTTTATAAAGTCCATTATACCAGAAGTTTATGTTACTGGATTAAGATTCGTGTAGGGAAAATAGGTTTGAAAACCAAAAATACTCAATTTTTGCATTTAATGTCAAGGTTTAAAATCTATTTGACACCACTGTTATATAACTAAAATAAGGAGAGGCCTTGGAGAGTAAGGTTTGAAGCTAAAACCATTGTATTTCATGATATTAAGATTAGTTTTCACACTTTGTTACTTCAATGAGTAAGAATAGTAAATGAAATTGTCATTCAAAAACACTTTCAAGTATTTGTTTAAAAAGAGGAAATGCCCTGTGTTAGTATGAATTTATTGGTTTTCATGTTTGTAAAATCCATTATACCTAAAGTCTCTCACTTCTCATGGTTTGACTGTACAGTGCTGTAGATGTGGAAGGGAAGGATGCTGTACGAAGAGAATTGAATGTGCGCCAAGTATGAAGTTGGACGCACATTGATAAAACAAAGTGGAATGAACACATACAAATATTTTGGCGAGGGAAAAGACATACATTTAATTGAAGAATGAAGAATGAAGTTGAAGTACATGCAAGGATAACATAAATACGATCGATCGTGAAAAATAAAGTTAGGAGAAGAGATAGAAGAAGAGATGGCGAAAGGTGGGAGCTTTCTTGTCTTGATAGTACTGGCATCGGTGTCAAAGCAAAGTTTGTCTGAACTGCTTGGATTCTGTATGGTTAGATTGCTCCAGTGCGATACATGGAAACCGGGTTCAGTGTGCGAGCCTTACTGCCAAGTAAGTGAGTTAGGGACTATTCTCTGACACTGATAGACTCTTAACAGACAGACCATGAAAGACATAGAACATGGAGTTTTATGCATGCGTGTTTCCTGAAGGAAAGAAGTTCAGGAAAGATTATCATGACTATCGGATGGTAAAAAGACCTAACGATTTCATTCACGAGAGTGAGAGGTGATACACATTTGTAGCACATGGTGAAGACACAGTGGCGAGTTGCAACATTTTGCATATATGTGAGGCTCAATATCGGTTAAATGAAATGGGAAAAGTTAGTACAGAGATAGGTTACAGAGGAAAAATGGCTAAGATCGCATTAGCCAGTGGGTCGGCAAAATGATAACGATCTTAAGAAGAAGGAAATAGAGAGAAAAAGAGTGGCCGGCCACAAAGGCCGGGGCTAGAGGAATGCAGTCCTAGCACCAATGAGCCTTGGACCAGAGAGAAGGAAAGAGAAAGAATGGCTGGCCAGAGAGGCCGGGGCTAGAAGCGTAACCAGCAAGGAGTCCTGGAGCTAATGCACTATTTATTTACTGTCCCATCACAGCAAATTGTGACACAAGGTCGAGTCTTAACGTGGTGAAAATGGGAGCCCTCCATCCAAAATTGGCTCCAGCTGATGCGTCTTTGGTTTGCTAAGCAACCAAAGCCAACAAGAGTGTCAGGCCAAGTCCCAACCTGCTCCGTTAAATGCAATGGAGCAGTGTTGCTCTGGGGTAATGAATCCCCGGCAGCTGGGTCGAGTAATAAAAGGGAACCGGATCGTTCTCACACACTGCATTCACCACAATATCGGACTCTCTCTATGAGGAACCTATCTAATCCTATTTTTACAATTTTTTGTGGTTGGGGGGATAAAACATGATGGGTATATACAATTTAAAAAAAACCCTATGAATGATATATATTTACAAAAGGAGGTTAGTATGTGAACCCCCAACCATGCCTAATATGGCAGAACAGCAAGTTTAGCAAACGAAAAATGGATGTCGGCAAAAAAAACAAAACAATTTTTAATTCCAACATTCTCCAGAGAACTCTACCTTCTGTCATCTATAGAGGAGGGAGGTGTAACCGAAACGAAAAAAAGGAGGGGGACTAAAAGAATTAAAAGGGGGACTGATGCTCATTTTCTCCCTAGCTAAGAAATAGTTGGTTAAGTCAAAGAAAGGACAAATCTATTCTAACCTAACTTGGGCTGGGCTGACAACTCTCTTTCGGTTCCCAAAAAATTTTATCACTTGACCAGTGACTTCAAAGATGCCACTCGAGTTTAGCCGCTGCACAGTCGAGCAACTCTCACCCACCTTTCGTTGAACTCCGATCAAAGGAGCTTTTCCCTCTCGACCCTGATCTTAACCTTAAGCTGATGCTCAAAGTATGCGACGAGTTGTACGGGAGTAAAATGCTCGCCTTCGTGGAATCCCTTCGACGATGCGAACCATGTAGCCCTCAATCAGTTCGCACAACGGATGTACTACACTGCAGTGAAAGAAGGCGCGCTCGATAGACTCCTCCATATCACCACAGCGAATGCACTCTAGTGAATCCACCAGTCCTGCGTCAAAAAGACATTTGCTGACCCTGAGAGCATTCCTAATAACTAGCTCGTTGTTATTAAGGCATCTCAACCTGGACATCCAAGGCCAGATTGAGTGAATCTCTCCAATCGTCAAACTGAGCCCCTCAACCATCTGGTCTCGGACGGACCCCTCACTATTATCCAATATAATGCCGTTCTCAACAAGGGCCGGGTTTCAGAGAGGCCTTCCTTCACCCGTGAGAAGACCTTTAGAGCGTGCCGATATTCTCTGTAGAAAGAGCATTCCACCCGGGGCGCACGACGGAATGCACATTTTTCAAGGCTAGGAAAGACTTCCTGGTATCTTCCTCCAAGAATTCGCCGTTCTCCTCTTCTTGTGTACACATCCGACCCAGGAAAGACAGCCGCAAAGTATGCTGCCAAACTTGAATGTTCGACATCCCTAGGCCGCCCTCTGCAGGTTGAAGCTGACAGATCTTGCGAGATACCATGGGCTGCCCGTGACCCTAGAGGAGTCTGAACAGAGCGCACTCCAACTTTAGTTAGTTGGTACACGGAAGAGGAAACACTGAGAGTCGGTAAAGGATGATGGGGTAGATGTGCAAAACGTAAACTTCAGCCCTACCCTTAAAGGAGAGTTTCCTTCGAGTCCATAGATTAACTGCTTTCTTTACCTTCTCCAGCACCTCCGACCAATTTTTCTCCAACTGAAGGTTGGGACCGAACCAGACGCCGAGTATTTTGCACGGCTCTTCCGTCCAGTCAAAGGGACCGGGAAGGGGGCAACCCCTCCATGAGTCCAACAACAAGGCTTGTCACAGTTGGTTTTGGCCCCTGTCACCCTCTCATACCTTTGGATTTCTATGTCCCTAATCTCGGCAATACTTGTCACAAGCAAAGTCAACATAGGCGGTATACTTGACTGACGTTTTACCGCCGTTATTCCGCGTAGGACCGGATTCACCTTTCCTTTGCGCAGGAAAGGTTCCAGTGCAAGAATGTACAGCGGCGGCGAAAGTGGAGAACCTTGACGAACTGATCTGGACATCTGGAAGGGCCTCAACATAACTCCGTTCACCCCCACTACTGAGCTTGGGGACCATACAAGAGGTGAATCCAGGAGCGAAAATCCTGGCCAAAGCCAGCCGTGGATAAGATGAACTCGAGAAAGCGGTGGTCAACCCTATCAAAGGCTTTGGACTGATATAATTTGATCAGCGCAGCTCTTATATCGACTTTCTCAATGATCGTGCGCACCGTGTGCAGGTTGTCTTGGATAGTCCTCTCCTTCACAGAACAAGTCTGTTCAGGGCCAATAGGACTATCCAGCATAGTCTGCAGGCGGTTAGACAGGATATTGGCCAAAATCTTTTACTCTGTATTTAGTAGAGTTATGGGACTGTAGTTATCTATCCCGTCCCCTTCGTTTTTATCTTTGCGCAGCAATTTCACCATCCCTCTGGTAAAGCGACGGGGGGTATTCCCCTGCTTTAACCAATGGTTAACGATCAATACCAGCAAAAGAAAAAAATGGGTGACAGCCTCAAATACACTTCGTAGGGCAGACCATCAATTCCAAGGGTCTTCTCCTTCTCCACGCTCTTTAACGCTTTCCGTATTTCATCCTCTGTTATGGGCCCCTCGCACCCAACTGATTCAGTCGCCTCAAGGCGAGGGAAGTCAGCTAAATAGGTGTCGAATTCAGTCCAGGCTCCCTGCTTAAAAGCTCATGGAAGTTTGCACGAAATATCTCGCAGATACCTTCGTCTGTGGTCACAAGTCATCCGTCCGGTGACGTGACACTGGCGATATGCCGGCTTGACGTACTTTGAATTTCTTCTGCTCGCAATTCAGCGGCCTCGGGGGACATTCTTTTTAATCTAGCTCTAACTACCAGGGCTTGGTCCTTCTTGACAAGCAAGGTGGCTAGCTCTGCCTTAGCTATTTTTACTTCGCTATAGTCCTCTCTATCCACCACCCGCTCTATTGGGATTCAAATGTCTTTTGTACCACTAATCTCTCTAAATTGAGTCTTCTGCTATATTCGGCAGCAAAAGACCTAATCTTATTTTTCAGGTGCCCGCAGAATTTGGATAGCCCCCGTCAGTTCTCGTTGGATTGTTAGAGTTAACTGATCCCAAAAATCCTCCATATCCATTAAGGATGTGTCAAATTTCCAGTAACCAGATTTCAAGGGCATAGAAGTGTCTAAATTTATTCGGACCCTCAATAATCTATGATCTGAATAAAGGACCCTGTGGAAACTCGGACATTCCAAAAGCTTTAGGTCGACTCTCGTAACTAACATCCGATCGATGTAACTGGACTGTTGCATTAGACAAGGTGCCACTATTAGTCCAAGTCTAAACTACTTCGCAGGGGTACTTATTTCGGAATTTATCGACAAGGTCTACCCTCAAAATTGAATCACATCCACGTTGTTAGTCCCTCTATTTACCCCTCTGTCTATCTGGGAGTCAAGGACGGCATTCCAATCACCCACTAAAACTATCCGCCTTGACGAAACTATGAACAGATCGATCTGCCGAAAGAAATCGACTCGCTCACCCTGGCTGTTGGGTGCATAAACCTCTATCAATCGGAGGGCATTGCCTGTAATGGTCACATCGACGACGCACAATCTACCCACCGGGTCGGCATATACAAGTGAACACGTCGCGTTTAAGGCATGGCTTATTAGCCAAGAGACACCTCTTGAATGATTATCAAAAGAATAAAGTGGGTTGCCTGAATGCAGCAAATACTCATTTCGAAGTGTTGAAGAGTGCACCAGCCATTCAAACTTGCTAAATAGTGCCAGTATCGGTTCACTGGCGTTGGGGACCGGAAGCAAACATACCGGGTGATAGCATGCCGATAGCTGGTCCTATATCCTCTGTGCCAATATCTGTTTTGATAGCACTGTCATAGGACACCCAACCGACGTGCCAGGGGAAAGTTAATTTGGCTGCCCTAATTTGGGGTGCATATATATAGGGATCCTGTCCGAACAAAAGTCCTTAAGACGATGCAGTTCTGAGTGGTGCCAGACAGCCAGTGGGGTAGTGAAGGCACTATTCGCCTCCCTCAGCATGTCCCACACCTGCTGTATACTATTGTCGACCTGGACGACGGTCAGCAGCTTTTTGATCCCCGGGAAAATGGTTGGGTCCTCTACGTCGCGCCTGCCAAGCTCGACGTAACGAAAGTTGAGGAGGACCCTACGCTCCCTAAGGGCCTACTGCTGTACTTTGGCCTTTTCTACAATTTCCGGGTCTACACGACAGATGTGTACTCCTCTCTTCTGTCTACTTTTCCCCCCTTTTTTTTGTTGGTTGATCTTCGCCGCCGCCCCCGTTGGGCTTCTCAGCCTCTTCTGGGGGGCGAATGAGGTGTTGTTTGAGTCAGGGGCAACGGCAGCGACGGCGGTGGCAGTGATGACAGTGACAATGGAGGTGCTGGTGTTGGTGCTGTTGGTGCTGGTATTGGTGGTGCTGGTGAAATTGGAGAAGGAGGTGTGGACTGTTTTTTTAAGTTTGTTTTTGTTGGGGGTTGGGAGATTTTTTAAAAACAGTTAGTGTCTGAGCTTTGGAGTAGGGCTTTGTAGTGTTTTCGGTGATGGAGAAGTATTTGGAGGGGTAACCATCTCCACTGGCTGTCTGGTCTTTAATGAAATTAATAGTGCCACCGCCTTTTTCTCCCGCCCTGGACTGGCATACCCCCACAGCTCTAGCCTTGTCTGCGTATGACTGCGGGGTCTCTCCCTTCGGACTATTGGTGCCACTAGATTTGGGAGCCTGTGGAGACTATTTGGGCCTTCATCCCACCTTTTCCCACTACCTGCCACTCTCCCTCCATGCCCTCTTTATGCGCCACCGTTTTAGAGACTTGGGAGTTTCCAGGGAGTTGACCAGATTTTTCTGGTCTGGGTAGTAGGCAAATCTACGGGAGATTCCTTTTTGACGGTCACAGTAAGTGGAGGGGGTCGGCTTCCTTTTGTAGACAGCGGCGAGGTGACCACTCTCGCCGCATATCCAGCAAACTGGCCTCCTGCCTTTAACGATAAGGCAGTTTTCTTCGGCCGCCTACGTCCAAATAGTTGAGAATGGCCAGGAATGCCTTCCTGTCGATCATTAGATCGAAACGCCATTCTCTGCGTATGTGCCGAGACAATTTGCCTGTATTTCAGAAGAAAAGCCCGGATATGTTCCCCGAGAACATAGGAGGGGGCCTCATGGACCACTATCCTGGTCTTTCTGCAGCCCAGGTACTCCACACGAAGGAAGTAATTCTTCGTTTAGAGTTCCTTCAACATCAGGGCAACGCAGTCTTCCTCCGTGGGTAGCAGAACGTCCCACGAGGCAAAACCATCGCCGTTCATAACCTGTTCCACCTTGACTCCCAAACTAGTCAATGATTTAATTATCATGTCTTTCGTTGACCTGACAATCTTGTTTTGTTTCTTGTCGATAAAGAAGACTGACACCATTTTTCTTTCAATTTCACCAGCAAAACCATCCTCTTTTATGAGGTGGGTGTACGTCTGACATCTCCTGACTATTGACTGGATTGATATTGGGAGGGGAATTCCACACATTAGCGGAGACCCCGCTTGTCATTACTTTTTGTCCCGCCGGAATGGGCGAGTTTGTATTTCTCCCCTTTCCTTCATGGATGGAGGACTTTTCATTCCTTTCACTTTCGATTTTTTTTCTATTTTTTTTTTTTCAATTTTTTCCAATTTCTCTTTGATTTCTTTATCTATTTTTTCTAAATTATCTGTATCTTTGTTCTTAGTTTTGTTTTTTTTATTCTTTTTTTCTTCTCTATTTTTTTAGGTGATGGTCTTCCCCCATCTTCCTCCCTAGTGGGGCGGGGGAGCGCAAACAAAGCCCTACTGGCCTGTCTTTCCAGAAGTTGCTGAAATTTTCCCACAATTCAACGCAAAATGAATGACACCAGCTAGGAATGGTGGAGCTTTTGACCATCTGCATCCACGGGTTTTACAGAGATCGTCGGAGAAAGTGACGTTTTTTACATCTAGCAAAAAGAGGAGTTTCGTATTTAATTCCCAACTAAAAGAATGGGGGCGCTACAAATTTAATGCCCTGTTTTAATATGTATTTGTTGCTTTTTATGTTTATGTTTCTAAAATCCATTATACCTGGTTTTATACTACTGATATAAGAATCATGTAGGGAGTATAGGTTTGAAAACCAAAAATGCTCTATTTCGGTATTACATGTTTGGTTTTGACACTTTGTAAAATCTATTAAACACCACTGTTATATAACTGAAATAAGGAAAAGATCAGAAATGTAAAGTTTGAAGCTAAAAATGCTCTGTTTCCCAAAATTAGGATTAGTTTTCACACGTCAATGCCTTTTTTTAGTATTAATTTATTGCTTTTTATGTTTATGAAATCTATTATACCTGAAGCCGCATACTTGTGATATTAGAATCACATAGAGGATATGGGTTTGAAAACCAAAACTACTCTTATTTCAGCATTTCATGTTTGGTTTTGAGACTTTGTAAAATCTATTTAAATGAATAGAATAAAAAGAAACCTTTGAAAGTAAGGTTCAATGCTGAAAATGCAATTTTTACAAAATTATCATCAGTTTTCACACTTGGTTACTTCAATAAGAATGATCACTAAAGAAAGCATCATTCGAAAACGCTTTCAAAGATATCTAGCTAAAAGAAGAGTTTCGTACTAAATTCCTAACTTAAAGAATGGGGACACTACAATACCCCCCTAGCAGTCCAGAGGGCTGCGAAGAGGATTTAGAATCAGAAAAAGTAAGAAATAGACAGGTGAAAGATAGTAGATAGAAATCTAAGGTTTCAACAAGGTGATGGAACAAAATCATAGACAAATATCAATCACAAGAGAGATGTGTCGGCGAAGGTTTGGCAGTTATGCCGAATAGAATTGCGAAACAAAATGTTCATTTTGTCAAAAACAAAATGTCTCTACTTTTGGCAAATGCTGTGAAGGAAATTTTTGTGTTTGCAAAATAGTTCGAAAAAGACCGTGTATGTGTATAAGTTGGCGTGAGCAAATTGCAAATTAATACAAAAAAAAAAATAATAGTGTACATATTACCGTCTGGATGTAAATAGCAAATGGAGCAGTTTTGTAGATATGAATCAAATTGTGGTCAAGCAAAGGTGTGTTTGTGCTTGTCCAATTGTGTTAATTGGTAGCAGTGTTCATTCAAGCTTAGAAGGCGTCTACGATAGCCGTACTAGATTTTGTAGTAGTAGTCGGTGTCCACGAGAAATGTTAGATGATCGCATGCTTTTGATGAAGAATCTGATCTTGTGTTCAAACAATTGATGATTTCCTGGAGGAACCGGCTATTCTTAGTACAGAGATAGGTCACGGAGAAAGAATGGTTAAGATCAGATCTGCAGTGGGTCAGCAAAATGATAGCGATCTTTGGGAGAAGGAAAGAGAGAGAGTAAGTGGCTGGCAGCAAAGGCAGGGTCCAGAGGCATGACCAGCTAGAGGTCCTGGTGCCAATGAGCGTTGGACCAGAGAGAAGGAAAGGGAGAGAAAGAGTGACCGGTCACAAAGGCCAGGGCTAGAAGCATAACCAGCTAGGGGTGCTGGAGTATTGGACCATCTGCGTCCAGGTGTTTTAATAGACGTTTTTGCTGTCTAGCTAAGATAGTTTCTTATTCAATCCTTTACTAAAAGACTGGGGGGCAGTTTTTACAAAATTAGGGGCAGTTTTTACACTTTGTTATTTCAATAGAAAGAAAGATTGCATATATTTATAAAATCTATTATACCTGAATGATATTAGAATCACATAGAGGATATGGGTTTGAAAAGCAGAACTGCCTTTATTTCTGCATTTCGTTTGGTTTTGACACTTTGTAAAATCTGTTTGACACGCCTTTTTTTTATAAATGAAACAAGGAAAAGCCTTGAAAAGTTAGGTTTGATGCTGAAAATGCTGTATTTACAAAATTGATATCAGTTTTCACACTTGGTCACTTCAATACGAAAAAATGTTGACGAAATGTGTCATTCTAAAACGCTTTCAAATATTTGTTTAAAAACAGCTAATGCCCTGTTTTAATATATTTATGATGTTTTTTATGCTTGTGAAAGCTATTATACCTGAAGCCACATACTTGTGATATTAGAATCATATAGAGGATACAGGTTTGGAAGGCAAAACTGCTCTTATTTCTGCATTTCATATTTGTTTTTGACACTTTGTCAAATCAATTTGACACCACTGTTATATAAATGAAATAACCAAAAGCCTTTGAAAGTAAGGTTCAAAGCTGGAATTGCAGTTTTCACAAAATTAAGATCAGTTTGTACGCTGTTATTTCAATGAGAAAAATGTTGAAGAAAAGTGTCATTCAAAAACACTTTCAAATATTTGTTTGCTGATAATATGATTTTATTGGTTTTTATGTTTCTGAAATTCATTATACCTGAAACCATATACTTTTGATATTGGAATCACATAGAGGATATAGGTTTGAAAACCAAAACTGCCCTTGATTCTGCATTTGTTTTTGTCACCTTGTCAAATCTATTTGACGACACTGTTATATAACTGAAATAAGGAAAAGCCTAGAAAAGTAAGGTATGACGCTGAAAACAGTATTTATCTATGTTAGGATTAGTTTTCATACGTGGTTACTTCAATAGAAAAATACATTAAAGAAAAGTATCATTCAAAAACACTTTCAAATATTTGTTTAAAAAAAAACTAATGCCATGTTTTAATGTTTTTGTTGGTTTTTAGGTTTCTGAAATTCATTATACCTAAAGCCTTATACTTTTGATATTGAAATCACATCGAGGATATAGGTTTGTAAACCAAGACTGCCCTTATTTCTGCATTTGATGTCTGTTTTTGTGACTTTTTCAAATCTTTTTGACGCCACTGCTTTATAAATGAAACAAGGAAAAGCTGAAAACGCCGTATTTACCAAATTAATATCAATTAATATCAATAAGAAAAAATGTTCAAGAAATGTGTCATTCAAATGAACTAACCGAAAGCCTTTGAAAGTAAGTTTCAAAGCTGGAAATGCAAGTTTTCATAAAATTAGGATCAGTTTTCACACTTTGTTGTTTCAATAAGAAAAATTTAGGATCATGACTATAACTTACAAATATCTTTTAGAATAGTTGATTTTCAACATGAAAATGCTTGATTTAAGAATCTTTGACACTTTTTGCGACAGATAAATTCTAAAATCCCCAATATTTGCAAAAGCTATTGGAATCATTAAAGTTGATTTACACCTGTTTTTGCTAGCTTTTAGTATTCTATATGTTCTCGTTTAGAATAGTTGATTTTCAAGTTGAGAATACTTGATATAGGACTTTTTTTACTCCTTTTGAGACGTTGATAAATTGCATCATCCCCAATTCATCTGAAGTGGAATCAATTGGAATCATTGATCAATGTTTCTTTTTAGTTTAAAAATCTTTGATTTGATTTGATTCAGCTAGCTTTTGGAACCCTATACATTGTTAATTGTGATATTCATACAGAACGATAACTCACAAACATACTTGAGAGTACTTAGTTTTCAACATGAAAATGCTTCATATAGGACTGATTTGACTTTTTAGATCTTGGTCAATTTTTAAATCCCCAAT
Source organism: Thysanoteuthis rhombus (assembly GCA_963457665.1). Classification (NCBI taxonomy): domain Eukaryota; kingdom Metazoa; phylum Mollusca; class Cephalopoda; order Oegopsida; family Thysanoteuthidae; genus Thysanoteuthis; species Thysanoteuthis major. Next base: position 13,967,022 of record OY735215.1, read on the forward strand.
TCAAAACCAATTTAAATACTTGATCAAAGTTAATTTTCGGTTTGAAAATGCTTCATTTACACCTGCTTTAGCTAGCTTTTGTAAGGTTATACATAATTATAGTTTTGATATTCATACATAACTATTACTTACAAAGACCCTTTAGAATAGTTGATTTTCAACATGAAAATGCTTGCTTTAGGCCTGATTTGAATTTTTGTGAGACTGATAAATTCAAAAATCCCCAATTCAACTGATGTTGAACCAATTGAAATCCTTGATTAAAATTGATTTCAAGTTTGATAAATACTTGATTTACACCTTCTTGAGCTAGCTTTTAGAACCCTTAATATTGTTAACGATGATATGCATACATAACTTTAACTTACAAAGACCCTTTAGAATAGTTGATTTTCATGAAAATGCTTGATTTAGGCCTATTTTGAATCTTCTCGACCTTCATAGATTTTAAACTCCCTAATTCAACTGATGTGAAAGCAAGTGAATTAGTTGAGTAAAGTTGATTATCGGTTTGAAAATGCTTGATTTACACCAGTTTTAGCTAAGCTTCTGAAAACAATACATTGTTAACTATGATATTCATACATAACTATATATAGAATTGTTGATTTTTAGCATGAAAATGCTTGCTTATTATTATGTTTTCACTCTAAAATGTCCGATTGAACTGATGTGAAACCAAATGAAATCTTTGATTAAAGTTGATTTTCAGTTTGGAAATCTGTTTCATCATGGGATTTGGAACCCTGTACATTTTTAAGTATGATGCTCATACATAACTATAACTTGCAAAGACCCTAAAGGATAGTTGATTATCAACATGTAAATGCTTGATTTAGGACTGTTTTTACTCCTTTCGAGATTTCGATGAATTCTAAAATCCCTATTACAACTGACGTGAAACCATTGTCATCATCATCATCATCATCATCATCATCATCATCATCATCATCATCATCATCATCATCATCATCATCATCATCATCATCATCATCATCATCAGTCTTTAAGTGTCCGTCGTTGGACTTCCCCAGGATTTGCCATACTTCTCTATCATGGGCGTCACGGAGCCAGTACTTCCTGAACTTGTCTAGCTCGTCTCTCCATCTAACATTTTGCCGGCCTCGGTTGCGCATGTGGTCTCGGGGAATCCATGTTGTGAGTCGTGATGTCCATCAATTGTCTACCATTCTTGCAACATGGCCAGCCCACCGCCATTTGAGATTTTTTATGGATTATATGATGCCTCTAACTCTTGTCTTTTCCCGGATGTACTGTGCTGTTTTGTGGTCTCTCCATGTGAGGCCCAGCATTATTCTTTCATGTGCACGTTGCATGGTTCTCAGTTTACGGGTCTGTCTCTTGGTTAAGTTCCATGTTTCAGCTCCATAAGTGACTATTGGGAGGATGCATTGGTTGTACACCCTTCTCTTTAGGATTAATGGGATCTTATTATTTTTGAAGGCTTGCCATCCTAGTGTGATTCTTCGCTTGATTTCTTCTTCTTTTGAGGGTCTCATGGAGATTCGTTGCCCAAGGTAGATGTAGTGGTCTACTTACTCGAGTTCTGTATCCTCGATTTCGATGTTAGTGTTTTTGTCTCCAATGTGGTTGTTGCACATGATCTTCGTCTTGCTGAAGTTCATATGTGTTGTAATTTTTGATTAAAGTTGATTTTCAGTTTGAAAATGCAGGATTTTTTCCTATTTTAGTTTTGGAATTGTATGCATTCTTTAGTAAGTTTTTGACACGGAAGTTTTACTTTCAAAGACACTTCCATTTGAAATAGTTGATTTTCAACATAAAAATGCTTGTTTTAGGCTTGTCTCTATTATATTTGAGACGTAAATCAATTGTAAGATCCTCAATTCAACTGATGTGAAACCAATTGAAATCCTTGACTAATGATGATTTTTGGTTTGAAAATACTAGATTAATACCTGTTTTAGCTAGCTTGTGGAACAGCCTTAACTATGATATTTATTTGCATAAATTTAACTTACAAAGACCTTTCTCTTTAGAATAGTTGGTTTTTAACATGAAAATGCTAGATTTCCACCTGTTTTGACTCTTATTGAGATGAATTCCAAAATCCCCAATCCAACAGATGCAAAACCAATTGAAAATACTTGCACCTTTTTACTATTCATACATAACAATAAATTACAAAAGCCCTTTAGACCTATTCATTTTCAACATGGAAATGCCTCTCTTCACTCTTTTTGAGACTGATGAATTGTAAAATCTAAAATTCAACAGATGAGAAACCAATTGGAATCCTCGATTAAAGTTGATCATCCGTATGAAAATGCTTGATATATACCTGTTTTAGCAGGGTTTCTGAAAACTATACATCGTTAGCTAAAATATTCATGTATAACTTAGACTTACAAAGACCTTTCCCTTTAGAATAGTAAATATTAAAATTTAGGCCTGTTTTGCCTTTTTGAGACTTTCATGAATTCAACTGATGTGAAATTGAATTGAAATCCTTGATTGGAGTTGATTTTCGGTTTGAAAATGCTGGATTTACACATCAATTTTTTTATGGAATCTTATACATTCTCAACTAAGTAATTCATACATCGCTCTACCTTAAAAAGACGCTTGGTTGATTTACAAAGTGAAAATAATTGATTTACGCCTGTTTTCACTTGTTTTGAGACCTTGATTAATTCTGAAATCCCCAATTCAACTGATGTAAAAGCAATTGAAATGCTTAATTAAAGTTCATTTTCAGTATGGAGATACTCGATTTTCACTCGTTTCGGCAATCTTTTGGAACCCTAAATATGGTTAACAATGGTATTCATACATAACTATAACTTACAAAGACCATTTGTTAATTTTCAAAATGAAAATGCCTATTTCCTCTTTTTGAAACAACTGAAATCCTTGATTTAAATTCATTTTCAGTTTTGAAATACTTGTTACAACTGTTTTTGGAACAATTGAGATTATTATCTACGATATTCATACATAATTATGACATACAAAAACCATTTAGAATAGTTGATTTTATACATAAAACTATTTGATTTAGGCCAGTTTTCATTCTTTTTTGAGATCTTCATGAATTCTGAAATCCAAAATGCAATTGTTGTAAAAAGAATGAAAACTGGCCTAAATCAAATAGTTTTATGTATAAAATCAACTATTCTTGATTAAAGTTCATTTTCAATATGGAAATACTTGATTTTCACTTCTTTCAGCAAGCTTTTGGAACCCTAAACATTCACAAATACCATATTCATACGTTTAAAATAGTTGATTTTCAACATAAATATGCTTCATTTAGGTCTATTTTCACTCTTTTTGAGGCCTTGATAAATTCTGAAATCCCAATTAAACTTGCGTTAAATCCCTGAATAATATTCATTTTCAGCATGGAATACTTGATTTTCACCTGTTTCAGAAATATTTTGTTACCTATGATATTCATACACTACATTAAAGACCATTTAGAAAAGCTGATTTTCAACATGAAAATGCCCGATTTAGGCTGTTTTCACTTTTTTTGAGACCTTGATAAATTCTGAATGTTGTGGAAACAATCGAAATCTTTGATTAAAGGTCATTTTAAAAATGAAAATACTTGATTTTCATTTGTTTCCGGAAGCTTCAATCATTAGCTATGATATTCAAAGATAACTATAACGCACAAAGACGATTGGAATAGTTGATTTTGAAGATGAAAATCCTTGATTTAGACCGGGTTTCATTCATTTTGAGACCTTGATAAATTCTGAAATCTCTAATTTCAACATTTTTAAGCAAACATTTTGAACCCTATACATTGTTAGCCAAGATATTCATTCATGAATATAACATAAAAGAAAGTTTTATGATAGTTGATCTTTAACATAAAAATCATTGATTTTAGTCATTCATTCTTTTTCATACCTTGATAATTCAACTAATGGAAAAGTAATTGAAATCCTTGATTAAAGCTGATTTCCATTATGGAAATATTTCATTTCAACCTGTTTCAACAAACTTTTGTAACCTTTAACATTCATACATAACAATAACAGGGGGAATCTACGTTATTCATGCATAACAATAACTTACAAACACCTTTTAGGATCATTGATTTTCAACATGAAAACACAACTGATGTAAAAGCAATTGAAATCTTTGATTAAAGTTCATTTTCAGTATGGATTTTAAGCTGTTTAAGCTATTTTTATGAATCCTTAGCATTTTTAACTATGATATTCATACATAAATACTTCAGAATAAATGATTTTCTACACAGAAGTCTTTGATTTAGGCCAGTTTTTCATTCTTTTCCAGACCAAGATTAATTCTGAATTCCCCTTCCGTCTTCATTTTCACCTGTTTCAGCATGCTTTTGGAACCCTAAACATTGGCAAGAATCATATTAATACAAAACTATAACTTACAAAGACCCTTCATAATAGTTGTAGTCAGTTTTGATTCATTTTGAGACTTTGATAAATTCTGAATTCCCAAATCCAACTGATGTAAAGACGATTGAAATCCTTGATTGAAGTTAATTTTCATTTCAACCTTTTTAAGCAAACATTTTGAACCTTAAACATTGTTAGCCAAGATATTCATACATGAAAATAACATAAAAGAAAGTTTCAACTGATTTTAACTGTTTAAGCAAGCTTTCAGAATCCTAAACATTGTTAACCTATATATCCATACGTAAACCTAGCTTACAAACACTCTTTAGAATAGTTAATTTTCAACATGAAAATCGTTAATTTTAGTCAGTTTTTATTATTTTTGAGACTTTGATAAATCCTGAATTCCCCAATCCATCCGATGTAAAAGCAATTAAATTCCTTGATTGAAAATGATTTGTTCTTTTTGAGACCTTGATAAATTCTGCATTCCCCAATTCAACTGATGTAAAGGCAACTGGAATCCTTGATTGAAGTTTATTTTCAGTATAGAATACCTGATTTTCACCTGTTTCAGCAAGCCTTTGGAACCTTGACATTGTTAACTGAGATATTCATACATAAGTATAACCCTTCAAAATAGTTGATTGGGAATCCTTGATCCTTAAGTCAGTTTTCATTCTTTTTGACAACATGATGAATTCTGAAATCCTGAATTCAAGTGATGTGAAGGCAATCGAAATCTTTGATTAAAGTTCATTTTCAGTATGGAAATACTTGATTTTGACTTATGTCAGAAATAACTAGGATAACCATACATAGCAATAATTTACAAAGACTCTTAAGATTAGTTGATTGGAAATCCTTGATATTTAGTTTTTATTTTTGTTGAGATTTTCTCTGAATTTCCAAAATAAACTGATGTCAATGCAATTGAAATCTTTGTTCATGTTCAGCATGGAAATATTTGATTTTGACCAGTGTCAGAAAGCTCTAGGACCCTTAAACATTGTTAACCAAGATGTTCCTACATAACAATAACTAACAAAGACCCTTCGAAATAGGTAATTGGGAATCATTGATTCATTCAGTTTTCATTCTTTTCCAATCCTTGATGGATTCTGAATTCCCCATTTCAACTGATGTCAATCTTTGATTTCAATTAGATTCATCTTCATGGATTCTGAATTCCCAAATTCAACTGGTGAAAACAAATGAAATCCTCGATTAAAGTTCATTTTGGCATTGAAATACAGTTTCACTTGTTTCAGCAAGCTTTTGAAACCCTAAACATTGGTAAATAGGATATTCTTGTATAAATGTTCTTACAAGAATAGTTGATTGGAAATCCTTGATTTTAGTTTTAATTCTTTTTGAGACCTTGATAAATTCTGATTTCCTCAATTCAAATGATGAGAAAACAATTGGAATCTTCGATTGAAGTTCATTTTCTGCATAGAAATATTTGATTTTCACCAGTTCTAGCAAGCTTTTGGAGCCATAAACATTAGTAACTGAGATACATGATATCTTAGAAAGACCCTATTTAATAGTTGATTGGAAGTCCTCGATATTCGGACCGTCCTCATCTCAGTTGTTTTTCATACAACGTTTCGGGTGTTGCACTCTACGGCCTTCATCAGGTATCATCTGGTAGGTGTGGGGGAGTAACAAACCGAACCCATTAGATATCTGACGGGGGTATGTTGACAGTACTCCACTCTTAGCATTAGTAGTATTGTTATATGATCTCACACTAGGATTGAACCTAAAACAATCAGATTACTTTGCAGTAATTTGTCTGATGCTGTAAACACTGTGCTATGTGATTTTAGTTAGTGTTCATTGTTTTTGAGACCTTGATAAATTCAGAATTCCCCATTTAAATTGATGTGAAAACAATTGAAAACTATGATTAAAGTTAATTTTCAGCAAATACTCGATTATCACCTGTTCCAGCAAGCTTTCGGAACCCCAAATATTGTTAACAACGATATAACAATAACTTACTAAGACCCTTTTAGAATAGTTGATTGGATATCCTTGATTTCAATTCGTGTTCATTGTTTTTGAGACCCTATTGAATGTTTAATACCCCAATTCAAAAGACGTAAAAATAATTAACAACCTTCAGTTCATTTTCTTCACAGAAACCCTCGTTTACCACATGTTTCAGCAAGCTTTTGGAACCTTAAACATGGTAACTAATATATACATATATGACAATAACTTACAAAGACTCTTCCGAATAGTTGATTGGAAATCCTTGATTTTACTTAGTGTTCATTGTTTTTGAGACCTCTATAAATTCTGAATTCCCCAATTCAACTGAAATGTGAAAGTTATTTTTCTGCATATAGATACTTTTCACCTGTTTCAGCGAGCTTTTGGTCCCTTGACCAATGCTTTTGATATCCTTAAATCTAACTAAGATATTCATAAATAACAATACCTCACAGAGACTCTTTTGGATTTCAGATATTTTTCAATGTTTTTCAGACTTTGATAAATTCTGAAATCACCAATTACACTGAAGTGAAAACAATTTTGATCCTTGATTAAAATTCATTTTTTGCATAGATGTACTTGATTTTCACCTGTTTAAGTAAGTTTGTGGAAACTTAAACATTGGTAACTGATATATTCATACATAACAATGACATACAAAAAACCTTCAGGATAGCTGATTGGAAATCCATGATTTTAGTTAGTTAGAAATACCATATTTTCATCTGTTTCAGCAAACTTTTCAGGATGTAACTGAGATATATCCATACATAAGAATGATTTAGAGAGACCGTTTAGGATAGCTACTTGGAAAAACTTGGTTTTAGTTAGTGTTCATTATTTTTTGGGCCTCGATAAATTGTAAATTCTGCAATTCAACAATAACTAGCAAAAACTTTTCAGGATAGTTGATTGGACATCCTTATTTTCAGTTCGTTTTCAATGTTTTTATGACCTTGGTAGATGCTGAATTCCCCAATTCTACTCATGTAGAAACAATTGAAATCCTTCATTCTAGAACATTTTCAGCATTGAAATACTTAATATCCACCTTTTCAGCTAGTTTTTCGAACAACAAACATTGGAAAATAAGATAACTTACAAAAACTTTTTGAGATTGTTGATTGGAAATCCATGATTTTAGTTTGTTTTCATTGTTTCAGCTTGATAAATTCTGAATTCCTCAATTCAACATTGGATAATAAGTAGATTTAATTAAAGTACATTCTCAGCATGAAAATCCTTGATTTTCACCATTTCTAGCGTTTGGAACCACAAACATTGGTAACTGTGATTTTCATACATAACAATAGCTTACGGAGTCATCCCCAGATAGTTGATTTTGCCAATTCAATCGGTCAGAATAATTTGGATCCTTGATTGAAGTTTATTTTCAGCATAGAGATATTTGATTTTCACCTTTTTCTGGAAGTTTTCATAACCACAAATATTGGTATGTAAGATATTTACACATATCGATAACTAACTGTTTTTCAAAGATAGTTCTTTTGAAATCCTTGGTTTTAGTTTTCATTATTCTTGAGACCGATGAATCAAAATTCTGCAATTCAACTGATGACAAAATAATTGGAATCATCGATTGAAGTTCAATTTCAGCACAGAATCATTTGATTCCCCCTTTCCAGCAAGTTTTCTAAACCGCAAACATTGGTAACTCAGATTTTCATACATAATAACTTACGGAGACATTATCAAATAGTTGATTGGAAATCTGGTTTTATTCAGTTTTCATTGATTTTGAGACATTGATATATCCTGAATTCCCCTACTCAACTGATGTGGAAATAATTAAGATCAATTAAAATTCATTTTCAGCAGAGAAACATTCGATTTTTTTCCTTTTTAAGCAAGTTTTGTGAACCACAAACATTGGTAACTGAGATTTTCATACATAAAAATAACTTACATAGACTTTTTGAGATAGTTGATTGGAAATCCTTGGTTCCAATTAGTTTTCATTGTTTTTGAGACCTTGACAAATTTTGAATTTGCCAATTCAATTGATGTTAAAATATTCGAAATCATTGATTAAAGTTCATTTTCAGCAGATATACTCGATTTTCGCCTTTTTCAGCGAGTTTCCAGTTATCAAAATGATTGAAATCATTGATTAAAGCTCATTTTCAGTACAAAAATATTTGGTTTTCCCCTTTCCAGAAAGTTTTCTGAACTGGAAAAATTGGTAACTAAGATTTTCATACATAGCATTAATTTACAGAGACTTTTTTTGATTGTCGTTTGAAAATCCTTGGTTTTATTCAGTTTTCATTGTTTTTGAGTTTTGACTAATTCTCAATTCGCCAATTCAACTGATGTCAAAATAATTGAAATCCCTGATTAAAAGTCATTTTAGCATAGAAATACTTAAATTCTACCTTTTTCGGGAAGTTTTTGGAACATCGATCATTGGTAACTGAGATTTTCATACATAACAAACATTGGTAACTAGGATTTTCATACATAGCATAATTTACTGAGACTTTTTTGGATAGTCGTTGGATTTATTTAGTTTTCATTGTTTTTGAGACCTTGATAAATTCTGAATCCACAAATCCAACTGATCTTAAAATAATTGAAATCATCGATTGAAAGTCATTTTTAGCATAGAAATACTTAATTTCTACCTTTCTCAGGAAGTTTTTGGAACAACAAACATTGGTAACACAGATTTTCATGCATAATAATAACAAACAAAGATTTTTCAGGACAGTTGATTGAGCATCCTTGGTTCTTGTAAGTTTCGATTGTTTTTGAGAAGCTGATATATTCTGAATTTGCAAATTCAACAGATGTTAAAATAATTGAAATACCCGATTAAAAGTCATTTTTTGCATGAAAATACTTGATTTTTACCTTTTTCAGGAAGTTTTTGGAACATCGAACATTGGCAACTCAGATTTTCATACATAACAATTACGGAGACTTTTTGAGATAGTTGATTGGGAATCTCTGGTTGCAGTTTTCATTGTTTTTGAGACGTTGACAAAATCTGAATTTGCCATTTAAACTGATGTTAAAATAATTGAAATCCCTGATTAAAAGTCATTTTCTGCATAGAAATACTTGATTTTTACCTTTTTCAGGGAGTTTTTGGAAGAACAAACTCAGATTTTCATACATGAGGATAATTTACAAGGACTTCATATATAATTGGGAATCTTTGATTCCAGTTTTCATTGTTTTTGAGACCTTGATAAATTCTGAATTCCCTAATTCCACTGATGTTAAAATAATTGAAATCCTCGATTGAAGGACCTTGTCAACATAGAAATACTTGATTTTTACCTTTTCGTAACAAGTTTTTGGAACAACAAATATTAGTAACTAAGATTTTCATACATAACAATAACTTACAAAGACTTTTTGAGATTTGAAATCCTTAGTTTTAGTTCACAAAGATCATCACCAACCGAATCACTCGATGAAAACCAGCCACGTGAACAGCCTGGCTTCAGAAGAAGCTACTCGACCATGGACCACCTGCACTCAATAAATAAACTGAAAAAAAAACAGCAGAGTATAAACTATCACTTGCCGTACCATTTATCGACTTCAAAAAGGCGTTTGACTCAGTAGAAATCCCTAAGGTCATGGACGCCATCAGTCGGCAAGTTGTATATCCAGTATATGTTGAAGTGTTGAAACATATATACAATCACGGCAGCTCCTTTATCAGGCTACATAAAGACTCGGACCCCTTCCAGCTCCAGAAAGGAGTAAGACAAGGTGATACCAGCTCACCTAAACTCTTCACAGCCTACCTCGAGATGATCTTCAGAAGGCTAGACTGGGAGAGTAAAGGAATTTAAATAGACGGCGAGTATCTGAGCAACCTCAAATTTGCAGACGACGTAGCCCTTTTCGCAGAGAACCTACACGACCCCAAACTAATGATAGATGAACTAAATGAAGAGAGCGAGAAAGTCGGCCCACACATGAACTTCAGCAAGATGAAGATCATGTGCAACAACCACATTGGAGATAAAAACACTAAGATCGAAATCGAGGACACTGAACTCGAGAAAGTAGACCACTACATCTACCTTGGGCAACGAATCTCCATGATGACATCAAAAGAAGAAGAAATCAAGTGAAGAATCACACTAGGATGGCAAGCCTTTGTCAGAGCTAGCTCACAAAAATAATTAGATCCCATTAATCCTAAAGAGAAGGGTGTACAACCAATGCATCCTCCCAATAGTCACTTATGGGGCTAAAACATGGAAATTAACCAATAGACAAACCCGTAAGCTGAGAACCATGCAGCGTACACCTGAAAGAATAATGCTGGAGAGACCACAAAACAGCACAGTACATCCGGGAAAAGACAAGAGTTAGAGACATCATAAAAATCCATAAAAAATCTCATGGCCATGTTGCAAGAATGGCAGACAATGGATGGACATCACGACTCACAACATGGATTCCCCAAGACCACATGCGCGACCGAGGCCGGCAAAATGTTAGATGGAGAGGAGAGCTAGACAAGTTCAGGGAGTACTGGTTCCGTGACACCCATGATAGAGAAGAGTGGCAAATCCTGGGTGAGTTCTATGTCCAACGACGGACGCTAAAAAGACTGATGATGATGATGATGATTTTCACCTTTTTCAGGGAGTTTTTGGAACAACAAACATCGGTAACTCAGATTTTTATACATAACAATAATCTAATAAGACTTTTTGAGACTTTGGTTCAAGTTTCCATTTTTTTTTTTGAGATCTTGACAAATTATTAATTCCTTAATTCCACTGATGTTAAAATAATAGATATACCCGATTAAAGTTCATTGTCAGCCTTGGAATACTCGATTTTTACCTTCTTCAGGAAGTTTTAGTAATTACAAATATTGGTAACTCAGATTTTCATACATAACAATAACGAACAAAAAATTTTGAGATAGTTAATTGGAAATCCTTAGTTTTAGTTTGTTCCCATTGTTGTTGAGACCTTGACAAATCTAAATTGGCCAATTCAACTGATGTCCAAATAATTGAAATCTCCGATTGAAGGACATTGTCAGCATAAAAATACCTGATGTTTACCTTTTGTAACAAGTATTTGGGACAACAAACAATGGTAACTGATTTTCATAGGTAACAAAGGTAATAAAGGTTACAAAGACATTTTGAGATAGTTAATTGGAAATCCTCCATTGTTTTTGAGACCTTGACAAATTCTGAATCCGCCAAGTAATCCGTAGTCAGATAATCGAACCCGATTAAAAGTTATTTTCTGCATAGAAATACTCTATTTTCACCTTTTTCAGGAAGTTTTTATAACTACAAATATTTGTAACTCAGATTTTCATACAAAACCATAATTTACAAAGAAATTTTTGGATAGTAATTGGGAATCCTTGGTTTTAGTTAGTGTTCATTGTTTTTGAGACCTTGACAAAATCTTAATTCACCGATTCAACCGTTTTTTTTCCCTTTTTCTGGGAGTTTTCGGAACAACAAACATTGAAAACTCAGATACATAGGAATAACAAATACTTTGAGATAGGTAATTGGAAATCCTTGGTTTTAGTTTTAATTGTTTTTGAGACCTTGAAGAATTCTGAATCGGCCATTTCAACTGATGTCCAAATAATTGAAATCCCGGATTAAAGGACATTGTCAGCATGGAAATATTTGATTTTTACATTTTTCAGGAAGTTTCTGAAACAACAAAACATTGGTAACTCATATTTTTACACATAACAATAACTTATGGAAACTTTTTGAGATAGTTAATTGTGAGTCTTTGGTTCCTGTCTTAATTTTTGGGGGGATCTTGATAAATCATTATTCCCCTATTTCCACTGACGTTGAAATAACTTAAATAATTAATTAAAAGATATTGTCAGCATAGAGATACTTGATTTTTACATTTTGTAGCAAGTTTTTGGAACAACAAATATCAGTAATTAAGATTTTTATACGTAACAATGACTTACAAAGACTTTTTGAAATAGTTAAATGGAAATCCTGGATTTCAGTTGGTATTCATTGCATGTGACAAATTCTGAATTCGATAATTCAAATGATGATGATAATTGAAATACACAATTAAAAGTCATTTTCTGCAAAGAAATACTTAATTTTTACCTTTTCAGGAAGTTTATGGAACAACAAATATTGGTAACTAAGATTTTCATACATAACAATGACCTTTTGAGATAGTTATTCGGGAATCCTTTGTTTCAGTTTTGATTGTTTTTGAGACCTTGACAAAATCTGCATTCACCAATTCAACAGGTTCAAATAAGTGAAATCCCCAATTAAAAGTCATTTCTAATATAGAAATAATTAATTTTTAACTTTGTAGCAAGTTTTCGGAATAACAAATATTTGTAGCTCAGATTTTCATACATAACAATGACTTACAAAGACTTTTTAAGATAATCAATCGGACATCCTTGGTTTTAGTTTTCAATGTTTTTGAGAACTTGACAAATTCTGAATTCGCCAATTCAACTGATGTTCAAATAAATGAAAAGCCCGATTAGCAATCATTTTCAGAAAAGAAATACTTGAATTTACCTTTTTCAAGAAGTTTTTGGAAAAAGAAACATTAGTATTTAAATATGACCTGTCGAGATTGATTCTGAATTCGCCAATTCAACATGTTGAAAAAACTGAAATGCCCGATAGAAAGTCATAGATCATAGAAATACTTAATTTTTGACTGGAGCTAGTTTTTGAAACAACAAATATTGGTAACTGAGATTTTCATACGTAACAATGACCTACGAAAACTTTCTGAGAGAGTAAGGTGGATATCCTGGATTTTAGTTTTCATTGTTTTTGAGACCTTGACAAATTCTGAATTCACCAATTCAACTGATGTTCAAAAAACTGAAATACCCGATAGAAAGTCATTTTAACCATAGAAATACTCAATTTTTGAGTTTGGAGCGAGTTTTTGGAACAACAAATATCGGTAACTTAGATTTTCATACGTAACGATGACTTACAAGGACCTTTTGGGATAATTCATTGGAAATCCTGGATTTTAGTTAGTTTTCATTGTTTTTTTAGAAACTTGACAAATTTTTAATTTACCAATTCATCTGATGTACATATAATTAGAATACCCGATTAAAAGTCAGTTTCTGCATAGAAATACTCGATTTCTCCCATTTTCAGGAAGTTTATGGAACAACGAACATTGGTAATCAAGATTTTAATACATAACTATCTTACAAAGATTTTTGAGATAGTTAATTGGGAATGCTCGATTTTAGTTTCCATTGTTTGTGAGACCTTGACAAATTCTGAATTCACTAATTCAACTGATGTTGAAATATTTTGAATACCAGATTGAAAGTGATTTTAAACATAGATATACATAATTTCCAACTCTGTAGCAAGTTCTCTGAACAACAGATTTTCATACATGACAATGATTTACGAAGACTCACTGAGATAGTTAATTGGAAATGCCGGATTTTACTTAGTTTTCATTGTTTTTGAGACCATGACAAATTCTGAATTTGCCAATTAAACTGATGTATAAATATTTGAAATAACTGATTAAAAGTCATTTTAATCATGGAAATACTTAATTTTTGACTTTGGAGCCAGTTTATGGAACAACGAACATTGGTAACTCAGATTTTCATACATAACTATGACTTACAGAGACTTTTTGAGATAGTGATTGGAAATCATGGATTTTAATTAGTTTTCATTGTTTTTGAGACATGGAAGAACAAATATTGGTAACAAAAATTTTCATACATTCAATGACTTACAAAGATTTTCTGATATGAATAATTGGAAATCATGGATTAGTTATTTTTCATCGTTTTTTTGAATCTTGACAAATTCTGAATTTGCCGATTCAACTGATGCACAAATACACTATTGAAAGTCATTTTCTGCACAGAAAAACAAATATTGGTAACTAAGATTTTCATATATAACAATAACTTACAAAGACATTCTGCGATGAATAATTGGAAATCAGGGATTTTAGTTACTTTTCATTGTATTTTTAGAACCTAAATTCTAAATTAGCTAATTCAACTGATGTACAAATAATTGAAAGACCCAATTAAAAGTCATTTTAATCATAGAAATACTTACTTTTTGACTCTGCAGAAAGTTTTTGGAACAACGAATATCGGTAACTCAGATTTACATACATAACAATGACTTACAAAGACTTTTCAAGATAATTAATTGCAAATGTTATTTTAGTCAGTTTTCATTATTTTTTTAGAACCATGACAGATTCTGAATTTGCCAATTCAACTTATGTTCAAATAACTGAAATACCCTATTGAAAGTCATTTTAATCATAGAAATACTTTATTTTTTACTTTGGAGCAAGTTTATGGAACAATAAATATTGGTAACTTTGATTTTATACGTAACAATGACTTACTATGACATTCTAAAATAATTAATCAAAAATCATCGATTTCAGGTAGTTTCCATTGTTTTCAAAACCTTGACAAATTCTGAATTTGCCGATTCATCTGATGTACGAATAATTGATACACCCGATTAAAACTCATTTTCTGCAAGAAATACTTCATATTTGTCTTGAACGCAAGTTTATAGAACAACAAACGTTAATAACTAAGATTTTCATACATAACTTAAAGAGACTTTTTGAGATAGTAATTAAAAAATCCTGAATTTTTGTTAGTTTTCATTGTTTTTGAGACCTCGACAAATTCTGAATTCACCGATTCAACTGATGTTCAAATAACTGAGATACCCGAT
Organism: Thysanoteuthis rhombus; assembly: GCA_963457665.1. NCBI lineage: Eukaryota > Metazoa > Mollusca > Cephalopoda > Oegopsida > Thysanoteuthidae > Thysanoteuthis > Thysanoteuthis major. The sequence goes on from OY735215.1 coordinate 13,982,146, forward strand.
TAAAAATCATTTTAATCATAGAAATACTTAATTTTTGACTCTGTAGCAAGTTTTTGGAACAACAAATATCGGTAACTCAGATTTTCATACATACAAAGACTTACAAAGACTTTTCAGAGATAAGAATTGGAAATCATAGATTTTGATTAGTTTTTATTGTTTTTGAGACCCTGACGAATTCTGAATTCCACAATTCAACTTATGTTCAAATAACTGGAATACCCGATTAAAAGTCATTTTAATCATAGATCAATTTTCAAATTTAGAGCATGTTTATGGAACAACAAGTATTGGTAACTTAGATTTTCAGACTTATACGTATTCATAAATTTTCCTACAAAGTCTTTTTGGGATAATGAATTATAATCATGGATTTCAAGTAGTTTTTCTTGTTCCTTAGAACTTTGACAAATTCTGAATTGGCCAATTCAAAACGTGATTGGAAATCATAAATTTTAGTTAGTTTTCATTGTTTTTGAGACCTTGACAGATTCTGAATTCACCAATTCATTTGATGTTCAAATAACTGAAATACCCGATTAAAAGTCATTTTAATCATAGAAATACTTAATTCTCAACTCTGTAGCAAGTTCTTGGAATAACAAATATCAGTAACTCAGATTTTCACACATAACAATGACTTACGAAGACTTTTCAAGATAATTAATTGCAAATGTTATTTTAGTCTCTTTTCATTATTTTTTTAGAACCATGACAATTGAACTGATGTTCAAACAACTGGAATACCCGATTAAAAGTCATTTTAATCATAGAAATACTTTATAGCAAATATTAGTAACTCAGATTTTCATGCTTTCATTGCCAATTCATCTGATATACAAATAATTGAAACACCCGATTAAAACTCATTTTCTGCATATAAATTGTCTTTAGTGCAAGTTTATAGAACAACGAACGTCGGTAACCCAGATTTTCATACATAACTATGGCCTTTTGTCTTTAATGCAAGTTTATAGATCAACGAACGTTGGTAACCCAGATTTTCTTACATAACTAAGACTTCCGGAGCCTTTTTGAGATAGTAATTGTAAAATCCTGAATTTTTGTGAGTTTTCATTGTTTTTAAGACCATGACAGATTTTAAATTTGCCAATTTAACTGATGTACAAATATTCGAAAGACCCAATTGAAGTCATTTTAATCATAGAAATACTTTTTTTTTTTACTTTGAAGCAAGTTTTTGAAACAATAAATATACTGAGATTTTCATACATAACAATGAATTACATAGACAAGATTATAATTGGAAATCATAGACTTTAATTCGGTTTTATTGTTTTTGAGACCTTGACAATTTCTGAATTCACCAATTCATGTCCAAATCACTGGAATATCCGATTAAAAGTCATTTAATCATAGATCAATTTTTAAATTTTGAGCAAGTTTATATGACCACAAGAAATGGTAACTCAGATTTTCCTACAATGACTTTTTCAGATGATTAATTAAAAATTATCTATTTCAGTTAGTTTCCATTGTTCCTTAGAAACTTGACAAATTCTGAATTTGCCAATTCAGAATGTGATTGGAAATCATGGATTTTAGTTAGTTTTCATTGTTTTTGAAACCTTGACAAATTCTGAATTCAGCGATTCAACTGATGTTCAAATAGCTGAAATACCCGATCAAATGTCATTTTAATCATAGAAATACTTAATTCTAAACTCTGTGGCAAGTTTTTGGAATAACAAATATTGGTAACTCAGATGGTCATACATAACAAGGACTTACAAAGACTTTTTGAGATAATAATTGGAAATCATAGACTTTAATTAGGTTTCATTGTTTTTGAATTCACCAATTCATGTCAAAATCACTGGAATACCCGATTAAAAGTTATTTTAATCATAGATCAATTTTTAAATTTGGAGTAAGTTTATGGAACAACAAGAAATGTTAACTTAGATTTTAATACATATCCGTATTGGTAACTTAGATTTTCCTACAATGACTTTTTCAGATGATTAATTAAAAATCATCGATTTCAGTTAGTTTTCATTGTTTTTTTCGAACCTTGACAAATTCTGAATTTGCCAATTCAGAATGTGATTGGAAATCATAAATTTTAGTTGGTTTCCATTGTTCCTTGATAACCTTGACAAATTCTGAATTCACCAATTCAACTGATGTTCAAATAGCTGAAATACCCGATTAAATGTCATTTTATTCATAGAAATACTTAATTTTGAACTCTGTAGCAAGTTTTTGGAATAACAAATATTGGTAACTCAGATTTTTATACATAACAAGGACTTACAAGGATATTTTGAGATAATTAATTGCAAATGATATTTTAGTCAGTTTTCATGAGAGATCCTGAATTTGCCAAATAAACTGATGGTCAAATAACTTAAATACCCTATTGAAAGACATTTTAATCATAAGAATGCTTTTTTTTTTTACTTTGAAGCAAGTTTATGGAACAAAAAATATTGGAAACTTCTATTTTCATACGTAACAATGACTTACAAAGACATTTTGAAATAAATAATTGGAAATCATCGATTTCAGTTAGTTTTCATTGTTTTTAGAACCTTGACAAATTCTGAATTTGCCGATTCATCTGATGTACAAATAATTGAAACACCCGATTAAAACTCATTTTCTGCATAGAAATACTTCATATTTGTCTTTAATGCAAGGTTATCGAACAACAAACATTGGTGACACAGATTTTCATACATAATTATGATTTACAGAGACTTTTTGAGATAGTAATTGTAAAATCCTGAATTTTTGTTAGTTTCCATTGTTTTTGAGACCTTTTCAAATTCTAAATTCGTCAATTCAACTGATGTGCATATAACGGAAATACCCTATTGAAAGTCATTTTAATCATGGGAATACTAAATTTTTTACTTTGGAGCCAGTTTGTGGGACAACAAATATTGGTAACTAAGATTTTCATATATAACAAGGAATCACAAAGACTCTTTTAGATAATAGTTGGAAACATAGATTTTAATCAGTTCTTATTGTTTTTGAGACCTTGACAATTTCTGAATTTGCAAATTCAACTTATGTCTAAATAACTAGAATACCCGATTAAAAGTCATTTTAATCAGAGATCAATTTTTGAATTTGGAGCAAGTTTATGGAACAAGAATTGGTAACTTATATTCTCGTACAATGACTTTTCCAGATAATTAATTAAAAATCATCTATTTCAGTTAGTTTTCATTGTTTTTTAGAACCTTGACAAATTCTGAATAGGCCAATTCAGAATGTGATTGGAAATCATGGATATTAGTTAGTTTTCATTGTTTTTGAGACCTTGACGAATTCTAAATTCACCAATTCAACTGATGTTCAAATAGCTGAAATACCCGATTAAATGTCATTTTAATCATAGAAATACTTAATTTCAAATTCTGTAGCAACAAATAGTGGTAACTCAGATTTTCATACAAAGACATTTTGAGATAATTAATTGCAAATGATATTTTAGTCAGTTTTCATGAGAGATCCTGAATTTGCAAAATAAACTGATGGTCAAATAATTGAAATACCTTATTGAAAGTCATTTTTAATCATAGGAATACTTTTTTTTTCACTTTGGAGCAAGTTTATGGAACAACAGATATTGGTAACTCTGATTTTCATACGTAACAATGACTTACAAAGACATTCTGAAAAAAATAATTGGAAAACATCGATTTCAGTCAGTTTTCATTGTTTTCAGAACCTTGACAAATTCTGAACTTGCCAATTCATCTGATGTACAAATACACCCGATTGAAACTCATTTTCTGCATAGAAATACTTCATATTTGTCTTTAATGCAAGTTTATAGAACAACTAACATTGGTAACCTAGATTTTCATACAAACCTTACGGAGACTTTTTGAGATAGTAATTGTAAAATTCTGAATTTTTGTTAGTTTTCATTGTTTTTGAGACCTTGACGAATTCTGAATTCACCAATTCAACTGGTTCAAATAACTGAAATACCCGATTAAAAGTCATTTTGATCATAAAAATACCCCATTTTTTAAACAACTAATATTGGTAACTCAGATTTTCATACATAACAATGACTTACAAAGACTTTTTGAGATAAATAATTGGAAATCCTGGATTTTAGTTAATTTCCATTGTTTTTGACTTTTAGAAATTCTGAATTCGTCAAAATCAGCTTATGTTCGAAAAACTGAAATACCCGATTGAAAGTCATTTTAAGCATGGAAATACTCAATTTTCAACTCGGTAGCAATTTTCCGGAACAACAAATGTTGGTAAGTCAGATTTTCATACATAACAAATACTTACAAAGACTTTTTGAGATAATTACTTGCAAATGCTATTTCAGTCAGTTTTCATTGTTTTCATACCTTGACAAATTCTAAATTCACCAATTCATCTGATGTTCAGATAACTGAAATACCCTATTAAAAGTCATTTTAATCACAGAAATACTTGATTTTTGACCTTGGAGCAAGTTTATGGAATAACAAATATTGGTAACGAAGATTTTCATACGTGACGTATGTGACGTATGTGACGATGGAAAGGACTTTTTGGAATAATTGATTGGAAAGGCTAGATTTTAGTTAGTTGCCAATGTTTTTAGATCATTGACAAATTTTGAATTCACTAATTCAACTGATGTTAAAATATTTAAAATACCCGATTAAAAGTCATTTTAAACATACATATACATTATTTCCAACTGTAGCAAGTTCTTGGAAAAACAAATATTGGTAACTCAGATTTTTGTACAAAACAATGATTTACAAAATCTCACTCAAATAGATAATTGGAAATGCCGGATTTGATGTAGTTTTAATTGTTATTGAGACTTTGACTAATTCCAAATTTGCGAATTCAACTGATGTTCAAATAACTGAAATATCCGATTAAAAGTCATTTTCAGGATAGAAATATTTGATTTTCGTCTTTAGAGCAAGTTTTTGGGTCCAGAAATATTGGTAACTCAGATTTTCATACGTAACAATGACTTACAGAGACTTTTTGAGATAATTGATTTGAGATGATGTATTTCAGTTAGTTTTCATTGTTTTTGAGACCTTGACAAATTCTGAATTCGCCAATTCAACTGGTACAAATAACTGGAATACCCGATTAAAAGACATTTTAATCATAGATCAATTTTTGAATTTGGAGCAAGTTTATGGAACAACAAGTATTGGTAACTCTAATTTTCATACGTAACAATCACTTACAAAGACTTTTTGGGATAATTCATTGGATATCATGGATTTTAATTAGTGTTCATTGTTTTTTTAGAACCTTGACAAATTCTGAATTTGCCGATTTAACTGATGTACAAATAATTGAAATACCCGATTAAAAGTCAATTTAAGTATAGAAATACTTTATTTTCAACTTTGTAGCAATTTCTTGGAACAACAAATATTGGTAACTCATATTTTCATACATAACAATGACTTACAAAGACTTATTGAGATAAAGAATTGGAAATCCTGGATTTTAGTTAGTTCCATTGATTTTGAGACCTTTAGCTTATGTTAAAAAAACTGAAATACCCGATCAAAAGTCAGTTTATTCATAGTAATACATAATTTTTGACTTTGGAGCAAGTTTATGGAACAAAAAATATTGGTAACAGAACTATGACTTACAAGAACTTTTTGAGATAATCACTTGGAATTTCTGGATTTTAGTTAGTTTTCATCGTTTTTTGGTACCTTTCACAAATTCTGAATTTGCCCATTCAACTGATATACAAATTTTGGGTTTTCCTGTTGGGTTTGTGGTCCCACATACTATACCAAACCCAGCCGTGGTTCTGGGTTAGTAAAAGAAGGCAACAAAACAGAATTTCGTTTATATGTTTTATATAGAATATTGATTATCAATATCTCTGGAGACCGGAAATGCCTATTTGCAGTTGAAAAGAGAGGAGGCAGATTATTATCTAAGTCAAAATGACGACTGGCCTCTTATGTCACGAACGGTAGTCTACTGAATTGTAGCAGCGGTTGACGGTCACTAAGGGCGGACGGCTGACACGAGAGAGAGAGCTGGCACGAGTCTCTTCTCCAAACCCAAATTTTACTCTGCTTGCTTGTTACGAAAACCCTTCCTATTTAAGCACTCGGTATCGACACCGTATTGAGAAATTGCAGATGCCCGCACCCGGAAACACACAATTCTCATATTATTCCGAAAAACACATTATCCCTTTTAAGACAGATAACTCCTTCTGTAATAATGATAGTAATTACTAGTAATAACCATGGTAAATTTTGGTAACAGCCATAGTAATTCTCAGGACACGGGGGACTCCTGGCCTCCTAGTGTCACATCACTCCCCCCTTTGTTACCTGACTTTTACCGGGGTAAAAGTCATCTAAAATATCGGCCGCCTCTCTTGTGTTTTCTGAAGTAAATCAGTTACATGCAAAGTGTCCGACTCCAGAAAGATATGCAAAAAGAAACAAAACATTTTCAATACAACAAAATAGACAGATCTCTGTCCTATCAATAAAAGATTATATCTGACGGGTCGGATTACTTTCTTGGACTGTCTTTTCTTTTCTTTTTTCTTTTAATTTTTCCTTGCATGCAAGGTACGAGTATTCAACACTTCAATTCGGTAGCTACTGTACTTGAGTTGCTTGAAAAATCGTCCATATATACTTTTTTTAAAAAATGGGTCCTTCATTTTCAATTGTCTGTGAAATGTATGAAACATTGAAAATGAGCAGTATTGTTTTCTTTCTTTTTCTTTTTTTTTATATATGTTTCCGTTCATTATTGAGACTCGCAACGTCTCTTGCCAATTAATAATTTGCTCTCATTTTTGTTTTATTTTTTATTTTTTTATCTTTTATTTATTTTTTTTCACATTTTCCTCACTTCTCATATCCAGAAAACATCGGTTTCTGAGCAACGTCTTGCTTTTCAAGTCGTGTTGCTCGACAGCTTGTAGTCACATAGATCTATCATACCAGTGTTAATGATACCAAATGGCGTCTCCAATTCCGATTTGCCAGAAACTCTCGCTTTGGCATAGGTTTTCTTGCGTCTACCCAGACCCCGAACATATACATATAGCATAATTGCTATTCCTGCCACAAACAGTGCAGCGATAAGTGAATAAAGCACAATGATATTTTCATTATCATCCCAGGGGTCTGTCACCTTTTCTACAACTCTAGTTGTCTCGTTAACGACTGCAGATCTATCTTCTCTACAGGTTTTAATACCTAAGGTAACTTATTTAAGGTTTCATTTTTAAATCTATGGATTAATGGGCTCCACAGCTCCGTCCGATTACCAATATCACTAGTCATCATTCGTAATGATTTGTCTTGTTCCTCAAACTTTTCTTTAGCTTGGTAATATGGAGGGAGTGCGATTGATGGTTCATAAGCCGAGCAACCCAAGGGCAGTTTAATAACTTTCAATGGCGGTGGTATATTAATATATCATACAAAAAAAAAGGAGGGTCTTTATCATACACCCCCTTGCTAACGCAATTTCTCTTCTTCAAAATACGACTGTGGACAAGTGTAATCAAATTAAGTCTTATGATCAGACCAAACGACGTACCGTTAGCCAGTTCTGCCTACGGCAGCCCCTCTCTCACAACACACACACGTCATATGCTTTATTCTTACTAACATTTTAACAATTACTACTAGGCCGTATTTCGCACTTGTACTTTTTAGAGGGAGTGCCTCCTGTCATTTAATGAGGCACTTTAATCTCTCTTAGTTAGTTGCAGACCTAAGTCTTTCCTTAAATGGTATTTCTCTTACCCTCTCTACTTGTCTTTCTTCCCTCAACTGGTTCTGGCTAAGGGAACTTCATCTTCCTCTTCCCAGCTACTGGGTTCCCAATTTGTTCTCTACTTCTTCTCCTTCTCCATTTCCTCTTCTTCTAAAGCTGGCTCTCCCATTTCCCTCGCTACTGTCTCTATAGTTTTTCTTAACAACTGAACTTCCATTCCCCCGACCGTCATGCTGTTAGATTCATAATCTAATTTTGCTTTGGTCTGTTTCAACCAATCTTCTCCCAATATCAATTCACTACACAATCCAGGAGTTACGTAAAATCTATGGAGGCTATCTATTCGTCCTATTTTCACTTTTAGATCGACCATTCCGTTTATCTTTATTTTTCGGCTGTCTGTTTGGGACAAATACATATGTCTGGGGCCCCGGCCCGTTTCGGGCGCCGGGAGTAGAAATCTTTCATCACTTTTTTTTATACGACACTCGGCCCTCTTATGCCCACATCTACAGCAGTACCAACATTTAATTCTTTTTAGGCAATGTCTCATCAAATGCCCTTCCTTGGAACAATTCCAGCATCTCAGTTTTTTTTCCATGGGGCCACCCGTCCTAATTCACTGTGGGCGGCCCTGACCCGTTTCCCTGGTCCTGGTGTTGTTGTGGACCGAACCGCCTAGGTCGGGGACCAAACTGCCCCGACGGGAGATCACATCGCCTAGGGCAGGGGTCGAACTGCCTAGGCTGGGGACCTGGTCGTTGCTGTGGTGGGTTTCTCAATGTTGGCCTCCCGCACCATTTAGTGGGGTGCCCCTTCTTCTTACATCTCTGACAAAAGAGCACGTAGAAGTCATCCAGGAGGCTCTCCCTTCGGGGGCAAGTCTTCGCTCGGTGACCCCCTACACCACACATGTAGCATTTTAACCCATACAACCCAGTAACGCTTACATACCAGCCATGGTTCATTGAGAATACTCTCCCGTCCGTCCTTACTTCTCTTTCCCAGTCTTCCGGGCCCCCATAGCCCCTCGCTACCATCTCTTTCATTAACTCCTCGTGGTCCACCGCCGCCCTTACCGCTTCCTCTAGGGTTGTAGGTTTAACTCTTAACACCTCTTCCTTCACATCTATATAGTCCGACAATTTCTCTAAAAACTCTGACAACACCTGACCCTGTATCACTGGGGAACTTAAATCATCCTCCCCCTTGAAAATTATCCTTGCCTGGATTAACATTTCATCCGCTACATCCTTCCACCCATTTTCTTTTGTCTTCCTCACTCTTCTCATCGCTCTTCTAGCATCGCAGATCGATTCTTCCCCCACAAATCTTTCCTTCATCATTCCTTCGAACTCCGCTAGATTCATCCCCGGGATATCATCCCTGATATTCAGTGCATACCTGGCTGCCCTTCCCTTCGTGCAATTTACTGCATAATCTATACTCTGTTCGTCTGTCAGTCTGTGCAATCTGCACCTCTTTCTAATATCGAACGCCCACTCGTCAAAATTCTCTTTCATTCCTTCGTACATAAGTGGCTTTACGCCACTCATAAGGCTATCGAAAACTCTATTTTGCGCTAACTGTGGCCCCCAAAATCGTTCTCCTTGCTGTCTGTTTTCTAAGACTCCAAGGCCTTCTTCTGGTGGGGGGTTCCTTTCTTCTCTGACCCCCAGTGCCCCTCTACCTACTCGTTGTTCTCCCTCCATTGATAAAAAAATGTGGTTCAAAATTTTAGAGTAAAAAGAAAAAAACAATCGATCTACAATCGTCAAAAACACAATCCTAATCACTTAACGAATCAGCGAGGTTCCCAAGGCAAAAAACAAAAAAGGAATTGATAGCCAAAATGTATCTCACCAACAAGATCCTGTGTTTGTCTGGGGGGGGGGGTCCTCGCTAAAGGGCGTTAAGGTGAGGAGAATTATATACCCTGTCACCGATAGGTATCATGCCCTAACAGCCTGGTAATCTTTTTTGTTCGTGTGGCGACGGTTTCCTCTTCCACTCTGAGGGTTTCTTCTGCAGTGGATTCTTTTCCTCGGGTTTAGTTCTCTCTTCTGTCGTTTGGTCTGCGTTTTCTGATTGCAGGGTCAATTCCCTGGTCTCCTCGTCTTTTTCTTTCCAGTTGCGCTGTGATCGCCTATGGCCGGGCCTTCCCGTTGTGCTTTCAGGCGTGTATCCTGGTTGAAGCGGCAACAGTTGTGGGTTTTTTTTTTTGTTGGGGTGGTCTCACAAACTATACCAAACTAGCCGTGGTTCTGGGTTAGTAAAAGAAGGCAACAAGATGGGATTTCGTTTATATGTTTGATATAGAATATTGATTATCAATATCTCTGGAGACGGGAAATGCCTATTCGCAGTTGAGAAGAGAGGAAGCCGATTATCATCTAAGTCAAAATGACGACTGGCCTCTCATGTCACGTACGGTAGTCTACTGAATGGTAGCAGCGGTTGACGGTTACTAAGGGCGGCGTCTAACACGAGAGCCTGGCAGCGAGTCTCTTCTCCAAAACTAGATTTTACTCTGCTTGCTTGTTACGAAAACCCTTCCTATTTAAGCACTTGGTATCGACACTGTATCTCTTGCAACCGACTTCCCTTATTTCTCTCTCCTGCCATCTCGACCTTTCCGGAAAAACCCAAACCATTGAACCTCATTCATCTGGCAACGCAGGTCTGTTCAATATCATAAATTGTGTTTTTCCGAGTGCGGGCATCTGCAATTTCTCAATCTGGTGTCATCTGTCAAATCCTGGGTTGCAAAAACAAATGCTTTTGGAAAAAGGTTTTGTTCCCTATTCATAAATTAGTCTCCCCTTCTCCCAATGACTCTGCAAATAACTTTTCTTTCATAAGCTTTTACTCTCTCACTAGACCCCAAATACTGGCCCTTATATCTGGCTTTGTTTTTGAACCCCAGGACTTGACAGATGACACTAGATTGAAAAAGTACAGATAACTCAACTTCCCAAGACATGGTCATCGAATCGGGAACAAAACCTTTTTCCAAAAGCATTTGATTTTGCAACCTAAGACTTGACAGATGACACCAGATTGAGAAATCGCAGATGCCCGCACCTGGAAACACACAATTCTCATATTAACTCGAAAAACACATTATCCCTTTTAACACAGATAACTCTTTTTGTAATAACAATAGTAATTACTAGTAATAACCATGGTAAATTTTGGTAACAGCCATAGTAATTCTCAGGACACGGGGGACCCCAAAACAACAGATATTGGTAACTAAAATTTTTATACATAACCATGACTTACAAAGACTTTTTGAGATAATTATTTGAAATTGCTAGATTTTAGTTAGTTTTCATTGTTTTCAAGACCTTGACAAATTCTGAATTCGCCAATTCAACTGGTGCTCAAATAACTGGAATACCCGATTAAAAGTCATTTTATTCATGGAAATACTTGATTTTCGAATTTGGAGCAAGTTCTTGGAACAACAAATATTGGTAACTAAGATTTTCATACGTAATAATCACTTACAATGACTTTTTGAGATAATTAATTGGAAATCATGGATTTTAGTTGGTTTTCATTGTTTTTTAGAACCTTGACAAATTCTGAATTCGCCAATTTAACTGATGTACAAATAATCGAAATACCCGAATAAAAGTCATTTTAAGCATAGATATACATAATTTTCAACTCTGTAGCAAGTTCTTGGAACAACAAATATTGGTTACTCAAATTTCTATACATAACATAACTTTCTGTAACAATTATTTGGAATTTCTCGATTTTAGTGAGTTTTCATTGTTTTTTGGGAGCTTTTACAAATTCTGAATTTGCCGATTAAATTGATGTACAAATGATTGAAATACCTGATTAAAATCATTTCTGCATAAAAATACATAATTTTTAACTCTGTAGCAAATTATTTGAACAACAAATATCGGTAACACGAGTTTTCAAACAAAGAATTTTTGAGATAATAATTGGAAATCATAGATTTTAGTTAGTTTTCATTGTTTTTGAGACCTTGACAAATTCTGAATTTGCCAATTCAACTGATGTTCGAATAACTGGAATACCCGGTTAAAAGTCATTTCAATCATAGAAATACTTAATTTCCGAATTTGAAGCAAGTTTACGGAACAACAAATATTGGTAACTAAGATTTTCATACGTAACTATGACAAAAAGACTTTTTGAGATAATTAATTGGAAATCGTGGATTTTAGTTAGTTTCATTGTTTTTTAGAACCTTGACAAATTCTAAATTTGCCAATTCAACTGATGTATAAATATTTGAAATAACTGATTAAAAGTCATTTTAATCATGGAAATACTTAATTTTTGACTTTGGAGCCAGTTTATGGAACAACGAACATTGGTGACTCAGATTTTCATACATAACTATGACTTACAGAGACTTTTTGAGATAGTGATTGGAAATCATGGATTTTAGTCAGTTTTCATTGTTTTCGAGACCTTGACAGATTCTGAATTCGCCAATTCATTGATGTTGAAATATTTCAAATACCCGATTAAAAGTCATTTTAAGCATAGAAATACATAATTTTCAACTCTGTAGCAAGTTTTTGGAACAACAAATATTGTTCTCAGATTTTCATTCATAGCAATGACTTACAAAGACTCTTTGAGATAATTAATTGGCTATCATGAATTTTAGTTGGTTTTCATTGTTTTTGAGACGACAAATTCTGAATTTGCCAATTCAACTGATGTATAAATATTTGAAATAACTGATTAAAAGTCATCTTAATCATGGAAATACTTAATTTTTGACTTTGGAGCTAGTTTATGGAACAACGAACATTGGTGACAGATTCTCATACATAACTATGACTTACAGAGACTTTTTGAGATATTGATTGGAAATCATGGATTTTAGTCAGTTTTCATTGTTTTCGAGACCTTGACAGATTCTGAATTCGCCAATTCATTGATGTTGAAATATTTCAAATACCCGATTAAAAGTCATTTTAAGCATAGAAATACATAATTTTCAACTCTGTAGCAAGTTTTTGGAACAACAAATATTGTTAACTCAGATTTTCATTCATAGCAATGACTTACAAAGACTCTTTGAGATAATTAATTGGCTATCATGAATTTTAGTTGGTTTTCATTGTTTTTGAGACGACAAATTCTGAATTTGCCAATTCAACTGATGTATAAATATTTGAAATAACTGATTAAAAGTCATCTTAATCATGGAAATACTTAATTTTTGACTTTGGAGCTAGTTTATGGAACAACGAACATTGGTGACAGATTCTCATACATAACTATGACTTACAGAGACTTTTTAAGATATTGATTGGAAATCATGGATTTTAGTTAGTTTTCATTGTTTTCAAGACCTTGACAAATTCTGAATTCGCCAATTCATTGATGTTGAAATATTTCAAATACCCGATTAAAAGTCATTTTAAGCATAGATATACATAATTTTCAACTCTGTAGCAAGTTTTTGGAACAACAAATATTGATAACACAGATTTTCATTCATAGCAATGTCTTACAAAGACTCTTTAAGATAATTAATTGGCTATCATGGATTTTAGTTAGTTTTCATTGTTTTTGAGACCTTGACAAATTCTGAATTTGCCAATTTAACTGATGTTCAAATAACTGAAATACCCTAATAAAAGTCATTTTAAGCATAGATTTACATAATCTTCAACTCTGTAGCGAGTTCCTGGAACCGTGGGTTTCACCAACTATACTGAACCAGTCATGGTTCTAAGTTAGTGAAAGAAGGCAACAAAACAGGATTTCGTTTATGTTTTATATAGAATATTGATTATCAATATCTCTGGAGACGGGAAATGCCTATTCGCAGTTGAAAAGAGAGGAAGCCGATTATCATCTAAGTCAAAATGACGGCTGGTCTCTTATGTCACGTACGGTAGTCTACTGAATGGTAGCAGCGGTTGACGGTTACTAAGGGCGGTGTCTAACACGAGAGCCTGGCAGCGAGTCTCTTCTCCAAAACTAAATTTTACTTTGCTCGCTTGTTACGAAAATTTTTCCTATTTGAGCTCTCGGTATCGACACTGTATCTCTTGCAACCGACTCCCCTAATTTTTTCTCTCTCCTGCCATCTCGACCTTTCCGGAAAAACCCAAAACATTGTCCCTCATTCATCTGGCGACGCCGGTCTGTTCAATATCATAAATTAGTCTCCCCCTCTCCGAAGGACTCTGCAAATAACTTTTTACTGTCTCTCTCTCTCTCTAGACCCTAAATAATGGCCCTTATATCTGTCTTTTTTATACATAACCATGACTTACAAAGACTTTTTGAGATAATTATTTGAAATTGCTGGATTTTACCTAGTTTTCATTGTTTCATTGTTTTTTGGAACCTTTTACAAATTCTGAATTTGCCCATTCAACTGATATACAAATTAATTGAAATACCCGATCAAAATTCATTTTCTGCATAGAAATACATACTTTTCAACTCAAAAGTTCTTGGAACAACAAATATTAGTAACTCAAATTTCTATACATAACCATGACTTACAAAGACTTTTTGAAATAATAATTGGAAATCATGGATGTTAGTTAGTTTTCATTGTTTTTGAGACCTTGACAAATTCCGAATTCGCCGATTCAACTGATGTTCAAATAACTGGAATACCCGATTAAAAGTCATTTCAATCATAGAAATACTTAATTTTCGAATTTGGAGCAAGTTTACTGAACAAATATGGGTAACTAAGATATTCGTATGTAACAATGACTTACAAAGACTTTTTGAGATAATTAATTGAAAATCATGGATTTTAGTTAGTTTCCATTCTTTTTGTGACCATGAAAAATTCTGAATTCGCCAATTCAAGTGATGTTAAGATTATTCAAGTACCCGATTAAAAGTCATTTTAAGCATAGAAATACATAATTTTCAACTCTGTAGCAAGTTAACAATATCGGTAACTCAGATTTTCATACATAACAATGACTTACAAAAACTTTTCGAGATAATAATTGGAAATAATAGATTTTAATTAGTTTTTATTGTTTTTGTGACCCTGACAAATTCTGAATTCCCCAATTCAACTTATGTCCAAATAACTGGAATACCCATTTAAAAGTCATTTTAATCATAGATCAATTTTCAAATTTGGAGCGAGTTTATAGAACAATAATCATCGGAAACGTAAATTTTCATACGTATACGTATTGGTAACTTTGATTTTCCTACAAAGACTTTTTGAGATAATTAATTATAATCATTGATTTCAATTAGTTTTTATTGTTACTTGAAACCTTGACAGATTCTGAATTCACCAATTCAACTGATGTTCAAATAACTGAAATACCCGAATTAAAGACATTTTAATCATAGAAATACTTAATTTTTGACTCTGTAGCAAGTTTTTGGAACAACAAATATCGGTAACTCAGATTTTCATACATAACAATGACTTACATAGACTTTTCGAGATGATAATTGGAAATCATAGATTTTAATCAGTTTTTATTGTTTTTGAGACCTTGACAAATTCTGAATTTGCCGATTCAACTTATGTCCAAACAACTGGAATACCCGATTAAAAGTCATTTTCATCATAGATTAATTTTTAAATTTTGAGCAAGTTTATGGAACAACAAGTAATCGTAACTTTGATTTTCATCGGTTTACGTATTGGTAACTTAGATTTTCCTACAAAGACTTTTTGGGATGATGAATTAAAATCATGGATTTCATGTAGTTTTTATTTCCTTAGAACTTTGACGAATTCAGAATTAGATAATTCAAAATGTGATTGGAAATGATGGATTTTAGTTAGTTTTCATTGTTTTTGAGACCTTGACAAATTCTGAATTCAGCAATTCAACTGATGTTCAAATAGCTGGAATACCCGATTAAATTTCATTTTAATCATAGAAATAATTCATAGAAATACCTAATTCTAAACTCTGTAGCAGTTTTTGGAATAAGAAATATCGGTAACTCAGATTTTCATACATAACAATGAATTACATTGACTAAATTATAATTGGAAATCATAGTCTTTTATCAGGTTTTATTGTTTTTGAGACCTTGACAAATTCTGAATTCACCAATTCATGTCCAAATAACTGGAATACCCGATTAAAAGTCATTTAATCATAGATCAATTTTTAAATTTGGAGCAAGTTTATGGAACAACAAGAAATTTTAACTTAGATTTTAATACATATACGTATTGGTAACTTAGATTTTTCTACAATGACTTTTTCAGATAATTAATTCAAAATCATCGATTTCAGTTAGTTTTCATTGTTTTTTTAGAACCTTGACAAATTCTGAATTTGCCAATTCAGAATATGATTGGAAATCATGGATTTTAGTTAGTTTTCATTGTTCCTGAGACCTTGACAAATTCTGAATTCAGCAATTCAACTGATGTTCAAATAGCTGAAATACCCGATTAAATGTCATTTTAATCATAGAAATACTTAATTTTAAACTCTGTAGCAAGTTTTTGGAATAACAAATATTGTTAACTCAGATTTTCATACATAACAAGGACTTACAAAGACATTTTGAGATAATTAATTGCAAATGATATTTTAGTCAGTTTTCACGAGAGATTCTGAATTTGCGAATTAAACTGATGGTCAAATAACTTAAATACCCTATTGAAAGACATTTCAATCATAGGAACACTTTTTTTTACTTTGAAGCAAGTTTATGGAACAAAAAATATTGGAAACTTCGATTTTCATACGTAACAATGACTTACAAAGACATTTTGAAATAAATAATTGGAAATCATCAATTTCAGTTAGTTTTCATTGTTTTTAGAACCTTGACAATTTGCCTATTCATCTGATGTACAAATAATTGAAACACCCGATTAAAACTCATTTTCTGCATAGAAATACTTCATATTTGTCTTTAATGCAAGGTTATCGAACAACAAACATTGGTGAACCAGATTTTCATACATAACTATGATTTACAGAGACTTTTTGAGATAGTAATTGTAAAATCCCGAATTTTTGTCAGTTTCCATTGTTTTTGAGACCTTGTCGAATTCTAAATTCGTCAATTAAATTGAAATACCCTATTGAAAGTCATTTTAATCATGGGAATACTGAATTTTTTACTTTGGAGCCAGTTTGTGGGACAACAAATATTGGTAACTAAGATTTTCATATATAACAAGGAATCACAAAGATTCTTTTAGATAATAGTGGGAAACATAGATTTTAATAATTTTTTATTGTTTTTGAGACCTTGACAATTTCTGAATTTGCAAATTCAACATGTCTAAATAACTGGAATACCCGATTAAAAGTCATTTTAATCAGAGATCAATTTTTGAATTTGGAGCAAGTTTATGGAACAACAAGAAATGGTAACTTATATTTTCGTACAATGACTTTTCCAGATAATTAATTAAAAATCATCTATTTCAGTTAGTTTTCATTGTTTTTTAGAACCTTGACAAATTCTGAATAGGCCAATTCAGAATGTGATTGGAAATCATGGATATTTGTTAGTTTTCATTGTTTTTGAGACCTTGACGAATTCTGAATTCACCAATTCAACTGATGTTCAAATAGCTGAAATACCCAATTAAATGTCATTTTGATCATAGAAATAAATAATTGGAAATCATCGATTCCAGTTAGTTTTCATTGTTTTCAGAACCTTGACAAATTCTGAACTTGCCAATTCATCTGATGTACAAATAATTGATACACCGGATTAAAACTCATTTTCTGCATAGGAATACTTCATATTTGTCTTTAATGCAAGTTTATAGAACAACGAACATTGGTAACCTAGATTTTCATACAAACCTTACGGAGACTTTTTTAGATAGTAATTGTAAAATCCTGAATTTTTGTTAGTTTTCATTGTTTTTGAGATCTCGACGAATTCTGAATTCTCCGATTCAACAGATTCAAATAACTGAAATACCCGATTAAAAGTCATTTTAATCATAAAAATACCCCATTTTTTAAACAACTAATATTGGTAACTCAGATTTTCATACATAACAATGACTTACAAAGACTTTTTGAGATAAATAATTGGAAATCCTGGATTTTAGTTAATTTCCATTGTTTTTGACTTTTAGAAATTCTGAATTCGCCAAAATCAGCTTATGTTCGAAAAACTGGAATACCCGATTGAAAGTCATTTTAAGCATGGAAATACATAATTTTCAACTCGGTAGCAAGTTTTCGGAACAACAAATATTGGTAACTCTGATTTTCATACATAACAAATACTTACAAAGACTTTTTAAGATAATTACTTGCAAATGCTATTTCAGTCAGTTTTCATTGTTTTTATACCTTGACAGATTCTAAATTTGCCAATTCATCTGATGTTCAGATAACTGAAATACCCTATTAAAAGTCATTTTAATCACAGAAATACTTGATTTTTGACCTTGGAGCAAGTTTATGGAATAACAAATATTGGTAACGAAGATTTTCATACGTCACAATGGAAAGGACTTTTTGGAATAATTGATTGGAAATGCTAGATTTTAGTTAGTTGCCAATGTTTTTACATCATTGACAAATTCTGAATTTGCCGATTCAATTGTTGTTCAAAAAACTGGAATACCCGATTAAAAGTCATTTTAAAGATAGATCAATTTTTGAATCTGGAGCAAGTTTATGGAACAATAAGTATTGGTAACTTAGAATTTCCTACAAATTTTTTTTGAGATGATTAATTGGAAATCATGGATTTTCATTAGTTTTCATCGTGCTTTAAAATCTTTTACGAATTCTCACTGCCCATTCAACATGCACAAATAATTGAAATACCCGATTAAAAGTCATTTTCTGCATAGAAATACATAATTTTCAACTCTGTAGATAGTTTTTGGAACAACAAATATTGGTAACTCCGATTTTGTAACATAACAATGACTTACAGAGACTTTCTGTGATGATTAATTTGGATTCATGGATTTTAGTTAGTTTTCATTGTTTTTGAGACCTTGACAAATTCTGAATTTACCAATTCAACTGATGTTAAAATTCTTGAAATACCCGATTAAAAGTCATTTTGAACATAGATATACATAATTTCCAACGAATGGAAAAACAAATATTGGTAACTCAGATTTTTGTAAAATAATGATTTACAAAATCTCACTGTTAAATTGGAAATGCCGGATTTTAGTTAGTTTTCATTATTTTTGAGACCTTGACGAATTCTGAATTCGCCAATTCAACTGACTTTCAAATAACTGGAATACCCGATTAAAAGACATTTTAATCATAGATCAATTTTTGAATTTGGAGCAAGTTTATGGAACAACAAGTATTGGTAACTCTAATTTTCATACGTAACAATCACTTACAAAGACTTTTTGGGATAATTCATTGGATATCATGGATTTTAATTAGTGTTCATTGTTTTTTTAGAACCTTGACAAATTCTGAATTTGCCGATTTAACTGATGTACAAATAATTGAAATACCCGATTAAAAGTCAATTTAAGTATAGAAATACTTTATTTTCAACTTTGTAGCAATTTCTTGGAACAACAAATATTGGTAACTCATATTTTCATACATAACAATGACTTACAAAGACTTATTGAGATAAAGAATTGGAAATCCTGGATTTTAGTTAGTTCCATTGATTTTGAGACCTCTAAAATTCTGAATTTGCCAAGTCAGCTTATGTTAAAAAAACTGAAATACCCAATCAAAAGTCAGTTTATTCATAGTAATACATAATTTTTGACTTTGGAGCAAGTTTATGGAACAAAAAATATTGGTAACTCAGATCTTAATACAGAACTATGACTTACAAAAACTTTTTGAGATAATCACTTGAAATTTCTGGATTTGAGTTAGTTTTCATTGTTTTTGGAACCTTTCACAAATTCTGAATTTGCCCATTCAACTGATATACAAATTTTGGGTTTTCCTGTTGGGTTTGTGGTCCCACAAACTATACCAAACCCAGCCGTGGTTCTGGGTTAATAAAAGAAGGCAACAAAACAGAATTTCGTTTATATGTTTTATATAGAATATTGATTATCAATATCTCTAGAGACGGGAAATGCCTATTCGCAGTTGAAAAGAGAGGAGGCAGATTATTATCTAAGTCAAAATGACGACTGGCCTCTTATGTCACGAACGGTAGTCTACTGAATGGTAGCAGCGGTTGACGGTTATTAAGGGTAGACGGCTGACACGAGAGAGAGAGCTGGCACGAGTCTCTTTTCCAAACCCAAATTTTACTCTGCTTGCTCGTTACGAAAACCCTTCCTATTTAAGCACTCGGTATCGACACTGTATCTCTTGCAACCGACTTCCCTTATTTCTCCCTCTCCTGCCATCTCGACCTTTCCGGAAAAACCCCAAACATTGTTCCTCATTCATCTCGCGACGCAGGTCTGTTCATTATCATAAATTAGTCTCCCCCTCTCCCAATGACTCTTTCATAAGCTTTTACTCTCTCTCTCTAGACCTCAAACACTGACCCTTATATCTGGCTTTGTTTTTGAACCCCAGGACTTGACAGATGACACTAGATTGAAAAAGTACAGATAACTAAACTTCCCATGACATGGTCATCGAATCGGGAACAAAACCTTTTTCCAAGAGCATTTGTTTTTGCAGCCCAGCATTTGACAGATGACACCAGATTGAGAAATTGCAGATGCCCGCACCCGGAAACACACAATTCTCATATTATTCCGAAAAACACATTATCCCTTTTAACACAGATAACTCCTTCTGTAATAATGATAGTAATTACTAGTAATAACCATAGTAAATTTTGGTAACAGCCATAGTAATTCTCAGGACACGGGGGACTCCTGGCCTCCTAGTGTCACATCACTCCCCCCTTTGTTACCTGACTTTTACCGGGGTAAAAGTCATCTAAAATATCGGCCGCCTCTCTTGTGTTTTCTGAAGTAAATCAGTTACATGCAAAGTGTCCGACTCCAGAAAGATATGCAAAAAGAAACAAAACATTTTCAATACAACAAAATAGACAGATCTCTGTCCTATCAATAAAAGATTATATCCGACGGGTCGGATTACTTTCTTGGACTGTCTTTTCTTTTCTTTTTTCTTTTCATTTTTCCTTGCATGCAAGCTACGAGTATTCAACACTTCAATTCGGTAGCTACCGTACTTGAGTAGCTTGAAAAATCGTCCATATATACTTTTAAAAAAAAAATGGGTCCTTCATTTTCAATTGTCTGTGAAAAGTATGAAACATTGAAAATGAGCAGTATTGTTTTCTTTCTTTTTCGTTTTTTTTTGTATATGTTTCCGTTCATTACTGAGACTCGCAACGTCTCTTGCCAATTAATAATTTGCTCTCATTTTTGTTTTATTTTTTATTTTTTTATCTTTTATTTATTTTTTTTTCACATTTTCTCATATGCAGAAAACATCGGTTTCTGAGCAACGTCTTGCTTTTCAAGTCGTGTTGCTCGACAGCTTGTAGTCACATAGATCTATCATACCAGTGTTAATGATACCAAATGGCGTCTCCAATTCCGATTTGCCAGAAACTCTCGCTTTGGCATAGGTTTTCTTGCGTCTACCCAGACCCCGAACATATACATATAGCATAATTGCTATTCCTGCCACAAACAGTGCAGCGATAAGTGAATAAAGCACAATGATATTTTCATTATCATACCAGGGGTCTGTCACCTTTTCTACAACTCTAGTTGTCTCGTTAACGACTGCAGATCTATCTTCTCTACAGGTTTTAATACCTAAGGTAACTTATTTAAGGTTTCATTTTTAAAACTATGGATTAATGGGCTCCACAGCTCCGTCCAATTACCAATATCACTAGTCATCATTCGTAATGATTTGTCTTGTTCCTCAAACTTTTCTTTAGCTTGGTAATATGGAGGGAGTGCAATTGACGGTTCATAAGCCGAGCAACCCAAGGGCAGTTTAATAACTTTCAATGGCGGTGGTATATTAATATATCATACAAAAATAAAGGAGGGTCTTTATCATACACCCCCTTGCTAACGCAATTTCTCTTCTTCAAAATACGACTGTGGACAAGTGTAATCAAATTAAGTCTTATGATCAGACCAAACGACGTACCGTTAGCCAGTTCTGCCTACGGCAGCCCCTCTCTCACAACACACACACGTCATATGCTTTATTCTTACTAACATTTTAACAATTACTACTAGGCCGTATTTCGCACTTGTACTTTTTAGAGGGAGTGCCTCCTGTCATCTAATGAGGCACTTTAATCTCTCTTAGTTGCAGACCTAAGTCTTTCCTTAAATGGTATTTCTCTTACCCTCTCTACTTGTCTTTCTTCCCCCAACTGGTTCTGGCTAAAGGAACTTCATCTTCCTCTTCCCAGCTACTTGGTTCCCAATTTGTTCTCTACTTCTTCTCCTTCTCCATTTCCTCTTCTTCTAAAGCTGGCTCTCCCATTTCCCTCGCTACTGTCTCTATAGTTTTTCTTAACAACTGAACTTCCATTCCCCCGACCGTCATGCTGTTAGATTCATAATCTAATTTCGCTTTGGTCTGTTTCAACCAATCTTCTCCCAATATCAATTCACTACACAATCCAGGAGTTACGTAAAATCTATGGAGGCTATCTATTCATCCTATTTTCACTTTTAGATCGACCATTCCGTTTATCTTTATTTTTCAGCCGTCTGTTTGGGACAAATACATATGTCTGGGGCCCCGGCCCGTTTCGGGCGCCGGGAGTAGAAATCTTTCATCACTTTTTTTTATACGACACTCGGCCCTCTTATGCCCACATCTACAGCAGTACTAACATTTAATTCTTTTTAGGCAATGTCTCATCAAATGCCCTTCCTTGGAACAATTCCAGCATCTCAGTTTTTTTCCATGGGGCCACCCGTCCTAATTCACTGTGGGCGGCCCTGACCCGTTTCCCTGGTCCTGGTGTTGTTGTGGACCGAACCGCCTAGGTCGGGGACCAAACTGCCCCGACGGGAGATCATATCGCCTAGGGCAGGGGTCGAACTGCCTAGGCTGGGGACCTGGTCGTTGCTGTGGTGGGTTTCTCAATGTTGGCCTCCCGCACCATTTAGTGGGGTGCCCCTTCTTCTTACATCTCTGACAAAAGAGCACGTAGAAGTCATCCAGGAGGCTCTCCCTTCGGGGGCAAGTCTTCGCTCGGTGACCCCCTACACCACACATGTAGCATTTTAACCCATACAACCCAGTAACGCTTACATACCAGCCATGGTTCATTGAGAATACTCTCCCGTCCGTCCTTACTTCTCTTTCCCAGTCTTCCGGGCCCCCATAGCCCCTCGCTACCATCTCTTTCATTAACTCCTCGTGGTCCACCGCCGCCCTTACCGCTTCCTCTAGGGTTGTAGGTTTAACTCTTAACACCTCTTCCTTCACATCTATATAGTCCGACAATTTCTCTAAAAACTCTGACAACACCTGACCCTGTATCACTGGGGAACTTAAATCATCCTCCCCCTTGAAAATTATCCTTGCCTGGATTAACATTTCATCCGCTACATCCTTCCACCCATTTTCTTTTGTCTTCCTCACTCTTCTCATCGCTCTTCTAGCATCGCAGATCGATTCTTCCCCCACAAATCTTTCCTTCATCATTCCTTCGAACTCCGCTAGATTCATCCCCGGGATATCATCCCTGATATTCAGTGCATACCTGGCTGCCCTTCCCTTCGTGCAATTTACTGCATAATCTATACTCTGTTCGTCTGTCAGTCTGTGCAATCTGCACCTCTTTCTAATATCGAACGCCCACTCGTCAAAATTCTCTTTCATTCCTTCGTACATAAGTGGCTTTACGCCACTCATAAGGCTATCGAAAACTCTATTTTGCGCTAACTGTGGCCCCCAAAATCGTTCTCCTTGCTGTCTGTTTTCTAAGACTCCAAGGCCTTCTTCTGGTGGGGGGTTCCTTTCTTCTCTGACCCCCAGTGCCCCTCTACCTACTCGTTGTTCTCCCTCCATTGATAAAAAAATGTGGTTCAAAATTTTGGAGTAAAAAGAAAAAAACAATCGATCTACAATCGTCAAAAACACAATCCTAATCACCTAACGAATCAGCGAGGTTCCCAAGGCAAAAAACAAAAAAGGAATTGATAGCCAAAATGTATCTCACCAACAAGATCCTGTGTTTGTCTGGGGGGGGGTGTCCTCGCTAAAGGGCGTTAAGGTGAGGAGAATTATATACCCTGTCACCGATAGGTATCATGCCCTAACAGCCTGGTAATCTTTTTTGTTCGTGTGTCGACGGTTTCCTCTTCCACTCTGAGGGTTTCTTCTGCAGTGGATTCTTTTCCTCGGGTTTAGTTCTCTCTTCTGTCGTTTGGTCTGCGTTTTCTGATTGCAGGGTCGATTTCCCTGGTCTCCTCGTCTTTTTCTTTCCAGTTGCACTGTGATCGCCTACGGCCGGGCCTTCCCGTTGTGCTTTCAGGCGTGTATCCTGGTTGAAGCGGCAACAGTTGTGGGTTTTTCTTGTTGGGGTGGTCTCACAAACTATACCAAACTAGCCGTGGTTCTGGGTTAGTAAAAGAAGGCAACAAGACAGGATTTCGTTTATATGTTTGATATAGAATATTGATTATCAATATCTCTGGAGACGGGAAATGCCTATTCGCAGTTGAAAAGAGAGGAAGCCGATTGTCATCTAAGTCAAAATGACGACTGGCCTCTCATGTCACGAACGGTAGTCTACTGAATGGTGGCAGCGGTTGACGGTTACTAAGGGCGGCGTCTAACACGAGAGCCTGGCAGCAAGTCTCTTTTCCAAAACTAAATTTTACTCTGCTTGCTTGTTACGAAAACCCTTCCTATTTAAGCACTTGGTATCGACACTGTATCTCTTGCAACCGACTTCCCTTATTTCTCCCTCTCCTGCCATCTCGACCTTTCCGGAAAAACCCAAACCATTGAACCTCATTCATCTGGCAACGCAGGTCTGTTCAATATCATAAATTGTGTTTTTCCGGGTGCGGGCATCTGCAATTTCTCAATCTGGTGTCATCTGTCAAATCCTGGGTTGCAAAAACAAATGCTTTTGGAAAAAGGTTTTGTTCCCTATTCATAAATTAGTCTCCCCCTCTCCTAATGACTCTGCAAATAACTTTTCTTTCATAAGCTTTTACTCTCTCACTAGACCCCAAATACTGGCCCTTATATCTGGCTTTGTTTTTGAACCCCAGGACTTGACAGATGACACTAGATTGAAAAAGTACAGATAACTCAACTTCCCATGACATGGTCATCGAATCGGGAACAAAACCTTTTTCCAAAAGCATTTGTTTTTGCAACCTAGGACTTGACAGATGAAACCAGATTGAGAAATCGCAGATGCCCGCACCCGGAAACACACAATTCTCATATTAACTCGAAAAACACATTATCCCTTTTAACACAGATAACTCCTTTTGTAATAACAATAGTAATTACTAGTAATAACCATGGTAAATTTTGGTAACAGCCATAGTAATTCTCAGGACACGGGGGACCCCTAGAACAACAAATATTGGTACCTAAAATTTTTACACATAACCATGACTTACAAAGACTTTTTGAGATAATTATTTGAAATTGCTAGATTTTAGTTAGTTTTCATTGTTTTCAAGACCTTGACAAATTCTGAATTCGCCAATTCAACTGGTGTTCAAATAACTGGAATACCCGATTAAAAGTCATTTTATTCATGGAAATACTTGATTTTCGAATTTGGAGCAAGTTCTTGGAACAACAAATATTGGTAACTAAGATTTTCATACGTAATAATCACTTACAATGACTTTTTGAGATAATTAATTGGAAATCATGGATTTTAGTTGGTTTTCATTGTTTTTTAGAACCTTGACAAATTCTGAATTCGCCAATTTAACTGATGTACAAATAATTGAAATACCCGAATAAAAGTCCTTTTAAGCATAGATATACATAATTTTCAACTCTGTAGCAAGTTCTTGGAACAACAAATATTGGTTACTCAAATTTCTATACATAACATAACTTTTTGTAACAATTATTTGGAATTTCTCGATTTTAGTTAGTTTTCATTGTTTTTTGGAAGCTTTTACAAATTCTGAATTTGGCGATTAAATTGATGTACAAATGATTTTAAAATCATTTCTGCATAGAAATACATAATTTTCAAATCTGTAGCAAATTCTTGGAACAACAAATATCGGTAACAAGGATTTTCATGCAAAGACTTTTTAAGATGATTAATTGGCTATCATGGATTTTAATTAGTTTTCATTGTTTTTGAGACCTTGACAAATTCTGAATTTGCCAATTCAACTGATGTATAAATATTTGAAATAACTGATTAATAGTCATTTTAATCATGAAAATACTTAATTTTTGACTTTGGAGCCAGTTTATGGAACAACGAACATTGGTGACTCAGATTTTCATACATAACTATGACTTACAGAGACTTTTTGAGATAGTGATTGGAAATCATGGATTTTAGTTAGTTTTCATTGTTTTCAAGACCTTGACAAATTCTGAATTCGCCAATTCATTGATGTTGAAATATTTCAAATACCCGATTAAAAGCTATTTTAAGCATAGAAGTACATAATTTTCAACTCTATAGTTAGTTTTCATTGTTTTTGAGACCTTGACAAATTCTGAATTTGCCAATTTAACTGACGTTCAAATAACTGAAATACCCGAATAAAAGTCATTTTAGGCATAGATTTACATAATCTTCAACTCTGTAGCAAGTTCCTGGAACCGTGGGTTTCACCAACTATACTGAACCAGTCGTGGTTCTGGGTTAGTGAGAGAAGGCAACAAGACGGGATTTCGTTTATATGTTTTATATAGAATATTGATTATCAATATCTCTGGAGACGGGAAATGCCTATTCGCAGTTGAAAAGAGACGAAGCCGATTATCATCTAAGTCAAAATGACGACTGGCCACTCATGTCACGAACAGTAGTCTACTGAATGGTAGCAGCGGTTGACGGTTACTAAGGGCGGCGTCTAGCACGAGAGCCTGGCAGCAAGTCTCTTTTCCAAAACTAAATTTTACTCTGCTTGCTTGTTACGAAAACCCTTCCTATTTAAGCACTTGGTATCGACACTGTATCTCTTGCAACCGACTTCCCTTATTTCTCCCTCTCCTGCCATCTCGACCTTTCCGGAAAAACCCAAACCATTGAACCTCATTCATCTGGCAACGCAGGTCTGTTCAATATCATAAATTGTGTTTTTCCGAGTGCGGGCATCTGCAATTTCTCAATCTGGTGTCATCTGTCAAATCCTGGGTTGCAAAAACAAATGCTTTTGGAAAAAGGTTTTGTTCCCTATTCATAAATTAGTCTCCCCCTCTCCTAATGACTCTGCAAATAACTTTTCTTTCATAAGCTTTTACTCTCTCACTAGACCCCAAATACTGGCCCTTATATCTGGCTTTGTTTTTGAACCCCAGGACTTGACAGATGACACTAGATTGAAAAAGTACAGATAACTCAACTTCCCATGACATGGTCATCGAATCGGGAACAAAACCTTTTTCCAAAAGCATTTGTTTTTGCAACCTAGGACTTGACAGATGAAACCAGATTGAGAAATCGCAGATGCCCGCACCCGGAAACACACAATTCTCATATTAACTCGAAAAACACATTATCCCTTTTAACACAGATAACTCCTTTTGTAATAACAATAGTAATTACTAGTAATAACCATGGTAAATTTTGGTAACAGCCATAGTAATTCTAAGGACACGGGGGACCCCTAGAACAACAAATATTGGTACCTAAAATTTTTACACATAACCATGACTTACAAAGACTTTTTGAGATAATTATTTGAAATTGCTAGATTTTAGTTAGTTTTCATTGTTTTCAAGACCTTGACAAATTCTGAATTCGCCAATTCAACTGGTGTTCAAATAACTGGAATACCCGATTAAAAGTCATTTTATTCATGGAAATACTTGATTTTCGAATTTGGAGCAAGTTCTTGGAACAACAAATATTGGTAACTAAGATTTTCATACGTAATAATCACTTACAATGACTTTTTGAGATGATTAATTGGAAATCATGGATTTTAGTTGGTTTTCATTGTTTTTTAGAACCTTGACAAATTCTGAATTCGCCAATTTAACTGATGTACAAATAATTGAAATACCCGAATAAAAGTCCTTTTAAGCATAGATATACATAATTTTCAACTCTGTAGCAAGTTCTTGGAACAACAAATATTGGTTACTCAAATTTCTATACATAACATAACTTTTTGTAACAATTATTTGGAATTTCTCGATTTTAGTTAGTTTTCATTGTTTTTTGGAAGCTTTTACAAATTCTGAATTTGGCGATAAAATTGATGTACAAATGATTTTAAAATCATTTCTGCATAGAAATACATAATTTTCAAATCTGTAGCAAATTCTTGGAACAACAAATATCGGTAACACGGATTTTCATGCAAAGACTTTTTGAGATAATAATTGGAAATCATAGATTTTAGTTAGTTTTCATTGTTTTCGAGACCTTGACAAATTCTGAATTTGCCAATTCAACTGATGTTCGAATAACTGGAATACCCGGTTAAAAGTCATTTCAATCATAGAAATACTTAATTTCCGAATTTAAAGCAAGTTTACGGAACAACAAATATTGTTAACTCAGATTTTCATTCATAGCAATGACACAAAGACTTTTTAAGATGATTAATTGGCTATCATGGATTTTAATTAGTTTTCATTGTTTTTGAGACCTTGACAAATTCTGAATTTGCCAATTCAACTGATGTATAAATATTTGAAATAACTGATTAATAGTCATTTTAATCATGAAAATACTTAATTTTTGACTTTGGAGCCAGTTTATGGAACAACGAACATTGGTGACTCAGATTTTCATACATAACTATGACTTACAGAGACTTTTTGAGATAGTGATTGGAAATCATGGATTTTAGTTAGTTTTCATTGTTTTCAAGACCTTGACAAATTCTGAATTCGCCAATTCATTGATGTTGAAATATTTCAAATACCCGATTAAAAGCTATTTCAAGCATAGAAGTACATAATTTTCAACTCTATAGCAAGTTTTTGGAACAACAAATATTGTTAACTCAGATTTTCATTCATAGCAATGATTTACAAAGACTTTTTAAGATAATTATTTGGCTATCATGGATTTTAGTTAGTTTTCATTGTTTTTGAGACCTTGACAAATTCTGAATTTGCCAATTTAACTGATGTTCAAATAACTGAAATACCCGAATAAAAGTCATTTTAGGCATAGATTTACATAATCTTCAACTCTGTAGCAAGTTCCTGGAACCGTGGGTTTCACCAACTATACTGAACCAGTCGTGGTTCTGGGTTAGTGAGAGAAGGCAACAAGACGGGATTTCGTTTATATGTTTTATATAGAATATTGATTATCAATATCTCTGGAGACGGGAAATGCCTATTCGCAGTTGAAAAGAGACGAAGCCGATTATCATCTAAGTCAAAATGACGACTGGCCACTCATGTCACGAACAGTAGTCTACTGAATGGTAGCAGCGGTTGACGGTTACTAAGGGCGGCGTCTAGCACGAGAGCCTGGCAGCAAGTCTCTTTTCCAAAACTAAATTTTACTCTGCTTGCTTGTTACGAAAACCCTTCCTATTTAAGCACTTGGTATCGACACTGTATCTCTTGCAACCGACTTCCCTTATTTCTCCCTCTCCTGCCATCTCGACCTTTCCGGAAAAACCCAAACCATTGAACCTCATTCATCTGGCAACGCAGGTCTGTTCAATATCATAAATTGTGTTTTTCCGAGTGCGGGCATCTGCAATTTCTCAATCTGGTGTCATCTGTCAAATCCTGGGTTGCAAAAACAAATGCTTTTGGAAAAAGGTTTTGTTCCCTATTCATAAATTAGTCTCCCCCTCTCCTAATGACTCTGCAAATAACTTTTCTTTCATAAGCTTTTACTCTCTCACTAGACCCCAAATACTGGCCCTTATATCTGGCTTTGTTTTTGAACCCCAGGACTTGACAGATGACACTAGATTGAAAAAGTACAGATAACTCAACTTCCCATGACATGGTCATCGAATCGGGAACAAAACCTTTTTCCAAAAGCATTTGTTTTTGCAACCTAGGACTTGACAGATGAAACCAGATTGAGAAATCGCAGATGCCCGCACCCGGAAACACACAATTCTCATATTAACTCGAAAAACACATTATCCCTTTTAACACAGATAACTCCTTTTGTAATAACAATAGTAATTACTAGTAATAACCATGGTAAATTTTGGTAACAGCCATAGTAATTCTCAGGACACGGGGGACCCCTAGAACAACAAATATTGGTACCTAAAATTTTTACACATAACCATGACTTACAAAGACTTTTTGAGATAATTATTTGAAATTGCTAGATTTTAGTTAGTTTTCATTGTTTTCAAGACCTTGACAAATTCTGAATTCGCCAATTCAACTGGTGTTCAAATAACTGGAATACCCGATTAAAAGTCATTTTATTCATGGAAATACTTGATTTTCGAATTTGGAGCAAGTTCTTGGAACAACAAATATTGGTAACTAAGATTT
Organism: Thysanoteuthis rhombus; assembly: GCA_963457665.1. Taxonomy (NCBI): domain Eukaryota; kingdom Metazoa; phylum Mollusca; class Cephalopoda; order Oegopsida; family Thysanoteuthidae; genus Thysanoteuthis; species Thysanoteuthis major. The sequence goes on from OY735215.1 coordinate 14,012,433, forward strand.
TCATACGTAATAATCACTTACAATGACTTTTTGAGATGATTAATTGGAAATCATGGATTTTAGTTGGTTTTCATTGTTTTTTAGAACCTTGACAAATTCTGAATTCGCCAATTTAACTGATGTACAAATAATTGAAATACCCGAATAAAAGTCCTTTTAAGCATAGATATACATAATTTTCAACTCTGTAGCAAGTTCTTGGAACAACAAATATTGGTTACTCAAATTTCTATACATAACATAACTTTTTGTAACAATTATTTGGAATTTCTCGATTTTAGTTAGTTTTCATTGTTTTTTGGAAGCTTTTACAAATTCTGAATTTGGCGATAAAATTGATGTACAAATGATTTTAAAATCATTTCTGCATAGAAATACATAATTTTCAAATCTGTAGCAAATTCTTGGAACAACAAATATCGGTAACACGGATTTTCATGCAAAGACTTTTTGAGATAATAATTGGAAATCATAGATTTTAGTTAGTTTTCATTGTTTTCGAGACCTTGACAAATTCTGAATTTGCCAATTCAACTGATGTTCGAATAACTGGAATACCCGGTTAAAAGTCATTTCAATCATAGAAATACTTAATTTCCGAATTTAAAGCAAGTTTACGGAACAACAAATATTGTTAACTCAGATTTTCATTCATAGCAATGACACAAAGACTTTTTAAGATGATTAATTGGCTATCATGGATTTTAATTAGTTTTCATTGTTTTTGAGACCTTGACAAATTCTGAATTTGCCAATTCAACTGATGTATAAATATTTGAAATAACTGATTAATAGTCATTTTAATCATGAAAATACTTAATTTTTGACTTTGGAGCCAGTTTATGGAACAACGAACATTGGTGACTCAGATTTTCATACATAACTATGACTTACAGAGACTTTTTGAGATAGTGATTGGAAATCATGGATTTTAGTTAGTTTTCATTGTTTTCAAGACCTTGACAAATTCTGAATTCGCCAATTCATTGATGTTGAAATATTTCAAATACCCGATTAAAAGCTATTTCAAGCATAGAAGTACATAATTTTCAACTCTATAGCAAGTTTTTGGAACAACAAATATTGTTAACTCAGATTTTCATTCATAGCAATGATTTACAAAGACTTTTTAAGATAATTAATTGGCTATCATGGATTTTAGTTAGTTTTCATTGTTTTTGAGACCTTGACAAATTCTGAATTTGCCAATTTAACTGATGTTCAAATAACTGAAATACCCGAATAAAAGTCATTTTAGGCATAGATTTACATAATCTTCAACTCTGTAGCAAGTTCCTGGAACCGTGGGTTTCACCAACTATACTGAACCAGTCGTGGTTCTGGGTTAGTGAGAGAAGGCAACAAGACGGGATTTCGTTTATATGTTTTATATAGAATATTGATTATCAATATCTCTGGAGACGGGAAATGCCTATTCGCAGTTGAAAAGAGACGAAGCCGATTATCATCTAAGTCAAAATGACGACTGGCCACTCATGTCACGAACAGTAGTCTACTGAATGGTAGCAGCGGTTGACGGTTACTAAGGGCGGCGTCTAGCACGAGAGCCTGGCAGCAAGTCTCTTTTCCAAAACTAAATTTTACTCTGCTTGCTTGTTACGAAAACCCTTCCTATTTAAGCACTTGGTATCGACACTGTATCTCTTGCAACCGACTTCCCTTATTTCTCCCTCTCCTGCCATCTCGACCTTTCCGGAAAAACCCAAACCATTGAACCTCATTCATCTGGCAACGCAGGTCTGTTCAATATCATAAATTGTGTTTTTCCGAGTGCGGGCATCTGCAATTTCTCAATCTGGTGTCATCTGTCAAATCCTGGGTTGCAAAAACAAATGCTTTTGGAAAAAGGTTTTGTTCCCTATTCATAAATTAGTCTCCCCCTCTCCTAATGACTCTGCAAATAACTTTTCTTTCATAAGCTTTTACTCTCTCACTAGACCCCAAATACTGGCCCTTATATCTGGCTTTGTTTTTGAACCCCAGGACTTGACAGATGACACTAGATTGAAAAAGTACAGATAACTCAACTTCCCATGACATGGTCATCGAATCGGGAACAAAACCTTTTTCCAAAAGCATTTGTTTTTGCAACCTAGGACTTGACAGATGAAACCAGATTGAGAAATCGCAGATGCCCGCACCCGGAAACACACAATTCTCATATTAACTCGAAAAACACATTATCCCTTTTAACACAGATAACTCCTTTTGTAATAACAATAGTAATTACTAGTAATAACCATGGTAAATTTTGGTAACAGCCATAGTAATTCTCAGGACACGGGGGACCCCTAGAACAACAAATATTGGTACCTAAAATTTTTACACATAACCATGACTTACAAAGACTTTTTGAGATAATTATTTGAAATTGCTAGATTTTAGTTAGTTTTCATTGTTTTCAAGACCTTGACAAATTCTGAATTCGCCAATTCAACTGGTGTTCAAATAACTGGAATACCCGATTAAAAGTCATTTTATTCATGGAAATACTTGATTTTCGAATTTGGAGCAAGTTCTTGGAACAACAAATATTGGTAACTAAGATTTTCATACGTAATAATCACTTACAATGACTTTTTGAGATAATTAATTGGAAATCATGGATTTTAGTTGGTTTTCATTGTTTTTTAGAACCTTGACAAATTCTGAATTCGCCAATTTAACTGATGTACAAATAATTGAAATACCCGAATAAAAGTCCTTTTAAGCATAGATATACATAATTTTCAACTCTGTAGCAAGTTCTTGGAACAACAAATATTGGTTACTCAAATTTCTATACATAACATAACTTTTTGTAACAATTATTTGGAATTTCTCGATTTTAGTTAGTTTTCATTGTTTTTTGGAAGCTTTTACAAATTCTGAATTTGGCGATTAAATTGATGTACAAATGATTTTAAAATCATTTCTGCATAGAAATACATAATTTTCAAATCTGTAGCAAATTCTTGGAACAACAAATATCGGTAACAAGGATTTTCATGCAAAGACTTTTTAAGATGATTAATTGGCTATCATGGATTTTAATTAGTTTTCATTGTTTTTGAGACCTTGACAAATTCTGAATTTGCCAATTCAACTGATGTATAAATATTTGAAATAACTGATTAATAGTCATTTTAATCATGAAAATACTTAATTTTTGACTTTGGAGCCAGTTTATGGAACAACGAACATTGGTGACTCAGATTTTCATACATAACTATGACTTACAGAGACTTTTTGAGATAGTGATTGGAAATCATGGATTTTAGTTAGTTTTCATTGTTTTCAAGACCTTGACAAATTCTGAATTCGCCAATTCATTGATGTTGAAATATTTCAAATACCCGATTAAAAGCTATTTCAAGCATAGAAGTACATAATTTTCAACTCTATAGCAAGTTTTTGGAACAACAAATATTGTTAACTCAGATTTTCATTCATAGCAATGATTTACAAAGACTTTTTAAGATAATTAATTGGCTATCATGGATTTTAGTTAGTTTTCATTGTTTTTGAGACCTTGACAAATTCTGAATTTGCCAATTTAACTGATGTTCAAATAACTGAAATACCCGAATAAAAGTCATTTTAGGCATAGATTTACATAATCTTCAACTCTGTAGCAAGTTCCTGGAACCGTGGGTTTCACCAACTATACTGAACCAGTCGTGGTTCTGGGTTAGTGAGAGAAGGCAACAAGACGGGATTTCGTTTATATGTTTTATATAGAATATTGATTATCAATATCTCTGGAGACGGGAAATGCCTATTCGCAGTTGAAAAGAGACGAAGCCGATTATCATCTAAGTCAAAATGACGACTGGCCACTCATGTCACGAACAGTAGTCTACTGAATGGTAGCAGCGGTTGACGGTTACTAAGGGCGGCGTCTAGCACGAGAGCCTGGCAGCAAGTCTCTTTTCCAAAACTAAATTTTACTCTGCTTGCTTGTTACGAAAACCCTTCCTATTTAAGCACTTGGTATCGACACTGTATCTCTTGCAACCGACTTCCCTTATTTCTCCCTCTCCTGCCATCTCGACCTTTCCGGAAAAACCCAAACCATTGAACCTCATTCATCTGGCAACGCAGGTCTGTTCAATATCATAAATTGTGTTTTTCCGAGTGCGGGCATCTGCAATTTCTCAATCTGGTGTCATCTGTCAAATCCTGGGTTGCAAAAACAAATGCTTTTGGAAAAAGGTTTTGTTCCCTATTCATAAATTAGTCTCCCCTTCTCCCAATGACTCTGCAAATAACTTTTCTTTCATAAGCTTTTACTCTCTCACTAGACCCCAAATACTGGCCCTTATATCTGGCTTTGTTTTTGAACCCCAGGACTTGACAGATGACACTAGATTGAAAAAGTACAGATAACTCAACTTCCCATGACATGGTCATCGAATCGGGAACAAAACCTTTTTCCAAAAGCATTTGTTTTTGCAACCTAGGACTTGACAGATGAAACCAGATTGAGAAATCGCAGATGCCCGCACCCGGAAACACACAATTCTCATATTAACTCGAAAAACACATTATCCCTTTTAACACAGATAACTCCTTTTGTAATAACAATAGTAATTACTAGTAATAACCATGGTAAATTTTGGTAACAGCCATAGTAATTCTCAGGACACGGGGGACCCCTAGAACAACAAATATTGGTACCTAAAATTTTTACACATAACCATGACTTACAAAGACTTTTTGAGATAATTATTTGAAATTGCTAGATTTTAGTTAGTTTTCATTGTTTTCAAGACCTTGACAAATTCTGAATTCGCCAATTCAACTGGTGTTCAAATAACTGGAATACCCGATTAAGAGTCATTTTATTCATGGAAATACTTGATTTTCGAATTTGGAGCAAGTTCTTGGAACAACAAATATTGGTAACTAAGATTTTCATACGTAATAATCACTTACAAAGACTTTTTGAGATAATTAATTGGAAATCATGGATTTTAGTTGGTTTTCATTGTTTTTTAGAACCTTGACAAATTCTGAATTCGCCAATTTAACTGATGTACAAATAATTGAAATACCCGAATAAAAGTCCTTTTAAGCATAAATATACATAATTTTCAACTCTGTAGCAAGTTCTTGGAACAACAAATATTGGTTACTCAAATTTCTATACATAACATAACTTTTTGTAACAATTATTTGGAATTTCTCGATTTTAGTTAGTTTTCATTGTTTTTTGGAAGCTTTTACAAATTCTGAATTTGGCGATAAAATTGATGTACAAATGATTTTAAAATCATTTCTGCATAGAAATACATAATTTTCAAATCTGTAGCAAATTCTTGGAACAACAAATATCGGTAACACGGATTTTCATGCAAAGACTTTTTGAGATAATAATTGGAAATCATAGATTTCAACTGATGTTCAAATAACTGGAATACCCGGTGAAAAGTCATTTCAATCATAGAAATACTTAACTTCCGACTTTGAAGCAAGTTTACAGAACAACAAATATTGGTAAGTAAGATTTTCATACGTAACAATGACTTACAACCTGATTAAAATCATTTCTGCATAGAAATACATAATTTTCAAATCAGTAGCAAATTCTTGGGACAACGAATATCAGTAACACGGATTGAAAAGAGAGGAAGCCGATTATCATCTAAGTCAAAATGACGACTGGTCTCTTATGTCACGTACGGTAGTCTACTGAATGGTAGCAGCGGTTGACGGTTACTAAGGGCGGTGTCTCTTCTCCAAAACTAAATTTTACTCTGCTCGCTTGTTACGAAATTTTTTCCTATTTAAGCACTCGGTATCGACACTGTATCTCTTGCAACCGACTTCCCTTATTTCTCCCTCTCCTGCCATCTCGACTTTTCCGGAAAAACCCAAAACATTGTCCCTCATTTATCTGGCGACGCCGGTCTGTTCAATATCATAAATTAGTCTCCCCCTCTCCGAAGGACTCTGCAAATAACTTTTCACTCTCTCTCTCTCTCTTCAGACCTCAAATACTGGCCCTTATATCTGGCTTTTTTATACATAACCATGACTTAAAAAGACTTTTTAAGATAATTATTTGAAATTGCTGGATTTTACTTAGTTTTCATTTTTTCATTGTTTTTTGGAACCGTTTACAAATTCTGAATTCGCCCATTCAACTGATATACAAATTAATTGAAATACCCGATCAAAATTCATTTTCTGCATAGAAATACATACTTTTCAACTCTGTAGCAAGTTCTTGGAACAACAAATATTAGTAACTCAAATTTCTATACATAACCATGACTTACAAAGACTTTTTGAAATAATAATTAGGAATCATGGATGTTAGTTTTCATTGACAAATTCTGAATTCGCCGATTCAACTAATGTACAAATAACTGGAATACCCGATTAAAAGTCATTTCAATCATAGAAATACTTAAATATCGAATTTGGAGCAAGTTTACTGAACAACAAATATGGGTAACTAAAATATTCATATGTAACAATGACTTACAAAGACTTTTTGAGATAATTAATTGAAAATCGTTGATTTTAGTTAGTTTTCATTGTTTTTAAGAGCCTTACAAAGACTTTTCGAGATAATTATTTGAAATTGCTTGATTTTAGTTTTCATTGTTTTTGAGAACCAAAAGACTTTTTAAGATAGTGATTGGAAATCATGGATTTTAGTTAGTTTTCATTGTTTTCGTGACCATGACAAATTCTGGATTCGCCAATTTAAGTGATGTTAAGATTATTCAAATAACCGATTAAAAGTCATTTTAAGCATATAAGTACATAATTTTCAACTCTGTAGCAAGTTCTTGGAACAACAAATATTGTTAACTCAGATTTTCATTCATAGCAATGACTTACAAAGACTTTTTAAGATAATTAATTGGCTATCATGGATTTTAGTTAGTTTTCATTGTTTTCAAGACCTTGACAAATTCTGGATTCGCCAATTCATTGATGTTGAAATATTTCAAATACCCGATTAGAAGTCATTTTAAGCATAGAAATACATAATTTTCAACTCTGTAGCAAGTTTTTGGAACAACAAATATTGTTAACTCAGATTTTCATTCATAGCAATGACTTACAAAGACTTTTTAAGTTAATTAATTGGCTATCATGGATTTTAGTTAGTTTTCATTGTTTCTGAGACCTTGACAAATTCTGAATTTGCCAATTTAACTGATGTTCAAATAACTGAAATACCAAATTAAAAGTCATTTTGAGCATAGATATACATAATTCTCAACTTTGTAGCAAGTTCTTCGAACAACAAATATTGGTAACTCAGATTTTCATACGTAACTATAACAATGACTTTCTGAAATGATTATTTGGAAATCAATGATTTTAGCTCGTTTTCATTGTTTTTTAGAACCATGACAAATTCTGAATTTGCCAATTTAACTGATGTTCAAATAACTGAAATACCCGAATAAAAGTCATTTTTAGCATAGATATACATAATTTCAACTCTGTAGCAAGTTCTTGGAAAAACAAATATTGGTTACTCAAATTTCTATACATAACATAACTTTTTGTAACAATTATTTGGAATTTCTGGATTTTAGTTAGTTTTCATTGTTTTTTGGAAGCTTTTACAAATTCTGAATTTGCCGATTAAACTGATGTACAAATGATTGAAATACCTGATTAAAATCATTTCTGCATAGAAATACATAATTTTCAAATCAGTAGCAAATTCTTGGGACAACAAATATCAGTAACACGGATTGTCATACAAAGACTTTTTAAGATGATTAATTGGCTATCATGGATTTTAGTTAGTTTTCATTGTTTTTGAGACCTTGACAAATTCTGGATTCGCCAATTTAACTGATGTTCAAATAACTGAAATACCAAATTAAAAGTCATTTTGAGCATAGATATACATAATTCTCAACTCTGTAGCAAGTTCCTGGAACCGTGGGTTTCACCAATTATACTGAACCAGTCGTGGTTCTAGGTTAGTGAAAGAAGGCAACAAAACAGGATTTCGTTTATATGTTTTATATAGAATATTGATTATCAATATCTCTGGAGACGGGAAATGCCTATTCGCAGTTAAAAAGAGAGGAAGCCGATTATCATCTAAGTCAAAATGACGACTGGTCTCTTATGTCACGTACGGTAGTCTACTGAATGGTAGCAGCGGTTGACGGTTACTAAGGGCGGTGTCTAACACGAGAGCCTGGCAGCAAGTCTCTTCTCCAAAACTAAATTTTACTCTGCTCGTTTGTTACGAAATTTTTTCCTATTTAAGCACTCGCTATCGACACTGTATCTCTTGCAACCGACTTCCCTTATTTCTCCCTCTCCTGCCATCTCGACCTTTCCGGAAAAACCCAAAACATTGTCCCTCATTTATCTGGCGACACCGGTCTGTTCAATATCATAAATTAGTCTCCCCCTCTCCGAAGGACTCTGCAAATAACTTTTCACTCTCTCTCTCTCTCTCTAGACCCCAAATACTGGCCCTTATATCTGGCTTTTTTATACATAACCATGACTTACAAAGACTTTTTGAGATAATTATTTGAAATTGCTGGATTTTACTTAGTTTTCATTGTTTCATTGTTTTTTGGAACCTTTTACAAATTCTGAATTCGCCCATTCAACTGATATACAAATTAATTGAAATACCCGATCAAAATTCATTTTCTGCATAGGAATACATACTTTTCAACTCTGTAGCAAGTTCTTGGAACAACAAATATTAGTAACTCAAATTTCTATACATAACCATGACTTACAAAGTCTTTTTGAAATAATAATTGGAAATCATGGATGTTATTTAGTTTTCATTGTTTTTGAGACCTTGACAAATTCTGAATTCGCCGATTCAACTGATGTACAAATAACTGGAATACCCGATTAAAAGTCATTTCAATCATAGAAATACTTAATTTTCGAATTTGGAGCAAGTTTACTGAACAACAAATATGGGTTACTAGGATATTCATATGTAACAATGACTTACAAAGACTTTTTGAGATAATTAATTGAAAATCATGGATTTTAGTTAGTTTTCATTGTTTTTAAGAGCCTTACAGAGACTTTTCGAGATAATTATTTGAAATTGCTTGATTTTAGTTTTCATTGTTTTTGAGAACCAAAAGACTTTTTAAGATAGTGATTGGAAATCATGGATTTTAGTTAGTTTTCATTGTTTTCGTGACCATGACAAATTCTGGATTCGCCAATTTAAGTGATGTTAAGATTATTCAAATAACCGATTAAAAGTCATTTTAAGCATATAAGTACATAATTTTCAACTCTGTAGCAAGTTCTTGGAACAACAAATATTGTTAACTCAGATTTTCATTCATAGCAATGACTTACAAAGACTTTTTGAGATAATTAATTGAAAATCGTGGATTTTAGTTAGTTTTCATTGTTTTTAAGAGCCTTACAAAGACTTTTCGAGATAATTATTTGAAATTGCTTGATTTTAGTTTTCATTGTTTTTGAGAACCAAAAGACTTTTTAAGATAGTGATTGGAAATCATGGATTTTAGTTAGTTTTCATTGTTTTCGTGACCATGACAAATTCTGGATTCGCCAATTTAAGTGATGTTAAGATTATTCAAATAACCGATTAAAAGTCATTTTAAGCATATGTACATAATTTTCAACTCTGTAGCAAGTTCTTGGAACAACAAATATTGTTAACTCAGATTTTCATTCATAGCAATGACTTACAAAGACTTTTTAAGATAATTAATTGGCTATCATGGATTTTAGTTAGTTTTCATTGTTTTCAAGACCTTGACAAATTCTGGATTCGCCAATTCATTGATGTTGAAATATTTCAAATACCAAATTAAAAGTCATTTTGAGCATAGAAATAGATAATTTTCAACTCTGTAGCAAGTTCTTCGAACAACAAATATTGGTAACTCAGATTTTCATACGTAACTATAACAATGACTTTCTGAAATGATTATTTGGAAATCAATGATTTTAGCTCGTTTTCATTGTTTTTTAGAACCATGACAAATTCTGAATTTGCCAATTTAACTGATGTTCAAATAACTGAAATACCCGAATAAAAGTCATTTTTAGCATAGATATACATAATTTCAACTCTGTAGCAAGTTCTTGGAAAAACAAATATTGGTTACTCAAATTTCTATACATAACATAACTTTTTGTAACAATTATTTGGAATTTCTGGATTTTAGTTAGTTTTCATTGTTTTTTGGAAGCTTTTACAAATTCTGAATTTGCCGATTAAACTGATGTACAAATGATTGAAATACCTGATTAAAATCATTTCTGCATAGAAATACATAATTTTCAAATCAGTAGCAAATTCTTGGGACAACAAATATCAGTAACACGGATTGTCATACAAAGACTTTTTGAGATAATAATTGGAAATCATAGATTTTAGTTAGTTTTCATTGTTTTCGAGACCTTGACAAATTCTGAATTTGCCAATTCAACTGATGTTCAAATAACTGGAATACATGGTTAAAAGTCATTTCAATCATAGAAATACTTAATTTCCGAATTTGAAGCAAGTTTACAGAACAACAAATATTGGTAACTCAGATTTTCATTACAAAGACTTTTTAAGATGATTAATTGGCTATCATGGATTTTAGTTAGTTTTCATTGTTTTCAAGACCTTGACAAATTCTGGATTCGCCAATTTAACTGATGTTCAAATAACTGAAATACCAAATTAAAAGTCATTTTGAACATAGATATACATAATTCTCAACTCTGTAGCAAGTTCCTGGAACCGTGGGTTTCACTAATTATACTGAACCAGTCGTGGTTCTAGGTTAGTGAAAGAAGGCAACAAAACAGGATTTCGTTTATATGTTTTATATAAAATATTGATTATCAATATCTCTGGAGACGGGAAATGCCTATTCGCAGTTAAAAAGAGAGGAAGCCGATTATCATCTAAGTCAAAATGACGACTGGTCTCTTATGTCACGTACGGTAGTCTACTGAATGGTAGCAGCGGTTGACGGTTACTAAGGGCGGTGTCTAACACGAGAGCCTGGCAGCAAGTCTCTTCTCCAAAACTAAATTTTACTCTGCTCGCTTGTTACAAAAATTTTTCCCATTTAAGCACTCGGTATCGACACTGTATCTCTTGCAACCGACTTCCCTTATTTCTCTCTCTCCTGCCGTCTCGACTATTCTGGAAAAACCCAAAACATTGTCCCTCATTTATCTGGCGACGCCGGTCTGTTCAATATCATAAATTAGTCTTCCCCTCTCCGTAGGACTCTGCAAATAACTTTTCACTCTCTCTCTCTCTCTAGACCCCAAATACTGGCCCTTATATCTGGCTTTTTTATACATAACCATGACTTACAAAGACTTTTTGAGATAATTATTTGAAATTGCTGGATTTTACTTAGTTTTCATTGTTTCATTGTTTTTTGGAACCTTTTACAAATTCTGAATTCGCCTATTCAACTGATATACAAATTAATTGAAATACTCGTTCAAAATTTATTTTCTGCATATAAATACATACTTTTATACTCTGTAACAAGTTCTTGGAACAACAAATATTAGTAACTCAAATTTCTATACATAACCATGACTTACAAAGACTTTTTGAAATAATAATTGGAAATCATGGATGTTAGTTAGTTTTCATTGTTTTTGAGACCTTGACAAATTCTGAATTCGCCGATTCAACTGATGTACAAATAACTGGAATACCCCATTAAAAGTCATTTCAATCATAGAATTTAATTTAATTTTCGAATTTGGAGCAAGTTCACTGAACAACAAATATGGGTAACTAAGATATTCATATGTAACAATGACTTACAAAGACTTTTTGAGATAATTAAATGAAAATCATAGATTTTAGTTAGTTTTCATTGTTTTTAAGAGCCTTACAAAGACTTTTCGAGATAATTATTTGAAATTGCTTGATTTTAGTTTTCATTGTTTTTGAGAACCAAAAGACTTTTTAAGATAGTGATTGGAAATCATGGATTTTAGTTATTTTTCATTGTTTTCGTGACCATGACAAATTCTGGATTCGCCAATTTAAGTGATGTTAAGATTATTCAAATAACCGATTAAAAGTCATTTTAAGCATATAAGTACATAATTTTCAACTCTGTAGCAAGTTTTTGGAACAACAAATATTGTTAACTCAGATTTTCATTCATAGCAATGACTTACAAAGACTTTTTAAGATAATTAATTGGCTATCATGGATTTTAGTTAGTTTTCATTGTTTCTGAGACCTTGACAAATTCTGAATTTGCCAATTTAACTGATGTTCAAATAACTGAAATACCAAATTGAAAGTCAATTTGAGCATAGATATACATAATTCTAAACTCTGTAGCAAGTTCCTGGAACCGTGGGTTTCACTAATTATACTGAACCAGTCGTGGTTCTAGGTTAGTGAAAGAAGGCAACAAAACAGGATTTCGTTTATATGTTTTATATAGAATATTGATTATCAATATCTCTGGAGACAGGAAATGCCTATTCGCAGTTGAAAAGAGAGGAAGCCGATTATCATCTAAGTCAAAATGACGACTGGTCTCTTATGTCACGTACGGTAGTCTACTGAATGGTAGCAGCGGTTGACGGTTACTAAGGGCGGTGTCTAACACGAGAGCCTGGCAGCAAGTCTCTTCTCCAAAACTAAATTTTACTCTGCTCGCTTGTTACAAAAATTTTTCCCATTTGAGCACTCGGTATCGACACTGTATCTCTCGCAACCGACTTCCCTTATTTCTCCCTCCCCTGCCATCTCGACTATTCTGGAAAAACCCAAAACATTGTCCCTCATTTATCTGGCGACGCCGGTCTGTTCAATATCATAAATTAGTCTCCCCCTCTCCGAAGGACTCTGCAAATAACTTTTCACTCTCTCTCTCTCTAGACCCCAAATACTGGCCCTTATATCTGGCTTTTTTATACATAACCATGACTTACAAAGACTTTTTGAGATAATTATTTGAAATTGCTGGATTTTACTTAGTTTTCATTGTTTCATTGTTTTTTGGAACCTTTTACAAATTCTGAATTCGCCTATTCAACTGATATACAAATTAATTGAAATACTCGTTCAAAATTTATTTTCTGCATAGAAATACATACTTTTATACTCTGTAACAAGTTCTTGGAACAACAAATATTAGTAACTCAAATTTCTATACATAACCATGACTTACAAAGACTTTTTGAAAAAATAATTGGAAATCATGGATGTTAGTTAGTTTTCATTGTTTTTGAGACCTTGACAAATTCTGAATTCGCCGATTCAACTGATGTACAAATAACTGGAATACCCCATTAAAAGTCATTTCAATCATAGAATTTAATTTAATTTTCGAATTTGGAGCAAGTTTACTGAACAACAAATATGGGTAACTAAGATATTCATATGTAACAATGACTTACAAAGACTTTTTGAGATAATTAATTGAAAATCATGGATTTTAGTTAGTTTTCATTGTTTTTAAGAGCCTTACAAAGACTTTTCGAGATAATTATTTGAAATTGCTTGATTTTAGTTTTCATTGTTTTTGAGAACCAAAAGACTTTTTAAGATAGTGATTGGAAATCATGGATTTTAGTTAGTTTTCATTGTTTTCGTGACCATGACAAATTCTGGATTCGCCAATTTAAGTGATGTTAAGATTATTCAAATAACCGATTAAAAGTCATTTTAAGCATATAAGTACATAATTTTCAACTCTGTAGCAAGTTTTTGGAACAACAAATATTGTTAACTCAGATTTTCATTCATAGCAATGACTTACAAAGACTTTTTGAGATAATTAATTGAAAATCGTGGATTTTAGTTAGTTTTCATTGTTTTTAAGAGCCTTACAAAGACTTTTCGAGATAATTTTTTGAAATTGCTTGATTTTAGTTTTCATTGTTTTTGAGAACCAAAAGACTTTTTAAGATAGTGATTGGAAATCATGGATTTTAGTTAGTTTTCATTGTTTTCGTGACCATGACAAATTCTGGATTCGCCAATTTAAGTGATGTTAAGATTATTCAAATAACCGATTAAAAGTCATTTTAAGCATATAAGTACATAATTTTCAACTCTGTAGCAAGTTCTTGGAACAACAAATATTGTTAACTCAGATTTTCATTCATAGCAATGACTTACAAAGACTTTTTAAGATAATTAATTGAAAATCGTGGATTTTAGTTAGTTTTCATTGTTTTTAAGAGCCTTACAAAGACTTTTCGAGATAATTATTTGAAATTGCTTGATTTTAGTTTTCATTGTTTTTGAGAACCAAAAGACTTTTTAAGATAGTGATTGGAAATCATGGATTTTAGTTAGTTTTCATTGTTTTCGTGACCATGACAAATTCTGGATTCGCCAATTTAAGTGATGTTAAGATTATTCAAATAACCGATTAAAAGTCATTTTAAGCATATAAGTACATAATTTTCAACTCTGTAGCAAGTTCTTGGAACAACAAATATTGTTAACTCAGATTTTCATTCATAGCAATGACTTACAAAGACTTTTTAAGATAATTAATTGGCTATCATAGATTTTAGTTAGTTTTCATTGTTTTCAAGACCTTGACAAATTCTGGATTCGCCTATTCATTGATGTTGAAATATTTCAAATACCCGATTAGAAGTCATTTTAAGCATAGAAATACATAATTTTCAACTCTGTAGCAAGTTTTTGGAACAACAAATATTGTTAACTCAGATTTTCATTCATAGCAATGACTTACAATTTTTTTAAGATAATTAATTGGCTATCATGGATTTTAGTTAGTTTTCATTGTTTTTGAGACCTTGACAAATTCTGAATTCGCCGATTCAACTGATGTACAAATAACTGGAATACCCCATTAAAAGTCATTTCAATCATAGAATTTAATTTTCGAATTTGGAGCAAGTTTACTGAACAACAAATATGGGTTACTAAGATATTCATATGTAACAATGACTTACAAAGACTTCTTGAGATAATTAATTGAAAATCATAGATTTTAGTTAGTTTTCATTGTTTTTAAGAGCCTTACAAAGACTTTCCGAGATAATTATTTGAAATTGCTTGATTTTAGTTTTCATTGTTTTTGAGAACCAAAAGACTTTTTAAGATAGTGATTAGAAATCATGGATTTTAGTTAGTTTTCATTGTTTTTGAGACCTTGACAAATTCTGAATTCACTAATTCAACTGATGTTCAAATTGCTGGAATACCCGATTAAATGTCATTTTAATCATAGAAATACTTAATTCTAAACTCTGTAGCAGTTTTTGGAATAACAAATATCGGTAACACAGATTTTCATACATAACAATGAATTACATAGACTAGATTATAATTGGAAATCATAGTCTTTAATCAGGTTTTATTGTTTTTGAGGCCTTGAAAAATTCTGAATTCACCAATTCATGTCCAAATCACTGGAATACCCGATTAAAAGTTATTTTAATCATAGATCAATTTTTAAATTTGGAGCAAGTTTATAAGACCACAAGAAATGGTAACTTAGATTTTCATACATTTACGTATTGGTAACATAGATTTTCCTACAATGACTTTTTCAGATAATTAATTAAAAATCATCTATTTCAGTTAGTTTTCATTGTTTCTTAGAACCTTGACAAATTCTGAATTCGCCAATTCAGAATGTGATTGGAAATGATGGATTTTAGTTAGTTTTCGTTGTTTTTGAAACCTTGACAAATTCTGAATTCAGCGATTCAACTGATGTTCAAATAGCTAAAATACCCGATCAAATGTCATTTTAATCATAGAAATACTTAATTCTAAACTCTGTAGCAAGTTTTTGGAATAATAAATATTGGTAACTCAGATGTTCATACAAAGCAAGGACTTACAAAGACTTTTTGAGATAATAATTGGAAATCACAGACTTTAATTAGGTTTCATTATTTTTGAGACCTTGACAAATTCAGAATTCACCAATTCATGTCCAAATCACTGGAATACCCGATTAAAAGTTATTTTAATCATAGATCAATTTTTAAATTTAGAGCAAGTTCATGGAACAACAAGAAATATTAACTTAGTTATTAATACATATACGTATCGGTAACTTAGATTTTTCTACAATGACTTTTTCAGATAATTAATTCAAAATCATCGATTTCAGTTAGTTTTCATTGTTTTTTTAGAACCTTGACAAATTCTGAATTTGCCAATTCAGAATATGATTGGAAATCATGGATTTTAGTTAGTTTTCATTGTTTTCCTTGATAAATTCTGAATTCAGCAATTCAACTGATGTTCAAATAGCCGATTAAATGTCATTTTAATCATAGAAATACTTTATTTTAAACTCTGCAGCAAGTTTTTGGAATAACAAATATTGTTAACTCAGATTTTCATACATAACAAGGACTTACAAACACATTTTGAGATAATTAATTGCAAATGACATTTTAGTCAGTTTTCATGAGAGATTCTGAATTTGCGAATTAAACTGATGGTCAAATAACCTAGATACCCTATTGAAAGACATTCTAATCATAGGAATATTTTTTTTTACTTTGAAGCAAGTTTATGGAACAAAAAATATTGGAAACTTCGATCTTCATACGTAACAATGACTTACAAAGACATTTTGAAGATTTTAGTTAGTTTTCATTGTTTTTAAGACCTTGTCAAATTCTAAATTCGTCAATTCAACTGATAAGCAAATAACTGAAATACCCTATGTAAAGTCATTTTAATCATGGGAATACTGAATTTTTTACTTTGGAGCCAGTTTGTGGGACAACAAATATTGGTAACTAAGATTTTCATATATAACAAGGAATCACAAAGACTCTTTTAGATAATAGTTGGAAACATAGATTTTAATCAGTTTTTATTGTTTTTGAGACCTTGACAATTTCTGAATTTGCAAATTCAACTTATGTCTAAATAACTAGAATACCCGATTAAAAGTCATTTTAATCAGAGATCAATTTTTGAATTTGGAGCAAGTTTATGGAACAAGAATTGGTAACTTATATTTTCGTACAATGACTTTTCCAGATAATTAATTAAAAATCATCTATTTCAGTTAGTTTTCATTGTTTTTTAGAACCTTGACAAATTCTGAATAGGCCAATTCAGAATGTGATTGGAAATCATGGATATTAGTTAGTTTTCATTGTTTTTGAGACCTTGACGAATTCTGAATTCACCAATTCAACTGATGTTCAAATAGCTGAAATACCCGATTAAATGTCATTTTGATCATAGAAATAAATAATTGGAAATCATCGATTTCAGTTAGTTTTCATTGTTTTCAGAACCTTGACAAATTCTGAACTTGCCAATTCATCTGATGTACATGTAATTGATACACCGGATTAAAACTCATTTTCTGCATAGAAATACTTTATATTTGTCTTTAATGCAAGTTTATAGAACAACGAACATTGGTAACCTAGATTTTCATACAAACCTTACGGAGACTTTTTTAGATAGTAATTGTAAAATCCTGAATTTTTGTTAGTTTTCATTGTTTTTGAGACCTCGACGAATTGTGAATTCACCGATTCAACTGGTTCAAATAACTGAAATACCCGATTAAAAGTCATTTTAATCATAAAAATACTCCATTTTGGACTTTAAAGCAAGTTTTTTGAACAACTAATATTGGTAACTCAGATTTTCATACATAACAATGACTCACAAAGACTTTTTGAGATAAATAATTGGAAATCCTGGATTTTAGTTAATTTCCATTGTTTTTGACTTTTAGAAATTCTGAATTCGCCAAAATCAGCTTATGTTCGAAAAACTGGAATACCCGATTGAAAGTCATTTTAAGCATGGAAATACTTGATTTTCAACCCGGTAGCAAGTTTTCGGAACAACAAATATTGGTAACTCTGATTTTCATACCTAACAAATACTTACAAAGACTTTTTGAGATAATTACTTGCAAATGCTATTTCAGTCAGTTTTCATTGTTTTTATACCTTGACAGATTCTAAATTCGCCAATTCATCTGATGTTCAGATAACTGAAATACCCTATTAAAAGTCATTTTAATCACAGAAATACTTGATTTTTGACCTTGGAGCAAGTTTATGGAATAACAAATATTGGTAACGAAGATTTTCATACGTCACAATGGAAAGGACTTTTTGGAATAATTGATTGGAAATGCTAGATTTTTGTTAGTTGCCAATGTTTTTAGATCATTGACAAATTCTGAATTTGCCGATTCAATTGTTGTTCAAAAAACTGGGATACCCGATTAGAAGTCATTTTAAAGATAGATCAATTTTTGAATTTGGAGCAAGTTTATGGAACAATAAGTATTGGTAACAGAATTTCCTACAAAATTTTTTCGAGATGATTAATTAGAAATCATGGATTTTCATTAGTTTTCATCGTGCTTTGGAACCTTTTACGAATTCTCACTTTGCCCATTCAACATGCACAAATAATTGAAATACCCGATTAAAAGTCATTTTCTGCATAGAAATACATAATTTTCAACTCGGTAGATAGTTTTTGGAACAACAAATATTGGTAACTTCGATTTTGTAACATAACAATGACTTACAGAGACTTTCTGTGGTGAATAATTTGGATTCATGGATTTGAGTTAGTTTTCATTGTTTTTGAGACCTTGACAAATTCTGAATTTACCAATTCAACTGATGTTAAAATTCTCGAAATACCCGATTAAAAGTCATTTTGAACATAGATATACATAATTTCCAACGAATGGAAAAACAAATATTGGTAACTCAGATTTTTGTAAAACAATGATTTACAAAATCTCACTGTTAAATTGGAAATGCCGGATTTTAGTTAGTTTTCATTATTTTTGAGACCTTGACTAATTCCAAATTTGCGAATTCAACTGATGTTCAAATAACTGAAATACCCCATTAAAATTCATTTTCAGGATAGAAATATTTGATTTTCGTCTTTAGAGCAATTTTTTGGGTCCAGAAATATTGGTAACTCAGATTTTCATACGTAACAATGACTTACAAAGACTTTTTTGAGATAATTGATTGGAGATGATGTATTTTAGTTAGTTTTCATTGTTTTTGAGACCTTGACAAATTCTGAATTCGCCAATTCAACTGATTTTCAAATAACTGGAATACCCGATTAAAAGACATTTTAATCATAGATCAATTTTTGAATTTGGAGCAAGTTTATGGAACAACAAGTATTGGTAACTCTAATTTTCATACGTAACAATCACTTACAAAGACTTTTTGGGATAATTCATTGGATATCATGGATTTTAATTAGTGTTCATTGTTTTTTAGAACCTTGACAAATTCTGAATTTGCCGATTTAACTGATGTACAAATAATTGAAATATCCGATTAAAAGTCAATTTAAGTATAGAAATACTTTATTTTCAACTTTGTAGCAATTTCTTGTAACAACAAATATTGGTAACTCAGATTTTCATACATAACAATGACTTACAAAGACTTATTGAGATAATCAATTGGAAATCCTGGATTTTAGTTAGTTCCATTGATTTTGAGACCTCTAGAAATTCTGAATTCGCCAAGTCAGCTTATGTTAAAAAAACTGAAATACCCGATCAAAAGTCAGTTTATTCATAGTAATACATAATTTTTGACTTTGGAGCAAGTTTATGGAACAACAAATATTGGTAACTCAGATCTTAATACAGAACTATGACTTACAAAAACTTTTTGAGATAATCACTTGAAATTTCTGGATTTGAGTTAGTTTTCATTGTTTTTTGGAACCTTTCACAAATTCTGAATTTGCCCATTCAACTGATATACAAATTTTGGGTTTTCCTGTTGGGTTTGTGGTCCCACGAACTATACCAAACCCAGCCGTGGTTCTGGGTTAATAAAAGAAGGCAACAAAACAGAATTTCGTTTATATGTTTTATATAGAATATTGATTATCAATATCTCTGGAGACGGGAAATGCCTATTCGCAGTTGAAAAGAGAGGAGGCAGATTATTATCTAAGTCAAAATGACGACTGGTCTCTTATGTCACGAACGGTAGTCTACTGAATGGTAGCAGCGGTTGACGGTTATTAAGGGTGGACGGCTGACACGAGAGAGAGAGCTGGCACGAGTCTCTTCTCCAAACCCCAATTTTACTATGCTTGCTCGTTACGAAAACCCTTCCTATTTAAGCACTCGGTATCGACACTGTATCTCTTGCAACCGACTTCCCTTATTTCTCCCTCTCCTGCCATCTCGACCTTTCCGGAAAAACCCCAAACATTGTTCCTCATTCATCTCGCGACGCAGGTCTGTTCATTATCATAAATTAGTCTCCCCCTCTCCCAATGACTCTGCAAATAACTTTTCTTTCATAAGCTTTTACTCTCTCTCTCTAGACCTCAAACACTGACCCTTATATCTGGCTTTGTTCTTGAACCCCAGGACTTGACAGATGACACTAGATTGAAAAAGTACAGATAACTCAACTTCCCATGACATGGTCATCGAATCGGGAACAAAACCTTTTTCCAAGAGCATTTGTTTTTGCAGCCCAGGATTTGACAGATGACACCAGATTGAGAAATTGCAGATGCCCGCACCCGGAAACACACAATTCTCATATTATTCCGAAAAATACATTATCCCTTTTAACACAGATAACTCCTTCTGTAATAATGATAGTAATTACTAGTAATAACCATAGTAAATTTTGGTAACAGCCATAGTAATTCTCAGGACACGGGGGACTCCTGGCCTCCTTGTGTCACATCACTCCCCCCTTTGTTACCTGACTTTTATCGGGGTAAAAGTCATCTAAAATATCGGCCGCCTCTCTTGTGTTTTCTGAAGTAAATCAGTTACATGCAAAGTGTCCGACTCCAGAAAGATATGCAAAAAGAAACAAAACATTTTCAATACAACAAAATAGACAGATCTCTGTCCTATCAATAAAAGATTATATCCGACGGGTCGGATTACTTTCTTGGACTGTCTTTTCTTTTCTTTTTTCTTTTTATTTTTCCTTGCATGCAAGCTACGAGTATTCAACACTTCAATTCGGTTGCTACCGTACTTGAGTTGCTTGAAAAATCGTCCATATATACTTTTTTTAAAAAATGGGTCCTTCATTTTCAATTGTCTGTGAAATGTATGAAACATTGAAAATGAGCAGTATTGTTTTCTTTTCTTTTTACGTTGCGAGTCTCAGTAATGAACGGAAACATATATATGTTTCCGTTCATTACTGAGACTCGCAACGTCTCCTGCCAATTAATAATTTGCTCTCATTTTTGTTTTATTTTTTTATTTTTTTTATCTTTTATTTATTTTTTTTTCACATTTTCCTCACTTCTCATATGCAGAAAACATCGGTTTCTGATCAACGTCTTGCTTTTCAAGTCGTGTTGCTCGACAGCTCGTAGTCACATAGATCTATCATACCAGTGTTAATGATACCAAATGGCGTCTCTAATTCCGATTTGCCAGAAACTCTCGCTTTGGCATAGGTTTTCTTGCGTCTACCCAGACCCCGAACATATACATATAGCATAATTGCTATTCCTGCCACAAACAGTGCAGCGATAAGTGAATAAAGTACAATGATATTTTCATTATCATCCCAGGGGTCTGTCACCTTTTCTACAACTCTAGTTGTCTCGTTAACGACTGCAGATCTATCTTCTCTACAGGTTTTAATACCTAAGGTAACCTATTTAAGGTTTCATTTTTAAATCTATGGATTAATGGGCTCCACAGCTCCGTCCGAATACCAATATCACTAGTCATCATTCGTAATGATTTGTCTTGTTCCTCAAACTTTTCTTTAGCTTGGTAATATGGAGGGAGTGCGATTGACGGTTCATAAGCCGAGCAACCCAAGGGCAGTTTAATAACTTTCAATGGCGGTGGTATATTAATATATCATACAAAAAAAAAAGGAGGGTCTTTATCATACACCCCCTTGCTAACGCAATTTCTCTTCTTCAAAATACGACTGTGGACAAGTGTAATCAAATTAAGTCTTATGATCAGACCAAACGACGTACCGTTAGCCAGTTCTGCCTACGGCAGCCCCTCTCTCACACCACACACACGTCATATGCTTTATTCTTACTAACATTTTAACAATTACTACTAGGCCGTATTTCGCACTTGTACTTTTTAGAGGGAGTGCCTCCTGTCATTTAATGAGGCACTTTAATCTCTCTTAGTTAGTTGCAGACCTAAGTCTTTCCTTAAATGGTATTTCTCTTACCCTCTCTACTTGTCTTTCTTCCCTCAACTGGTTCTGGATTTGTGCTAAGGGAACTTCCTCTTCCCAGCTACTGGGTTCCCAATTTGTTCTCTACTTCTTCTCCTTCTCCATTTCCTCTTCTTCTAAAGCTGGCTCTCCCATTTCCCTCGCTACTGTCTCTATAGTTTTTCTTAACAACTGAACTTCCATTCCCCCGACCGTCATGCTGTTAGATTCATAATCTAATTTCGCTTTGGTCTGTTTCAACCAATCTTCTCCCAATATCAATTCACTACACAATCCAGGAGTTACGTAAAATCTATGGAGGCTATCTATTCATCCTATTTTCACTTTTAGATCGACCATTCCGTTTATCTTTATTTTTCGGCCGTCTGTTTGGGACAAATACATATGTCTGGGGCCCCGGCCCGTTTCGGGCGCCGGGAGTAGAAATCTTTCATCACTTTTTTTTATACGACACTCGGCCCTCTTATGCCCACATCTACAGCAGTACCAACATTTAATTCTTTTTAGGCAATGTCTCATCAAATGCCCTTCTTTGGAACAATTCCAGCATCTCAGTTTTTTTCCATGGGGCCACCCGTCCTAATTCACTGTGGGCGGCCCTGACCCGTTTCCCTGGTCCTGGTGTTGTTGTGGACCGAACCGCCTAGGTCGGGGACCAAACTGCCCCGACGGGAGATCACATCGCCTAGGGCAGGGGTCGAACTGCCTAGGCTGGGGACCTGGTCGTTGCTGTGGTGGGTTTCTCAATGTTGGCCTCCCGCACCATTTAGTGGGGTGCCCCTTCTTCTTACATCTCTGACAAAAGAGCACGTAGAAGTCATCCAGGAGGCTCTCCCTTCGGGGGCAAGTCTTCGCTCGGTGACCCCCTACACCACACATGTAGCATTTTAACCCATACAACCCAGTAACGCTTACATGCCAGCCATGGTTCATTGAGAATACTCTCCCGTCCGTCCTTACTTCTCTTTCCCAGTCTTCCGGGCCCCCATAGCCCCTCGCTACCATCTCTTTCATTAACTCCTCGTGGTCCACCGCCGCCCTTACCGCTTCCTCTAGGGTTGTAGGTTTAACTCTTAACACCTCTTCCTTCACATCTATATAGTCCGACAATTTCTCTAAAAACTCTGACAACACCTGACCCTGTATCACTGGGGAACTTAAATCATCCTCCCCCTTGAAAATTATCCTTGCCTGGATTAACATTTCATCCGCTACATCCTTCCACCCATTTTCTTTTGTCTTCCTCACTCTTCTCATCGCTCTTCTAGCATCGCAGATCGATTCTTCCCCCACAAATCTTTCCTTCATCATTCCTTCGAACTCCGCTAGATTCATCCCCGGAATATCATCCCTGATATTCAGTGCATACCTGGCTGCCCTTCCCTTCGTGCAATTTACTGCATAATCTATACTCTGTTCGTCTGTCAGTCTGTGCAATCTACACCTCTTTCTAATATCGAACGCCCACTCAAAATTCTCTTTCATTCCTTCGTACATAAGTGGCTTTACGCCACTCATAAGGCTATCGAAAACTCTATTTTGCGCTAACTGTGGCCCCCAAAATCGTTCTCCTTGCTGTCTGTTTTCTAAGACTCCAAGGCCTTCTTCTGGTGGGGGGTTCCTTTCTTCTCTGACCCCCAGTGCCCCTCTACCTACTCGTTGTTCTCCGTCCATTGATAAAAAAATGTGGTTCAAAATTTTGGAGTAAAAAGAAAAAAACAATCGATCTACAATCGTCAAAAACACAATCCTAATCACTTAACGAATCAGCGAGGTTCCCAAGGCAAAAAACAAAAAAGGAATTGATAGCCAAAATGTATCTCACCAACAAGATCCTGTGTTTGTCTGGGGGGGGGGGTGTCCTCGCTAAAGGGCGTTAAGGTGAGGAGAATTATATACCCTGTCACCGATAGGTATCATGCCCTAACAGCCTGGTAATCTTTTTTGTTCGTGTGTCGACGGTTTCCTCTTCCACTCTGAGGGTTTCTTCTGCAGTGGATTCTTTTCCTCGGGTTTAGTTCTCTCTTCTGTCGTTTGGTCTGCGTTTTCTGGTGGCAGGGTCGATTTCCCTGGTCTCCTCGTCTTTTTCTTTCCAGTTGCGCTGTGATAGCCTATGGCCGGGCCTTCCCGTTGTGCTTTCAGGCGTGTATCCTGGTTGAAGCGGCAACAGTTGTGGGGTTTTTTTGTTGGGGTGGTCTCACAAACTATACCAAACTAGCCGTGGTTCTGGGTTAGTAAAAGAAGGCAACAAGACGGGATTTCGTTTATATGTTTGATATAGAATATTGATTATCAATATCTCTGGAGACGGGAAATGCCTATTCGCAGTTGAAAAGAGAGGAAGCCGATTGTCATCTAAGTCAAAATGACGACTGGCCTCTCATGTCACGAACGGTAGTCTACTGAATGGTAGCAGAGGTTGACGGTTACTAAGGGCGGCGTCTAACACGAGAGCCTGGCAGCAAATCTCTTTTCCAAAACTAAATTTTACTCTGCTTGCTTGTTACGAAAACCCTTCCTATTTAAACACTTGGTATCGACACTGTATCTCTTGCAACCGACTTCCCTTATCTCTCTCTCTCCTGCCATCTCGACCTTTCCGGAAAAACCCAAACCATTGAACCTCATTCATCTGGCAACGCAGGTCTGTTCAATATCATAAATTGTGTTTTTCCGGGTTCGGGCATCTGCAATTTCTCAATCTGGTGTCATCTGTCAAATCCTGGGTTGCAAAAACAAATGCTTTTGGAAAAAGGTTTTGTTCCCTATTCATAAATTAGTCTCCCCTTCTCCCAATGACTCTGCAAATAACTTTTCTTTCATAAGCTTTTACTCTCTCTCCCTAGACCTCAAACACTGACCCTTATATCTGGCTTTGTTTTTGAACCCCAGGACTTGACAGATGACACTAGATTGAAAAAGTACAGATAACTCAACTTCCCATGACATGGTCATCGAATCGGGAACAAAACCTTTTTCCAAAAGCATTTGTTTTTGCAACCTAGGACTTGACAGATGACACCAGATTGAGAAATCACAGATGCCCGCACCCGGAAACACACAATTCTCATATTAACTCGAAAAACACATTATCCCTTTTAACACAGATAACTCCTTTTGTAATAACAATAGTAATTACTAGTAATAACCATGGTAAATTTTGGTAACAGCCATAGTAATTCTCAGGACACGGGGGACCCCTAGAACAACAAATATTGGTACCTAAAATTTTTACACATAACCATGACTTACAAAGACTTTTTGAGATAATTATTTGAAATTGCTAGATTTTAGTTAGTTTTCATTGTTTTCAAGACCTTGACAAATTCTGAATTCGCCAATTCAACTGGTGTTCAAATAACTGGAATACCCGATTAAAAGTCATTTTAATCATGGAAATACTTGATTTTCGAATTTGGAGCAAGTTCTTGGAACAACAAATGTTGGTAACTAAGATTTTCATACGTAATAATCATTTACAATGACTTTTTGAGATAATTAATTGGAAATCATGGATTTTAGTTGGTTTTCATTGTTTTTTAGAACCTTGACAAATTCTGAATTCGCCAATTTAACTGATGTACAAATAATTGAAATACCCGATTAAAAGACATTTTAAGCATAGATATACATAATTTTCAACTCTGTAGCAAGTTCTTGGAACAACAAATATTGGTTACTCAAATTTCTATACATAACATAACTTTTTGTAACAATTATTTGGAATTTCTCGATTTTAGTTTTCATTGTTTTTTGGAAGCTTTTACAAATTCTGAATTTGGCGATTAAATTGATGTACAAATGATTTTAAAATCATTTCTGCATAGAAATACATAATTTTCAAATCTGTAGCAAATTCTTGGAACAACAAATATCGGTAACACGGATTTTCATGCAAAGACATTTTGAGATAATAATTGGAAATCATAGATTTTAGTTAGTTTTCATTGTTTTCAAGACCTTGACAAATTCTGAATTTGCCAATTCAACTGATGTATAAATATTTGAAATAACTGATTAAAAGTCATTTTAATCATGGAAATACTTAATTTTTGACTTTGGAGCCAGTTAATGGAACAACGAACATTGGTGACTCAGATTTTCATACATAACTATGACTTACAGAGACTTTTCGAGATAGTGATTGGAAATCATGGATTTTAGTTAGTTTTCATTGTTTTCAAGACCTTGACAAATTCTGAATTCGCCAATTCATTGATGTTGAAATATTTCAAATACCCGATTAAAAGTCATTTTAAGCATAGAAGTACATAATTTTCAACTCTGTAGCAAGTTTTTGGAACAACAAATATTGTTAACTCAGATTTTCATTCATAGCAATGAGATACGAAGACTTTTTAAGATGATTAATTGGCTATCATGGATTTTAGTTAGTTTTCATTGTTTCTGAGACCTTGACAAATTCTGAATTTGCCAATTCAACTGATGTATAAATATTTGAAATAACTGATTAAAAGTCATTTTAATCATGGAAATACTTAATTTTTGACTTTGGAGCCAGTTTATGGAACAACGAACATTGGTGACTCAGATTTTCATACATAACTTATGACTTACAGAGACTTTTTGAGATAGTGATTGGAAATCATGGATTTTAGTTAGTTTTCATTGTTTTCAAGACCTTGACAAATTCTGAATTCGCCAATTCATTGATGTTGAAATATTTCAAATACCCGATTAAAAGTCATTTTAAGCATAGAAGTACATAATTTTCAACTCTGTAGCAAGTTTTTGGAACAACAAATATTGTTAACTCAGATTTTCATTCATAGCAATGACTTACAAAGACTTTTTGAGATAGTTGATTGGCTATCATGGATTTTAGTTAGTTTTCATTGCTTTTGAGACCTTGACAAATTCTGAATTTGCCAATTTAACTGATGTTCAAATAACAGAAATACCCGAATAAAAGTCATTTTAAGCATAGATTTACATAATCTTCAACTCTGTAGCAAGTTCCTGGAACCGTGGGTTTCACCAACTATAATGAACCCGTCGTGGTTTTGGGTTAGTGAAAGAAGGCAACAAAACAGGATTTCGTTTATATGTTTGATATAGAATATTGATTATCAATATCTCTGGAGACGGGAAATGCCTATTCGCAGTTGAAAAGAGAGGAAGCCGATTATCATCTAAGTCAAAATGACGACTGGTCTCTTATGTCACGTACGGTAGTCTACTGAATGGTAGCAGCCGTTGACGGTTACTAAGGGCGGTGTCTAACACGAGAGCCTGGCAGCGAGTCTCTTCTCCAAAACTAAATTTTACTCTGCTCGCTTGTTACAAAATTTTTCCCTATTTAAGCACTCGGTATCGACACTGTATCTCTTGCAACCGACTTCCCTTATTTCTCCCTCTCCTGCCATCTCGACCTTTCCGGAAAAGCCCAAAACATTGTCCCTCATTAATCTGGCGACGCCAGTCTGTTCAATATCATAAATTAGTCTCCCCCTCTCCGAAGGACTCTGCAAATAACTTTTCACCCTCTCTCTCTGTCTAGACCCCAAATACTGGCCCTCATATCTGGCTTTTTTATACATAACCATGACTTACAAAGACTTTTTGGGATAATTATTTGAAATTGCTGGATTTTACTTAGTTTTCATTGTTTCATTGTTTTTTGGAACCTTTTACAAATTCTGAATTCGCCCATTCAACTGATATACAAATTAATTGAAATACCCGATCAAAATTCGTTTTCTGCATAGAAATACATACTTTTCAACTCTGTAACAAGTTCTTGGAACAACAAATATTAGTAACTCAAATTTCTATACATAACCATGACTTACAAAGACTTTTTGAAATAATAATTGGAAATCATGGATTTTAGTTAGTTTTCATTGTTTTCGTGACCATGACAAATTCTGGATTCGCCAATTTAACTGATGTTCCAATAACTGGAATACCCGATTAAAAGTCATTTCAATCATAGAAATACTTAATTTTCGAATTTGGAGCAAGTTTACAGAACAACAAATATTGGTAACTAAGATATTCATATGTAACAATGACTTACAAAGACTTTTTGAGATAATTAATTGAAAATCATGGATTTTAGTTAGTTTTCATTGTTTTTAAGAGCCTTACAAAGACTTTTCGAGATAATTATCTGAAATTACTTGATTTTAGTTTTCATTGTTTTTGAGAACCAAGACTTTTTAAGATAGTGATTGGAAATTGTTTTCGTGACCATGACAAATTCTGAATTCGCCAATTCAAGTGATGTTAAGATTATTCAAATACCCGATTAAAAGTCATTTTAAGCATAGAAATACATAATTTTCAACTCTGTAGCAAGTTCTTGGAACAACAAATATTGGTAACTCAGATTTTCATACATAACAATGAATTACAAAGACTTTTTGAGATAGTTAATTGGGAATGCTGTATTTAAGTTAGTTTTCATTGTTTTCGAGACCTTGACAAATTCTGAATTTGCCAATTTAACTGATGTTCAAATAACTGAAATACCCGAATAAAAGTCATTTTAAGCATAGATATACATAATTCTCAACTCTGTAGCAAGTTTTTGGAACAACAAATATTGGTAAGTCAGGTTTTCATACATAACAATCACTTACAAAAACTTTTTGAGATAATCAATTGGAAATCCTGGATTTTGGTTTGTTTCCAATTCTTTTGAGACCTTGACAAATTCTGAATTTGCTAATTCAACCGATGTTAAAATAACTGAAATATCCGATCAAAAGTCAGTTTATTCATAGTAATACATAATCCTTGACATTGGAGCAAGTTTATGGAACAACAAATATTGGTAACTCAGATTTTCATACATAACAATGACTTACAAAAACTTTTTGAGATAATCATTAGAAATTTTTGGATTTTAGTTAGTTTTCACTGTATTTTGGAACCTTTTACAAATTCTGAATTTGCCCATTCAACTGATATACAAATGTGGGGTTTTCCTGTTGGGTTTGTGGTCCCACAAACTATACCAAACCCAGCAGTGGCTCTGGGTTAGTAAAAGAAGGCAACAAAACAGGATTTCGTTTATATGTTTTATATAGAATATTGATTATCAATATCTCTGGAGACGGGAAATGCCTATTCGCAGTTGAAAAGAGAGGAGGTAGATTATTATCTAAGTCAAAATGACGACTGGTCTCTTATGTCACGAACGGTAGTCTACTGAATGGTAGCAGCGGTTGACGGTCACTAAGGGCGGACGGCTGACACGAGAGAGAGAGCTGGCACGAGTCTTTTCTCCAAACCCAAACTTTACTCTGCTTGCTTTTTACGAAAACCCTTCCTATTTAAGCACTTGGTATCGACACTGTATCTCTTGTAACCGACTTCCCTTATCTTTCCCTCTCCTGGCATCTGGACCTTTCCGGAAAAACCCAAAACATCGTCCCTCATTTATCTCGCGACGCAGGTCTGTTCAATATCATAAATTAGTCTCCCCCTCTCCCAATGACTCTGCAAATAACTTTTCTTTCATAAGCTTTTACTCTCTCTCTCTAGACCTCAAACACTGACCCTTATATCTGGCTTTGTTTTTGAACCCCAGGACTTGACAGATGACACTAGATCGAAAAAGTACAGATAACTCACCTTTCCATGACATGGTCATCGAATCGGGAACAAAACCTTTTTCCATAAGCATTTGTTTTCGCAACCCAGGACTTGACAGATGACACCAGATTGAAAAAGCACCGTTGACCCAACTTCCTATGACATCTCGAAAAACACATTATCTCCTTTCACACAGATAACTCCTTTTGTAATAACAGTTGTAATTACAGGTAATAGCCATAGTAAGTTTTAGTAACAGCCATAGTAATTTTCATAATTTTAAGGACACGGGGGACTCCTGGCCCCCTTGTGTCACATCACTCCCCCTTATTTTACCTGACTTTTACCGGGGTAAAAGTCTTCTAAAGTATTGGCTGCCTCTCTTGTGTTTTATACAGAAAATCAGTTACATGCAAAGTATCCGAACTCCAGAGAGAATACAAAAAGAAACAAAACATTTTCAATACAACAAAATAGACAGATCTCTGTCCTATCAATAAAAGATTATATCCGACGGGTCGGATTACTTTCTTGGATTGTCTTTTCTTTTCTTTTTTCTTTTTTTTTCTCTGCATGCATGCTACGAGCATTCAACACTTTGATTCGGTAGCTACTTGTTACTTGAGTTGCTTGAAAAATCTTTTATATATACTTTTAAAAAAATAATGGGTCCTTCATTTTTAATTGTCTGTGAAAAGTATGAAACATTGAAAATGAGCAGTATTATTTTCTCTCTTTTCCTTTTTTTTCCCTATATATATGTTTTCGTTCATTACTGAGACTCGCAACGTCTCTTGCCAATTAATAATTTGCTCTCATTTTTATTTTATTTTTTTATTTTTTTCTATTTTTTTTTTTCACGTTTTCCCCACTTCTCATATGCAGAGAACATCGGTTTCTGAGCAACGTCTTGCTTTTCAATGTCGTTTTGCTATACAGTTTGTAGTTCCAGTTCAGTGTCACATAGATCTATCATACCTGTGTTAATGATACCAAATGGCGTCTCTAATTCCGATTTGCCTGAAACTCTCGCTTTGATATAGGTTTTCTTGCGTCTACCCAGACCCTGAACATATACATATAGCATAATTGCTATTCCTGCCACAAACAGTGCAGCGATAAGTGAATAAAGCACAATGATATTTTCATTATCATCCCAGGGGTCTGTCACCTTTTCTACAACTCTAGTTGTCTCGTTAACGACTGCAGATCTATCTTCTCTACAGGCTTTAATACCTGAGGTAACTTATTTAAGGTTTCATTTTTAAATCTATGGATTAATGGGCTCCACAGCTCCGTCCAATTACCAATATCACTAGTCATCATTCGTAATAATTTGTCTTGTTCCACAAACTTTTCTTTAGCTTGGTGATATGGAGGGAGTGCGATTGACGGTTCGTAAGCCAAGCAACCAAAGGGCAATTCAATAACTTTCAATGGCGGTGGTATATTAATATATCATACAAAAAAAAAGGAGGGTCTTTATCATACACCCCTTTGCTAACGCGATTTCTCTTCTTTATCAAAATACGATTGTGGACAAACGTAATCAAATTAAGTCTTATGATCAGACCAAACGACATTCCGATAGCCAGTTCCGCCCAAGGCAGCCCCTCTCTCAAAACACCACACACCCCATGTGCTTTATTGTTACTAACAGTTTCTACAGAGGCCCTCTAACAATTACTACTAGGCCGTATTTCGCACTTGTACTTTTTAGAGGGAGTGCCTCCAGTCATTTAATGAGGCACTTTAATCTCTCTTAGTTAGTTGCAGACCTTAGTCTTTCCTTAAAAGGTATTTCTCTTACCCTCTCTACTTGTCTTTCTTCCCTGGTTCTGGATTTGTGCTAAGGGAACTTCATCTTCCTCTTCCAAGCTACAGGGTTCCCAATTTGTTCTCTACTTCTTCTCCTTCTCCTTTCTCTATTTCCTTTTCTTCTTCTAAAGCTGGCTCTCCCATTTCCCTCGCTACTGTCTCTATAGTTTTTCTTAACAACTGAACTTCCATTTCCCCGACCGTCATGCTGTTAGATTCATAATCTAATTTCGCTTTGTTCTGTTTCAACCAATCTTCTCCCAATATCAATTCACTACACAATCCAGGAGTTACGTAAAATCTATGGAGGCTATCTATTCCTCCTATTTTCACTTTTAAATCGACCATTCCGTTTATCTTCATTTTTTGGCCGTCTGTTTGGGACAAATTCATATCTGATCTCATCAATTTGCTCCAACATTTCGTTTGTCTATACGTGGACTCATCTATCAACGATGTCACGGTTCCTGTGTCCAAAAGGGTCTCTACCAGTATACCTCCTACTCTCACCTTACAAGTGGTTTTCTCTTTGTTCGCAAAGATCATATCTTCTCTCTCTGTAACAGGTATCTCTGGGGCCCCGGCCCGTTTCGGGCGCCGGGATTAGAAATCTTTCATCACTCTTTCATATACGACATTCGGCCCTCTTATGCCCACATCTACAGCAGTACCAACATTTAATTCTTTTCAGGCAATGTCTCATCAAATGCCCTTCCTTGGAACAATTCCAGCATCTCAGTTTTTTCCATGGGGCCACCCGCCCTAATTCACTGCGGGCGGCCCTGACCCGTTTCCCTGGTTTTGGTGTTGTTGTGGACCGAACCGCCCAGGTGGGGGCCAAACTGCCCCGGCGGGGGATCATATCGCCTAGGGCAGGGGTCGAACTGCCTAGGTGGGGACCTGGTCGTTGCTGTGGCCTCCCGCACCATTTAGTGGGGTGCCCCTTCTTCTTACATCTCTGACAAAAGGGCACGTAGAAGTCATCCGGCAGGCCCTCCCTTCGGGGGCAAGTCTTCGCTCGGTGACCCCCTACACCACACATGTAGCATTTTAACCCATACAACCCAGGAACACTTACATACCTGCCATGGTTCATTGAGAATACACTCCTGTCCGTCCTTACTTCTCTTTCCCAGTCTTCCGGGCCCCCATAGCCCCTCTTCGTTACCATCTCTTTTATTAACTCCTCGTGGTCCACTGCCGCCCTTACCGCTTCCTCTAGGGTTGTAGGTTTAACACCTCTTCCTTCACATCTATATAGTCCGACAATTTCTCTAAAAACTCTGACAACACCTGACCCTGTATCACTGGGGAACTTAAATCATCCTCCCCCTTGAAAATTATCCTTGCCTGGATTAACATTTCATCCGCTACATCCTTCCACCCATTTTCTTTTCTCTTCTTTACTCTTCTCATCGCTTTTCTAGCATCGCAGATCGATTCTCCCCCCCACAAATCTTTCCTTCATCATTCCTTCGAACTCCGCTAGATTTATCCCCGGAATATCATCCCTGATATTCAGTGCATACCTGGCTGCCTTTCCCTCCGTGCAATTTACTGCATAATCTATACTCTGTTCGTCTGTCAGTCTGTGCAATCTGCACCTCTTTCTAATATCGAACGCCCACTCGTCAAAATTCTCTTTCATTCCTTCGTACATAAGTGGCTTTACGCCACTCATAAGGCTATCGAAAACTCTATTTTGCGCTAACTGTGGCCCCCAAAATCGTTCTCCTTGCTGTCTGTTTTCTAAGACTCCAAGGCCTTCTTCTGGTGGGGGGTTCCTTTCTTCTCTGACCCCCAGTGCGCCTCTACCTACTAGTTGTTCTCCCTCCATTGATAAAAAAATGTGGTTCATAATTTTAGAGTAAAAAGGAAAAAACGATCGATCTACAATAGTCAAAAACACAATCCTGATCACTTAACCAATCAGTGAGGTTCCCAAGGCAAAAAACAGAAAAGGAATTGATAGCCAAAATATATCTCACCAACAAGATCCTGTGTTCGTCCGGGGGGGGTGTCTTCGCTAAAGGGCGTTACGGTGAGGAGAATTATATTTCCCTGTCAGTGATAGGTATCATGCCCTAACAGCCTGGTAATCTTTTT
Organism: Thysanoteuthis rhombus; assembly: GCA_963457665.1. Classification (NCBI taxonomy): domain Eukaryota; kingdom Metazoa; phylum Mollusca; class Cephalopoda; order Oegopsida; family Thysanoteuthidae; genus Thysanoteuthis; species Thysanoteuthis major. Next base: position 14,046,102 of record OY735215.1, read on the forward strand.
GTTCGTCTGTCGACAGATTCCTCTTCCACTCTTCTGCGGTGGATTCTTTTCCTCGGGTTTGGTTCTCTCTTCTTTCGTTTGGTCTGCATTTTCTGGTGGCGGGGTCGATTTCCCTGGTCTCCTCGTCTTTTTCTTTCCAGTTGCGCTGTGATCGCCTATGGCCTTCCCGTTGTACTTTCAGGCGTGTATCCTGGTTGAAGCGGCAACAGTTGTGGGTTTTTTTTTGTTGGGTTGGGCTCACCAACTTTACTAAGCCAAGCTGTGGTTCTGGGTTAGTAAAAGAAGGCAACAAGACGGGATTTCGTTTATATGTTTTATATAGAATATTGATTTTCAATATCTCTGGAGACAGGAAATGCCTATTTGCAGTTGAAAAGAGAGGAGGCAGATTATTATCTAAGTCAAAATGACGACTGGTCTCTTATGTCACGAACGGTAGTCTACTGAATGGTAGCAGCGGTTGACGGTCACTAAGGGCGGACGGCTGACACGAGAGAGAGAGCTGGCACCCAAATTTTACTCTGCTTGCTTGTTACGAAAACCCTTCCTATTTAAGCACTTGGTATCGACACTGTATCTCTTGCAACCGACTTCCCTTATCTCTCTCTCTCCTCCCATCTCAACCTTTCCGGAAAAACCCAAAACATTGTCCCTCATTCATCTCGCGACGCAGGTCTGTTCAATATCATAAATTAGTCTCCCCCTCTCCCAATGACTCTGCAAATAACTTTTCTTTCATAAGCTTTTACTCTCTCTCTCTGGACCTCAAACACTGACCCTTATATCTGGCTTTGTTTTTGAACCCCAGGATTTGACAAATAGATTGAAAAAGTACAGATAACTCAACTTTCCATGACATGGTCATCGAATCGGGAACAAAACCTTTTTCCAAAAGCATTTGTTTTTGCAACCAAGGACTTGACAGATGACACCAGATTGGAAAAGCACCGTTGACCCAACTTCCTATGACATCTCAAAAACAAATTATCTCCTTTAACACAGATAACTCCTTTCTTAATAACAATAGTAATTACTGGTAATAACCATAGTAATTTTTAGTAACAGCCATAGCAATTTTCGTAATTTCCAGGACACGGGGGACTCCCGGCCCCCTAGTGTCACACAAATAATTGAAATACCTGATTAAACTTCTTTTTCAGCATAGAAATACATAATTTTCAAATCTGTTGCAAGTTCTTGGAACAACAAATATTGGTAACACAGATTTTCATACTTAAAAATGACTTACAAAGACTTTTTGAGACAATGATTGGAAATCATGGATGTTAGTTAGTTTTCATTGTTTTTGACACCTTAACAAATTCTGAATCCGCCAAATCAACTGATGTTCAAATAACTGAAATACCTGATTAAAAGTCATTTTAATGATAGAAATACTCCATTTTGGACTTTGAAGCAAGTTTTTTAAACAACTAACATTGATAACTCAGGTTCTTATACATAACTATGACTTACAAAGATATAAATAGTAATTGGAATTGCTGGATTTTAGTTAGTTTTCATTGTTTTGACACCTTGACAAATTATTGAATAGCCGATTCAACTGATGTTAAAATTCTTGAAATACCCGATTAAAAGTCATTTCAAGCATAGATATACATAATTTTCAACTCTATAGCAAGTTCTTGGAACAACAAATATTGGTAACTTTCATGCAAAACAATAAAATCTCACTAAAATCTATGATTTCCAATAATTTATCTCAGAAAGTGTTTGTACTCACAAACACTTTCTGAGATAATTAATTAGAAATCATAGATTTTAGTGAGTTTTTATTGTTTTTGAGACCTTGACAAATTCTGAATTCGCCGATTCAACTGATGTTCAAATAACTGAGATACCCGATTAAAAGTCATTTTCGGCATAGAAATACATAATTTCTGACCCTGTAGCAAGTTTTTCGAACAACAAATATTGCTAACAGATTTTCATACGTGAATTTCTGAATAGTTATTTGAAATCCTCGATTTTAGTTAGTATTCATTGTTTTTGAGACTTTTTTACCCGATTAAAATTCATTTTAATCATTGAAATCCTCAATTTTTCAACTTTGTTTCAAGTTTTTGGAACAACAAATATTGGTAACTCAGATTTTATGCAATGATTTCGAAATACCCGATTAAAAGTTATTTTCTGCATAGAAATACTTGAAATACCTTTTTCATGAACAAACATTGGTAACTCAGATTTTAATACATAACAATTACTTAAAAAGACCTTCTGACAAACATTGAGAACTAAGGTTTTTATACATAACAATGACTTTTTGAGATAGTTTTTTGGAAATCCTTGGTTTCAGTTAGTTTTCATTGTTTAATTGATTAATTCTGAATTCGCCGATTCAACAAAAATTGAAATAAGTGTAAACCCAATTAAAAGTCATTTTAATCATAGAAATACATAATTTTCACTTTGTAGCAAGTACTTGAAACAACAAACTTTAGTTACTGAGATTTTCATACATAACAATGTCTTACAAAGCCTTCTTGAGATAGTTAATTGGAAATGCTGGATTTTATTTTGTTTCCATTTTTTTTGAGACCTTGATAAATTCTCAACTTGCCAATTCAACTGATATTAAAATGAGTGAAATAACCGATTGAAGGTCATTTTAATCATAGAAATACTTAATTTTTAACTTTGTAGCAAGTATTTGGAACAACAAATATTGGTAACTCAGATTTTCATACATAACAATACCTTACCGGGATTCTTTGAGATATTAAATATGAATCCTTGCTTCCAGTTTTCTTTTTTTTTGAGATCTTGACTAATTTTCAATTCTTTAATTCCACTGATGTTGAAATAACTGAAATACCTGATTAAAGGACCTTTTCAGCAAAGAAGTACTTGATTTTTATATTTTGTAGCAAGTGTTTGGAACAACAAACATTAGTTACCAAGATTTTCATACATAACAATGTCTTACAAGGACTTTTCGAGATAGGTAATTTGAAATGCTGGATTTTAGTCAGTTTTCATTGATTTTGAGACCTTGACACGCTAATTCAACTGATATTAAAATAAGTTGTATAACCGATTGGAAATCATTTTAATCATAGATATACTTAATTTTTGACTTTGTAGCAAGTAGTTGAAACAACAAACATCATTTACTTGGATTTTATACCAAACAATGACTTACAAAGCCTTTTTGAGATATTTAATTGGAAATGCTGGATTTTAGTTAATTCTCATTGTCTTTGCTACGTTGACAAATTCTGAATTTGCCATTTCAACTCGTCCAAATAAATGAAATATTCGATTAAAAGATTTTCTGCGCAGAAATCCTTGATTTTTACTTTTTTCAGGAAGTTTTCGAAACAGTAAACATTTGTAACTCATATTTTCCTTCATAACAATAACTTACCGGGACCAAAGATTCATAATTATGAATCCTTGGTTCCAGTTTTCTTTTTTTTTGAGATCTTGACGAATTATCAATTCTTTAATTCCACCGATGTTAAAATAACTGAAATACCTGATTAAAGGACCTTGTCACGATAGAAATATTTGATTTTTACCTTTTGTAGCAAGTGTTTGGAACAAAAAAACATAAGTAACTAAGATTTTTATACATAACGATGACTTAAAAAAAGCATTGATAAATTCTGAATTCGCCGATTCAACTGGTCGAAATAAGTGTAAACCCAATTAAAAGTCATTTTAATCATAGAAATACTTAATTTTTAACTTTGTGGCAAGTTTTTGGAACAATAAATATTGGTAACTCAGATTTAATTACATAACAATAACTTACCGTGACTCTTTGAGATAGTAAATATGAACCCTTGTTTTCTGTTTTTTCGAGATCTTGACAAATTTTCAATTCTTTAATTCCACTGATGTAAAAATAACTGAAATACCTGATTAAAGGACCTTTTCAGCATAGAAATACTTGATTTTTACATTTTGTAAGAAGTGTCTGGAACAGCAAACATTAGTTACCAAGATTTTTATTTATAACAATGTCTTACAAAGCCTTTTTGAGATAGTTAATAGGAAAGGCTGGATTTTAGTCAGTTTTCATTGTTTTTGAGACCTCAACAGATTCTGAAATCGCCATTTCCACTCTTCCAAATGAATGAAATACCCGATTGAAAGTCATTTTCTGCATAGAAATACTGGATTTTTACCTTTCTTGGGAAGTTTTTGGCACAACTAACATTGATTTTTATGCATAACAACGACCGAGATAATTATTTGGAAATCCTTGGTTTCAGTTAGTTTTCATTGTTTTTGACACCTTGACAAATTCTGAATTTGCAAATGTTAAATTAACTGGAATTAAAAGTCATTTTAATCATAGAAATACTCAATTTTCAACTTTGTAGCAAGTATTTGGAACAACAAACATTAGTGACAAAGATTCATATTCATAACGATGTCTTCAAGGACTTTTTGAGATAGGTAATTGGAAATGCTGGATTTTAGTTAATTTTCATTGTTTTTGAGACCTTGATAAATTCTGAACTTGCAAATTCAACTAAGAGAAATACCTGATGGAAATCATTTTAAGCATAGAAATACTTAGTGACAAGTATTTGGAACAACAAATATTGGTAACTCAGATTTTCATACATAACAAGGTCTTACAAGGATTTTTGAGATGGTTAATTGGAAATGCTGGATTTTATTTAGTTTTCATTGTTTTTGAGACCTTGATAAATTCTGAACTCGCAAATTCAACTGGTCAAAATAAGTGAAATAACCGATTAAAAGTCATTTTAATCGTAGAAATAAATGATTTCTAACTTTGTAGCGAGTATTCGGAACAACAAACTTTAGTTACTGAGATTATCATACATAACAATGTCTTACAAAGCTTTTTTGATATAGTTAATTGGAAATGCTGGATTTTATTTAGTTTTCATTGTTTTCAAGACCTTGATAAATTCTGAACTCGCCAATTCACTTGTTATTAAAATAAGTGAAATAACCGATTGAAAGACATTTTAATCATAGAAATACTCAATTTTCAACTCTGTAGCAAGTATTTGGAATAACAAACATTACTTACTAAGATTTTAAACATAACAATGTCTTACAAGTACTTTTTAAATTAGTTAATTGAAAATGCTGGAATTTATTTAGTTTTCATTGTTTTTGAGACCTTGATAAATTCTGAACTCGCAAATTCAACTGATGTTAAAATAAGTGAAATAACCGATTAAAAGTCATTTTAATCGTAGAAAAACTCAATTTTCAACTTTGTAGCAAGTATTCGGAACAACAAACTTTAGTTACTGAGATTTTCATACATAACAATGTCTTACAAAGCCTTTTTGAAATATTTAATTGGAAATGCTGGATTTTTTTTCAGTTTTCATTTTTTTTGGACACTGACAAATTCTGAACTCGCCAATTCACCTGTTATTAAAATGAGTGAAATAACCGATTGAAAGACATTTCAATCATAGAAATACTCAATTTTCAACTTTGTAGCAAGTATTTGGAACAACAAACATTAGTTACTAAGATTTTTCCATACATAACAATGTCTTACAAGTACTTTTTGAGATAGTTAATTGGAAATGCTGGATTGTATTTAGTTTTCATTGTTTTTGAGACCTTGATAAATTCTGAACTGGCAAATTCAACTGATGTTAAAATAAGTGAAATACCCGATCAAAAGTCATTTTAATCATAGAAATACTCAATTTTTAACTTTGTAGCAAGTATTTGGAACAACAAACATTAGTTACGAAGATTTTTATACATAACAATGTCTTACAAGGACTTTTTGAGATAGTTAATTGGAAATGCTAGATTTTATCTAGTTTTCATTGTTTTTGAGACGTTGACAAATTATGAACTCGCAAATTCAACTGATGTTAAAATAGGTGAAATAACCGATTGAAAGTCATTTTGATCGTTGAAATTAATAATTTCTAACTTTGTAGCGAGTATTCGGAACAACAAACTTTAGTTACTGAGATTTTCATACATAACAATGTCTTACAAAGCTTTTTTGAAATAGTTAATTGGAAATGCTGGATTTTATCTAGTTTTCATTGTTTTTTAGACATTGACAAATTCTGAATTTGCCAATTCAACTGATGTTAAATTAACTGAGATTAAAAGTCATTTCAATCATAGAAATACTCAATTTTCAACTTTGTAGCAAGTATTTTGAACGACAAACATTAGTTACTAAGATTTTTCCATACATAACAATGTCTTACAAGTACTTTTTGAATTAGTTAATAGGAAATGCTGGATTTTAGTTAATTTTCATTGTTTTTTAGACCTTGATAAATTCTGAACTTGCAAATTCAACTGATGATAAAATAAGTGAAATACCCGATTAAAAGTCATTTTAATCATAGAAATACTCAATTTTTAACTTTGTGGCAAGTATTTGGAACAACAAATATTGATTTTCATACATAACAAGGTCTTACAAGGACTTTTTAAGATAGTTAATTGGAAATGCTGTATTTTATCTAGTTTTCATTGTTTTTGAGACGTTGATAAATTCTGAACTTGCAAATTCAACTGATGTTAAAATAGGTGAAATAACCGATTGAAAGTCATTTTAATCGTAGAAATGAATAATTTCTAACTTTGTAGCGAGTATTTGGAACAACAAACTTCAGTTACTGAGATTTTCATACATAACAATGTCTTACAAAGCCTTTTTGAAATAGTTAATTGGAAATGCTGGATTTTATTTAGTTTTCATTGTTTTCTGGACACTGACAAATTCTGAACTCGCCAATTCACCTGTTATTAAAATAAGTAAAATAACCGATTGAAAGACATTTTAATCATAGAAATACTCAATTTTCAACTTTGTAGCAAGTATTTGGAACAACAAACATTAGTTACTAAGATTTTTTCATACATAACAATGTCTTACAAGTACTTTTCAAGATAGTTAATTGGAAATGCTGGAATTTATTTAGTTTTCATTGTTTTTGAGACCTTGAGGAATTCTGAACTCGCAAATTCAACTGATGTTAAATAAGTGAAATAACCGATTGAAAGTCATTTTAATCGTAGAAATAGATAATTTCTAGCTTTGTAGCAGTTATTCGGAACAACAAACTTTAGTTACTGAGATTTTCATACATTACAATGACTTACAAAGCCTTTTTTAAATAGTTGATTGGAAATGCTGGATTTTATTTAGTTTTCATTTTTTTTTAGACATTGACTAATTCTGAACTCGCCAATTCACCGGTTATTAAAATAAGTGAAATAACCGATTGAAAGACATTTTAATCATAGAAATACTCAATTTTCAACTTTGTAGCAAGTATTTTGAACAACAAACATTAGTTACTAAGATTTTCATACATAACAATGTCTTACAAGTACTTTTTGAGATAGTTAATTGGAAATTCTGGATTTTATTTAGTTTTCATTGTTCTTGAGACGTTGATAAATTCTGAACTGGCAAATTCAACTGATGTTAAAATAAGTGAAATAACCGATTGAAAGTCATTTTAATCGTAGAAATAAATGATTTTCTAGCTTTGTAGCGAGTATTTGGAACAACAAACTTTAGTTACTGAGATTTTCATACATAACAATGTCTTACAAAGCCTTTTTGAAATAGTTGATTGGAAATGCTGGATTTTTTTAGTTTTCATTGTTTTTTAGACATTGACAAATTCTGAACTTGCCAATTCACCTGTTATTGAAATAAGTGAAATAACCGATTCAAAGACATTTTAATCATAGAAATACCCAATTTTGAACTTTGTAGCAAGTATTTGGAACAACAAACATTAGTTACTAAGATTTTTATACATAACAATTTCTTACAAAGACTTTTTTGGATAGTTAATTGGAAATGCTGGATTTTATCTAGTTTTCATTGTTGAGACGTTGATAAATTCTGAACTGGCAAATTCAACTGATGTTAAAATAGGTGAAATAACCGATTAAAAGTCATTTTAATCGTAGAAATAAATAATTTCTGACTTTGTAGCGAGTATTCGGAACAACAAACTTTAGTTACTGAGATTTTCATACATAACAATGTCTTACAAAGCCTTTTTTGAAATATTTAATTGGAAATGCTGGATTTCTTTCAGTTTTCATTTTTTTCGGACACTGACAAATTCCTAACTCGCCAATTCACCTGTTATTAAAATAAGTGAAATAACCGATTGAAAGACATTTCAATCATAGAAATACTCAATTTTCAACTTTGTAGCGAGTATTTTGAACGACAAACATCAGTTACTAAGATTTTTATACATAACAATGTCTTACGAGGACTTTTTGAGAGTTAATTGGAAATGCTGAATTTTAGTTAATTTTCATTGTTTTCGAGACCTTGACAAATTCTGAACTGGCAAATTCAATTGATGATAAAATAAGTGAAATACCCGATTAAAAGTCATTTTAATCATAGAAATACTCAATTTTTAACTTTGTGGCAAGTATTTAGAACAACAAATATTGGTAAATCAGATTTTCATACATAACAAGGTCTTACAAGGACTTTTTGAATTAGTTAATTGAAAATGCTGGAATTTATTTAGTTTTCATTGTTTTTGAGACGTTGATAAATTCTGAACTGGCAAATTCAACTGATGTTAAAATAAGTGAAATAACCGATTAAAAGTCATTTTAATCGTAGAAATAAATGATTTCTAGCTTTGTAGCGAGTATTTGAAACAACGAACTTCAGTTACTGAGATTTTCATACATAACAATGTCTTACAAAGCCTTTTTGAAATAGTTAATTGGAAATGCTGGATTTTTTTTGTTTTCATTGTTTTTTAGACATTGACAAATTCTGAACTTGCCAATTCACCTGTTATTGAAATAAGTGAAATAACCGATTGAAAGACATTTTAATCATAGAAATACTCAATTTTCAACTTTGTAGCAAGTATTTGGAACAACAAACATTAGTTACTATGATTTTTCCATACATAACAATTTCTTACAAAGACTTTTTTGGATAGTAATTGGAAATGCTGGATTATTTAGTTTTCATTGTTGAGACGTTGATAAATTCTGAACTGGCAAATTCAACTGATGTTAAAATAGGTGAAATAACCGATTAAAAGTCATTTTAATCGTAGAAATACTCAATTTTCAACTTTGTAGCAAGTATTTGGAAGCACAAACATTAGTTACTAAGATTTTTTCATACATAACAATGTCTTACAAGTACTTTTTAAGATAGTTAATTGGAAATGCTGGAATTTATTTAGTTTTCATTGTTTTTGAGACTTTGAGGAATTCTGAACTCGCAAATTCAACTGATGTTAAATAAGTGAAATAACCGATTGAAAGTCATTTTAATCGTAGAAATAGATGATTTCTAGCTTTGTGGCAGTTATTCGGAACAACAAACTTTAGTTACTGAGATTTTCATACATAACAATGTCTTACAAAGCCTTTTTGAAATAGTTAATTGGAAATGCTGGATTTTATTTAGTTTTCATTTTTTTTCAGACATTGACTAATTCTGAACTCGCCAATTCACCGGTTATTAAAATAAGTGAAATAACCGATTGAAAGACATTTTAATCATAGAAATCCTCAATTTTCAACTTTGTAGCAAGTATTTAAAACAAACATTAGTTACTAAGATTTTCATACAAAACAATGTCCTACAAGTACTTTTTGAGATAGTTAATTGGAAATGCTGGATTTTATTTAGTTTTCATTGTTCTTGAGACGTTGATAAATTCTGAACTGGCAAATTCAACTGATGTTAAAATAGGTGAAATAACCGATTAAAAGTTATTTTAATCGTAGAAAAACTCAATTTTCAACTTTGTAGCAAGTATTTGGAACCACAAACATTAGTTACTAAGATTTTTTCATACATAACAATGTCTTACAAGTACTTTTTAAGATAGTTGATTGGAAATGCTGGAATTTATTTAGTTTTCATTGTTTTTGAGACTTTGAGGAATTCTGAACTCGCAAATTCAACTGATGTTAAATAAGTGAAATAACCGATTGAAAGTCATTTTAATCGTAGAAATAGATGATTTCTAGCTTTGTGGCAGTTATTCGGAACAACAAACTTTAGTTACTGAGATTTTCATACATAACAATGTCTTACAAAGCCTTTTTGAAATAGTTAATTGGAAATGCTGGATTTTATTTAGTTTTCATTTTTTTTAGACATTGACTAATTCTGAACTCGCCAATTCACCGGTCATTAAAATAAGTGAAATAACCGATTGAAAGACATTTTAATCATAGAAATCCTCAATTTTCAACTTTGTAGCAAGTATTTTGAACAACAAACATTAGTTACTAAGATTTTCATACAAAACAATGTCCTACAAGTACTTTTTGAGATAGTTAATTGGAAATTCTAGATTTTATTTAGTTTTCATTGTTCTTGAGACGTTGATAAATTCTGAACTGGCAAATTCAACTGATGTTAAAATAGGTGAAATAACCGATTAAAAGTCATTTTAATCGTAGAAATAAATAATTTCTAACTTTGTAGCGAGTATTCGGAACAACAAACTTTAGTTACTGAGATTTTCATACATAACAACGTCTTACAAAGCCTTTTCGAAATATTTAATTGGGAATGCTGGATTTTTTTCAGTTTTCATTTTTTTCGGACACTGACAAATTCTGAACTCGCCAATTCACCTGTTATTAAAATAAGTGAAATAACCGATTGAAAGACATTTCAATCATAGAAATACTCAATTTTCAACTTTGTAGCGAGTATTTTGAACGACAAACATCAGTTACTAAGATTTTTATACATAACAATGTCTTACGAGGACTTTTTGAGAGTTAATTGGAAATGCTGAATTTTAGTTAATTTTCATTGTTTTCGAGACCTTGACAAATTCTGAACTGGCAAATTCAATTGATGATAAAATAAGTGAAATACCCGATTAAAAGTCATTTTAATCATAGAAATACTCAATTTTTAACTTTGTGGCAAGTATTTAGAACAACAAATATTGGTAAATCAGATTTTCATACATAACAAGGTCTTACAAGGACTTTTTGAATTAGTTAATTGAAAATGCTGGAATTTATTTAGTTTTCATTGTTTTTGAGACGTTGATAAATTCTGAACTGGCAAATTCAACTGATGTTAAAATAAGTGAAATAACCGATTAAAAGTCATTTTAATCGTAGAAATAAATGATTTCTAGCTTTGTAGCGAGTATTTGAAACAACAAACTTCAGTTACTGAGATTTTCATACATAACAATGTCTTACAAAGCCTTTTTGAAATAGTTAATTGGAAATGCTGGATTTTATTTAGTTTTCATTTTTTTTTAGACATTGACAAATTCTGAACTTGCCAATTCACCTGTTATTGAAATAAGTGAAATAACCGATTCAAAGACATTTTAATCATAGAAATACTCAATTTTCAACTTTGTAGCAAGTATTTGGAACAACAAACATTAGTTACTATGATTTTTCCATACATAACAATTTCTTACAAAGACTTTTTTGGATAGTAATTGGAAATGCTGGATTATTTAGTTTTCATTGTTGAGACGTTGATAAATTCTGAACTGGCAAATTCAACTGATGTTAAAATAGGTGAAATAACCGATTAAAAGTCATTTTAATCGTAGAAATACTCAATTTTCAACTTTGTAGCAAGTATTTGGAAGCACAAACATTAGTTACTAAGATTTTTTCATACATAACAATGTCTTACAAGTACTTTTTAAGATAGTTAATTGGAAATGCTGGAATTTATTTAGTTTTCATTGTTTTTGAGACTTTGAGGAATTCTGAACTCGCAAATTCAACTGATGTTAAATAAGTGAAATAACCGATTGAAAGTCATTTTAATCGTAGAAATAGATGATTTCTAGCTTTGTGGCAGTTATTCGGAACAACAAACTTTAGTTACTGAGATTTTCATACATAACAATGTCTTACGAGGACTTTTTGAAATAGTTAATTGGAAATGCTGGATTTTATTTAGTTTTCATTTTTTTTTAGACATTGACTAATTCTGAACTCGCCAATTCACCGGTTATTAAAATAAGTGAAATAACCGATTGAAAGACATTTTAATCATAGAAATCCTCAATTTTCAACTTTGTAGCAAGTATTTTGAACAACAAACATTAGTTACTAAGATTTTCATACAAAACAATGTCCTACAAGTACTTTTTGAGATAGTTAATTGGAAATTCTGGATTTTATTTATTTTTCATTGTTCTTGAGACGTTGATAAATTCTGAACTGGCAAATTCAACTGATGTTAAAATAAGTGAAATAACCGATTAAAAGTCATTTTAATCTTACAAATAAATGATTTCTAGCTTTGTAGCGAGTATTTGGAACAACAAACTTTAGTTACTGAGATTTTCATACATAGCAATGTCTTACAAAGCCTTTTTGAAATAGTTGATTGAAAATGCTGGATTTTTTTAGTTTTCATTGTTTTTTAGACATTGACAAATTCTGAACTTGCCAATTCACCTGTTATTGAAATAAGTGAAATAACCGATTCAAAGACATTTTAATCATAGAAATACTCAATTTTCAACTTTGTAGCAAGTATTTGGAACAACAAACATTAGTTACTAAGATTTTTTCATACATAACAATGTCTTACAAAGCCTTTTTGAAATAGTTGATTGGAAATGCTGGATTTTATTTAGTTTTCATTGTTTTTGAGACATGGACAAATTCTGAACTCGCCAATTCACCGGTTATTAAAATAAGTGAAATAACCGATTGAAAGACATTTTAATCATAGAAATACTCAATTTTCAACTTTGTAGCCGTTATTCAGAACAACAAACTTTAGTTACTGAGATTTTCATACATAACAAGGTCTTACAAGGACTTTTTGAGATAGTTAATTGGAAATTCTGGATTTTATTTAGTTTTCATTGTTCTTGAGACGTTGATAAATTCTGAACTGGCAAATTCAACTGATGTTAAAATAAGTGAAATAACCGATTAAAAGTCATTTTAATCGTAGAAATAAATAATTTCTAGCTTTGTAGCGAGTATTTGGAACAACAAACTTTAGTTACTGAGATTTTCATACATAACAATGTCTTACAAAGCCTTTTTGAAATAGTTGATTGAAAATGCTGGATTTTTTTAGTTTTCATTGTTTTTTAGACATTGACAAATTCTGAACTTGCCAATTCACCTGTTATTGAAATAAGTGAAATAACCGATTCAAAGACATTTTAATCATAGAAATACTCAATTTTCAACTTTGTAGCAAGTATTTGGAACAACAAACATTAGTTACTAAGATTTTCATACATAACAATGTCTTACAAAGACTTTTTTGGATAGTTAATTTGAAATGCTGGATTTTATCTAGTTTTCATTGTTGAGACGTTGATAAATTCTGAACTGGCAAATTCAACTGATGTTAAAATAGGTGAAATAACCGATTAAAAGTCATTTTAATCGTAGAAATAAATAATTTCTAACTTTGTAGCGAGTATTCGGAACAACAAACTTTAGTTACTGAGATTTTCATACATAACAATGTCTTACAAAGCCTTTTCGAAATATTTAATTGGAAATGCTGGATTTTTTTCAGTTTTCATTTTTTTCGGACACTGACAAATTCTGTACTCGCCAATTCACCTGTTATTAAAATAAATGAAAACCGATTGAAAGACATTTCAATCATAGAAATACTCAATTTTTAACTTTGTAGCGAGTATTTTGAACGACAAACATCAGTTACTAAGATTTTCATACAAAACAATGTCCTACAAGTACTTTTTGAGATAGTTAATTGGAAATGCTGGATTTTATTTAGTTTTCATTGTTCTTGAGACGTTGATAAATTCTGAACTGGCAAATTCAACTGATGTTAAAATAGGTGAAATAACCGATTAAAAGTTATTTTAATCGTAGAAATACTCAATTTTCAACTTTGTAGCAAGTATTTGGAACCACAAACATTAGTTACTAAGATTTTTTCATACATAACAATGTCTTACAAGTACTTTTTAAGATAGTTGATTGGAAATGCTGGAATTTATTTAGTTTTCATTGTTTTTGAGACTTTGAGGAATTCTGAACTCGCAAATTCAACTGATGTTAAATAAGTGAAATAACCGATTGAAAGTCATTTTAATCGTAGAAATAGATGATTTCTAGCTTTGTGGCAGTTATTCGGAACAACAAACTTTAGTTACTGAGATTTTCATACATAACAATGTCTTACAAAGCCTTTTTGAAATAGTTAATTGGAAATGCTGGATTTTATTTAGTTTTCATTTTTTTTTAGACATTGACTAATTCTGAACTTGCCAATTCACCGGTCATTAAAATAAGTGAAATAACCGATTGAAAGACATTTTAATCATAGAAATCCTCAATTTTCAACTTTGTAGCAAGTATTTTGAACAACAAACATTAGTTACTAAGATTTTCATACAAAACAATGTCCTACAAGTACTTTTTGAGATAGTTAATTGGAAATTCTAGATTTTATTTAGTTTTCATTGTTCTTGAGACGTTGATAAATTCTGAACTGGCAAATTCAACTGATGTTAAAATAGGTGAAATAACCGATTAAAAGTCATTTTAATCGTAGAAATAAATAATTTCTAACTTTGTAGCGAGTATTCGGAACAACAAACTTTAGTTACTGAGATTTTCATACATAACAACGTCTTACAAAAATCTTTTCGAAATATTTAATTGGAAATGCTGGATTTTTTTCAGTTTTCATTTTTTTCGGACACTGACAAATTCTGAACTCGCCAATTCACCTGTTATTAAAATAAGTGAAATAACCGATTGAAAGTCATTTCAATCATAGAAATACTCAATTTTCAACTTTGTAGCGAGTATTTTGAACGACAAACATCAGTTACTAAGATTTTTATACATAACAATGTCTTACGAGGACTTTTTGAGAGTTAATTGGAAATGCTGAATTTTAGTTAATTTTCATTGTTTTCGAGACCTTGACAAATTCTGAACTGGCAAATTCAATTGATGATAAAATAAGTGAAATACCCGATTAAAAGTCATTTTAATCATAGAAATACTCAATTTTTAACTTTGTGGCAAGTATTTAGAACAACAAATATTGGTAAATCAGATTTTCATACATAACAAGGTCTTACAAGGACTTTTTGAATTAGTTAATTGAAAATGCTGGAATTTATTTAGTTTTCATTGTTTTTGAGACGTTGATAAATTCTGAACTGGCAAATTCAACTGATGTTAAAATAAGTGAAATAACCGATTAAAAGTCATTTTAATCGTAGAAATAAATGATTTCTAGCTTTGTAGCGAGTATTTGAAACAACAAACTTCAGTTACTGAGATTTTCATACATAACAATGTCTTACAAAGCCTTTTTGAAATAGTTAATTGGAAATGCTGGATTTTATTTAGTTTTCATTGTTTTTTAGACATTGACAAATTCTGAACTTGCCAATTCACCTGTTATTGAAATAAGTGAAATAACCGATTCAAAGACATTTTAATCATAGAAATACTCAATTTTCAACTTTGTAGCAAGTATTTGGAACAACAAACATTAGTTACTATGATTTTTATACATAACAATTTCTTACAAAGACTTTTTTGGATAGTAATTGGAAATGCTGGATTATTTAGTTTTCATTGTTGAGACGTTGATAAATTCTGAACTGGCAAATTCAACTGATGTTAAAATAGGTGAAATAACCGATTAAAAGTCATTTTAATCGTAGAAATACTCAATTTTCAACTTTGTAGCAAGTATTTGGAAGCACAAACATTAGTTACTAAGATTTTTTCATACATAACAATGTCTTACAAGTACTTTTTAAGATAGTTAATTGGAAATGCTGGAATTTATTTAGTTTTCATTGTTTTTGAGACTTTGAGGAATTCTGAACTCGCAAATTCAACTGATGTTAAATAAGTGAAATAACCGATTGAAAGTCATTTTAATCGTAGAAATAGATGATTTCTAGCTTTGTGGCAGTTATTCGGAACAACAAACTTTAGTTACTGAGATTTTCATACATAACAATGTCTTACAAAGCCTTTTTGAAATAGTTAATTGGAAATGCTGGATTTTATTTAGTTTTCATTTTTTTTTAGACATTGACTAATTCTGAACTCGCCAATTCACCGGTTATTAAAATAAGTGAAATAACCGATTGAAAGACATTTTAATCATAGAAATCCTCAATTTTCAACTTTGTAGCAAGTATTTTGAACAACAAACATTAGTTACTAAGATTTTCATACAAAACAATGTCCTACAAGTACTTTTTGAGATAGTTAATTGGAAATTCTGGATTTTATTTATTTTTCATTGTTCTTGAGACGTTGATAAATTCTGAACTGGCAAATTCAACTGATGTTAAAATAAGTGAAATAACCGATTAAAAGTCATTTTAATCTTACAAATAAATGATTTCTAGCTTTGTAGCGAGTATTTGGAACAACAAACTTTAGTTACTGAGATTTTCATACATAGCAATGTCTTACAAAGCCTTTTTGAAATAGTTGATTGAAAATGCTGGATTTTTTTAGTTTTCATTGTTTTTTAGACATTGACAAATTCTGAACTTGCCAATTCACCTGTTATTGAAATAAGTGAAATAACCGATTCAAAGACATTTTAATCATAGAAATACTCAATTTTCAACTTTGTAGCAAGTATTTGGAACAACAAACATTAGTTACTAAGATTTTTTCATACATAACAATGTCTTACAAAGCCTTTTTTAAATAGTTGATTGGAAATGCTGGATTTTATTTAGTTTTCATTGTTTTTGAGACATGGACAAATTCTGAACTCGCCAATTCACCGGTTATTAAAATAAGTGAAATAACCGATTGAAAGACATTTTAATCATAGAAATACTCAATTTTCAACTTTGTAGCCGTTATTCAGAACAACAAACTTTAGTTACTGAGATTTTCATACATAACAAGGTCTTACAAGGACTTTTTGAGATAGTTAATTGGAAATTCTGGATTTTATTTAGTTTTCATTGTTCTTGAGACGTTGATAAATTCTGAACTGGCAAATTCAACTGATGTTAAAATAAGTGAAATAACCGATTAAAAGTCATTTTAATCGTAGAAATAAATGATTTCTAGCTTTGTAGCGAGTATTTGGAACAACAAACTTTAGTTACTGAGATTTTCATACATAACAATGTCTTACAAAGCCTTTTTGAAATAGTTGATTGAAAATGCTGGATTTTTTTAGTTTTCATTGTTTTTTAGACATTGACAAATTCTGAACTTGCCAATTCACCTGTTATTGAAATAAGTGAAATAACCGATTCAAAGACATTTTAATCATAGAAATACTCAATTTTCAACTTTGTAGCAAGTATTTGGAACAACAAACATTAGTTACTAAGATTTTCATACATAACAATGTCTTACAAAGACTTTTTTGGATAGTTAATTTGAAATGCTGGATTTTATCTAGTTTTCATTGTTGAGACGTTGATAAATTCTGAACTGGCAAATTCAACTGATGTTAAAATAGGTGAAATAACCGATTAAAAGTCATTTTAATCGTAGAAATAAATAATTTCTAACTTTGTAGCGAGTATTCGGAACAACAAACTTTAGTTACTGAGATTTTCATACATAACAATGTCTTACAAAGCCTTTTCGAAATATTTAATTGGAAATGCTGGATTTTTTTCAGTTTTCATTTTTTTCGGACACTGACAAATTCTGTACTCGCCAATTCACCTGTTATTAAAATAAATGAAAACCGATTGAAAGACATTTCAATCATAGAAATACTCAATTTTTAACTTTGTAGCGAGTATTTTGAACGACAAACATCAGTTACTGAGATTTTTATACATAACAATGTCTTACGAGGACTTTTTGAGTTAATTGGAAATTCTGAATTTTAGTTAATTTTCATTGTTTTTGAAACCTTGATAAATTCTGAACTGGCAAATTCAACTGATGTTAAAATAAGTGAAATACCCGATTAAAAGTTATTTTAATCATTGAAATACTCAATTTTTAACTTTGTGGCAAGTATTTGAAACAACAAATATTGGTAACTCAGATTTTTATGCATAACAAGGTCTTACAAGAACTTTTTGAGATAGTTAATTGGAAATGCTGGATTTTATTTAGTTTTCATTGTTTTTGAGACCTTGAGGAATTCTGAACTCGCAAATTCAACTGATGTTAAAATAAGTGAAATAACCGATTAAAAGTCATTCTAATCGTAAAATAATTAATTTCTAACTTTGTAACGAGTATTCGGAACAACAAACTTTAGTTACCGAGATTTTCATACATAACAATGTCTTACAAAGCCTTTCTGAAATAGTTAATTGGAAATTCTGGATTTTATTTAGTTTTCATTGTTTTTTAGACATTGACAAATTCTGAATTTGCCAATTCAACTGATGTTGAATTAACTGAAATTAAAAGTCATTTTAATCATAGAAATAAACAATTTCTAGCTTTGTATCGAGTATTTTGAATCTCAAACTATAGTTACTGAGATTTTCATACATAACAATGTCTAACAAAGCCTTTTTGAAATAGTTGATGCTGGATTTTATTTAGTTTTCATTGTTTTTTGGACACTGACAAATTCTGAACTTGCCAATTCACCTGTTATTAAAATAAGTGAAATAACCGATTGAAAGACATTTTAATCATAGAAATACTCAATTTTTAACTTTGTAGCAAGTATTTGGAACAACAAACATTAGTTACTAAGATTTTTTCGTACATAACAATTTCTTACAAGTACTTTTTAAGATAGTTAATTGGAAATGCTGAATTTTAGTTAATTTTCATTGTTTTTGAAACCTTGATAAATTCTGAACTGGCAAATTCAACTGATGTTAAAATAAGTGAAATACCCGATTAAAAGTTATTTTAATCATAGAAATACTCAATTTTTAACTTTGTGGCAAGTATTTGGAACAACAAATATTGGTAACTCAGATTTTCATACATAACAAGGTCTTACAAGGACTTTTTGAGATAGTTAATTGGAAATGCTGGATTTTATTTAGTTTTCATTGTTTTTGAGACGTTGATAAATTCTGAACTTGCAAATTCAACTGATGTTAAAATAGGTGAAATAACCGATTAAAAGTCATTTTAATCGTAAAATAAATAATTTCTAACTTTGAAGCGAGTATTCGGAACAACAAACTTTAGTTACTGAGATTTTCATACATAACAATGACTTACAAAGTCTTTTTGAGATAGTTAATTGAAAATGCTGGATTTTATTTAGTTTTCATTGTTTTTGAGACATTGACAAATTCTGAATTTGCCAATTCAACTGATGTTAAATTAACTGAAATTAAAAGTCATTTTAATCATAGAAATACTCAATTTTCAACTTTGTAGCAAGTATTTGGAACAACAAACAGTAGTTACTAAGATTCTTATACATAACAATGTCTTTAAAGTACTTTTTGAGATAGTTAATTGGAAATGCTGGATTTTATTTAGTTTTCATTGTTTTTTAGACCTTGATGAATCTTGAACTCGCAAATTCAACTGATGTTAAATAAGTGAAATAACCGATTGAAAGTCATTTTAACCGTAGAAATAAATTATTTCTAAATTTGTAGCGGTTATTCGGTACAACAAACTTTAGTTACTGAGATTTTCATACATAACAATGTCTTACAAAGCCTTTTTGAAATAGTTAATTGGAAATGCTGGATTTTATTTAGTTTTCATTGATTTTTAGACATCGACAAATTCTGAACTTGCCAATTCACCTGTTATTAGAATAAGTGAAATAACCGATTGAAAGACATTTCAATCATAGAAATACTCAATTTTTAACTTTGTAGCAAGTATTTGGAACAACAAACATTAGTTACTAAGATTTTTATACATAACAATGTCTTACAAGTACGTTTTGAGATAGTTAATTGGAAATGCTGGATTTTATTTAGTTTTCATTGTTTTTTAGACATTGACAAATTCTGAATTTGCCAATTCAACTGATGTTAAATTAACTGAAATTAAAAGTCATTTTAATCATAGAAATACTCAATCTTCAACTTTGAAGCAAGTATTTTGAACAACAAACATTAGTTACTAAGATTTTTTCATACATAACAATATCTTACAAGGACTTTTTGAGATAGTTAATTTGAAATGCTGGATTTTATTTAGTTTTCATAGTTTTTGAGACCTTGATAGATTCTGAACCCGCAAATTCAACTGATGTTAAAAAAAGTGAAATACCCGATTAAAAGTCATTTTAATCATAGAAATAAATAATTTCTAACTTTGTAGCGAGTATTCGAAACAACAAACTTTAGTTACTGAGATTTTCATACAAAACAATGTCTTCCAAAGCCTTTTTGAAATAGTTAATTGGAAATGCTGGATTTTATTTAGTTTTCATTGTTTTTTGGACACTGACAAATTCTGAATTCGCCAATTCACCTGTCATTAAAATAAGTGAAATAACCGATTGAAAGACATTTTAATCATAGAAATACTCAATTTTCAACTTTGTAGCAAGTATTTGGAACAACAAACATTAGTTACTAAGATTTTTATACATAACAATGTCTTACAAGGACTTTTTGAGATAGTTAATTGGAAATGCTGGATTTCAGTTAGTTTTCATTGTTTTTGAGAGCTTGATAGATTCTGAACTCGCAAATTCAACTGATGTTAAATAAGTGGAATACCCGATTAAAATCATTTTAAGCATAGAAATACTTTATTTTTAACTTTGTGGCAAGTATTTGGAACAACAAATATTGGTAACTCAGATTTTCATACATAACAAGGTCTTACAAGGACTTTTTGAGATAGTTAATTGGAAATGCTGGATTTTATTCAGTTTTCATTATTTTTGAGACCTTGACAAAATTCTGAACTCGCAAATTCAACTGATGTTAAAATAAGTGAAATAACCGATTAAAAGTCATTTTAATCGTTGGAATAAATAATTTCTAACTTTGTAGCGAGTATTCGGAACAACAATCTTTAGTTACTTAGATTTTCATACATAACAATGTCTTACAAAGCCTTTTTGAGATAGTTATTTGTAAATGCTGGATTTTATTTAGTTTTTTATTGTTTTTTTAGACTGATAAATTCTGAACTCGCCAATTCACCTGTTATTAAAATAAGTGAAATAACCGATTGAAAGACAATTTGTAGCGAGTATTCGGAACAACAAACTTAGTAACTAAGATTTTCATACATAACAATGTCTTACAAAGCTTTTTTGAAATAGTTAATTGGAAATGCTGGATTTTATTTAGTTTTCATTGTTTTTTAGACTTTGACAAATTCTGAACTCGTCAATTCACCTGTTTTTAAAATAAGTGAAATAACCGATTGAAAGACATTTTAACCATAGAAATATTCAATTTTCAACTTTGTATTTTGAACAACAAACATTAGTTACTAAGATTTTTATACATAACAATGTCTCACAAGGACTTTTTGAATTAGTTAATTGAAAATGCTGGATTTCAGTTAGTTTTCATTGTTTTTGAGAGCTTGATAGATTCTGAACTCGCAAATTCAACTGATGTTAAATAAGTGGAATACCCGATTGAAATCATTTTAAGCATAGAAATACTTTATTTTTAACTTTGTGGCAAGTATTTGGAACAACAAATATTGGTAACTCAGATTTTCATACATAACAAGGTCTTACAAGGACTTTTTGAGATGGTTAATTGGAAATGCTGTATTTTATTCAGTTTTCATTATTTTTGAGACCTTGACAAAATTCTGAACTGACAAATTCAACATGTTAAAATAAGTGAAATAACCGATTAAAAGTCATTTTAAACGTAGAAATAAATAATTTCTAACTTTGTAGCGAGTATTCGGAACAACAATCTTTAGTTACTGAGATTTTCATATATAACAATGTTTTACAAAGCCTTTTTGAGATAGTTAATCGGAAATGCTGGATTTTATTTAGTTTTCATTGTTTTTTAGACATTGACAAATTCTGAACTCGCCAATTCACCTGTTATCAAAATAAGTGAAATAACCGATTGAAAGGCATTTTAATCATAAAAATACTCAATTTTCAACTTTGTAGCAAGTATTAGGAACAACAAACATTAGGTACAAAGATTTTTATACATAACAATGTCTTACAAGGACTTTTTGAGATAGTTAATTGGAAATGCTGGATTTTAATCAGTTTTTATTGTTTTTGAGACCTTGACAGATTTTGAACTGGCCAATTCAACTGATATTGAAATAAGTGAAATACCTGATTGAAAGTCATTTTAATCATAGAAATACTTGTAAATAGTTGAAACAACAAACATTCGATACTAGGATTTTCATACATAACAATGACTTACAAAGCCTTTTTGAGATATTTAATTGGAAATGCTGGATTTTTTTTAGTTTTCATTGTATTTGAGACCTTGACAAATTCTGAATTTGCCATTTCCACTCGTCCAAATAAATGAAATATCCGATTAAATGTCATTTTCTGCGCAGAAATACTTGATTTTTAATTTTTTTGGAAGTTTTCGGAACAACAAACATTGGTAACCCAGTTTTTCATACATAACAATGACCTTTTGAGATAGTTATCTGGAAATCCTTGGTTTCAGTTATTTTTCATTGTTTTTAAGACCTTGATAAATTCTGAATTCACCGAATCAACTGAAGTTGAAATGAGTGAAAACTCGATTAAAAGTCATTTTAATCATAGAAATACTTAATTCTTAACTTTGTACTAAGTTTTTGGATCAACAAATATTGGTAACTCAGATTTTCATACATAACAATAACTTACCGTGACTCTTTGAGATAGTTAATATGAACCCTTGCTTCTAGTTTTCTTTTTTTTTGAGATCTTGACAAATTTTCAATTCTTTAATTCCACTAATGTTAAAATAACTGAAATACCTGATTAAAGGACCTTTTCAGCATAGAAGTACTTGATTTTTATATTTTGTAGCAAGTGTTTGGAACAGCAAACATTACTTACCAAGATTTTTATACATAACAATGTCTTACAAAGCCTTTTTGAGATAGTTAATTGGAAATGCTGGATTTTAGTCAGTTTTTATTGTTTTTGAGACCTCGACAGATTCTGAAATCGCCATTTCCACCCATCCAAATAAATGAAATACCCGATTACAAGTCATTTTCTGCATAGAAATACTGGATTTTTACCTTTTTCGGGAAGTTTTTGGAACAACAAACATTGATTTTTATACATAACAACGACCTTTTGTGATAATTATTTGGAAATCCTCGGTTACAGTTAGTTTTCATTGTTTTTGAGACAAATTCTGAATTTGCCAATTCAACTGATGTTAAATTAACTGAAATTAAAAGTCATTTTAATCATAGAAACACTTAATTTTCAACTTTGTAGCAAGTATTTGGAACAACAAACATTAGTTACTAAGATTTTTTCATACATAACAATATCTTACAAGGACTTTTTGAGATAGTTAATTGGAAATGCTCGATTTTATCTAGTTTTCATTGTTTTTGAGACCTTGATAAATTCTGAACCCGCAAATTCAACTGATGTTAAAATAAGTGAAATACCCGATTAAAAGTCATTTTAATCATAGAAATATATAATTTCTAACTTTGTAGCAAGTATTCGGAACAACAAACTTTAGTTACTGAGATTATCATACATAACAATGTCTTACAAAGCCTTTTTGAGATAGTTAATTGGAAATGCTGGATTTTATTTAGTTTTCATTTTTTTTTAGACATTGACAAATTCTGAACTCGCCAATTCACTTGTTATTAAAATAAGTGAAATAACCGATTGAAACTCATTTTAATCAAAGAAATATATAATTTCTAACTTTGTAGCAAGTATTTGGAACAACAAATATTGGTAACTCAGATTTTCATACATAACAATAACTTACCGGGATTTTTCGAGATAATAAATATGAATCCTTGCTTCCAGTTTTCTTTCTTCCTGAGACCTTGACAAATATTCAATTCTTAATTCCACTGATGTTAAGATAATTGAAATACCTGATTAAAGGACCTTCTCAGCATAGTACTTGATTTTTATATTTTGTAGCAAGTGTTTGGAACAACAAACATTACTTACCAAGATTTTTATACATAACAATGACTTACAAAGCCTTTTTGAGATAGTTAATTGGAAATGCTGGATTTTAATCAGTTTTTATTGTTTTTGAGACCTTGACAGATTTTGAACTGGCCAATTCAACTGATATTGAAATAAGTGAAATACCTGATTGAAAGTCATTTTAATCATAGAAATACTTGATTTTTGACTTTGTAGCAAGTAGTTGAAACAACAAACATTCGATACTAGGATTTTCATACATAACAATGACTTACAAAGCCTTTTTGAGATAGTTAATTGGAAATGCTGGATTTTTTTTAGTTTTCATTGTATTTGAGACCTTGACAAATTCTGAATTTGCCATTTCCACTCGTCCAAATAAATGTAATATCCGATTAAATGTCATTTTCTGTGCAGAAATACTTGATTCCTACTTTTTTTGGAAGTTTTTGGAACAACAAACATTGGTAACCCAGATTTTCATACATAACAATGACCTTTTGAGATAGTTATCTGGAAATCCTTGGTTTCAGTTATTTTTCATTGTTTTTAAGACCTTGATAAATTCTGAATTCACCGAATCAACTGAAGTTGAAATGAGTGAAAACTCGATTAAAAGTCATTTTAATCATAGAAATACTTAATTTTTAACTTTGTACTAAGTTTTTGGATCAACAAATATTGGTAACTCAGATTTTCATACATAACAATAACTTACCGTGACTCTTTGAGATAGTTAATATGAACCCTTGCTTCCAGTTTTCTTTTTTTTTTGAGATCTTGACAAATTTTCAATTCTTTAATGCTGGATTTTATTTAGTTTTCATTGTATTTGAGACCTTGACAAATTCTGAATTTGCCATTTCCACTCGTCCAAATAAATGAAATATCCGATTAAATGTCATTTTCTGTGCAGAAATACTTGATTTTTACTTTTTTTGGAAGTTTTTGGAACAACAAACATTGATTTTTATACATAACAACGACCTTTTGAGATAATTATTTGGAAATCCTTGGTTACAGTTAGTTTTCATTGTTTTTGAGACCTTGACAAATTCTGAATTTGCCAATTCAACAGATGTTAAAATAACTGGAATTAAATCATTTTAATCATAGAAATACTTAATTCTTAACTTTGTAGCAAGTATTTGGAACAACAAACATTAGTTACGAAGATTTTTATTCATAACAATGTCTTACAAGGACTTTTTGAGATAGTTAATTGGAAATGCTGGATTTTAGTCAGTTTTCATTGTTTTTGAGACCTTGATAAATTCTCAACTCGCCATTTCCACTCGTCCAAATAGATGAAATACCCGATTAAAAGTCATTTTCTGCATAGAAATACTGGATTTTTCCTATTTTTGGAAGTTTTTGGAACAACAAACATTGGTACCTCAGATTTTTATACATAACAATGTCTTACAAAGACTTTTTGAAATAGTTAATTGGAAATGCTGGATTTTATTTAGTTTTCATTGTTTTTGAGACCTTGATAAATTCTTAACTCACCAATTCAACTGATGTTTAGATAAGTGAAATACCCGGTTAAATCCATTTTAAGCATAGAAATACTTTATTTTCTAACTTTGTAGCAAGTTTTCGGAACAACTAATATTGGTGACTCATATTTTCATACATAACAATAACTTACCGGGACTTTTTGTGATAGTAATTATGAATCCTTGGTTCCAGTTTACATTTTTTTTGAGATCTTGACAAATTTTCAATTCTTTAATTCCACTGATGTTAATATGATTGAAATACCTGATTAAAGGACCTTCTCAGCATAGAAGTACTTGATTTTTACCTTTTGTAGCAAGTGTTTGGAACAACAAATATTGGTAACTCAGATTTCTATACATATCAATGACTTACAAAGACTTTTTGAGATAGTTAATTGGAAATGCTGGATTTTAGTTAGTTTTCAATGTTCTTGAGACCTTGACAAATTCCGAATTTGCCAATTCCACTCGTCCAAATAAAAGAAATCCCCGATTAAAAGTCATTTTGATCATAGAAATACTTGACTTTTACTTTTTTCAGGAAGTTTCCGAAACAACAAACGTTGGTAACTCATATTTTCATACATAACAATAACTTACCGCGACTTTTTGAGATAGTAATTATGAATCCTTGGTTCCAGTTTTCATTTTTTTGGAGATCTTTACAAATTTTCAATTTTTAATTCCACTGATGTTAAAATAATTGAAATACCTGATTAAAGGACATTGTCACCATACGAATTCAACACCCAGGAATCTTTCAAATTGTTGTCAGATCACTCCGCAAATTGGCAGAAAATTGTGAATCAAACGATAAAAATGACCATATTTATGGTAATCAGTTAATAGGACTCGAGAGGAAAGAATTGTCTGAGAAACTTCAGGTTATGTCAAATTTGAATTTGGGAAAGGTAGTTGAAATGGCAAGAGGTCATGAGCAGGTATACAAAAACGGCAAGCTGACGAAATAAAATTAAACAGAAAAAGACACCTAAAATCCCCAGAAAAGAAAGGAGTTGATTGCAGACTCCAAAGTTTCTCAGTGTAGGAGATGTGACAGGTATCATAATAGAAGTCACTGTCGAGAAAAAGGGACTAAAAACGTAACCAGCTAGGGGTGCTGGAGCTAATGAGCATTGGACCACGTGCGTCCAGGGGTTTTATAGGGGTCGTCAGAGGAAGTGACGTTTTGAATATCTTGCTAAAAGAAGAGTTTCGTACTTAATTCCTAACTGAAAAAATAGATGTCACTACAGAACTCCCCCCTAGCAGTCCGGAAGGCTGCGTAGAGGAGTTAGAATTAGGAAAGTAAGAAATAGACGGGCGAAAGATAGTAGATAGACATCTAAGAAGGTTTCAACAACCTGATGGAACAAAATCATTGACAAAAATCAATCACAAGAGAAATGTGTCAGTGAAGGTTTGGCAGTAAAGCCAAATAGAATCGCAGAACAAAATGTTCATTCAGTCAAGAGCAAAATGACTCTGTGTCAGGAAAATGCTGTGAAGGAAATTTTTGTGTGTTAGCAAAAAAAATTGAGTATGTGTATAAGTTTGCGTGAGCAAAACTTTTGCAAATCAATACAAAAATAGTGTACATATTACCGTGTGGACGTAAACAGCAAATGCAGCACATACAAAAATGTGAATGAAAATGTGGTCAAGGAAACGTGTGTTCGTGCTCATCCAAAGTGTGCTAATAGGTAGCAGTGTTCATTCAAGCGTGTTAGTGCGCGAATGTGCGCGTTGAAGGTATCTACGATGGCCGTACTAGTAGTAGTTGTCGGGGTCCACGAGGAATATTTGTTGGTCAATCATTGCTAATTGGTAGCAGTGTTCATTCATGCGTGTGCGCGCGAATATGCGCGTAGAAAGTTCTACGATGGCCGTACTAGTTGAAGTAGTCGGTGTCGGCGAGGAAAAATTGTTGGTCAGATCATTAGAGCTGAATTCGAAACAATTTTCTGTTGTTGGATGATCGCATGTTTTTGATGAAGAATCTGTTCTTGTGCAGACACGTGTGATGATTTCCTGAAATCTTGTGTTGAAAATTAAGTGCAGTTTTTCGAGTGATTTTGTCGAAAAATTTTCGCATGTGTAAAGATATAGAGAGAGTCATCGTTGAAGAATTGTTCATGAGTGAAGATTTCTCGATTTTTGAGAGTTGAATTTGAATCTTTAAGCGTGTTTGTTTATAGATTCACCTTCGAATTTTCATCCGAAAGGTTTTACCGAATCTATTCGCGTAGATAGATCACCAGTTTATAGGATGTAGAGTCTTTTTGTGTTGGAATCTACACCAGTTTTCGTGCGTAGTGTTTATTGTTTAATCCGAAGAGCGATGGATTGTTGTAAGACGAGGATTTTGGATCCTCGTGGTTTGACTGTGTAGTGCGCCGGCCCTGTCGCTGTGGAAGGAAGGATTCTGTACGAAGAGAATAGACACGCATTGAAATAAAGAGGAATGAACACTTCCAAGAATTATGGCCAGACAAGAGACGTACGTTTAATACATGAATAAAGATGAGGTACATGTAAGGATCACATAGATACGATTGATCATGAGAAGTAATGTTAGGAGAAGAGATAGCGAAGGGTGGGAGCTTTCTTGTCTTGATAGTACAGACGTCGGAGTTGGAGCAGAGTTGTCTGAACGCGTGGATTCCGTATGTTTGGGGAGCTCCAGTGTATTACGTGGAAACCGGGTTCAGTGTGCGAGCCTTACTGCCAAGTAAGTGAGTTAACTTGGGGGCTATTCTCAGACACTATTAGACTCTCGACGAACAGACTATGAAAGATAGAACATGGAGTTTTATCCATGTGTATTTCCCGGGGTGGTGGTCAAGATCGGATCGGCCAGTGGGCGAAATGATGATCTTTGAGTGAAAAAAAGAGAGTGGCCGGCCGCAAAGGCCGAGACCAGAGGCATTGCCTGTTAGGAATACTAGTGCCGATGAGCATTGGACCAGGAAGAAGGAAAAAGAGAGAATGGCCGGCTGCAGAGGCTGGGGCTAGAAGCGTAACCAGCTAGGGTTGATGGAACTAATGAGCATTGGACCATATGCGTCCAAGGTTTTTACAGGGTTCGGAGGAGGAAGTGACGTTTTGAATCTCTTGCTAAAAGAAGAGTTTCGTCCTTAATTCCTAACTAAAGGTATAGGGGGCACTACACTGGAATGAAACTCAATCGTGAAAATGCAAATTATGTAATCAAATTGAATATTTTGGACACAGCCAAGAATGTGTAAGAGAATTGCCTGTTCCTACATCGATACCAGAAATGAGGCGTTTTATCGGTATGATAATGTATCTTGGAAGATTTTTGCCAGATTCGTCAAATACCATTGAACCCATTTCAGATCTGCTTAAAAAAAAGACATAATATGGATGTGGGATTAAGCCCCAAAAAAACGCTTTTTAAAAAGTAAAGGAATTGCTCTCCGAGGCACCTATTTTGTCATTTTATGACCCGTCAAAACCCATTATTGTTATTACTGATGCAAGCAGTTACGGGTGGGGTGCAGCATTATTTCAAGACGTAACAGATGAAAGGAGACCCATAGCCTTTACTTCATTTACTTTGTCACCTTCAGAAAAAATATGCTCAGATTGAAAAATGCCTAGCAGCAGTCTAGGCCTGTGAGAAATTCAATTGTTATGTAAATACTATTGCACCTACATAATTTAGAAATTCACTATTTATAGGTATGATGATTCGTATATTGTGTAAGGAAAAGAGGAAATGGCTGTTGGTTGTGTGTAGCGAGATGTTGTTGCTGAGGACAAAGGAATTTGTCTCCACGTGGTTTAATTGTTAGCATCACACACCGACGTTACTAGAAATATTGGAGGAGGAAGGGAGATGTATGGTTGCCATGGCAACATGGAGAGTATGTGCGCCAATTGTGATTGCCGAATCGGAGATTGAACAGAGTGAAAAGAAAACACATACAAATATCCTGACAAACAAATGAAACGTACATTTAATGCATAACATTTATGACAATACGAGACTGAAAAGGGAATACATATAAGAAAACATGAATACGATCGGTCGTGTAAAGGAGAGAGGGGGCAATTTAGTTAAGAGAGTTATTCCTGTTCGTAAAAATTATATATAGGAAAGAATAAGTATTTTGGGGACACGTAACATAACGGATCTAATGACGTTTGCTTTATTCATCATGTTATAATGAGTAGTATGCTTGACCAAGCCAGATTATCAAAATGCGGTTAGTTCAGGTTAGGTACAAGAAGGAGCTTGAAGAGGCGAAAAACTTACTATTTCGCCTCTTCAAGCTCCTTCTTGTACCTAACCTGAACTAACAGTCACAGTCAACGAATAGAAACTATGCCAGCCGCGAGTTTTGTGAGAAGGAAAGGCAGAAGGTAACCGGCAAGAAAGTTGGAGCAAATAAGCAGTTGAACATGTGTGTTCAGAGCTTTTATAGGGAGTCGTTGTAGGAAGTGACAATTAAGATATTTAGCTACGAGTAGAGTCTCGTACTATATCTCAACTAAAAGTACAGGGGGCATCACAGTTATATCACAGGACTTGAATCTTTCCGATTATTAATTTATCACAAGCCTGTATCCTCCTTAATAAATACACAGGCTTCACGTAAAATACCCCTGAGATGTTGAAGTTTGCTAATGAGGCTTCGACGACTCAGCGCAGTCGTCGAACATGTTCCATGGAAACTCTGGTGAGTTCCGATACTTGTGGGGAGCACATAGATACGGTGGAAGATGCAGGGTAGTTCATAAATTGTTGGGTAGAAACTTCCTACATCTGATTAAAAAAAATCCAAGAAATTCACAAAGCCACCAATCCGTTGTAAAAGGTGATTAATTTTATGCTTTGTTGGCCAACAAAAGAACTAAGAATTAAGGAAGAGGTTAAATCTTATTTCTCTAATCGGTATGTGTTATCGACACACATGATGTGTTTTCAAGAAATATACCCTGAT
This sequence comes from Thysanoteuthis rhombus, assembly GCA_963457665.1. Classification (NCBI taxonomy): domain Eukaryota; kingdom Metazoa; phylum Mollusca; class Cephalopoda; order Oegopsida; family Thysanoteuthidae; genus Thysanoteuthis; species Thysanoteuthis major. The sequence continues at coordinate 14,076,560 of OY735215.1, forward strand.
AGAATAATTCTTTAAGTTCCATTCTATCAGGATAGAATTGTGATTACGAAAAAATTAAGGGCTGAAATTCTTCAATCAATAACCAGTGGCCATATGGGCTTTAGCAAGTGTTTAGTAACCAGTGCCAGAATAATGGGAAACCAATTCCAGAGTGTGGAACCGAAGTTTACAACTAATACTTACAGGACCCCCAAGCAAACTCTCTTCACTTCTTCTAATACGGACAGCTACACAGCTACGTCACCGTGTCCTCACCATGTGCTCCAAACGTGTATACTCCTTGTGAATGAAATGGCAATGCTTTTTACTATCCAATCGTCATGATAATCTTTCCTAATTTTCTCTCCTACGCGAAACACCCATGGATAAAACTCCATGTTCTCTGCCTTCCATGGTCTCTCCGTCGAGTATCTGTCAGCGTCAGAGAATAGCCCCCGAGTCAACTCACTTACTTGGCAGTATGGCTCACACACTGGACCTGGTTTCCATATCTATTCCTTGGTATAATCTAAGCCATACAAATTCACAAGCAGTTCAGAGAACTCCGATTCGACTCCGACGCCAGTACTTTCAGTGACAACAAAGTTCCCACCTTTTGCTATCTCTTTTCTTCTCGTCTCTTTACGCGATCGATCAGATTTGTTATCCTTATCTGTATTCTCACTTGTCATCAATGTCCTTGTATTTAATGTACGTCTTATTTGTCCATTCAAATCCTTGTATGTGTTCTTTTCACTTTGTTTAATCTCCGTGTCTACGTTCGTGTTTGGCATGCATTCTCTTTGTACATCCCCCTTTCACCTTCCTATCGCTGACGTCCCTGCTAACATCAAACCACGAGGAGGCAAAATCCTTTGTCTCCAACATTCTTTCCACTACCCATTCTGTAACCAGCTGCCTTCTGCAACCTGAACAACTGGAAGTAACTGTAACCAGCTACCATATACAAACTGCTACACCTACAACCAGAATATATTGCATGATAACTGGTAATCACCAAATATATTACCACAAAAGCTGTATTTTGATCCAGAATTCTATTTTCCAGTAAGCATTGTCAGATAGTGTAAGAACACAGGCCAGTGATGAAAGCAACTCTGAGGCAATCATCCCGGTTTTGTGAGGCATTAACTGCTTGGAAATTACATTCTTCTCCAAGTAATTGGAATCCTTGGACATTTTCATCAATATCTTCTATATATTTTGTATGCATGCAGCTACCATGTGTCGAGCGAAAATTTTGTGTGTGTGACATACAGGTTTTTGAGACGATTCACGGCTGAATCAAAAGTAATGTATTCAGTGATGTATTCACAGCTATCCAGCGAAATATAATTGATTTTTGTATCCAGTTTGTCCAAATCATTATGTATATCATAATTAGTTTTACTCATTAACTCTGAAAACGTTTGGAAACAATGACTAAATACTTTAGCCAACAAAGCAAAATTTGGAGATGTATTCAAGCCTTTGGGTTTCAGGTGTTTGTCAATGATTTTTTATGCAGAGGTTTTATTGTTCACTGAATTGTAATGAATAAAATAGGACTTTGTTTTACCTTAATAAAAGGCTTTATTAACAATATAACTTGACACGTCATCCCAAGTAGAGAGTTCCAGTCAAGGCAGGAGGTGGGTAATGCATGGAATATGAGAATACATTGATGATCAAAGGGTAGATAACTAACAAGAATAATAAGTTTGAAAGTATCCAAGATTATGTCAAGTAGAATTGAACAATACTTCTATGGCTATGGAATTTGATAAGGGCGCTACTCGCTCTTTGATCAGCGAACAAGCCTGAAGTATATTATGGTCTTTTGAAAAATGTCCTAAATTACATAACTGTCATGATAAGCTAAGGGTATAAGGTGGCTCAGCTTTGCCCATTGTTGGTGAACTAAACTAAAGAAACTAAAGATGTCTCAATTGTAGTGATTAAACCTGGCCCTCTACTACTTTGCAGAATATTTCAAAACAGTTTAATTTTCAAACTTTTCCTATTCATTCAATTTTCTATGATCAGTCCAAATTTTGGGAAGACATTTCAAATTTTTTTTCAGATCTTTCTTCTTTGGGCCTTGGAAGCTTTGAAGGAGAAAAATTCTAGTGTACAAGAATATGAATACTGTCTATTATAAAACGCAATCTATCTCTTATGCCATAGGAAGTAAGGTAGGTAAGGAAATAATCAAGTTAGACGAAGAAGGGATCATTTTGTCAATAATTCACTCAAACTGGGCTGCTGCCATTGTACCAATCCTCAAACTGCACAATACTTTCAGAATCAGCATTGACTTCAAATTGATCGCCAACAAATACCCCATTTCCAAACTGGAGGACTTATTTGCCAGTATATTGGATAGGATTCATCTTGGAACTAAACATGTCCCAGGCATATGTCCAATTACTTCTGGATAATGAATCAAAGAAATTTACTGTCAATAATAAAAATAAAGGTCTATTTCCATACAACAGACTTTGTTATGGTATTTCATTAGTCCCGGGTATCTTCTGGGCATACCAGGTGTTCTCAGTTATCAGGATGATATCATGATATGCAGTGCTATGGAAAAAAATTGAAATCAGTTATATCCAAAATGCAAGACGTGAACTAAAATCTTGTTTCAAAAATGGTTATCTTGGTTATAAAATTGATGGAAATGGTATTCATTCAATAAAGGATAAAATCAAAGCCATTGTTCATGCCCCATCGCTTAATAATATTACAGTCTTACTTGGGCATGCAAAATATTTATAGGCATTTTTGCCTGGCTTTTCTGAGGAGAAACAATAAAATGTTTGCATCACTGTTTTTGTCTAATTGGTTAACCGCTGTCTATCGTAAAAACTACAATTATTTTAAAAAAAAACAAAAAACTAAAAACTTTCCAAGCAAAAAAATATTCTATTTTTATCACAATTCAGATCAATTTCTACATCTCTGGGAAAGGTTTTTGAACCAAATAGGGATTTGCACCCAAGAATTGGAAATGAACGCGTATGTCACTAACAAACATAAACAAATATGATTTGTTTCCTTTATTTTCAATCTTGATTTTTTTGATGATGAATTATAGCACAATATTTTTATAATTATTTTGACTAGTTTTACCCTTATCTTAATTTTTTGTCGCTTTTAATCTCAACTATGGCAACCAGTTTTTTTTCAAAAGACTATTAAGAGCAATCCAGAGGAATTCACTTAAACTCAAAAGAAACCTGGTTTGAAAATACTCTGTTTAGGTCTATTTTGGTTTGCTCTTAACACTTCAAAAGCCTATTTTGAGCAATGATATGGCCCCAAAACTCACAGTGGTTTCAAGTCTGAAAATGTTCTGTTGATGCCAGTTTGAGTCCTTTTTTTCTACTCTTTTCAAAAGCCTATTCAAATCTACAGTTTAGGCCTATTTCTGTTTTTATATGTTTTTAAAAAGCCTATTTAGAATATTGCTATAACCATGAAAGTCTCTGAAACCCATTGAAATCAGTTTCCAAAGCTATGAATTCTCTGGTTAGGCTTTTTTTCAAAACATATTTAGTGCAATGCTATAGCACTGGAAAACAGTGAAAAATAACACTGCCAATCCGACATCAAAACAGGCCTCATTTTCAGTGTGAAAACCTCCAAGTGGTTAAAAGGCTTCTTCTGACCGGACAGCAAAAGAGACCTTGTTTTCAGTTGGGTAACCACTGTTTACAAGGGTTTCTAACCTTACCTAATGTCAAGTCAGGCATCATTTTCAGCTCCAAAGCCTGTTTCCAAAAGATTTATGGGCTGCTAACCCTATCCAACATCAGACCAGGCCACATTTTCAGCTTGAAAACCATAGTTCTCATGAGATTCAAACGCTGCTACCCTGACAACAAAAGACAGCTCATTTCCAGCTTGAAATCCTATTTCCATGGGGTTTAAGAGATACTTAGACTATCTAACATCAGAACAGGGCTTATTTCCAGCTTTGAATCCTGTTTTCAAGATTTCCAGGGCTTCCCACCAGATGTCAAAATAAGCTTCATTTTGAGTATGGAAACTACTCTTTTCAAATGGGTTTGAGGGCTTGAAAATGCCTTTTCCAAGGGTTTCAAGGGCTGCTATCTCAGTTTAAAAACTACTGTTTCCAAGGTGTTTAATGGCTGCTGACCCAACCACAAAAGATTCCTTATTTTCAGCTGATAGACCAACCCAACTTCATGTGACGATTCAGCTTGAGAATGGGTTTCCAAATGGTTTAATTCCAATGGTTTTAAGACACCCCATTTTCACTTTAAAACACTCCAAGGTTTTATAAGGCAGCTAATCTTATCCAACATCAGAACAGGCCTTATTTACAGCTTGAAAACCAGTTGAGTGTTCCCAACCTAACCTCAAAACGGACATTGTTTTCAACTGTTTCCAAGAGGTTGAAATCTGATGTTGGAAGAGGCATCATTTTCAGCTTGAAAACCTGTTTCTAAGGAGCTGCTAATCTGACAACAAAAGAGGCTTCATTTTCAGCCTGGAAAAATGGTTTTCAAGGGATTTTAAGTTTACTAACCCTACGTTTCAAAGGTCTTTCAAATCTGCTAACATTACCCTACATCAGAAGACGTCTCATTTTAAACTTTGAAAACTGGTTTCTGAGGGGATTAAAGGATGCTAATCTAATGTTGAAAGATGCTGCATTTTCAGTCTGAAAAACTAGCTCCTAAATCAATGTCAGTTTGAAAATAACTGTTTCCAAAGAGTTTAAAGGCTATCACAACTTCAAATGATGCCTGGCATAATTTTCATTTTCAAAACCATTGTTTCCAAGGGGTAAAAATGCTGCTAATCCAAGGTCAAAAGACACCTAATTTTCAGCTGGGAAACCTGTTTCCTAGGAATATAAGGTCTGCTACTCCAATATCAAAACAGGTCTCACTTTCAGCTTAAAAGTTTTTTAGGGCTGCTGATCTAACCCAACATTAGAACTGGCCTCATTTGAAGCTTTAAAACCTGTTTCCAAGAAGTTTCAGAGCTACTAATATGATGTTGGAGGAGGCCTTTTTTTCAGCTAGGAAACCATGATTTAAGGCCTCGTAACACTACATCAAAGCAAACCTGTTCCAAAGGAATTTAACTGCCACTAGCCTGCTGTCAAAAGAGACTTCATTTTCAGGTGAGAAGCCACTGTTTAAAAGGCATAAACCAGCTTTTTTTAAAATTTCACAATCTGTTTCCAAGGGGCCTAATTTTCAGTTAAGAAACCAGTGTCCAAGCAGTTTATATCCCGACCTAAAAAGCAGTCTCATTTTCAGTTTGAAAACCTATTTCCAAATGGAATAATGCTGTCAAACTGGTATCAGTTTGAAAATTAATGTCAGCAAGGGGTTGAAGGGCTGCTACTGCTACTCAATATCAGAATAGGTCTCAGTTTTCAAACCTGTTTTGAAGGGGTTTCAGGGATGCTAAGCCATCATCAAAAAGGTTGCTAACCCAACATCAAAACAAGTCTCATTTTAAGTTTGAAAATAACTGTTTCCAAGGGATTTAAAGGTTGCTAACAGTGTATTTTGTCAATGTGGAGCCAGGTATTTAGCATTTTACAAGGAATTTTCATGTACATCGTGTTCAGAGAGTCAACTTCAGATTCTCCTACTACAAAAGAATAGACCAACCTACATTTGAGCAGCACAAACTCATGGGACTCATCTTGAGGTGAGGAGGCATTTGGTAAATAAGAAAGAAGTTTGGTAATTTGCTGCATTTAACAAACATTGTTTGGTAAATCCAATGGCAGTTTGGTTCTATTTTTGACTTTGCCTTACACAATTCAGGAAATAGTAATGATAAAATGATAAGAGCATCACTATGTTGAAGCAGCTACCCTATTGGTGGTAGGTTAGATTCTTGCAGCAGCCCCATTTTCTTCAATTGTTTGTTCTATTTATGAAATCTAAATTGAGTGATATATTTACCGTGTGGAAATCATTTTAAATAAGTTTCTATGTATTATAATGCAATTTATAATTCATTCTGTTGGACCAAATATATCCATTTCTTAAATACATGAATAAATCTATGTGTTTTTTTAGTAATGCATTGAAAAAAAATAAAAACTTCAGCTATTACTAAAAGTATGATTTCTTGTCCTCAAACATTAAGACCTGTGGGAAGAGATTCCATGAGGTAGAAGCATACATGAAAGAAAAAAAAATCCACTCAGATTTAATGCAGAAAAGAAATTGAGTTGTACAAAAAGATCACCAAAATTCTAGATATCCTGGGAAGTAGGCAAGTTGTGAAAAGTGGGTCTGGCATATACTCTTGGAACGCCGCAGGATTCAGGTTCGTTTCAGATGTGATATAGGATAGATAAACCCTGGCGGACATTATAACAACCTGTTAAGAGACAGAAACTTGAAATTAACACTTGAAGTATTAAGAGAGAGAAAAAAAAAAAAACAGATCATAAGATAAACAGCTGATGTGTTGTTAGTATATGAAAATTTCAATCGGATTTTTAAAAATTCTTTCGATTTTTTGCTATTTTTATGTTGAAATATAAGCAAGATGTATTTAAACTCAGACATTTTTTTCGATGTCCTAGGGTCAGAATTGTATGGAAAATGTGTTGTTACTTAACAAGTTATGCAATTTTCTATCATTCCATTTTCTTGGTCGATTCAAAACTGCACAACTTATACATAGCTAAAAAATAACTCGATGGGACAGGACATTATTTCAGCTAGGGGTCAGAATGAATTATGAGACAGCTCAAGGATTAAGACAAAACAGGTGGCAAAAAAAAAATGGATCCCGTGAACCTAAATTTTCGCCTGGACCATCTCTAGGTAGTACTATAAACTAAAAATGGGAAAAATTTAGCCAACTTTTTCAGTTTTCGAGGGTTTGTGGAATCTAATCGAACTACATAAGCCACGGGAAATATTTTTTCATTATTTTCACTTGAGATCGATAAACTGAATTTTAACCGAAACTTTTGCTTTGAGAATATTTTGGGGGTCAGCTACAATCATTCTTTTTTGTTGCAAATCCCCAACAAATTAAGTTTAATAAATGTAAATGTCAAACTTTTATCAATTATTTGTTTTAGAGTCTTAGTATATAGTTATTCTATTTGATAATCGGGCTTTAAATGGGTATAAAACATATTTAGCCATTAATCAACCGGATGTGGAAAAGATTTAGCCGACTTTAGCCAATTTTTCAAAAGTTTTAGCCTGAAAAAATCAAATTTGAATTGGCAACACTGTACTGACACATGATTCAAAATGGCGCCTGCTATGTGCTGGTTACAACGACATGTGAGCTCTCATTCCAGGCATTTACTGAAAAAACAGGTAAAGCTGACATTAAGAATTTTGTCTTTAGTACAAAAAATAGTGATACGCTAACTGGTTAAAGTAAACGTAAAAGTATTTTTTGGATTGACTGTGACGTAAGTTATAAAATAGTAGTTACATGGTCTGCGCCCTTCAGTGTGTAGGTTACCTGTGTTCAGACACCAATATACTAATCATACAGTTCATAAACTAATCTCTTCTCTCGGCTTATTCAGGTATTTTTTTTCCTGTGTTTACGTCATATTTATTTTCTGTCGAAATTTAATCCTTTTTTTTTTTTTTTCATTTCTTGTAGTTGGTCGAATTGAAACTTCTTATTGTTAGGGACAATTATAACTAAAAATAAGTTTATTAACGTAACTTGATAGACAACAGGTGGGTGGATTTGGACCGGGATAGGCTAAATATTCTTCATAGGGTTGGGGGCTGGAAGCACTCTCTCCTCCCTTGAATTATTCTATCCCACCTCGTTAAAAACCGCTAATGTTTGATCAGGTCTTATTGACTACCCCTCTTTCGTCCAGCGGGTATCAATTAAGTGAACTTTGGGCCTGCTTCGACGTGTCTTTCTTTTTAAAATCATTTTTCACTTTTCAGAATCTTGAATAAAGCGCCATTTGTGGAAAGTGACATCGACCTTTAGGCTTAAATTGGGCCCTAAAGGGTATGGAACAGTAACATTGTAAAATTCTAAAGGTTTTATTAGCTTCGTGTGTAAACTGGGATTTTACAGTTTGAACTCAAACAAATATCTTATGATGTCGCTGTTTTTATAATTCAATGAAGTTGAAAATGAATGAAATTTTGACTAATCTACCAATTATACTGTTTTACCATGTTTTTTTTTTATAGACTCTTGAACGATTGCATGTGCGTCAGGGTAATTCCCCCCCCCCCCCGAGATGAACACAGAATAGGTAGCGATGACTTCTAAAGGTCAATTTCGGCCTCTTAAAAACTAACGGAGATGGCTGCACCCTAAAGCTACAAATGTATGCGTAAAGGTATCTTGACCTTAAGATGAACATAGGATAGGTGGTGGTGACCTTTAACGGTCAATTTGGCCTTTTTGAATCTAACACACAGCTGCATGCACCCTCAAGTAGAAATGTGGCAAGAAATTTCAAATTATCTCAGTGAAACTTGGTTTCCCTGAAAGTGCTTTCCTGTGAAAAGCTACAGCCTATAGCAGACAATGTATTTTCATGGCTCATTGCTATGTAAAGGCTGCAATTTGTGTACAAGGGTATCTTGACTCTAGGATGAACTGAGAGTAGGTTGTGCTGAACTCTGGTGATCCTAAGGGTCAATTTAAGGTCAGGTTAATTTTGGCCTGCATTTTCAAATCTGAAGAAGACCCAAAGGTGACCTCTAAAAATCAATGGAAGGTCTGGCCATTTTTCACATTTTTAAAACAAAGATGTCTGCACCCTGCAGGCTCTAAATTATGTGTACAAGTGTAACTTGACCAAAGCATGAACATAGGTTGGGTGGCGTTGTCTTCTGTTGACCATTAAAGGTCAATTCAGGCATTTTCAAATGCAGAGTGCCACCCAGAACAGATATGTTCTTTGTATGTTCCTATAACTTTCACGCACAACTGTTCACGAATAACACCCAAACAGTGGACAAACGTTAAGGCAAGAACAAGTGTTCGTTTCCAAACATTCCACAAATACTCATTCAAATAGTAGCGCACAGTCTATGAACAATGTTTAATGAGCATTAATTGTGTGCTTATATTTGCTATTCCTTTTATTAATTGAAAGATATTTTTAAAAAGTATGTCAAATCATTCAGTCAAAGATATATTTTAATTGTTGATGAAACATAATAACATTATTGCTAATTTGTGTGACTACTATTTACCCTCAGTTAAATTTTTAGGTTGCTTTTCCTTAATTTTTTTAATCAACCTGAATAGAGTTACAATTAAAAATTACCTTTGACAGACTCATGCTGGTAAAAATCATCTTTAGGTAAATGTTATTATGCACAGAAGAAGCAAATAGAAATTTTATACTTGTTTTAAAATCTGAAAAAATGAAATTTTCCTTATTTAAATATATCACGGTGAAAAGGAAAGTCAATAGATTCTTGGATAAAAAAAAAAAAAAAGAAATGAATCAAGTCTAGCTGAAAGTTAAAAGTAGTCTGTCATATAAATGATAATGGTTTTGAATACCTCCGTCGAATAAAATTAAATGAAAAATATCTCTATTTACCCACTTATTTCATAACAGATAAAGACTAAGATTCTTTGCCTCCACACATAAGCTCTCTGGTGCTTTGTCACACTCTGAAAGAGATATACATTGTGTTTTTATCTGTACAATTAGGGAGATGCTTCAGTGAAACAATGAAGGAATGAGAATTCTAATTGTGAAAATTGAAATTATGAATAATTCTAACTGGTAACTTATCTGCTAGAATACATGAAATCATATATAACCCAAAGTCCAGTTATAAAAACTGGTCATGAAATTGTTTAAGATTAATGGGACATGGCCTTATGCTCATTTGATAAACCTCTTAGTGCCAACTTTAGGATTGCTATAGCAGCTTAACTATGCTTTCTTAAGCTACTGTATGATAGTAAATTTAGAATATATATTTTTTTTATTTGAGTTATTGAGTATTAAGATAAAATTTGATTATATTTAACATATATAAAAATTGCACGCAAGTGGTTAGGTTGAAAATAAAAAGTTCACTTTATATATGGCACATGGCAGTGATGATTCATTTCAATTATTTTGACAGAATTCACTGGCACACATGTACCACATAGATCACTCCATTTTTTGATATCACAGGATAGAAAATAAAATTTTTATCCAAACAAATTGAATTTTGAAGACCAGAAAGTAAATTACTTCACTAAGAACTTTCTGCCTACCATAGTGTGCATGTCCAGCTCCTTCCGGCTTGTTTGGTTTAGACAAGCATGATAAATTTTTTCTTTGAAAATTGTTCAGTTGTTTCATTTATCAAAACAGTACGTTCAGATTATTAATTACATTCTGTTAAGCCACTGTTCATTTGTGTGCAAACTTGAAATAAACAATGTTTTTTTTATTCTTTTTTTTTATGGAGATGATTTGACAATTTTCGATAGGGATTTTGTATATACTATTTTCCTTTTTTCTTTTTTTTTCTTTTTGCTAAAAAGTTTATATGGGTGGTTAGAAAGATAATTTGATGCAAGTTTGGAACAACCCAAACATTATATGAATATATTCATCTGTTAGTGCACAGGCCAAACATCAGAAAAACAGAAGAACATTCGCCTGCTGTTTGTGACAGCTGGTTTCTGAGTGGGTCCTTTACTTGATGCCTGGATGGACATAGGATAGATGGCATTGACCTCTGAAGGTCATTTCAAGGTCAGGTCTATTTTGGCTTTTCCTCCCCTACTTGTGATCAGGTCTCTGTTATAATTTACTTCATGACCTCTAAGTAGTGATTACCCCCTCCTCCCACTAATGTCGGATACCTCAGCTAGTAAATAAATAAATGGCTAAATATTATTTGTTTTTGTTATCCATAATATGAAGTTAAATACTGTGTAATATGAGTTATTTTTTAAAAGCAAGTTTTTTGTTTAATGGATGTCTTGAATATCAGTATTGAATATAATCCTAAAATAGAAATCCAAATTACTCCTTTAACTCAAAGTTATAAAATAATTATTTTTATGACTTTATTTGGGTTTACAATAAGTGCCACCATCAAATGTTGTAAAGAATTTTCAAATATTTGAATGTTTTTAACAAAAATCTACTCTTGACTCGTATCTTTTCATTTATTGATATGTCTGCATCATGGGCTACATTTCTATACTTTGTTACCTACTTCCAAATTTGCTGTGCAGTACCTTATAAGATTCACAAGCAAAAATAACCTTTACCTGTATGAATTTAAATACATTAAAAGAATTGACGAAGAATAATTTGTTTACTCAGAGGCTAGAATAGAATGAAATGGACTAATCATCCTAAGAAGATGAACAAGATGAAAATTTACAATTAGGCACATTTTATTTTGTATCTTAGCTGATATTTTTTTTCTTATTTCCAATATGAGGATGGAATTAGTTGAGTTCCTAACTTTTTCTAAGTAGTAATTCTTTCTATAATTTTTTTCTTTCTTTTAATAATAGATTGAAATGTCTTAAAATGTGTAACTTCAATAGAATTATTTAAGATTTTATTGTACCTAAAGCGGAAGATCTTTTCTATTACTTAGAAGTAGTTGAGACTTTTGTCATCTTCAATTTAACAGTCAATAAAAAAAATGGTCATACTAGGTTATAAAATAATTTTTACAATCAGATTTCCTAATGCTTCGATAAGTAATATTAATGTGTGGTGTAGACAAAGTGAAAAATTTGTATCAGTTCATTTGACTTGTGTGAATTACAATGCCAAAACAGATTGAATTGTACTTTGTACATTGAATGTTTTCAAGGTTTAGTGATTTCAAAATGAGGTGAAAATTGTTATCTCAGGCGAAAATGTTCTTTTCATGTTCAGCTGGTAACCACTATTTTGAATGCTTGTCTCTAGATAAGCATTCACCTAAACTTTTCTGGATATAGACTCATTCATTTAGATTATCTATCAATTTTTTTTCATTTTCTTGAATAAAATTTTAGATTATGTAGCCATTTGAATCGTATATGGATACATTCTGTGTCTTTCTTGCTTGCCATCTTGTTTATTGCTATCTCTATGTGTATGGTTCATGTTGATTTTAGCTGCTTGACCCATATAATTATCATGTAGAAGAAGCTTATTCAAAAAGAGAATTTCGAACAATCTTATTCAAGAAGATACATGAATGTTCATACCTGAAGTGATGTATCAACTAAGATATAGCTATGTGTCTAGGTCGTGGTTCTGCTAGTATGGATGCAACATAAGTTAATTAATAAGTGAAATGTACACACTGCACAACATAAGATACCATGACACATACAGATTTACCTAAACTTTCATATTGTACGTACGTCTTCCTTGCCTTTCCAAGGAAAAATGAAATGTGTTTTTTTTCCACCAAGTCATGGTGTCTGCTCATCTACCTTCTTCTTACTTGGCCTGTCTAGAGAATTTGCAACAAATATGACATATACGTGGTGTTCTCTCTAGCATTCTAACAATGACAGAAATTTTCATTATCAGAAGTAGAGCCATAGAACTGCAATGACTCCTATTCCTATCATCCATTGTTAATGGGATTTAAACTCTTATGGGGATGTATCTGTGATTGGATGTAATTCGACTTATGACTACAATAACTTTTTAAATGTTTGAAAACAATAATCCTATATTCTGCTGTAATTATTCTACAATGACTACCTAATTTTTCCCTTGAAAGTGTTACACTTCAAGTGAAAGATTAGGTAGTTTGATAGGAAGAGAGTGAGAGAGAAGTAGACCTCTTGGAGTCATAGTCAGCCATCTTAGATAGCTGGAGTAAAGGAAAAGAAGATGGGAGGAGGAGAGCGGGTGAGTAAGAAAGGAATTTCCTGATTCTGTATTAATTCTTTTGGACATTAAATTCTATATTTCCCAAGTTGATTATTAGATTTTTTTTCAATTTTTTTAAACAAAACCTTTAGGGAAAAAATGTATAATGATTTGTATGTTTTATCACTTCACCAACCCAATTATGTTTTGGTTGGAAAACATTTTATGATGATGATTACTGCAGTTTCTACCCTTGTGCATTGAAACAATTTTTTTGAATGTTCAATATTTTAGCTCCCACTTGTCAATAATTTTGTGCGATGGCTGAACCTGCAGGAATATCAGAGCAAGATGCTGATGGCCAGTCATGGCATCAATGTACAGAAGAACCATGTTGTTGATACTGCTGTTAATTCAAGCTCCCTTGCGAAGAACATGAGTATGTTTGTTTTTTTTTTCTTAAATATTTGCCTCCAGAATTCAAATGCACTGGGTGATTTATTTATTATTTTTAAAAAGAGATAACATATTCAGATAAATTCATTGCATCTTTGTTCAGTCATCAAAATATTTTCATTGGCTTTAAGCAACCTTTCAGATAAATTATGTAGTCTTTCAGAAAAGAATGATTTTGGTTTTCATTTAAGGAATTTTTCAATTATCTTGAACTTCTTGGAACTGCTGATCAGACAAGGAATGCTGCAGAAAGTGAAACAAGTGATAAACTGAAGGTGAAAGGTGTGTAGAAAATTTCCCATCTCAGCTTCCTGATCATTTGATAGCATTAACTGCACGAGGACCGATGTCATGCAAAATAAACAACTTCTTTGCCCTGAAAACTAAAAGGTCCTTTCTATTTGTCTCTCTGAATCCCAATAAACAAAGGAAAGATTTTTTTCCCCTGATTCTTTTCAGGTCATGAATCTTGGATTATCCTGGAACTAGGTAGTTTTTCCATTTTGTATTCTGGTGATAAATTCATTTTTTATCACCAGTGACAATCTTGTCCAAAAATAATTTTTTCTGTTTCCAAGCAAGGAGAGATAAGTGTTTAAATGCTGACCAATGTTTATTTCTGTAGGTTCCTGAGAAATCCTTTTTTCTAGCTTCAGATTTTTTTAAGGCTTGTAAAAGTGTAAATACTGCAGTATTGCAGAAGCAATAAAGAGCTGGGTAAACTTCAAAGATGTTTTAAGATTCTAATATTTTGCATAAGATATCATTGGGAACTTTTGCATCCACCTGATTCATAGTTGAGAGAAATTACTTGCAACCATGTTAGGTTCTTTACTTAGGCTGTGGTATGTGTGTTTGTAGATGTGTATATATTTGAAAATATGGTTAAGTGATACACTAACCGTATAACAACAGGAGATCATTTCAAATAAAAGTTTCAATATAATATAGACAATTTGTAATCATTCTGTTGGATCATATATATCAATTTCTCGATGCATATGTTTGAAAATCACTGACTTTTTTTTTTTTTTTTTTCTGTGTGTAGATTTCTGTCCATTTGTCATACTATTTCAAGCTAATATATAAAATTAAGAAGCACTACTATGATTAGGGAGTCAAAATTACTTTTACATTGGGCTGGTGCAATTTCTAATGAAGGTGATTGTTTTTGATTAATAAAATTTTACTTGATTACATTGACATCTTTTATCTTCTGGAAAATATGGTACTTTCTGAACAACCTTAGTCAATTTCCTACAATAGTTAAAAGTTATCTGAATATAAAAGAAAAGAATGCCTCTTTCATAGAATATGATATAAATTTGTGTTGAAGTTTTATGACAATAATTTTGGTGATTGTTACAGGTCAGGTTTTTTTTCATTTTATAATATTCAGATAAGGCTAGAAATCATTTAAAAAATTTTTGTGCTCCCCTTATCCAAACTTGAAACATTTTGTCTTTTTTCTCTTATAGCAAATGTTTTATACTCATTATGGCTGAAAAAAACCCGGGAATTTGTCAATTTTCTGTACTTTGAAAATCTTTTTCTTACGCTGTAACAAATATGTTTGATATTATTTCTATTGATATTTGGACCATCCTCATCTTGGTTGTTTTTCATACAACGTTTCGGCCATTGCACTCTACGGCCTTCATCAGGTATCATCTGGTAGATGTGGGGAAGTAACGAACCGAACCCTTTATTTATCCGACGGGGGTTTATTGACCGTACTCCCCTCTTAGCATTAGTAGTGTTGTTATACTGTCTCACACTAGGATCGAACCTAGAACCATCAGATTAACGTTGTATGAAAAACAACCAAGATGAGGATGGTCCGAATATCAATAGAAATAATAATAATACCTCATCTCAAAAATTCAAAGATATACTAAATATGTTTGAGTTAAGGTATGGGCAGGTTATTTGTTACCCCATGAAATACTTGTTAAAGGATGAAACCAACAATCCTGGCTTCAATGCACTCAATAAGGCAGTTGTATCAAATACTTCAGAAGGGGAATCTGTCAGTAAATATCTTATAAACTTGTTGAGCGATGCTTGGGGTATGCAATTGATCGTGTTAAACAATATTAAATTTCATACGGGAAGAATTTTACTTGGCCACTTACAATCACTAACTCAACTGCATTCATATCATTTTAAAAGATACACTAGCGCACAGTTTTCTTTGTTTTCTTTAATAAAAAAAAGGAGTTATTCTTCAATTGGGTTTTTTATATTTGAATTCAAATTTTTTAATTTGGGATCGTTAATTTAGATAATCTTCAGATATGGGAATAAAAATACGGACCTATCCAAGGTGCCTAAAAGTCCTTTTCATTTTGAAGTTGATAACTCTTTTTTTAGTAATAGCATCTTTGGGGTGAAATTTGTTTCTTGCTAATTTCACTTTTGGTGAACTGTTAATTTCAGATTGTGAAGAATATGTTGTAAAAGCACAGATTTTGGCTGGTGGACGTGGCAAAGGAGTGTTCCAACCAAGTGGCTTTAAAGGAGGTGTTCATCTAACTAAAGAGTAAGGAAATTATAAACTTATTTGTCAAAATTTCAATGAATTTGCTTTTTCTGATAAACTTTTCAAAAATTACTTTTATTCATCTGAATATTGATAATTTCTTGAGCTTAACTTAGTACGGGACAAGGCTAAATTTGGAGAAAATAGGTGTGCTAATCAGTCAGGTGGAGAAGGGCTGTTATGAAAATCTGCTTTTAAAATCCTATATTCTCACTGGACTCTAACACACTCTGGTGAGGAATATGCAACTATCTCAGCCACCAAGCAGGCCCTAACACTTTATTTTTTCCCACCCAACATGGACATTTTCTTTGAACATTCATATAATTTTTGCATGCAATGTTTGCTAACAGCCCCCAAGCAGTAAACAGACATGTAGGCAAGAACAATTACCATGTGCTCACAATCAATGGCAGTTTCTTGCGTGTGCATAATTGTTTTTCCTTTTAATGGAGAAATATTTTTAAGTAGTGTCAAACAAATGTAATCAATTTTATTCAATGAAATATTATAAATCATTATTTTCAATTTGTACAACTACTACATACCCTTTTGCTTAGTTTTTTAGTTAAATTTTTATTCTTTCAACTTTTTTTTTTTTTTTTTAAATCAAGATAATTTCCTTCAACATCCTTCAGGACTTACCTCCCAGCCGTAAAAATCCTTCAAGAATCAACTTGAGGTAATGTTTATATGCACAAAAGATGTGAATAGAAATTTTATTTTTGAAATTGTAATAAAAATCTTCAATACGGTGGAAAAAGGAGAAAAAGTAAATAGATCCTTGGAGATGTTTCTGTAACCTTTATTCAGGCTGTTTGAAAAAAAAAAGAAATAAACCAAGTTGAGCTGGAGGTAAAAAGTTGTTAGTCATGAAATAAAAAATGATTTAAAATACTTCCTTTGAATAAATCAAATGAAAATTATCTTTATTTGATACCCATTTATATCATTACAGTTAAGCCACCCTCTCAAAGCAAAATTAGGACTAAGAATTTATTTGTCTTAAAATCTTTTTATTTAAAATCAATGAACTGTGCTTCCACGTATAAGCTCTCTAATTCCTTGTCACTATGTAATGGGACCCCTGAGCGAGTCTATGCCTCCTTTGCCGGTTGGTTAGTGCGACGCTGGTCAGGCTGTAGATGACTGGTTGCTGTATCTCTGCCTCAAGTCACTACTACCTCCTCCATACTGTGTCCAGATCTGAGGGGGTGCAGCTGTCTACTAAAAGACTCTGTGGCGCTGGAACAAAGACCCCCCCCCCCCGAGGCATCACAAGTTGAAAAGGAACAATCAACATTTATGTCAGTATTATTAGAGGTTGACTGATCAAAATAAATGGGTGAGGACACTATGGAATTACTATCAGTCTTTCGGGTTATCTACTTGATATCTCTTAGTAGGTGTGTTGGTATCATTATCATCATCAGTCTTTTAATGTCTGTTGTTGGACATAGACCTCCCCAAGGATCCACCAAATTTCTCTATCATGGGCGTCACAGAGCCAGTATTTTCTGAATTTGTTTAGTACATCTCTCCATCTTATATTTTGTTTTGGATGTGATCTCTGGGGATCCATGTGAGTCGTGATGTCCATTGGTTGTCCGTCATTCTCGCAACATGACCAGTGCATTGCCATTTGAGTTTTCTAATAGATTCTATAATGTCTCTGGCGATGTTTTCTACCTGATATATTGTGCTGTCTTGTGATCTCTCCATGTGAGGTTGAGCCTGATTCTCTCGTGTGCATGCTGCATGCTTCTCAGTTTACAGGTCTGTCTCTTGATTAGATTCCATGTTTCAGCTCCATAAGCGACTATCGGGAAGATGCATTGGTTGTATACTCTTCTTTTTAAGATTAATGGGATCGTCGTTCTTTTGAAGGTTGAGCTTGCTCTGCGGAAGGTTTGCCATCCTTGGGTGATTCTCCGCTTGATTTCTCCTTCTTTTGTGGGAGAGATTTGTTGTCCTAGGTGTATGTAGTGCTCTACTTTCCCCAGTTTCACTTTGTCAATTTTGACAGTTATGTCCTTATTCTCGAGGTGATCGTTGCACATGACTTTTGTTTTACTGAAGTTCATGTGTAGGCTGACTCTTTTGTTTTCTTTGTTTAGTTCATCTAGCTTTAGTTGGAGGTTGTGTAAGTTTTCTGTGAAAAGGAATATGTCATCTGCAAATCTGAGGTTGCTAAGATATTCGCCGTCTAGTTTGATTCCTCTATTCTCCCTGTCCAGGTTATGGAAGATCATCTCAAGGTAGACTATGAAGAGTTTGTGTGAGCTGGTATCACCTTGTCTTACTCCTTTTTGGAGCTGGAACGGTTCAAAGTCTTTATGTAGCCTGATAAAGGAGTTGCTGTGATTGTGTATATGTTGCAGCACTTTGACGTATACAAGGTCTACACCTTGTAGGTTGATGGCCTACATGACCCTAGGGATTTTTACAGAGTCGAATGCTTTCTTGAAGTCTATAAATGCTACAGCAAGTGGCATTTTTTGTTCTGCTGCTTTCTCTTTCAGCTGATTTATTGAATGGAGATGGTCCATAGTCAAGTAGCTTCTTCTAAATTCAGCCTGTTCCCGTGGTTGGTTTTCATCTAGTGTTTTAGTGATCCGGTTGGTAATGATTTTTGTGAACAGTTGATGAATGCAGTTGAGTTGGCTTATAGGCCTGTAGTCTTTGGGGTTTCCTTTTTTTATGTAGAAGCATTATGATTGCCATGTCTTGAGTTCATTTGGTATATTTAGTGGTTGTGCTTTGGTGTGGAACATTCTCCTGTGTTCTTTATTGGTGTTTACTTGCATCTTACATCTTACCTTTCTTTAGCTGCTTCCTATGTTTACTTGGTTTCATTTTTGGTTTCATGGTTAAGACTCTTCCAAGTCCATTTTCTATTGGGTTTCTTTTTGAAGAATGTATTCATGATTTTCAAGTCGTTTATGGTTGCAAAGTTCACAAAGCCCCCCACTCACTCATTCAGTCTTTTGCATCCGAATTCCCCAACGCTGTGTTTGTTTCCTTGTCCTACTTGTGCATTGAATTCACCCATGATGATGTTGAAGCATTTTTTGGTATATTGTAATAGGGAGTTCGAGTTATAAAAGTTCTTCTTGGGTTGATTGTGAAGTGGGAGTGTACACTTGGATGGCATTAAGCTTGCACCTCTTTGAGAGTTGTATGGTGACACTGGCTGTGTGGTCTTAGATAGCATTGAAAGCTACCACGTCTTCTACGTCTTTATTGATGAGAGAGCCTACTTCACTTTGTTTTATTTTTCTCTCTTCCATAGCTGTACAGAAGATATTTGCTTTTCTTCTCCAAGTTTTCTCATTTTGCTTATACCGATGATGTCCCATTTGATGTGTTTGATTTCATTCTCTAGATGGGTTATATGAGAGTCTTTAGAGAGTGTTCTGACATAGTAGGCGCTAATCTATAGTTTTGTTTTCTTGATGAGGGTTTTTGGGTTTGGGTTTTGTTTAGGTGGTCGCTGTTGGGGCACATCACTCCCACTCAAGGTATGTGATGTGGCTGGGCGTTTTGGCACCAATGACCCAGAAAGAACAGGCATTTTTCTGGTATCGTGTTTGGGTAGTCGCTGTTGGAGCACATCATCCCCACCCAAAGTGAGTGATGTGGCTGGGCCTTTTGGGACCAAGGACCCAGCAGGAATGGCCAGTATAAGTTTTATCATGTGGATCATAGGGAGTGTTGGGCCATGCCCTGCCATGCTGGCACATGGCGTGTTGGCTAGGGGTCTGGTGGAGTGGTCTCTGCTGGTGTTGTGGTCTCTGCTGGTGTTGTGGTCTCTGCTGGTGTTGTGGTCTCTGCTGGTGTTGTTTAAAGTGACCTTCGAGCTATACCGGCTCTTAGCGCCCATTCTATCTGCTCTTAGTGAGTAGCAAATTGGCGTGGGTGTATGAAACGTGGTGTAAAATAATGGATTAAGAGTGAAGGTTTTGGAGGCTTATTTCTCTTCTTTTTTTTCCGTTACATTTCCTCTCATGTTGTCTCTTCGGTCTTTCTGGATTACCCAGCCCAGCTAACCAATGTGTAAAATACCTAGTTGAATATAAGAATATGAGAAATTCGATTGTACTCATCCTGTTCTTGTTGCAGCATTGGTATTTTGGGGATTTCTTTTAACAGTTGAAAAAATTTGAATTTTTCTTCTTTGCGAAATAGTTCATGTCCAACTCCCGCCAAGAATTTACTACTTTGATGTGTCTATCTTTGAATCTAATTTAATATTTGTTTTTATGGCCAGTTGAGGCATAGGGATTGGGGGGCAAACATGGATTCCCCTTTTTTGTTTTTGTCTTTTGTTCTATTTTCATTTTGGGGGTTTAGACTATTCAGTGCTAGAATATTTCCCCGACTCCGTTTTTTTTAAAAACCTCTCAAACAAAGGTGATTAATCATTCATCTGGATTCTGTCTAGGCCTCGCTCATCCGACCCTTCAGTGCAAAAGTATTTTCCCAACTTGGGGATTTTTAAACCTCTCAAACAAAGGCGATTAATCATACATCTGGATTCTGGCCAAAATCCTATACGTAACCATTCAGATTTGTAAGTACACTCAACCTCGCAAGGTCATCTTATTTCCACTTTCAGACTTTTCCAATTAACCCTTCATTTTCATCATGTCATTTTTTAAATTGACCCTTCTGTTCTATAGTGTTGCAACATCACAGTCTGAAATAGAAATGAATTGTGCTTTAGTTTGTACAATTAGGGCGATAATTCGATTAATCAAATGTAGGAATAAAAATTCTATGTGTAAAAATAGAATTCTGTATGCCTTTTTTAGTGCATGCATGTCCTACTACTTCCAGTGAGCTGTCTTAGTTGTTATTGTTCTCATTGTATACGAATTTGACATTTGTATATGAATTTGAAATGAATAATGATGGGGTTTTTAAATTCTTTTTTTGTAGAAATGATAAGTGATAATTTTCCTTGAAATCTTACATTTTCTGGGTCATTGCATTTTTTATTTGCTTTTTTTGCTGAAAAATGTTACAGAAATGAATAGAAACATTAGGCCCATGTTTGAAATACCTTAAATGTAATACAAACGTTATTCACTCATTTACACACAGGCCTAATGTCAGAAAAATAGTAAATGAATGTTCTGCTGCTGATTGCAAATGCTTACTTCTGAGTGGGTTTCATTGTATCCAAGAAAGAGAGACTTTACAATAACAAATCTCATGTAGAATTTTGTGTGAAAATTGCTGCCTAATGCTATTCAGCAATGTGGTCTGACTAAAAAAGGTTAATGACTGGTGGGATCAAAGGATAATGCGTTGCTAATCATCTACGTGTTGCAGAATTGGATGATCAACTAAGTACACATCATCAGCTACTGATGTGGATTTTTGGCCATGGAATGCATAATTGAAACCATTACAGCATTCATAGAGTATTTTGCTCTAAGCAAAATCTCTGCTTTTTGAGTGCCCAGCACTTGAGCACTGCTGGAAGTGGATGTATGATTTGAAATAAGGAAACCATATCCCTTGTTTGACTTCTGCTCCACTCAACACATAGATATTGCTACCACAGAATAGCTAATTGTCTCTTTCTACTACTACTACCACTGACTGAAAATGATGGTATGTGTTCTTCAAACCTTATATTATTACACTATATAACTCCTGCGCTAGTGAGCCCAAATTCTTTCACTTTCCAAAAATTCTTTTACTCTCTCTCGATGAAAATTCGATTTGAAAAATTCTGCCACTTATTTAATTTTTTTTATTTTGTAACACCTACCCTCCAACCTCTTTTTCACTGTCCTAAATGGCTAATATTGATTTTTTTATTCTAATCAGAAAATTGTTTCTGCATTTACATTTTGCTCAAATCATCATTGTTTAAGTATCTTTTTTCTTTTTAGTGCTAACAAGGTGGAAGAATTGGTAGCTAATATGTTGGGCAATCGTCTTGTTACTAAACAAACACCTAAAGAAGGTGTTATCGTCAACAAGGTGAGAAAGATCTCCAATGATACTTGTTTTTTCAGTTGTACTTTCTATTCTGCTAACCATTTTTTAAAGATATGAAATATCTCTTTAGTAAATAGGCAAAAATAATTGCAAACCTATTTTAATCAACTTTAGTTATTTTGAGACCACTGATGAGTTGGGAAACTGGGTATTATAATTATATATTATATATATGTATAGAGGGCTGCTAGAAAAGTTTTTATATTCAGTAGTTGTGACCCAGGAATGCTATATATAGAAATCCTTATTGAAAGCTCTAAAAGTGAATTTAATTCCTGAAGACTATTTCAAAAAATCTAGAAAAATTTATTTTGTTTTATGATTGTATTTGTTGGTGTTAATTGTACAGCTTCAAAAAACATGTGCTAAACTGACTTTCACCTTAAATGTTTTCAATATTATTTTACCTTCTGTGTGATTATTCCATTCCAAATTTTACTCTAAAGGAATACTCTTAATATTTTATTTTATAAAGGCATCCTCCTCATCAATTAGTAGTTTTTGTGGCAAATTCTGATAGAGAGGGAATGAAACAATAATCATACTGGTATTTTAGCATCAACTGTATTCCACTTATCTTCATTTTATGAAATGTAAAAGAAAAGAAAGCAATTGAGATGAACCCCAAGTGCTGTGCTTCCTTTAATCTCTCTTTGATCTTCTGTAGGTGATGATTGCTCAAGCTTTAGACATTTCTCGGGAAACTTACTTTGCTATTCTTATGGATCGGTTACATAATGGCCCTGTGATGGTCGGCAGTGCGTCTGGAGGAATGGACATTGAAGAAGTGGCTGCCACAAATCCAGAGGCTATTTATACTGTAAGCTTTTCATATATTTGTTTAGATAGTTGTCTTTATCATTCTGCAATTT
This sequence comes from Thysanoteuthis rhombus, assembly GCA_963457665.1. Taxonomy (NCBI): domain Eukaryota; kingdom Metazoa; phylum Mollusca; class Cephalopoda; order Oegopsida; family Thysanoteuthidae; genus Thysanoteuthis; species Thysanoteuthis major. The sequence continues at coordinate 14,099,244 of OY735215.1, forward strand.
ATCATTTAACACCTGCACAATTGTCTGCACAATAAACTGATCTATCTTTGAATATCTCCTTATTAATCTGAAATAACAACGCAAATAAAACTACATTATCATCATTCTAATTAATGAGTTTGTGTGGGGAAGAATGCACATGTTGGTTTTGCAAATTTTTGAGAACTGATCAAATTTGTTGAATACTTTAAAAAGTATTAACACAATTCCTAATTAAACAGACTAGCATTTTTGTATTTTTTTAGTATCCTTTGGATACAGATTAAAGACTAACTCCACTCCTGCCATTAAGTGGATCACTGTAGTATGTCTGGTAGTACTGATTCAATTAAATGTATTTTTCGTAAATCCATGAAGACATTCTTTAAAAAAAAAAATTTTTTTTAGTATTTCTGCAATCCCCAATAATCTTCATGGGACCCCAGGAGGTGACCCAATCCTGATTTTAAGAAATCCTGGTTTACATTACTTTATCTAATAAGAAATGAATAATGATAAAAATTAGTGCCAAATTGTTTGTCTCCTAGAAAATAGGAAGGGAATGCATGTGTCTTTGTTATTACTGCTTCTATTTCATCTAATAATTTTTTTACAAATAGAAACATTTTTTACCCAAATCAAAGCATTTTTTGAAAGTGTTTTCAAGATTCAAGTCTGAAAAAAATAAAGAGGAAAAATTATCATTCCAGAAGATGTCTTGTGGAGTACTCATGCAGATTTTCAAGGTTCTAGGCCAAAAAGTGTCTCTATTAGAGTTGATACAAGATTAAAAGAGCAAAAAGTTCCCAGAAAATCCCATTAAAAAAATAAGAAAAAAAACATTTTTAGAAAATGTGTCGTAGACTTTGTAAATCCGAACTTTTCTCAAAATATTTTCAATAACATTTTTACAGGATCCAATCAACATCTTTACTGGGGTTAGCCCTGAGCAATCCAAAAAAATGGCAACTTTCCTTGGCTTCAGAGGAAATTTGGTAGATGAGGTAAGAAAAGAAACATGTTGTTTGCTGTTTAGTACCATGGGATTTATATTTTATTTCTCTTTTCCCTACTTTCTTCTCCTTATTAGCAAAATTTTTTGTACAAATGTTTCAATGATGAAGCCACATCATGAAAGTGATGTCATGGTGTGACTTTTTTTTTTCTTTGTATCCTTTGAGTATTCGATGTATTTGTGACTTCGAAGTCTTAGTCCTCTAAATGGCTGAATAGTTCTCCTTACAAGTTCTGTGTTAGTTTGATATAGTTTAATATAGATAAATATGATGATAACTTGACAATTGAATGTAAAATTCATGCAGATGATACAAAATTGAGCCATTTAATCTCCAGAAGGACTTAGATACATTGAAGATGTCACATGAAGAACATAGAAACGTAGATAGACATTTTGTATTAAGGTCTCAGTTAGGCTTTTAATAGTGCCCCTCATTGACAACTTGTGAAAAATATGAAAAATCTTTCTTTTTTTTTTTTTTTTTTTTTTTTTTAGGTTGGAGATGATTTTTAGGTATAAAATTAGTTTTGCCAGGGGTATTGTAGGAGTCTGAATTGTGGCCATTATTGTTGGTTATGTTGATAGATGTTAATGGTCTTCCAGAGAAACCAAATGTATAGTAGAATCGTATGATGTTCATTGACTAGTTGGATCAAATAAATGCACAATGGTACAGGAAAACTTGAAGTCAGATCTGTAGGAGTCCAAGTAGGATCCAAAATTTAATGTGGAGGAGTGCAAAGTATTATATCTTAGCATAGGAAATAAAAGTTACGCATACATATTGGAAAATCAACTATTGCGAAGGGTATCAGAACAAATCAATTTTGAAAAACATATCTCATCGTTGTAGTCAAAGTAATCTCCAATTTTAAATGTTCCAAGAGGATTCTGCTTCACTTCCTGTATTGTACACTTTATGCTATCACTTTCGAGATTTATCTTGCACTGATTGGATAGTCTGTTGTCTTTACTGCTTAAAAAAATTCGGGTATGGGACTTGTTCGTATAATAGCTTGAAAATCTTCGAACTCATGCAGATACATATACTCTGACAGATTAAATCCTCATGCATAGTAGAATGTTTTTTCATCACTGACAAGATGAGTATGAGTGCGGCACAGGTCAGGACACTGTTTTTACCTTTATGCATGTAATAAATGACAACTTGATAAATTTTGAAATATCTTGAACCGAAATGCACCGATAACTGCACACTCCTGCTGCAACGTGAAGGAACTAATTCTACAGTTACGATCAGAGCATTTTGGAGTGTTGTAGCATTGGAAGTTGGAAGGTATGCTGAAAAATCTGCCCTAATGTGGTACATTCATTCAGTGTGTACCAGTTGTCTTGTATTCCGCAACAACATTTAAAGAATGTTAGAATACTCTTTTACTTTTGAGGATATCAAAATGACCTTGGGGTTGTGTTAAGTTATTGTTGGAATATTGTGGGACACCCTCTTCATTCAAGGAGATTGCACTGGGCTCATATTCACTACTGTTGTAGTGGAGCCTGCAGCTCCATTATATCTAGGAAAATAATGTCAGATTCTTTTTGTAGTTTTTGTGACTGTTGGACTATGTTTAGAGACAACTTCAGAGCTGATAGAGTATGAATGTAAGTTTGCCAGTTTGCCTTGTGACAGTGAAGAAATTTTTAGTGTGGAAACCCATGGTATTGATTTGGGACAAGGGTACATCAGGCTTGGTCAATGTGTTTGTAACACTTGAGAGAGAGGAGAAGATTACGGTATCAGAAATCTTGACCTCATCAGCTACATCTGTAATGACACTGGGGGAAGACCATGACTGAGGGATGTGTGTTGGGTTATCTAAGAGACTCCTCGCCAAAAATGTATCTTTCTGAAAATCAGATGGTATACTCAGCATTGAGGATTGTTTGATAATAGGCTGCTTGAAGGGTAGTTTTTGTTGAAGGCACAATAACTCTATCTTGGTGAATCTTCTCCTCATGGGAGCAGTGACTTGTCAAAATTGAATAAATAGTCACCAGTAGCCTAGAAGCCAAAATGGATCTCTATGAAGGTGCCTCAAGAGATGATAAGGCAGTATATAACTATCCATCCTAAGATCAGTCCTTGGAGGAGAGCCTTCTGGACAGCAGTCAGCCTTTCAGCTTCTAGGACTGGGAGTGTTTCATTGGTCAAACCCCAGTTGGGGTTGTTTTTGATTTTCTTTCCCATGTGGCGTTCTTCCAAAACCAGGCTCGAGAGACAGAACATGTATATTAAGTAACATTCAGTTCTAATGTAACTTTGTTTAATTAAAATATTTAAATATGAATGCTTTATTTTGTGGATGCAAGTTTATTGTAAAGTGATGTCATGTCATTACATGACTTTGCAAATGTTATAATATACTAAAAACTGCACATTTCAGATTAATGCTGTTAGTACCTAAATGAGAATAATTGATTAAATAAATATTAAATCTATCAAAATCTCTCCTCCCTCACAAATAGGCTTAAAAACTACATCAACTTCAAATTGTTTGATGTAGCCTCTTCATTGTACAATAAAAATAACATTGTTGCTCATCTCAATTTTATCGATCATTAAGACATGTCACCATCATCCTCACTCATAAAAGCCAAATCCATCTATGTGATTTTTGTGTCATGTTTA
>OY735215.1:14110821-14150821 GCA_963457665.1 Thysanoteuthis rhombus
AAAAGATTTGTTAATTTTGCCAAAAATGGAAAGTTCTGCAGAAAGTAAGTTAAGATCTCTTCCATCAAAGAAATGGAAGATGTTGTATTTTGTTGTTGTAAAATCAGAATTTAAAACACTAGGGCAATACCCTTTTCAAAGGTGCTCATTTGGTACATGAAGTAGTCTGCCATTATTGTCATGTAAAATAATTTTCCATCTGTCATACGAAACTAAGGCTTTGAAGTATTTAGGTTAATTTCCTTCAGTGTTGCCAAATGAGATATTCAGATCCAAAATTTAGATAAAGATCTATAATCATTAATATTTTACTAATTTTTATAAGATTTCTCAAAAACTGCTGATAAAAAAAACTTCAATCTTGACACAGCAATGCTTTGTGTACTGACTTATATATCTGGTGAATGTCATCTTTGTACAACGGCTAGTTATCAAGTAATTGTGGTACACACACAGTCACAGAGATTTCTTCAGTTGTATTTAGATGACAAATATATCTGGGAGTAAATTCACTCAAATGTTTCAAAATTAAGGAAAAGATGATTTTTTTAAATATACTTTGGGGGCTGAACAAGATTCTGCTTGAATATAAAAGTAAATATGACAAGATTTTTTCAGCAAATAGTTGAATTGCTAGAGGAATATACAGATAGTTTTTTTTTATCCAGAATTTGTTACATCCATAATTTCCAGTTGGTCAGAAAAATCAACTTTTAATATTATAAACAATGATCCATTTGTAAATCCTCGAAGTACCAAGTCAGTTACACAGCATCTTTGCATGATATGAAATATTTTTTGTTCCAAAAAATGGCACAAAAGGCAAATGCACTCTCATTTTCCAGCCTTGCATTGGCAAGAAATTGCGGAATTGAAAAACTGGGAATCAAATACAGAATCAAGACCCCCCAAAAGTCAAAAGTACAAAGGTTTCAGGTTACACCATAAACAAAAATTTCATTTCATTTAATCAAAACAAGGATTAAATGTAGAATTCAGACCCCTTTAACAACATAAAAGAATATTGTAAAGAAATGATATCACAAGTCACTAGTTTCAATCAAATAGAATTTAATTTATGGTGTAATATGAAGATTTGTATTATTGATTGAATCAATTATGGGGTTTGTATTCTACACTTAATCCAAAATTGGTTTATGAATGAGAGGAATATGTTTTTTCTTAATATTTATGGCTAAAATAAGGGAGAGGGTGTTTTATATGTCATCAAAAGACAGTAATGTTTTAGTTTTTAGTTAGTAGCAATTAAAAAAAAAGTCCAGAAAATCTTATCCTTTCTTATATAAAAAGATAACAGCTGAATTTTTCTCAAGAATAAATTGAAACTCTACTAACACTTGAACAAAGATTTCACATTCAAAAATTTTTTTAGATGATTGAAAACCTTCTCACTTATGTTGTTCACATAATCCCTTGACTGATACATTCTACAGCTTTCTTCAAATGTACAATCAAAATGTAATGGTAGGAAGAGAAAAAAGAATATTTACTACAATTACATTTAGATAGTACACATGAAGAACACTGTGAAATGGATCATCTGAAACATTATGCACACAATATAAACAACAAGAAAGAATTCAACTGTCTGAAAAACTCATTGAATGTTAATCACCCTTTCTCAAACAATAGATAAATATCGTTAGATAGATTTCAGTTTTTGTTTGTTTTTTGTCCATTTTTAGAGATTGTTTCTTTATTGATGATGGACATCTTTTAGAGATTCCTGGTTATTGGAATGGTGCTCTCATTAGAAACCAACCAACAAAACTGTTAACATAGGTTTCTTCAGTTTTTAAGTTGGTCTGGCTATGTATCAAACTAATGAGTTGAAAATTTACTCCTTATTATGTCTACAAAAAGTTTTTTGTTGTTGTTTTTTGAAAATTATCCCCCAAAATAGGTTTTCAGTTGGGGTTTCAATTTGCAAACTAAGTCTATGCTAAATTGATCCTTCAGTTAGGGTCAAAGGGTATTATTGCTTGTTTTCTAAAATTCAGACTTTCTTATTGATCACTGCCCAAGAAAAAGCAAGAGAAGTAACTTATTCATTGATCATCTGATCTTGTAACTGATTACCCCCAACGTGGCATACTGCCAATAGACTTTGGCCACATGATGCTTTCTATTGAGTGACTAACCAGACCTGTTTTGTCTTCTTTCAGATGGAAGGACCAGAGAGAAAAATTTAGAGAAGGGATCGATAGGTTCCACGGCACATGTGATGCCATTTGATCCTTCCAAATATCAGGTATTTCTTGGCTGTTTTTGACTACAACAGAAAATATACTGTATAATCATGATTCCTACTTTCCACTTCCTTTTTCATTTTCTCTCTCTGTGTCTCTTTCTCTCACAGTCTCCCCCCCCCCCACTCCTGAGGAATGTTGCTCATCTGGTAGCAAAGGCAAACTGCTCTGTCATGTTAGGTGCAAACATTTTGACGCATGTCACTTGTTTTCTGCTTAGGGTTTCATTGTTTATCAACCATTGTTTTTTTTTCATGAAAAGGGAGAAAAAAACAATCAATAAAATTTGATTTTATAAAATCTTTTTGGCTTTGCTGTGGTAGTGTGCAGAGTTAGTTTGATACATAAGCGAACTGAATTCTTTCTGTAAATCCAGGTTGGAATAATGTTACTTATTTGCTATTGATCATTTCCAACCACCAAAATTCTCTGTATCTTTTAGCTAGTGGCAGAATGATTTTTAGGCTGAGTGGGCTTAAACCATGAGGACCCATAAAGCAGGGAGCCCAAGAACAAAAAAATGGTTCAGTTGAGCATCACAAGTATTTTGGGTGATATTTTAGTATTTTTGCAAGTATTTGGACATATCTGGAATATTTATTCATATCTGAAATATTACAAATAAAATTGTGGAGGGGCCCAGGCTCTGAGTGTTCTTTGATTTTGAAGGGCATATGACATCTATTTAAATTGTAAGCAGTGCAGGTATTTTTAAGAATAAACTCAAGCACATGCTCATTTATTTTTATTTTGGTTGAATTTTGTTTCAAACTATGAATCATTTTTACTTTGAAATTTTTTTTTAAATGACATTTGTGAAATCCAATCCACCATACAAGATAGTGATAGATGTGATAACGGAGCCCAGTATTAACCAATGTCAATTTGAGACCTTTGTGGAAATGCTTATCAGCCTGTTATGGTTCTATTGTTGAACCTTTTGATCATAGTCAACTTTATCAGCATTGACTTACATTCAAGGTTTGACAGGGAATAACCATAAATAGTTCATTTATTAAAAACTTCGAAGGTCAACATGACCTTCTGAGAAATACTTTAGAAATAAGAATAGGAAAAAGCAAATCATATTTCTGGTAAAAAAAAAACTGAAAAACCTGAGGTATCCATAACATAGGCAGTTCTGTGGGGTGCCTGTCATGTGTTTGAGACAGTAGAACTTTCCAAATACAAGTTCAGTTTGCCCAGGGCACCAGGAACCTTATTGATATTTACCTCTGCTTTTTGCCATGTTGATTTAAGCATTTAATTATTTTTTTCTTTTATGCTCTCAAGATGAAGTCAATAATTATTCAAGCTATTACTCTTTATTTAATGTTTAATGCTCTGCATTCTCTTTCACGGGTGCCAAGATTTTGTGCACTTACTAACTTTGAAAACCTGTGACCCGCATGTCTGTTCATGTACGACTGAAATTGACATAATACAATCAGAGAAATTCAAACACACTATCAATTGATGATTGAAGTCACCTGCCATGACAGGACTAACTTTTGGCTTTGGTGAAGAACAGAGTAAAACAAGCTTAATATTAGGAAGCCATAAAGACATGATTTCTTGTACTTATTCATTTGAATTTTCAGACTGGTTACCCAATGAATGACTTGTTTGTGTCTTCTGTTACAATAATTAACCCCTCTTCCTTTCAAACCTGTCATCAGAGTCAAGAATGGAGTCATAAATCTATGCCTGGTTGTTAGAATATTGTAATTAGACAACCTCAATGGCAAATTGGTTGCATAGATTTGGTTGTAAATAAATGCATATATTTGGCTAGCCAGGTTTGGCCAGTTCATCTGGAAATGGTTTATACTCTTTCAATGTATTTTACAAGCCTTGGGTGAAAAAAATGTTACACTTCTCCGATTATTCAACCTAGTATGAAATAATTCATGAAGAGATCTAAGAGAAATTAGCAGGTATAACAATTGATGGATGCTCAAAGTATTTCTTAGATATGATGACTGAATAGGTATAATTTGATTTGAGGATCTAAATTTTGTGTTCTTGAATCAACATGTAACTCTGTACAGTGCTGTATACCTGCTAATTGTTCACGTCTTGCCCCTGGTGATCTTTCATTTTATGTCAGTAGATTTAAGAAATAAAGGGAAGCTACCCTCACTTGAGGATTTACAACAGATTACTTGCAATCTCCATCTGTCCACCAAAATATTAATTCCAAAAAATGAGGTAATGATGTTACCCATATATTCATATAAAAAATAAAAAAATATTTACAGCAGATCTCAAAATATAATCAAATAAATGAAATTCATAAACAAATAGTGAACAAAAACTTGACCTGTATCAACCTTATGTGGGCTCCACTCCCTGGTTTGAAACCGGGGTTGTACTTTTCTTAGCCTGGTTGCCTTTTCAAAGCTAGTCTGTCCTGCTATTTTACACATAGCTGGTATTTTTCCCCAGGATATATGGGTTACTTTTTACATTAGTGTTTATATACTGATATAGGACGACATTTGTATTGAAACTGAGCTCAATGTTTCAACTCGTAAATTCATTTGAAACTGTTCATGAATGACAGTGGAACTCTTCGAAGAATAACATGACAAAATGGAATTCTTCTATGAATTGGATAAAAAAATCTTTTTCAAAAGTTCAAAAGTTATTTCTTTTGAAATTGACTTTCCATTTTCTTGGTATGAATTTAAGAGTTAATTTCTTCACAGCAACATGGTCTTATAAGGTTGAAAATATCTTAAAATGCAGCAGTTGTTTATTCCTGTAGTCTCTTTGAGGAGCATAGGGCCTTTTTTTCATGTCTTTTCTGAAGTTATCACTTTGTTCTAAGTCCTTACAATTTAATTTATTAACCAAAGTATGGATTGACTACAAATAGTGTTTCAGCTAAAGAGCAACTAAAAAGAGAGAAAAACTAGCAGAAAATATTAAAATAGAATATGTAAACTACAATAAGTCAACTCTTTTCATGATTGTCTTAATTTTATTGACAATTCTAGACTTTAAAGTAATAAAGAAGCAGATAATGTATACATTAAAACATGTAAACTGGCCAAAAATTAATTCACATTTATGTTATAATTGACTTCATTGTTTCCTGTCCATATAATCCATCAATCTTTTATTTCATTAATCTTTTATTTTTCCATGAAGTGTTTTAATTCTTGTCAACATAAATAGACATTCCTTTCCCTGCAGAACACCAACTCATATGGCCTCTTGACCTGTCAGAACTTGGTGTTTCATTCAAATCAATTAACTTCATTACACCCACTAAATGCATTAGTCTAAGGTTGCCGGGAGGGGGGGGGGGCAAAGTAGGCATATCAATTACCAGCATGGAAAATGGAATTGGAAAACTGAGTTACATGAGCTTTACATTCACTTCATACGAATACCATTCGGAAAGACATGAATTCAGTTCTCCCTTTAGTGAAAGGTAAAAAGCAACTAAGGGCTTCATGAGAGAAGGCTAGAAAACCAGCTTGTTTCTGAAACTGCAATGCTCCATGAGAGGAATTTTTTTTTTGTAAAGAAAGTAAAACAGGGTTGGGGGGGTAGTCTGAAGTCGAATGATATGAATCCATATATTGAAACCTGACAAAATTTCATTCAATATCTTGAAATCACAATCATTTTGCTTTCAATGATCCAAGCATTTATAGATTTCAAGAATGCATTCGAAATTTCCATGGTCATGAAGGCCATCACCCAACAAGGTGTAGACCCTGTATATGTCAGAGTACTGCAACATATATACAGTCACAGCAACTCCTTCATTAGGCTACATAAGGACTCTGAATAGTTCCAGCTCCAAAAAGGAGCAAGACAAGGTGATACCAACTCACCCAAACTCTTTACAGCCTGCCTTGAGATGATCTTCTGAAACCTGGACTGGGAAAATAGAGGAATCAAAATAGATGGTGAATATCTGAGCAACCTTAGATTTGCAGATGACATTGTCCTTTTCACAGAGAACCTACACGACCTCCAACTAATGCTAGATGAACTAAACAAAGAAAGTAAAAAAGTCAACCAACACATGAACTTCAGTAAAATGAAAATCATGTGCAATAATCATGTTGAGAATAAGAACATGACTGTCAAGATAGAAGATGCAAAACTCGGCAAGGTGGACCACTGCATCTACCTAGGACAACGAATCTCCATGAGATCCTCAAAAGAAGAGGAAATCAAGCGAAGAATCACTTTAGGCTCAACCTTCAAAAACCACACGATCCCAATAACCTTTAAAAGAAGAGTATACAACCAATGCATCCTCCTGATAGTCACTCATGGAGTTGAAACATGGAACCTAACCAAGAGACAGACCTGCAAATTGAGAAGCATGCAACATGCGCATGAGAGAATCATGCTAAACCTTACATCACAAGACAGCACAGTATATCAGAAAGAAAACAGGAGTCCAAGACATCATAGAAACTATTAGAAAACTAAAATGGCAATGGGCAGGCCATGTTACAAGAATGAAAGACAACCGATGGACATCAAGACTCACAACATGGATCCCCAGAGATCACATGCTCAACTGAAGCCGACAGAACAAAAGAATGAGAGGTGAATTAGACAAATTCAGAAAGTACCGGCTCCGCGATGCCCATGATAAAGAATTGTGGTGAATCTTGGGGAAGGTTAATGTACAATGATGGACATTAAAAGACTGATGATGAATGAATGAATGATCCAAAGAAAACGCTTTTAGATGTGGGTATTGTTTATTTTCAGTGAAAACTTTCCATAATAGTGGGGCTACTCAGCGAAATAATTGTGCGTTTTGCAATAAAAAGCCTGAACCTCGAGTGCACTTGTCACCAAAGGGATTCAAAAAGAATTTGGAATTTTGAGCCAGCATTAAGATTTGATGGCAGCGATTTCAAAATGACTGCCTGCAACAACTGTTTTCAGTTCAATTTTTCACACAATGGATAGAATGATTTTGAGGACATAATTAGTTGAATTTATTTACCATACATAGTTTTAGGGAATTGCCATTTGGAAAATATATACAAGTCATTGGAAATTCAAGATGACCACTATGAGTGGTATGAAAATTGTAGTTGCAATAAAGTTGCATGAGGATGATAGTGGTGATGGTGATCATTATTGCGACCACAACTATGATGATGATGATGATAATCATCATCATCTCCTCTACTACCACTGTAAACAGCATCATCATTGCCATGATTACTACTCCCACCACTAGCCACTTCTACACAGAAGATAGTTGTGATGTTGACGTAATGAATTGTGAAATAGAAGGAAGCTTCTGGTCAATTCCAAAGTTCTAATCTTGACTTCTACATCTTGATTTGACACTTATCTTTATTGCAATTATAGTTTTCATACCAGTCATGGTGGTCATCTTGAATTTTCAATGATTATCCTAATGGCAATTTAAAAAAACTATGTATGATGAATAAATTCAACTATTTATGTCCTTAATATCATAATGTATCCTTTGCTGATAGGAAAATTGATCTGTAAACAGTTGTCCCTGCAGCCATTTTGAAATAGGTGACACATTGAAAATCTATGTTGGCTCAATGTCCAATTTTCTCTTAATGTCTTTGGCTATAAGTGTAACAAATTCTATGCCTTTATCACAATATTATGTATGCAAAAATATCCTCCCTTGAAAATTTCAGCTGAGAGATAAAATCTGAGATAATTATAAATGTTGGCTTTGGCGCAAAGTAGCAGTTGAGGGGTACCTAGTGAGGTTCAAAATCACTACATAAGCATAAGCCTATGATTCTACTTTACCACTTGGCCGTGATTTGAAATCAGTTTGGTTCAATGTATCAGACAGACAAACTGGGAATCAGGTGAGAATTGTTGTTATGCTAGAATAACCAAATCAACTCCAGACTTGGATCGGAGTTTGAAAATACTGAATTTCAATTACATTTTGAGGCAGATCAGGGATTTTTTTTTTGATCCTTTCCAATACAAAGACAATAATCAAAATCAAAAGAATCAGTATACAATGTAGGTAGAAATATGCATTCTCTGTGTGCTTTCTAGTTCAACCATGACCCCCTATGGAGAAGTAACCCCTTCCCTGTTTTATGAATATTAGTTCTTCAGCATTTTTATTAACATTACATAATAAGGATATATTTGTGCATGAATAATAATTCAGCCTTAGGGGTATATTTCACCAATTAAGTGATGGTGCCTATCTATTACATATTTTCCTTTTTCATCAAGTCTAACTATATGTTGGATGGGCCCCTCTATGTCACGTGGATGCCAATCAACAAAATGAATCCCAAGTAATCATTTTGAATGAGTCATTTTATACTGGAACCCATCTATAAAAGATTTTCTTTTCGTTTTCAGGAGAACAACATTGGGACAGGCACAAAAGGTATAAATTTACCTTCAGTTATTTAATCTGGACAAAGAACGGGGCCCAAAAGCCAAGGAGATTTCAAGTGGATATAGTTTGAACGACTGAGGAAAGGGCATGTCTTTCCTTCTCTTTTACACCCTTCACATTGAAGGGGCAGGCGGTGGTGATGGTGGTTTTAGTGTTGTCACCTGCAACTAAAAATTCCCCCCTGCCCAACAGGTGTCAACCTGCGCCTCTGCTTTCATATCACACACCAAATTGATATTCTCACAACCGTGGCCTTCTTTCATTTTATTTGCTTGAATTGTTATTTTGATTAAATAAATTACAAAAAAGTTATGAGCAGATCTTATTTATTTGCCCACAAGACAAAAATACTTTATAAGTTATTCTTTCAGCAAGAGAAAAACAAGAACCAGAAGTTCAATGATGCCTCAACTATCCTTATGTCCATGTGGTTGCCTCGATTACTAGCAAACCACAATTATTTTCCTGATAAAAATGATTTACAATTTCAAAGTGAGAGAAAGATGGTTCTCCCAAAGATCTGGACCAAGTTCTATATCAATCCAAAATGATACAGCTGAGAAAATTCATTCCCAACATAGGGACAGACAGTGTCCTATAGATTTCAAAATTTCTTTCACCTGGTATTCATTTATAGGTTAACTACCCACTGTTGTAACCACTGGGAGGACAGACTTTTTTATATTCTTACTAACTCAAAAGTAACTTCTGTTTATACAACTGAAATGAGAAATTTTTATGCATTGATTTATTTTAATAGTTGTCTTCATACTGGTTGTTTGAGTCACGTTTCAGCCATTCTAATATACAACCTGTTGTATTTGGTAATATTCTTGGAATTTGGAAATGATCCTTTCATCAAATGATGAGAACAGTCAACCCTCGTGGATTGGATGAAGGATACACACGCACACACACGCACACACACACACACATGGTTTCAAACAGCAGGAGGAAGTACTATGGAATTCATAACTACTGTATATACTGAACTATAATAAGAATGGTTTACAAGGGTATCAGTAGAAGTACAGCTTACAGTCCTATAACTGCCTTTGGCCCCTTATCATAATGCAGTGTAATGTTAGAAAACCATTCACTAAAACAGTTTCTTTCAGTTTGAACTCCATTCTGCCTCAGTATGTATTTGGAATGTCTACAAGCGGCACCAATCCACCTGAAAATTTGCATTAGTACTCCACTAGAACAATTGTAAAAGCATTCTTTTCTAAAATTACCCACCTACATAGGTTCTTAGTGAGTGGCTAATTCTGCAATGGAAGTTTATGCTAAATTGGTTTATGTTGTTATTAGAAACTTATCCAAAACTATCAACATAGGTTTCTTCAGTTTGGCCATAAATATATACGTATAAATAAAAAAAAAAATCACATACAAGCTGCACCAATGGAGTTTGTTTTTGTTTTATTTTGAAATTCTTCCCCCCATAGATTCTTGGGGAGAGGGGTTCAATACTTAACTTTCAAGAACAAGATATGCATCCTCCTAATAGTCACCCATGGAGCTAGAACCTGGAACCTAACCAAAAGATTGAACTGAGCTATAAGCACATGGAGAGATCATAAGATGACAGTACATTACAGGAAAGACAGGAATCCAAAATAGCAAAGAAACAATTACAAAACTCAAATGGCAATGGGCTGGACATGTTGCAAAATTGTCAGACAACCACTGGACATCACAGCTAACAACAATGGTGAGACAAGCTAGCCAAAGTCAGAAAATATTGGCTCTACAGTAGAAAGATTTGGCAAATCTTGAGGGAACGTCTATGTCTAACAATAGAAGCTAAAACGCTGATGAAGCTGATGATGATGCTAAATTGGTCCCTTAGTTTGTGGCCAGCAGAATTGACATTAGTTTTTTGAAAATTCAGACATAAGTGATCATTGCCCAACAAAAAGTGAGAGAAGTAACTTATTCATTGTTCCAATTTTCCAACTGATCATTCCAACACAGCATGCTGTCCTATATAGTAACTAACCAGACCTGTTCACTTGAAAAAAAATTTAAATATGTCTTTTACTACCTGTACTACACATTGAAGGAAATATCCCCCCCCCTTCAAAATCCATAGGTACTAATTAGAGGAAATAGACTAATAAGAAAAGAAAGACGAAAAGGTCAGAACTTGGAAAAAGCTTGTTCTTAACTATTTCCAATTTTTTTTTTTAAAGCAAAGAAAATGTTATAAAGATAAAAAGAATAAAATGAACACCAAAGAAACATTGAAATAACATTTTATTTTTGTTAAGGCATTATTTTTTTCTTTATAAGGAATCTTTGAATGTAATCACATTGCACACAAGGTGAAAAGAACTGGAGAGGGGAATCCTTACACGATCAGACTTCAATGCATGCACACGCACGCGCACACACACACACACACAGCCCCCACCCGTCTCCCTAGCCGCTCAATGATTACACATTCAATAAAATCCATATTATATCACAATCTCTTAGTCGGGTCAGATAACTGGCAAATTCTACAAACGGTCATGAATATTAGCCAGTCTGAGGCATGAACAGAAATTTATATCATTAACCTTCAGCACACTGTTGGCGACACTGATCACTAAACAATAGTGTTTTTGAATTATGTGGATGTGTTGTTATATCAATTACATGGAAAGACAGAAGTTACTGGCTTCCAGAGTTACTAAGTGCACAGAATCTTGGTGCCCTTGAAAAAGAATGCAGGGTGCTAAAGGTCAAGATGACATGTTTCCTGTCTACTTTGTACTCCATGATGGGAGACATTCAAGACATCAATCATTGTTTTTTTCTTTTGTAAATCTATACATATAAATCTTCCTATGGGAAGAAAAAAAAAATAGGTTTGTCAAATTTACTTCCCTATTTGAAAGAAAAGCTTGTCAGTTTGAATAATTTTCAACTTTTAGAAATCTGTACAACAGAAAGCAAAAGGTTTGTGACTTGGTAATTCTGTTTGAAATGGACTGATTCATTTGGAAAACTGTCTTTTAGCAAAAATGAACTGGAAAAGGGAAAAAAAAAGGAAGTGTTTTCAGTGACTGCTAGTGGTGACTATGATGTTCAAGAGCTGTCTCATACTTGTGACCTTGTGTCAGACTAGTCTCAGCTTTGTAAACAGCTAACATTGCCTGCAATAATTTGTGTTCCACTGTTCATTTGAATTGAGTTAGATTATTTCTTATGTTATGTGGCTATCACAGACATTACAAATGCTAGACTGATTTCCAAAATGCAACAAGCCCCTCCTCTCTAACAGTCAATCTTTTCTGTAATATGACCTCTTTGTGTCCTTCAAATGGGACTTCATCAGCTGAAATTTTGCTATCATAACCCTAAGCCAAATCTGCTGCTTTAAGACTTCACAATATTTCAATCAACAATTCTCAGTCAGCTTTCAGTGAACTTCTTGAACAAAAGGCAAGTGTTCTCCATCAATAACAATGAATTGTTTGATAGGATTAGTACATATACAGAACACGAATTATCTACTAGTAGATACTGCAATATCACCGAAAACGTCTCGCAGGAGTTACTTTCATTTCTTAGACCTTTCATCATTTACAGCTGTGAACAGCAAGAAAAAGATGAATTGTCTCCCTTGGAAATGACTCTTGAAAATGTTTTTTGGTGCATATGGGGGTGTGTGTTGACCAATAAAAAATGGGATGGGGGCTAAAAACTCATTCATCTTTGAGATTCCGTTGCATTTTGAAGCTATTTCTGCCTATATTCATTCAACATGTCCCAGTAGATATAAATGTACAGGATAAAGATATTCTTAAGTGCCCATGACTGCTGGAATATACAGGTTGTGCCTGGAGTCCTGATTTAAGGGAAGCGACTCGCCCGATTTATAAGCAAAACACCATGTTTCACTGGTAATTTCAGGTTGAGTTGTTTCCCTTGGATACAAATATCATGACACCGGTAGTGTCTAAGAGAGATAACTTTGCCTGAAATTACCAGTGAAATTGTCGGATAATTAGCAAAATTTGCTGCCCTTAAATCAAAGACTTACGTTTGTAACACCCTTAATGTTCCGAGAGTCTTGAAAGGGTTAAACACTATTTTCATCGGAGGTTCCATTTGCATCAAAGCATTCTACCAATAAATGCAGCTGAAGAAAGACTTTTTTAAAAAGCAGTAACAAAGCTGAATAGTTTAATGATGTCTAATCAAATAAACCTGAACCAAACTCTGGAAATTCTCCATAAAAACAGAATAATGCACAAACCAAAAAAGATGCAAAAGAACCTAATGTTCTAAAAAATTCAGAATCAACTAGAAAAAATTTTTTTTTTTAAATTGAAATTTTCTATGGGAATACATTTTAGAGAAATGGTTTCCCTAGAGAATCATAGTTACCAAATGCAATAATCAGCCCACAAGACAATCCTGACCTTATCCACTTGAATAGCATGAGGTTCAAAAAGTCAGCTGATCTGATTACCAATCAGAACTTGAATAAGTTCTTTTAAAAATGCTAATCTTGGATGTTGAAGTTTGTTTTTTTCATCAAACTTCTACAAGGAAGAGTTGATTCCTTTCTGATTGGTCACATTCTAAGAATGTGAAACAATTACTTTCTCGTTAACTTTCTGACTTAAGAGCTAAGAAATCTTGAATGCTTCCAACTCTTGAATTGAACTACAAAAATGAATTTTTTTTTTTTAAATATTCTCAATTTCTAGGGTCCTGGTCAAAACCATTTACTCAAAAGACCTTTCAGAGTTCAAGAAAAGGTTTTATACGTATTTGGAGTTGAGATGCTTACAAGTAGTTCAAGTTGTAGAAAGAAAAAATGAAGATGAAAGGCAAACTCATTTCAAAATAATGAAACCTCTAAATTTAAATGGACACCTTTTTTAAAGAGTGAGTAATTCAATATAAAAGGAAAACTCCTATTTTGCAAAGATGGGTTCAGAGAAGATGAACAATCTAGGAGCTTAGTCTAATCTGGGGACTATTATGTGAAGCTTCTACTTTGCCCACTCTCACTATGGAATAGGATTTGTCCAAAGTAACATTGGATAGGAGTTTTAGCCACATCTATATTGATAATTCACTGAGCCCATTTTATAAAGGAAAATCTCGTTCAACACACAGCACATTTTTCTAAGTGTGTATGTATATATTAGTACAGTGTGTTAAGATTGGATTTTAAGCTCTTGAAAATATTTACTTTTTGTTCCAATTAGGATAGAAGAACATATTTTAAACCTCTTGTTGCCAAAGGCAACAAGAGGTTTAAAATCAAAATTAACAATCTGAGCCACAAAATTTTTATTAAAATTGATCAAATGAAAGAGTATCACACAAAATGGGATATGAATATTAAAAGAAAAAAGGTCTCTATTTCTTACAATAATTCAGTTCTCTTCTTTGCAGTAACAAAAAGGAAAATTAAGAAAAAAAAAAAAAGGCCCTTTCAAAAGGGTCTTTTCAGAAGATTTCAGGTATTTCATTGTACATCATTCATTGTCCCTTATTCCTCCATTTTGACAAACCCCGCATCCATTCTACTTATTGTATGTTGACTCCTAAGGCTACAATTCTTTACTATTAAACTGCAGACGCTTAACCAGGATTTTAAGGAGTACATTGCTAAATGATCCACCATCTCAACTGAGGAGTTGAATGCAACAGGTTTTCATTACGTTGTGCTGAATAATCAATACAATTTTGTGAACCCCAAAAAAGGAGTTGGTAATTTGTGGGGTCAAGGACATACATATAAAAGACTAAGGGCTCCTCTCGCATTATTGTATTAAAATAAATTCTTGAATAACTTTGTATAAAATAGTGTATCAAATTATTATTATTGAATTGTTTTGTATTAAAATAATTTTTTTTTTTTTTTTTGTAGTTTTTCCTAATAAAATGATGGTGTGTTTTGTATAAAATTTTTTGTGTATGTCTTTCACGCATATTATGCTCTGGACCCCATTATTACAAGAGCATCCGGATGACAAAGTATCATAACTTATATAGAATGATTTAATTCACTTTACAAATGAAAAGCAAAGATTTTTCAATTGAAGTTACTTGTTTTTTTCTTTTTCTGTCCAAATACTCAGTTCCCACTACACTAGTTTTAAGATTCCGTTTTTTTTTTCAACAAATAAGATTTTGTCCCATATCGCGTGGGGAAACAAGTTATACAAATCAGTTTCAGTGGAAAAATAAGTTGTGTGGGGAAACAAAACAAAAAAAAAAAAAGAAAGAAAAAAAGAAATTTCTATAATTATTAATTGAAAACTATAAAACTTTATTCTTCAATACCCGTTATTTTAAAGAATTATTTTGTCAATTACTAATCAAAAATTTGAAAACCTTTAACATCAAAAAAAGTCACTCAGCAACTGAACACTTATCTCTCAAAATTGATGGAAGAATTTCACAATGGAACACAAATTAATCATCAAGAAATTAGGATAGAATAGAAAACCTTCATTCAGTCATGTTCATAATTAACCAAATCATTTTCAATCTCAAAACAAAGATGGAAACTGTTCCCTAAAGACAAAATTCTGTAAATTAAAACTAAATTTGACACTGCTCATTTTCCCCAAATTGGAGTTGAAGCAACTTCATTTATTTATGTATTCTTCCAAAGTCATTTGTTGGAGGATAGGGTGGACACAATTATTGTCTCTGGACTCACTGTCCAAAAAGGGTCAATCAACGTAAGGGGCATTAAAATCTGAGTCGAATTTGAGCAGGAATAACTTGATCTGCATTAATAAACAAAATTTCTTCCGTGTTGAGGAGAGTCGGCCTGTTCCATCTCATCTCTCACTATTTGACATCAGTCTATATTTCTGATTTACAATGAAACAAAATCAAATGGAGAAAAACATGTCACAAACTTGTTCTTGTGCCTTTGAAAATAGGAATATTTCAAAAACATCTTCAGAATCAGGAATAGTTATTTTTGTCTTAATAATTTTTACAAACACCCGCCCCACTGGAGAGTTTATTTTTTCTTTTTAAATTGATCAACAATAGAATAAATAATCGAATGGTGTCTGAAAGATGGTAAGAAGAAAGGCCAGTCAAAAAAACCCTCTAGGTCAATGATACTAAAAGATTGAAATAGGAAAAAGGGAAAAAAAGAAGAAAAAAAACACCAAAAGAAAAATACAATAAACCCTCAATATCCATTGACTAAAATCAAAAGAATAAATGGCAACACATTAATGAAAAAAAATTTATAGTTTTTATAATCTATTCTCCTCCTCATAATAGTGTTAGTCAAAAAATGAGGCAAGTTTTTAAAAATATTCTGGGTAAATTAAGGGGAGATAAAATTGATTGGAGGAAAAGAGAGAAAAAATGCAGGGTTGTGCATATTTGAAAAATAGAATACTTCAAAAAGTTTTTTAGTGGCTAGGAATAGTTATTTTGTCGCAATAATTTTTACAAATACCCTAAAGAAAAGTGAAAGTTTGTAAGAGGAAAGGCTAGTCAAATCATTTTGTTTTAATGAACAAAGACGCACATTAAAGTAAAATTAAATTTAGAGTAACATTATCTGAGGTTTATTTGGGGTTTTTTGTTGTTAGTAGTTTGTTCTGGACATTTTAAATTGAGTTGTGAATGTAACACAAAGACAACTAACTATCTTCTTCATCTTTGTTGTTTTGAACATAAGGTCATGCCAGACACAAAAGTCTTTGGCAATTTTCAGGTTCATGTTGTATCTGATCTTTAGAATTTTTTATTCAAATTCTAAATAAAGCATAATTATGAAAAAAACTGAAAGGTACTGAAATGAAAATATTCCAACAATTTATAACAAAGCGTTAAATAGTTATGTCAATGCTGGAACATTGAATACATAATTGCATTCGATAAAATTCAGATTTCCAACCAAAAAAGAGGATTGGTGCGAACATTTGTTAATTGTGGATTTGGTTGTAGCTTTAGTGTTTCAAAAAATCTACCAGTTTTTTTTCACTGTTTGTTTCTGGGAAAGATACTAATTCAAGTATCTCACTTATGATGCCTCAACTATTTATTTCATTTTTGTAAATAAAAAGGATTTCTTTTTTCCTTTCTCTTTGTATAATTTCTTTCCTTTCAATTATTTCCTAATAGTTCCTGGAATCAAAGAGAAAAGTTGCCAAGACGAGATTTTTTTCTTGTCAATTCATTGATATTCCTTCAAAATAACAAGAAAAGTCCAGAAGTATTTGTAGGGGCCAATGATTATTGCAGATTGGTGCGTATTTCACAATTGAATTGTTTTCCCAAAGAGGAAAGAGGCAGACAGGCAACTTCATAGATTTTTAAAAAAAACTTTTATCCTAAAGAAAAGTTGAAAGTACTTAATATTCATATAAGAAAATGTGGTAAAGCAGATTAGAGTTGGACTTTTTTTTACATATATTTTATATATATATCTTAATTTCATTCTTTTTAGTGAAATTGGGGTAGAGGGGGGGTGGAGTTAGGTATTATTCAATAACAGAACAGTGAAAAAAAGATGGAAACGAGCAAGAGATCATTAGAAATCTCTTCCTGACAAGAATGTGGCCAATTTTCTTTGATATTTATAAAAAATGTTTTCAATATACGAGATGTAGCTGAACGCCCACTTGCCATAGGTGGTGATGATGGTGGGTCTAGAAAGAAGAAAAAGACTTTTTAGAAGCCACATGATTGAAGCAGCAACTTCTCTCAACATATTGTGGCAGGTGTTAGAATAATAATAGACAATTCAACAGAGATGCTGCCAGAACCAAGAGACAATGTTGACAAATGCATCAGCTTCGGCATCCACTTTGTTTATTGGGTGACTGTTCTCAGCATAAGCCAAGAATCTGAAAGAGACACAGAGGAAGATTTATTAGTTACTGCACAAAGCTTTGGTAATGAACTTCTGAAATATGAATAGAACTATTTTATAACCCCAAAAACCAGTAAACATAACCCTTTTTGAATAATTCAGTTTCAAAAATAAATGAATGATTTCACTGACTCATCTCTCCTTCTCAAACACACCCATCAGTAGAAGTGGATTTTACAAAGAAATTTAAGTAAAACAACAAACAATTCTATGAAGATTAAGTAGTATCTGTGATTTAGCAGTTGTTTTTTTTTTTTGGATGATTAATTCAGTCTACAAATCAATTCAAGAAAAAAAAAATTATACAAAAGTAAAATCAAAATGCTGTTTTAGTTTCCTAGTAAACTACATGAAATGAATAGACAGGATAAATCTTGATATAAGAAGTGATTCACTGTGCCCCATACATACCATTGAGAAGATCTCTGAAGCAGAGTGAATGCAGTTTGGACAGGAAATAATTCTAACTCAATCTTAATTTCATCTCCTAACACATATTAGAAAATTTTGAAAAGTTGTGGATCTATAATGGAAGAAAGATAACCTCTGAATATTTCTTTTGGTTCACTATTAGATTTCTTAGCTCATACACTCTACAGCAATGCTTCAACAAGCAAGTCTCTTAAATAAGATTGTGGAGGTGTTGAATTGAGAAGAGAAAGTAGTAGCCATCATCATCCTATTGTGTATTCGCATTGGTGGGAAAAAGAAAAAAAAATCAATGACTCACAATGACCTGTGATCCACTGGGCCCTGGTTATATACACAATGCGTGTGTATCTAGACAGAAATCTTCCATCAAAAACAACGGACTAGGAATGCTTTTTTTTTTTCATTTCTAGTTAACTTTTTTTGTTTATATAAATGTATGTTGAACAAGATTGTCTTTTCATTACAACTTACAGATGTATTTATCTTGATGTTTACTGAAAAAGATGATTAAAAAATTCAACTGACCTAACAGGAACCTGTCGAGCTTTTAGTGCTTTGTAGAATTCATGAGCTGATTTCGGTGGAACCCTCAAGTCACCAGTACCAACCATAAACATTGTTGGGGTAATCACCTAAATAATAATAAAGTTGAAAAGTGTACAAGTCATAGAAAATACAAAGTGTTTACTTAGCTTCAATTTCTCTCTTACGAAGATTCCTTTTAATTGTTTGCTTTAAATTAGTGAACATCATTGGTAGCTGAAGATTTATAAGTTTTAAAATAGCTGCACAAAATTTGATTTCTTCTCTTATAAGGAAAGAAGAACAAATCAAATAGAGGCCTAGTAGGTCACACAATTGGGGGGGAGGGTGATCAATTAGAAATTGGAAAAATGGGTGATCAGTGAATAAATCACTTCACTCACCTTTTGTTGGGTAGTAATCATTGAAGTCTGAATTTTCAAAAAACAAGTGTAAATGCTGCCTGACACAATTTAATTGACCACTTTAGCATAAGTTTATATTCTAAATCATTTAGGAGGGAAATTTTCAAAAAAATTCTCAGCATAAGGAGTAAATGTTTAAATTTTCAGCCTTCTAGCTCCATCGGTGTAGCCTGTATGCATAATAAATACCTAGCCAACCAGCCAGAATTATTTAAAAACAAAAGAAATTCATGTTGACAGTCAAGGTTGCTATTTCATAAAATCAATTTTTGAAGATATACATTGCGGGTCACAATGTGGATCCTGCGAAAAATTGTCATCATCACAAAATAAGATGGCGTAATGATTCAGATGAGTTCAGAATGTTTTGGCACTCTGGTGCTCGGAAGAAAACCTGCCAATTTTGGCTTCAGAATGAGAGTCTGTAACGAAAATCCTTCCCTAATATCTGCAAGAAGACCCTGATCGAGGACAACCTCACTGAATTTGGTTATGCACAATTTTCCCAATTTTGAAATCAAATCACCACAGAACTTTATTAAGTGAATCGAGTTTTTTTCCATTTTAATGTTTGCAATTGAATAAAATAATTTGAAAATTTAAAAAAAAAATTTTTTTTAAATCCATTTTTCGTAAATTTTTTTTTTTAAATAAAAAAAATTGGATGGAATAGCAATTTGTCACACTTTTCCTCAGAAATATACCATGTGGAATCAAATGGTTTTCTCACAAGATTTCAAGTTTTAGGGAGTTATTGAAAACGATACAAAAAAAAAAAAAAAAAATTGTTATTTCTTCAGATTCTTCTTTTCATTGTTTTTTTTATAAAAGATTTCAAGATTTTATGTAGGGCAAAAAAAGAACGGAGTTATATAATTCTAAAAAGCAGAAATCAAGGGAGATAATTTACAGAAACTGAAGAAAGATCTATAATCTGTAATTATTTTAGTTGTCTTTATTTCTCAATATTTGCTGAACTGAAAAAAAAAAATTCAAACTCAACACCACACTTGCTTGTGCACTGACTAATATCCTAGTAAATGTCAACTTCTTAGAATGGTCAGTTATTGAGTAGTTGTAATGCAGGGAGAGAGATTTCTTCATTGTATTTGGATAATTATAGCTAGTATAGTACCTGTCAAGAATGACAGGATTATTTACATATGGATTGGCATTTCTGCCTTAGATCAGAGTGTAGAGTCAGACTGCTCATTGAAATGACACATACAAAAATGCCATTTGCAATTTGAGATTGTTGTTGCTGGATTTACATCATTAGTTGCTAAGCAACATCTGGCATCATAATCTGAACAATTTACACCCCCCCACACACACAAATGAGAAAAAATTTAAAATGTATTTATACAAGGATTCATACAAAGTAAAATTACGACAGTTCAGCTGTCTGCATTTTCAAGCAGACATCTTAGACACTCCAACAGAAACAGATGTGCCCTGACTTTAAAGGTCTGCTACCCCTCAGAGGAGTGACCCAACAGTATAGCAATCTGAGCATTTTGGAGCTGGAGACAGAATAACAGCCTAGGAAAAAAAGTAGAATTTGGGTCTACTTATTAAGTTTTCAACTTGGTCGGAGTCCAAACTTTCTCTCCCCATCCACCTGTTAGAAGCCAATGATAATCCATCTCTCCAACAGAAATTTTATTCTAAGCAATGGAGACTTTTCAAGTTATAATAGACACATTCCCCTCAATTTAATTCTCCACGACCACTCCCTTTAGACTTCAAGTCCTTGTGTGTGTGCGTGTGCGTTGAGGAGGGGGGGGTCTGTAAATTTATTGAGTATTTTTCAACGATATAACTACGAAGAAAAAAAAAGATGGTAAGATAGACAAGACCTATAACGTGTAATGAGGGAAAAAGAGATGATATTAGAGAGTAATAGGAAGAATAATTTGTTTTGCTTCAGATATTTGGCTGGCCTGCATCATCATAGCAGTAAAGAGTGGCCTTAAAAAAGGGGGACCCTGCAAACTTTGGTAGGCACCCTACCATCCATCTCACTGTCTTCCCCCTACTATTTTGCACACATTCCTATTTCCTTGGATTGGTTTTTACATTGTTTTGGTCTATCTATATATATTTTTATCTTTGCAAATTTACCTGGTCAACATATCTAGTGGGAGACATTTTCCAAAAGGCTTCCAGTACAGTCATGTCAGCAACTTTTCCTTGCGTATAATCCAGACCGCATTCAGTGAATGCCCTGAGGAAAGAAACAATAATACCATGGAACAATTAAACATTTTCTGCCTTCCTTTATGCTAATTAGACTTTTTATCCATATTCAATCTTTATTCACTTCAACTAGGAAAAAATACTTCCCCTTGATTTTGAAGAATCACAATTTTAAAAACAACAGAAATAGTTGTGGATGAAATGGTTAAAAAACTAAAAACTAAATCTCTTCATCAGAGTATAATTGTTATCATAAATCTGTTTTGTTTTAAACAGAGATGCTAAAAAATTTGTTATTAATCAACAATGAATAATGATGGAAGTTATTTCAACTTGGATATTACAGAGTAAGTACTCACCAATCGGGAATATCTGAAGAGCCAAAAATTGCTGGAAGGCAAAAAGGACAAAAATTAGTTGGTGTCAAAATCAAAATTATTTTACAAAAAAAAAAAAAATGAATAAATAAATAAATAAACCAGCAGGTACCTAACCATTTTCCCACTGATCAGTCAGATTTGTGCAGCGAAATAGACGCGTTTGTTGGTGATTTAATCAAATCATAGATCAAGTCTGAAAACAACTAAACATGATCTTCCTTGTGCAGCTGCTAAAAGTTTATGGTTAAAATCAATAGAATTTTATCAATTTTTGATCCCTAATTTATAGGAATACTTAACCTTTCAGAATACCCAAAGCATACTAACCAAAAAATGGTTGGGAACCCCCTGCTCAAAAGTTATTAAAGCTAACAATGTTTACAACAGTTGATCAAGAATAAATTTAATACTCATGGGTAATGCCTGTTGTGGAGGGAGGGTTAATTACTAGTAAAGTACCAGACAATGCCAAGCATAGTAACTTGCTATGTAGTGATAGTTAACAGTTTAGTGTCCAAAACCAATGACTAAAGTAATTTGATCCTCATTAGATATTCATTGACCACAGGAATAA
This sequence comes from Thysanoteuthis rhombus, assembly GCA_963457665.1. Lineage (NCBI taxonomy): Eukaryota > Metazoa > Mollusca > Cephalopoda > Oegopsida > Thysanoteuthidae > Thysanoteuthis > Thysanoteuthis major. The sequence continues at coordinate 14,132,902 of OY735215.1, forward strand.
TTTATGTAGAACAAAAAATGGCTTAAATGTTCTTCATGATAATATCTTTGTGAATATTTTCCTAAGCAAAGAACTTTTTAATAATTTTACATAAACTTGTTGCCAAAATGAAGGCTCAACCATTTTGACAGATTCAAATCAATGAATATCTTTTGAAGCTGCAAGAGGAATTTGAACGACTTTCCCCAAACCTTCCACTAATAATCAAATTAAATTATTAAAGTCAATATATAATTAAATATATAATTTGCCAAACTTCAATGAAGAGGAAATATAACAGATACAGAAAAAAAATCTCAACTTACTTATCAGATTAGTGACAGGGTTTCTACAAACAGCAACTTTGTAAAAGTCCTAAAAGAAAAAAAGAAATTCTTTTGAAAGGAAAAAAAAAAAAGAAATGTCTCAGTCTTGACATTTGATTCAACCAAAAATGAGTGGCAGCTTTAAATCTTCATCATCATAAATCTTAATTTTTTCATAAGGAAAAATAAAATCCTATAAATTAGGGTTCCAAATTTTTTATATTTATTTTTGTTGATTTACATCATCAATAGTGAAAAGAAAAACAATTTGTGTTGTTTTTGGACATTTCCACTGAATTACATTGATTTTAAAGGGAAAAAATTCTCAAGGGTTATTTTTTGTTTGCTTATTTCCATAGGTGGACAAGAGCAGATTACCATTCAGATTAAATTTTCTTTCAATCATCTTAATCTGGCTTCATTTACTAAATGACGTATTTTGCATTTACCTAGAAGCACTGCGGAATATTCAGGATTAAGATTAGTTTTAGATTATAATTCATACAATCTTTTAGCTCATTGATATGTTGTTAGCTGTACATACAATATTGTTATGCAAATGTTTCTTAAAATATGAAACTTCTTTCAAGGGTTCAACCAATCTAAAAAGGTTAAGAAAGGCATATTTTCCCTTTAACCTGTTAGCATATCAAAGATGGAACCCCAAAATAGAATCCTTTTCATTTCTTCCTGATGATACAGTGCAACCTTGCAAGATTTAATTGGTTTTCAACCACAAAAAAACAACAAAAAACGATGACATTGTGAAAAGATTTCATATTAAAGGAGTAGCAACTATTTCAAAATTAATAACAAGGTCCTTTGCCCTAACATTTCTAAACAATTCATGTGAATCCATTTCATAAATATCAAACGATGTTCATTATTCTGCTCTCTGAAAGATAGTTTCCTATCTTTTTAACAATCCTTTTGTAACATTGTGAATAAAAGATGAATGATTCACTTACCGGATATTGCCCAATCAGATGCAATGTAAGAAAACCTCCATGAGAGCCTCCACAAATGGCAATTTGGTTCTCATCAATACAACCTTGTTTCAGGACAGATTCAGCTGCAAACTACAAAGAATTCAGAATTCATAAAATCAAGATCTTAGACAAATAAAATGGAAGAACATACATTAGCAAGAATGAGACATGACATGATTCATCTTGGACATTGGGCTAGCACCTATAAAAACCAACACCTGCTACAGAAAGAATAAATGGGTCTTCATGGATCATTTTAGAAAGCAGCATCAGTGTCAGTGCCAAATGAGCAACTTAGTCCAAGTAAACAAAGAATGCAACTTCATTGGATGGCAGTTACAGCTCTTCTGAAGAATCTTGTTCAAGATATAAAAATAACCAATTTTAGTTTGAACCTAAACAATGGCAACATGGAAATTTTCTATGAAAAATTATTATTCACCATTCAAAATGAAAAAAGGTAATTTGCAAGCACATTCTGCAACACTTATGAAAAATATATGCTTACTGAGATCTATAGACAATCATTTTACACTGATAGAGGTACGAATCATGACAAACTAGACAGTTTGTCACATTTTATGAAGCTCTGAATTCAAAATTACGCACATTTGGTACTGGAAAGGATTTGGCACAACATGAGATTTTTGTGCTCATTGATCACTAAAAATCTGAGGGAACGTTGGTGGGGATCCACACATGTATGCATGGATAGAGACAATTCTTGAGTTCTTGCAGCACTATCTTTTTGGACATCTCAGATATCAGGCAATGAATTTGATCCTACCCATAAAAGTGGAATGGGGAGGTGCAACTAGATATTTTCTGGTTTTCAGCCATAAGACCACAAAATAGAATTTTGTTCAATATTCAAATAAGCAAAACTCTAGGGTCAGATGAAATTCAACACTCACCTGCATGTCTTGTACATCTTGACTGCCGATTTTGCCAAGCAAAGATTTGATACTGTTTTGACCAAATCCAATGGAACCACGGTAGTTAACTGCAAAGTTTGATAAAGATGAACCATAAAAATTGTGGAAAGGGCAGAACAGTCGTCGGGAGAGACGGAGCAGAGAGAGGGTGCCAGGAGAGACAGAGAAATGGAGAGAGGGTGCCAGGAGAGACAGAGAAATGGAGAGAGGGTGCCAGGAGAGACAGAGAGAGGGTGAGTATAAAAGGATTCAGGAATTGTGGAATCAAAATAAACAGAAATATATTCTTGCTAGTGTTATTGATTTATTTTTTATTAGATGAAGTATTGCCAACAATTATTTAATTTTTGATCATTATAATAGAGCCATATCATGCATAGGCAGACTTCCTGAGGTTTTATTTTTCTATTTCCAATCTGTGTTGTTTATTTACTGTCATAGACTGATGGTCACAGTAGTTATGATTAAGGTGAAAGACAGATTAGTCCAAACTTGATAATGCTTCATCTGATAAAGAATAAATCAAGAATATGATTAATGTTGACAAGCATGTTGGAAAAAACTCACCCAGAAGGACAGCAAAACCACAGGCACACATTGCTGAAGGGTACAAAAGAAAATCTCCATTGAACGAGGAATGAGGGCCACCTAGAAAGAAAAATTATCATTTTAAATAAAGGAGTTTTTTTTCTTTTCTTTTTTTGAAAAGAAACTTTTGGCAAGTCAGGCAGCTTTGTGAATATAATTTCCCAGCATATCAACACTATACATAGGTACATCAATATGTCCGTAGCCTAATGATGAAGAAAGCATATATCTTAAACGATTATTTTTCAACAGTCTTCATCAATGCATTTAACACTTTTCTATAAATCATATAGATTACATTTCACAAAGAAAATTTCAGATTAAAATTCAGCTAATAATTGTGTCAGGCTACAGACTAATTGATCCATCTTGTATGTACATAAATCAATAACCTTGCAGAAACACAGAAATATTTTTTTTTCAACACAAACTCATTGACCAGGAAGGAGATTAACATAATGCTCCTCCATTCAGTGAAAATCTCAGATCAACATTCTGCTAATAATAGTCTGGCTACAGACTTATTGATCCACTCTTACAAGGTCCTGAAACAATTATCATTTTCTTTGGCATCATATTTCCTCAAACAGAGGAAAGCAGCCTGAAGAGGAATGTACTGTGTCACGCTCTGGCCCTTGACATACTTATGAGGAAATATATTATTTACAGGATGTGGTTTTTTTTGGGGGGGGGTCAAAAAGGAAGGTAGCTCACCATGTGGCCATACAACAAGAGGTAACTTGGTATCAGCACAGTCGGACGGTTTTAAAAAGATACTTTCAAACTCCAGATCAGCTGCAAATGTAAATTATTTCAAGGATAATAATCATCTGAGTGAGAAAAAAATGATAAGAATTGGTTGGAAAGAAGATAAAATTTAAAGGGCAAAATTGATGGGTTTGCGAGACTCGTTAGAAAAATCCTGGGTAACTCTCAAGGACTATTAAATGCAATATACAAATGGAATGTCATTCTAGTAGTAAGATGAAGGATGATATTAAAAGCAATCAAAACAAGATCCATTTCATGCTTTTATGCTAATAAGCCATCTCTATAGAATCCTTTAGGTTTAGTGGTCATAAATTCAGTAACAACACAAAATATGGCTTCTCTTTTATTTAACCTTTTATTACTGATATGAAATTTAAAATGTTTGTTGGAGAAATGTCAGGCAGATGTAAAGGATACAGCAAAACTTTTGGTTTCCACCTAAACCAAATGAACTAATGTTGATCTGTTCACACTATAGTACTGTTCATTCCAAATGTATATTGGTTTTATCAGGATCATATCCTAGTTTGAAACCATACTTGAAAATTAGTCCAACTTCTAGGATAGATACCATCCCTGCTAAGAGGTCAAATCTGCAAAAAATGCTATCACCTTATCGTAAATCTTTCACTTATAGCATTATTCTCTATGATGTAAAACAAAATGACATTTCATGTGTAAAAACTTCATAATGAAAGGGTTAAAAGAAAGACAGAGTCAGGAACAACAATGTTCTTACGGTATTCTTCATTAATCAGCCCATCTATTGGTTTGTGTTTTAAGAGTTCTACTGTGATGCCTTCCAATTTCTGGTCGATATCAGGATCCAGCTTTATCCACTGAATGCTAGCCTCTTGACCCTCAGAAGGAAGAGTACCAATCATCTGCAAGAGAAAACAATATGCAACTATTCATATGAAATACAATAAACTCATCACTACTTCAACTCACATTTTGCAGTTTTGCAAGTTGTCATTACTGGTTCTGAGCCAGAGTAAAGGAACAGGGTTAGGTGTGATGCTAACAACTCCATAAAACCTACTTTCAACAGAAACCACAGCAGTAGTGACTGTAGGCTCCACAAGTGATCAATAGGGATAAACAAAAACAACAAAGAAATATTCAAGACTTGGAACAATCATGAAAGTTGTGGTATTTACCTTACATGAAAGAATTACCAGGCTAAAGTAATTGGTAGTAGGGGTACAGTCAGTTCTCCCCTTTGGTATGTGCTATGGCCTTAATTTTGCTTCTGCCCTCAGCAACTTTCTGCTCAGTGTATCAGTTGACCCCTAGTTTTTGAGATTTTTTTTCATGCCATGTTGAATCATATACCAGCATGATTTTTTAAATTTCTAAAAATTTGGAATCAAAGAAACATTTTTGTAATTCGGAAACAAGATTGCTTTTAACATTCTTCAACTATTTTCCATTCTATGTAAAATGTTGATCATGTTGAAAATATTGTTGACCTATGTACCGAAATGGAAAGAGAGGAATTTTGGCATCATACTCACCAAGTAATGAGGTTTGTTGGGAGTGGAATACTGAGCAACAATGTGATCTCCATTTACATCTAAAATACTTGTAGCTCCAATACCTCTTTCAGCTGGAAAAAAGTGATCCAAAGTCATTTTTAGATACAAAAAAAAAAACACATACTTTTCAATCTAGTATGGTTGTCAACCTTTGACTTTTCAATAATAATACGTGAAAATCAATTTTTCATATGCTGAAACAAGAGAGGAATTTCAACATGGATACTAATTATTATTATTATCTTATGATACTTTTGGACCAGTTAGAGAATTTAATGTAGTTATAATAACTTTTAGAAATTAGAATTTGTGCAAATGTCAAGTCTTTCATGGTTTTAATTGAAATCAAGTGAGACTGAAGTTAAACATCTGTTTATGGCACATAAATCTGTTTTAAAAAGCAACTTATGATATTCATGACTGTTTGCAAATGAACTAAAAGTTTAAAATATTTCAACAACTCTCTTCACTTTTACAGAAAATGAACATCAAAGTCTGAAATAAATAAAACAGTATTATACAGTAATCCCTTGAATTTTGCTGAGGGTCAAATTTTGCAGACCCCTCGCAAAATTGAAATTCTACGAATAACTTCTAAGCCCACCCCCAACTCACACACTTTGCCATAGTGTTATAAAACTGCACACAGAGACCAACAACTGAATAATGTAACAGTATGAAATGATGATCATTTAATCATATATTTAGTGGATTGGGAAAATTGAAGGATGAAATAGATAACTTGGCTTCCAAGGGGAAGTATCAATAAATGCCTCCCATATATACTGCTTTTTTCACATAAATTTAGCATAAACTAATATTGTAAATTGAGCCCTTCGCTGGAAACATTTTTGAGGGGATTAAAAAAGATTTTTGCAACTCTTTGAGGGGAGCGTGTGCGTGCAGAATTTGAAGTTTCTACTCTGAACAGTTAGAGCTGTGTTAAGTGCAAACACATAGATAAATACATATATAGAATTGTCAAAACACAGATAACTTGAAGCCAGCATGAGGGTTAAAACTGGTTTGTTGTGGTAAGCAGCCATTTACAACAAAAACAATTGCACAATAAATGAGATAAATGTGAAAAGTTGTTTTTTCTCAACCTCCATGTGATCAACCAATTGAAATTTTTCTTTTTTTTTTAATTTAGAAAGGAAGAGGAGTGAGAAGAAATTCAATTAATTTACTTAAGGGGTAGGTAGAGAGAGGGGAGGTTTCTAAGAGGGTAAGAAGAGAGGGAAAGGAAAGAAAATTAGGTATTTTAACTGAGGCAATAGGAAAATTTTGGTTTATGAATCTCATCTTTGTATTGTATCTTTATATAACAGATAAAATCAGAGACTGACAACCAATATTGAGAGGGGTAAGGGAGGCAGTGAGAAGATACAGGTACAGATTGAGAGAAACACAAAGGCATGAAATGAGGTTCACTTTAGGTGCCAACAACTAAGGAATTTCCCCATGGGTATGGCTAGTGTAGTTATATGTTAGAACCCATGAATAACCTACACCTGGCTAAAGTTTTTAAACCAGTCTGATGTGGAGAGTGGTGATAATTAAAAGCAATAACAGTTACAAGCATAACAGATGAGATATATGCGATAATGTATTTTTTCTCTCGACCATTCGATGACCAATGACTTTTGGCAGCATGCCGTGTTGGAATGATCATTTAGAAGGTTGGAAGAAGGGGTGATCAATGAATAAGTTACTTTTGCCTTTTATCTGGCACGAAAAGGGACAAATTTAGCATAAACCAAAATTGAACTTCCTACTAAAGCCTCATTTTGGAGGAAAATTCAGAAGAGAAAAAAATTTTTTTTCCCTACTCATTGAAAGAAGTGTGTGTGCAAAATTTCAATGGTTAAGGCTGGGAGGAGTCCAGATACGGAGATACATATAAATGTTAGAACACATTAAAAACCTAAACCAAACAACAGTATCTAAACCAGTGTTTTAAGTTGCAGTGATTGACAAGAAATTAAGACAAGTTTTAGGCATCTATATGAACTTTGCTGACACTTACCTGAAAATCAACACCTTACAGAAAAGAAGTCAAAATTGTACAAAATGCAATTCTATAAAATCTTTACAGAATCTTTGTGTCATTAGAAAAAAGATTGGCAAAATACGATGAACATAGTTTACACCTTATAGAACCAGAGATTGTTTTTGAATATAGATATCAAATATTGCAAAATGTAAATAAAACATTTGCAGTACAAATTGTTCAAGAAAAATTTACCTTCACAAGCAAAAACAACAGTTTATTTGTCAACTCGTATTTTAGGGCTATTCTCAGAAAGAGGAAAAAAAATCTTAAAATCCAAATTTTTTTCATGGAGATTTTTTTTCCTTTCTTTTAAAATTATATCAAGTTTTTTTTTTAAATAATTTGGTTATTTTTAAAAATTCTTGTTTTATTCTTTCACTTTTTGTCCAATTCTGAGATTTTGTTAAATATAATATAAGATTAATCAAATATAACCAGTGAAAAAAAGGATAATATGCTGGAAGTATTTGTTTTGAGGTTTTATTTTTCAAAAGAAGCTTTTTTATAAATAAAGAAAGCCAGTCAACTTGAAGACTCAGGCATTTGTGTTTTTTTTGTCTAATTTCTTACTGATCAAAAAAGTCATTCTAGACATGATTAGGAAAAAGTCCTTTTCCAAAATTTTAAAGAGTTATGCTTTCTTTAAATAAAGTTTACATTTGATTCCAAGTTAACATCTAATTATGCAATTGACCACCATTTTTTTCAAAGCCTGTCAACATCCGTCATTGATGTTCTGCTGGTAAAATTGAAAATACAAAACCACTGAATTAAAAATAGCTCGATTCTATGCTATTATTAATGAAAATTTGTTTTGTTTTTTTTTCAAACAAATATTTGGACTTTTTTCTTTCTAGCAAAGACATGAAGAAACTTAACAAAATATTTTGGATTTTTTCTCAAAAGTCTTCGAGAGCAGCTAACCTTTTCAGATGAAAGTCCAAGAATTTCAAGGGACTACTTGATTATATTTTATATACATAGGAAACCACTCATTGTAATCACTTTAGGTCAAGGTTTTTCTTATAATGATTTCAAATTGAGTGTTAGTGACCAAATGATTTTGATAACAATTACCCTTTGATAAGATATCCATGATCATAATAAACAGCCTTTTCTTCTCTCTCTCACTATATATATATATTACACATTAATGATTTTTAGAAACATACAACTCCTGGCAAAGGTTCTTAACTTCCCTTTACATAGGACTTGAACCCTACGAATAGCCACAATTTGGAGAGAAACAAGAGAAAAGAAATTATCACAACAATACTTACGGCCTTTTAATCTCATTACAGTCCGAGTTTCAGTGTTTACAACAACAGCAGTCTTGAAAAAAAAAAAAAAAAAAAAAAGGAACGTCAAAATCTACCTTTTGAGTAGATTCAATAGAATCAATACAGTAATTAGAATAATAAAAGACAAAGAGTCAAATTGAGATTTATCACTGACATAACCGGTAAGTTTGAGTATTGGAAATAAGATAATGCTAAGATTAACCTGTCCACTAACAAGTAATATTTTTCCACATTGTAACCAGGTTTTTATCATTAAAAATTGATGAAAATAAAAAGTTTTCATTGCATGTTCAAAATAGTTCCATTTTAATATCAATTAGGAAGTTGGCTGAAGAGTTTGCCCGTGTTTTCCAGGGGATAGCAGCAATTTTAGCAGAGAATGGAAACAATTTCAAATCAAGATCAGAGAAGGAATAGTCAAGCAAAGATAAATTCTGTTACACCATCTCGTAGTGAACTACAAAAGCCACGCTCATCATAAATAGATGAGGAGCTGGGAAACATATGGTTGACATTCAAGATGATCAAACTACTGCATGGTATCTACTGACTGATATAAGGTAACTAATTACTACATAATATCTAATAAAATATCATATAGATACATATAAATATACACAAGAAAAAAGAACAACATACTATGATAAGATGTGTCATCTCATCAATGACACTGGACTAACAACTTGCTGACACCAGTTATCTTGTCCATAGAAGAGAGAAAGTTGATAAAAGACTGAATTCATATAATCATGGAGATTCAAACTTTGATTTAACTCTGATCAGTAGGATTGAGTATTGTAGGCCCTCAATATATTTTCTCAGAAACAAGATAAGGGAAGGATTAAAAAGGTCTCATTTATCAAGTTATCTGGGAACCAGATTCTCAAGAAGTTGGTGAATGATTAATGACATTGATTCACAATAGATTTTGATAGGCCTCAGGTGTTTCTATAATCATTGTTCCTGTTTGCAGCAAGACTCAGAGTCAAGACACACAGTTTATAATACCTAGGCTTTTCTCCATCAGTCAAGTCTGTGTGTTGATGTAAAAGAAAAACACATTCTGCTCACTACACACATATGTTCAGGCTTATAAAATTAAGGTTTCATTTAATTACTATTCACCATAATTATTCTTATCAAAACTAATTGCTTTTATTTATATTTGATAATTCAGTTTCTTTCTTTGAATATATGTAAGTAATTATAAAACCAAGTAGGTTTATTTTTTTACGTAAATTTTTTGCAGACTTTTGTCTTCATCTTGAATCATTTTTTTAACAAGTCTCCAGTTGCTAAATAGGTGTATTTTTAAAAAGACCACTTCCTTTATAGCGCATATTTTTTCTATGTATGGTTTCTTAATTCAAATCAAATTTCTAGTAAGATAAGTTGAGTCTTAAGCACCAGGCCTTCCATCAATAATAGCAATGCATTTGATACAGTGCAATATGTATATTTTGGAGGCTAGCAAATAAAGTGGTTGCATTAGATGCAGCATTGAGTTATCTCCTATAAAAGTGACTTTTTTTTTTTTTTTTTTTTTTTTTTTACAAAATTAACCTGCCTTTCACCCCGATAAGAACTAATCAGCCATTATTTCACAATAATCAATTCTCTTTCTCTGTTGAACGTCCCCATTATACTTCAAAACAAATAGAACTATTAATTTTTTAATCCACCAATTATAAAGGCAAATCCATTATAACAGCACATCTCAAGGAGCCATAATAATGTGAGTCGACTATATATAATGAAAAATTCACGGTAAAGATTAATTCAAATGACTCAATTGTAAATTCATGAGATCTTCATTCAGTTACAATCTTAAACTCAATAGAATCGCAACATGAATTTTCAAAGAAAGACTTCAAAACAATCCACACATCACTTACTAATTGAGATCTCTACACACTGCTAAATATATGTATGGCTCTTTTGGAAAACAGCTTTAGCGGGTTCAAGAAACGGGCTGCTGTGCCTGGATACACAATATAGAAAATGTTAAATCTTTACCATAAATTGTTTCATTATGCATAGCAGACTCCCATTATTATGGGTCCTTGGAGATGTGCTGTTATTATAGGTGGATTAAAAAATACAGCACACAAATTATTTACTTTATAATTTGTGAGAATATAAAAATTGATGTGTCCCATTTCCACTTACACCATCTCGACCATGCTGAAGGTTTTTAAAAGGAAAGAAGTACTCAATCTGTTTGAATATCAGCTTGGCTAGTTATCCATGCACTACCAAGTTCAATGTTGCTTAACTTCAGTGATCAAATGAGAACCAGAATATCCAGCTGTTTATTATCATTGGCCCATCATCTTCATCCTTAACCCACTAATAATACAGGTTGAGACTAAGGCACACTGTCTTCCATCTATAATACTAATATGTTGGATCCGATGCAATATTTGAATGCTTTGACTGGGGGATGGGTGCATTGAGTCACTTCCCATAAAATTGAAATTCATTTTTTTTTCAAATAAAGTGTGAGCAAAAAGTTTAATACATAGCAAAAGGTTCATATTATCAAACTTATATTGACAGAAATTGGAACGAAGATTAATCCTAATACAACAAATATAAAAAGAAAAAAAATACTGAAATGAAATTGAACACACTTACTAATTGTGATCTCCACACAGAGCTAAATACCAGTCGTTTATTATCACTGGCCCAGCATCTTTCAGGAAGATTGAGTGTAAAAACTCCAGGAAATTCATCTCCTGAAAAGGACAATTGAAATGCAGTTGAAATCTATACAATTTTGGAGTTGGTTCTTGTTTTGGAGGGGTTTTTTTTTTGATAAGGTGATTAAAATCTATAATGCATTGCACAAATCAGAATAAAGAATGAATTCCAGGTGAGAATCAAACTCACAACCCTCTCTGCTCGAGAGAGAGTGTCTCTGTTAACACTGCTTTACCACTGAGCTACAGGAACTAGAGGCAAATGTAAATCTAGCTCAATCCACTGATTTTATCATTAGAATCAAATGTAAAATTTAAAAAACAAAAAAGGTTTTCTTTAATTTATCAACACTGACCAAATAAGTTGCAGTGTAACATCAAAACACATAATTACAGAGGTATTTTTATTTATTTATTTGTTTTGTCATGCTGAAAGAAAACAATATATAAAACAGGTCTGGTTAGTCCCACAATAGAAACTGTCACATGACCAAAGTCTTTTGGCAGTAATTTTGTGATCAATTAAAACATTGGAAAAAGGGCATGAATTTTTTAAAAAACAAGCAGGTACAAATTATGAACCATAAACTTACATTGCAAACTGAACCTCCTCCCCAACTCAAAACCTGATGGGGGTTAGATTTGGAAAAAAAAAATGTTTTTTATAGACATGATAGAGTAAATTTTTAGCCCTCTAGCTACATAATCAGTCGGACCAAGTGAAGAAACCTATTTTGATAGTTTTGGTTTATAGTTCACACATTTTGAACTCAGATGTGGACCTTAGCTGCCAATAATAAGCCATGGACACACTGATGACAAGGAGTTGAAATTTTAAGCAATAATTATGTCAGTCAGATTCTATACATTGGAGGAAGGGGGACAATACATAGGCGCAAATAGCTAAGACAGGAAGAATGTAAAAAAATTTTTAAAGTTGTCATTTTTTTTACAACACTGGTATACTTATAGTTAATGATGAAGTAGGAATTTACCTTTGGCAGATTCTACCTGGTCTAATACGACTTCGGTTGATTTTTCTATCCAGTCAATCTGAAAAAGAAGGGATAAAAACGGAATATGAAAAACAAAAACCCATCATATAACCACAATACAGGGATGTCCCACTTCAGGCCATTTCGTGGATTTTACAAGAGAAAGGTGAAAAGAGGAAATAACTTGGGTTTCCTTTACAACAAGCTGTTACAGAGGCAGCCCAAACGCTTTTCTCTCCTGCAATCCAGCCTCCTGTACCTCCAACCACTCTAATTTCTGACAACTTAGCCTAACATACCATCATTTGTGGGATCTAGGAACACTCAATAGATTTTGCCAAATAAATTAATGGCAACTGCTTCTCAGCTAATGAAAGGTATTACACGAACATTCTTCACTTGGAGCACTCCTTTACTAATAAAAAATTTCATAGTAGATCAAATATTTGTTTAGATAATATGAAACCATTGCACAAATACTTCAATTTTAACTACAGGTTTGAACAAAATAATCATGAATTGATTGAATCAAGTTAGGGGTTAAAAAAAATGAAACATTTGCACCTCAATTTTTTTGTTTGATAAAATATTCAAAACTTGTCCCATTAATCAGGAAAATTATTTCTTATAATAGAATTTTTGAAAATTATAATATTGATCAACAAATTATTGAAACTGATCACTTCAAAGCACATAAATGAAAACATTTGATGATTACAGATATAGAAGCCAATGTCAAACATGCAAAAGAAAACACAGAAAGAGGAAGGACGTAAAACAAAGCCTACGTCTGTGTATCCATATCATTTTGAAATTCAAAGAGAAAAAAAAAAAAGATGAAAACAGGAAAAACTTTTGTTCAAGGTATCTGTTTCCTTGCTTGCACTAAATACATTTATACTAAAATATTTTTGTTTAATTTATCCATACTTGAATAAGCTCATCATTTATGACACGTACTATACCAGTTTAATTAATGATATTCCTCCTGAGGGAATGAAACTTTGAAAATAAATTGTAGGCTTTTTGTGGCTCAACACAAGCTGCATAGGATTTTGTATAAGGAAGTATTCAAGGAAGATGTTACTCACAACTAACAATCGACTGCATTGATAATGGGGTCCACCAATCGGATTGTCAAGATAGACAACTTTGGTCCCATCTGGACTGAATACTGGTGAACGCACTGCTCTGTCTTCACCACCAAAACCTACAATAGAAAAAAGGTCAGCATGGATTGTTGGTCAGTGCAACAGTGTGTTTTGCAGTAGAAACATTCATCAAAATAAACCAACTTCTACACAGTGAACCTTTAAGGGAGACTGTGTTAATGTATCAATCACTGTTTTGATGAATGTTTCTACTGCAGAACACACTGCTGTGCCAACCAACAATCTGTGCTCACTAAACTTCATGCAGCATAGTGTTAGATGAGCAAAAAGCCACTAGTGAAAACAACCTGTACCAAGAAACTTCTAACAAGTGACCTTTCAGCAGCTGATTTCATTCCATGGGAATATCTGAAAAACAAAGTTTATGAGACATTTCCAGCTAGTATCCATGTCCAGAAGTGTATTCAGATGATGGCCATCTGACCATGCTTCTTCTGTACACATGCTGGCTGGAGATAGACATTCAAAAAAAAAAAAAACATCCTACAGCAGGTGATGTGTCCACTTCCAGCTACAACGCAACAGTGTTTGGTAGGTTATAGTGGCCTTCTTAGGGACATTATTTTTAGGTAATATAAACTTGACCCATGAACATTTAATAGAATTACTGTTAAATTAACAGTGCTTTAATATTAAATTTAAAAACAAGCAGTTATTTTTGTCCATCCCTGTATATGTATTCACACATGTTTGTGTTTGTCCACACAATATCTCCAAAAGTTCAATGACATTTTGAGGAAGGGTGGGGAATAGGTTAAGAAAGAATTGATTAAATTTTCAGGCGGACACAGGAATTTTTTTGATTGAGAGATATTTTTCTGTATATTAAGAGAAGATGAAAACAGTTACCTCCCCTGCAAGCAATTTTTTCTTCTTTCAAAGATTGTACTCATTAGGTTTCTTCTAAAGCTACTTGCCAGATTTTTTATCATGTTTGTAGCATTTCATGCAACATTCAATTCTTAGTGCGGCTCAGCTTGGCCATGACCATTAAAAGGAAATATGGACAATTTCTTAAGATCGCTAGTCTTAATCTGACTTCATGCTTTTCCCATGGCCAACTCTATACTGTTTGATCGGATTCCCAAACAATCTTTTCAGGCAGGTACGCAATAGGAGGAGCACCAGTACGTACCCTGAAGACCTGTCAAACTAAAATACTCTATCATTTGTTTTGTTTAGTGAATACTTCTGCAACTGCTACTTTTTCATGTTTAAATAGTGTAATATCTTTTTTCATTTCTCGTATTGTGTAAGAAATGAATATAGTAAAGAACATTTTTGAGGCAATGCAGAGTATCCCAGCTAGTTTGGTGGTAAAATACCACTGGTTTCATTTTTTCGTAGCTACTAGAATATGGAATCATTAGAGAAAATGAAAATTGATGAATTTGATTAATAAATCCTACCTGTGATACCAAACGTCACACAATCAGAAAGTTAAGATATAAGAGTCAATCATAAACAACAAGCTATTCCAAAAGGAACTAAAATTAATAGGACTCACATTTTACATCTTCACCAGTTGTTTGTGCAAAATATAATTGACTCCTAGAAAATAGAATTAAGATCATTAGAATCACACAAAAAGGAAAGGAGACAACTTTTTATTTAACACTTTTACATTAAACTTGAGTGAAAAAAGCAGTTTTCTACAATAAAAAAAGAACAGAGAAACTTACATAAAATCATATTTTCTCTGCACTTGGGATTAGAAATTTGTTTTTGAGGTAATCATGAAGAATTGGCAAGTAAGATAGGACAGAACTCTTAAAATCAACTAAGGGTAGCTTCGCCTAGAAGTTGCCAAAGTGTGTAAACTTTTACATTTCTTTTTTTGGCTAATAGTCAAGAGGTTTTAGTTATGGTCACAATTTCTCTAATTACAAAAATCTGTCAAACATCTTCACAATAAAACATTTGACCCATTGACTACAATTCACTGAAATTTCAGTGATTGTAGCTCAATGAAAAATTTGCCCCCCCCACTCCACCCTTAGTTCGTCACATAGACTAATAACAAATTCACAATTCTCTAGCAGCCGTTCAGCTTACCAAGTAGGTAATTTCTTCAATAACAGAAATAAACAACTCTATTACAAACTTTTAAGATTTGTAATTTGCCAATATATATTTCTTCAAGGAAAAAAAAATTTATTTACATTTAAACCGATAACATTCAAATTTGGTAACATACATTTCTTTAACAAAAGAAAATTTTTTTCATTTTATAGCAAACTTTTATCATTTGTAATTTGGTGATATATTTTTTGCTTTTTCAAGTTCTTGAAATAAGTCATGCAGACTTCCAGCAGCTAATCAAACTAATGTGTATATTGATGAAATTCTTTGTGTTCCTCAGATTATCAGCATATTTCACACTATAACTATGCCTGATACGTGGGCAACTATTCAATGGTGTGCATGTCATTGCTTAATATGCAATTTATATACTTGTGATAGCAGTAATGTAAACTGTGTCCTAAACAACAGTTCTAAATTTGAGGAGGGTAAATTTGTCACGGTAGCTGATTTTGAAAGAAAAAAAACTTTCAAAAACCCCAAGTTTATACCAAATAATTTGTTGGTCATGCAATCTGCCACACAAAAAAAATTGTCAAAGTAGAGTGTTCTGAATCCTCTTCCATTAAATGGTACAAATTTCATAGGGAACTCTGCAAAAAGTGGCTTGCTCTGAATCCTCAACTGATTGGAGGCTTTGACATGAACAGTGGCAAACAATTGCAGTGGAGGAGGATGAATCATATTATTCCACTTTCGATTCCATTATATGTACTGATAACTTATGCCACCCACACCTCCACTTGAAGCACTCTAATAAATAAATTGGATATTTAAGAATGACTTACTAAATCAAAGTTATTCAGTCTATCATGGGTGTTTGTGATAGAGTTAACTTCACAGCTCTTTAGTGCTAGTCGGAGATGGATGAAGGCTCCTAATGGCTACTATACATCTGAATAGCAGTGGGAGGGACCTCTATTCCTGGTCTGACAAACTATCGTCATCAATCCTCCTTATTAACAGACTGGCTTTGGTGATATTATAAGAACCAGTGTGTCCAACACAATTGAAACATTAACTACACAGATTGCTTAACTATTTTTATAATGTGCATTATCATTGTTCTTTTCTACCAGACTAAGCTAAACATAATAAATATCTAAGGCAGGTCCATCAGATTTTAAACCTTTTCATAGTAAATTCAGTTTTCACCAAGTCCCATACTATTTTGACAAAGCCACAATAGTGAGATATTCAGCTGAGTAAATAGCTACAAACCTCTATCAATTTTCCATTCCGTTAATGTCATTTTGTGGTTTGGTAAGACCGAATACAGGTAACCCTTGCTTTACAAAAGTTTGCATTACATCACTTCACCATAAAAAGAACTCAAGCCACCAAAGCTTTGAACCAAGTCTATGACTGTATATGCTTTGTTTTGATTTATTTAGCGAGATGTTTCCAAAAGTATGAGAAAAGTTGACATACATAGAAAAAATATTTTGGGGGGTCAAAAGCTCAAAAAACTTTCCCACATGAAATAATGCAAACTGCTACTTCACTTTATGCTCATGAAAGAATTTCAGCTCATGAAAGAATTCATAGGAATACTTTACTTTTGGATACAGGGGAAAATTGTACCTTACAAATTCATGCAAGACTAGATAGATAAAACCTATTTTTTTTAAAGATGCCAGAGACAATTAGCCCCCAGCAACAATTTTCACCAATATTCTTTCCTTCAATCCTTGAATTGTTTCTGAGGGCAAATGTCCCTGGAGTTAATTATCCTGAAAGGGAAATTATCCTAACAGCATATCAATTTATCTGATCTCCAGCAGTCGAGTGTTAAAGCATGATAGATAACTTCAGATGAGAAGTTCAGAGTTGAAAGCCAATCCTATTCCCAAAGACTGATTTGTAAATATATAAAGATTTTTGAAAGAGAAAATGCTAGATGAATACTTACTTTCGAATTGGGCAATATGTTAAGCCTAACCTCCAAGGTTCATGACACCATCCAACCATCAATAAACCGGTTTCATCTGGAGCCCACCGTATCTAGTTATATAAAAATGAAAATAGAATATACACCACAATTAGCTGCCAAGTCCCAATTACACACAATCGTAAATCAATGAAAACAAAGCAACAATTGTACAAAAATCAACATGGAAATGACTGTAGCCGTCTTCAGACTGATTCCAAACTTCCAACCTCACTCATCCCACTAGTAATTATGATTATAAAATACAAAACAAATACCATATATGATGAGACTTGGAGCATTAAAAAAATTATCAGAAAATTGGGGTCATCCTTTAGAGCAGATATAAAAACATTGACTAAGCAATGAACTAAATCCATGTCATTCAGGCTGAAACTTGAGTTTTGTCTTAATTGAAGGTCGCCTTATATACCAAAATATTTGGTATATATCATTTTTTAATGAATTCAAACTACATTATTCATTTTTTCACTAAGTAACCTAACCACCTTCAGTATCTTCTATAGAATCCTCATATACTAAGGGCACCATTTGA